>OY734951.1:17598610-18232637 GCA_963457585.1 Spergularia bocconei
TCCGGTTGAGATTGAACACCGAGCATATTGGGCCATCAAGAATCTTCATATGGGAATGAGTGAAGTGGGGGAGCACCGGAAACTTCAATTGCATGAGATGGAGGAAATACGGTTGGAGTCCTGCGACAATGCGGCGATCTACAAGGTAAAGACCAAAGCATGGCACGACAAATTGATTGCACGGAAGAGTTTTGAAGTGGGGGACAAAGTGTTACTCTATCAATCAAGGTTGAAACTCTTCCCGGGCAAGCTTAGGTCTAGATGGATTGGCCCGTTCATCGTCTCTAAGATATATCCTCATGGAGCGATCGAAATTTTTGAGAAAGAGGAGGAGAAATCTTTTAAGGTGAATGGTCATCTGTTGAAGCCGTATTATGAAGGATTCAAGGTGGAAACCGTGGAGGAAATGGCTATCTTTGAGCCAATGGTTGAAAATTGAAGTTTTGGAGTTGATGTGTCGAGCCAACGACGTTAAACAAAGGCGCTACTTGGGAGGCAACCCGAGCCATTTGTGTATATGTGTGGTGTAGTTTGTGTTGATATTTCGGAAATCACCTAATAATACAATTTTTTTATTAAAGCTTAATAACAACACAAAACTACATGCATAACCATATTTGAGTATCCTTCAAAAATATAGACTCTAGTAACAAACTCTAACAAAGTAGATCCATATGAGAAATTTTGGTCACTTCAATTTTTAATTAATGGGGACATAAAATTTCAGCAAAAACAATAGAAAACGAAAGGCTGAAGTGCAAACAACTACTCATTTGTAATTTAATAAAAAAGATATTGTTATGTAATGGTGTAGCAAAGATCGACAACTATAGAGCAAATTTCAACATAGATGTTTTAGAAATTTGGATTTTTCACAAACCTAGATCAGATATCAATGACCGGAGAATGGACCGATAGGTCGCCAGAGACGATGAGTGGATCTCAGGGATGGTGGTGGTGCGACGACGACGACGAGTGACCTCGAGAATGGCGACGGAGGCAGCAATATAGAAGAGGTGGGTTATGAAGTGTGAAGACCCTTGAAACCTGATTTGGGGGTTTTGAGAAAACCCGAGGGGGGTAGGGACACTAGTAGAAAAAACACATTAAGCATCGGTTCTAAAACACTTTACACATCACTTGTAAGGCGACTCCACTAAGCGTGGCACTTAAAGTCATTTTCATTAAACATCACTTCTACGATGATGTTTAAAGTAGACTTTAAACATCGGTTGTTTTAAGAAACGATGTCTAATGTCATATTTTAAACATCAGTTCCGAGAATAAATGATGTGTAAGTGTTGCTTTAGATATGAGATAAAACCAAACAAATGATGTTTAATGTGATAGTTCAAATGTCACTTCTTTATAAAACTGATGTCTAAAGTCCATTCATCTATGACGATTAGTTATAAATCGTCGTCGTTTCATTGAAGCCTGTGTAGGATTCGAACCTACCTCCTTTGTGCATTTGCACAATGCTCAACCACTGAGCTAACAGGTTTTCAAACATTATGAGTAACCAACAACATAATCGATACATTGTATGCAAACGTTTGTTTAAAGTAGTCAGAGACAATCAAATCTGAAAAAAATACATGAACCATTTCACAATTTTGAACCACCGGAGGGAAAGAAAAATGTACCCGATCTGATGAAAGGAGAGATATCACCACTAATTCGACTGAATAAAGTCTCCAATTGCTAGTCCTAACTTTACAATCTGCAAAACAGATTAAATGAATCACTCAAAATTAACAATTGAACAAAACAATTGAAGAAACGAACACAAAACAAAAAACTTAGGAATCGAATTAAAAGCTAAGAAACAGAACAACAAACGAAAATCCTTAAAAATCGAAACAACAATAAACGAAAAAGATCCAAAACATCAATTTATTTTGTTTGACAGTATATTAATGGCGACGAAGGTGGAAACCGAGGGTTATGAAGTAATTAAAATTGGCCAGAACTAATTGACAGTAATAAAGGATTCAATAAAGGATTAAGCATAGTTTCCTATCGACAAACCTAATTGGCAAACCCCAAACTCCAAACCCCGAATCACAAACCCTAATTTACAAATCCCAAATCACAAACTCTAATTGACAAATCTCAAATCATAAACCCACAAAACATGCAACAATCTATCAATTAATTAATTTTTGATTCCAGCAGAACGGCGTACAACAATTAGACACACCCAAATTTTTCATCAAAAAAAAAACTACACACCCAAATTCGAGATGTTATTGATTCAATTGTGCGAGTGTGATGAATTGACGATGGTGAGAGATTGATGATAAGATTCTTCAAATTTTTGTGGATTGATGATTTATTGTAGGAGGGAAGGAGCCAAGGAGGTAAAGAAAATTTTGAGTAGAGAGAGAGGAGAAGGAAGGGAGTTTTTCTATGGGAAAAGAGGGGGAGCAGGAGAGAGAATGAAGAAAGAGATAGAACTGATAAGTGATTAAAAGAGGGGGTCGTTTTTCTACTAGTGAAACAATAATCGTGGGCTAGTACTTTAGACATCACTTACTTAAAAATTGATGTTTAAAGTTACCATTTAAAATACATCATTTCTTGAAAAACTGACATTTAAAGTTATAATTTTAAACATCATTTATTATAGAACTGATGTATAATGTTGCTATTAAACATCACTTGTACAACAACCGATGTCTAAAGTGCCAATTATATATCAGTTGTATAAGAACTGATGTCTAATGTTCGTTTTAAACATCACTTTCATATGAAACCGATGTTTAAAGTTCATATTAAGCATCACTTGTGAAAGAACTGATGCTTATAAGGTGATGTATGAAGGTCTTTTTCCACTAGTGGGAATCAGGGTAAAAGGATTTTGGGGAATGGAAAATGGGTAAGGGGGAAAGAAAAATAATTATTTTTGCAACCAAATACCAAGTAAGGGAATCAGAGGTCTTGAAATCATTTCCTTTTCTTAAATCCCCCTATCCAAACGCCCACTAAGTTTTTAAAAGAAATCAATACCTCCAAAAGGAAACAGAAGTTGAAAGCTAAGAGGAAAGTTCATGTTAGTGTGCAAGTGTCTACCATTTTCCAGAGGAGACTTCCTAAGAAGTGCAGCGACCCTGGAATGTTCACTATACCTTGTACCATAGGAGATACCACTTTTCCCAAGGCCATGTTAGACTTAGGAGCATCTATAAGTGTTTTGCCATATTCATGCTATGCTTCTTTGAATCTTGGACCTTTTCTTGAAACTGGGGTGGTGATTGAATTGGCGGATTACTCTAACGGGTACCCTAAGGGTGTTGTAGAGGATGAGCTTGTGGAAGTTGATAATCTTGTTTTCCCCACTAATTTTTATGTGCTAGAGATGGAACATAGTAAGCATGCATGACCCCCCTATTCTATTAGGGAGACCTTTTATGAAAACGGCTAAAGTTAACATTGATATGCCGACTGGTTGTCTTACTATGAAAGCTAATGGTCAAGTTGTGAAGCGTAAGATTTATGATTCTATAGATAATGACCATTCGATTTGTTTCATTGGTTCGATTGATAGTGCCCAAGGAGTTGCTAATGTGTGTGCTCGTGTGCAGGGATTAAGTTCTAAACTAACCCCTATACCTTTGTAAGTTGCGAAGTCTATGCCATCTGTTTTGCAGGGTACGCAACATAGGAAAGTGGTACATAGCACTCCTATCACACATATAAAATCTACTATCAAGGCCGGGGGTAGGAAACTCCTCAGATGGAGAGTTAAAAAGAAGGGTTCGCCAAGTGGGTTGTAGAACTTGGTAATTAATCTTGATTGATGGGAAGAAGCTATGACTGCGCCAAGCCAAAGACGTTAAACAAATGCGCTTCTCGAAAGACAACCCGTGTTGTTAATACTTTGTTTTTCTTTTCATTTTTTATTTTTGTTTTATGTTGGGTGTTTATTGTGACTTACACAGATGCGCGGAATAATTGAAAGCAATATGAAGGTGGATCACAAACTTGCCGCTTTCGTCATCCCTTGCATCGGTCGTGAGAGCAGATAAGAGGCATTTACCGCGATCACGGGGGTTATTGTCGCGATCGCGAGAAAACGCGAATTCAAATTAAAAAAAAAATGTCGGTGCTAGTACGTAAAGGTATGTATTTCCTTCCCTTTTCTCTCTCCCTTCTCATCATTCTTTCCCAACCCACTTTTTCTTCACCTAGTTTCTTAGACCATCTCTCTTTGTTTCCTACCCACGATTCACCATTCTTCACATTGTTTTATCTTTGGTGTATTTGGAGGGTGGAGATTGGAGATTGGAGTTCTTTGATGGTGGTAGTGTGGAGGTACTTTCTATGTGCATTATTGTTAGATGGAGGGAGATGGACATTTTGTGAGGTGATCAGTGTGGTTGCTTGGTGACGACTTTTCGTTGAGGGCGTTCAGGTTATGGTGTGAGTTGAGAGTGGCTATACACCTTGTTTTATTTCATATGAGCCTATTGTCTTGAGGAGGTTGAGGAGGAGTTCTTACTTCTTGCTTTTGAATGAAAAGTTTTGGAGTTACAAGTAAGGGAGGTGTGTATCCTTCAGGATATGAGAACCTGATCGTCTATCGATGCAAGATTTTGTGAGATCATCTCTCCCCTATTTTATTGTTATCCTATTCTATTTATTGTTATGATTCACATTGAGGACAATGTTCGGTTCAAGCATGGGGGAGTGGATGATCGTTGTAATATTGTAATGTGTGATTGTTTCAGCCTTATAAAATAAATAAAAAACAAAAACAAAAAAAAGGAAGAGAAAAAATAGAGAAGAAAGTCAGAAAAGAGAGATTAGCGGAAAAGAAAGTAAGGAAAAGACAAGAGAGAAGAAAGTGAGCCGGTTTGTTTTAGTAAAATTTAACGAGAGGCTAGATGAAAAGCCATTGGGCGCCTAGGCAAATGAGTGAAGTGTTGTTACTTATCGGCGGGTGCATAAGAAGGGTGTAAGAAGTGTCGTTTTTGGGTAGGTTCTCTCTTGAAGATATAAGGAGGTTCGATTGGATGTATAGATAAGGAGATAGGATTAGAAAATGTTCGATACATTTGAAGGTATAAGTGGCGATTGGTGGAAATATCGAGGTAGTCTTTGATCCAACGGTATTATTCCGAAAGTAGGCTCCCAAGGGAGTTGGGTGTGATCGGCTTAGGGACGCTTAGGACATTATAGGTCCCTTTGCTATTTTGATGAATGACTGGTTTGTGTATTGATGCATAAGATGTTTGGGGACCGTTGCGTTGAGGTTACATCCATGACGGTGCCTAGCTTGGAAGACGAATACCACAAGTGGAGTAGAGGAGATAGGTAGATAACAATTCTCACCCGTGCTGCTTGTCAAAAGACCTTAGAGACTTATTGGAGATGTTTGAAGTACTCGACGACGAGTAAAGGTCCAAGGATGGGGGAATTTGATACGTTAGGATTTTGAGTGCTATTTTATACGATTTACACGATGATTAAGAGATGATTAAGTTGATTATTGGTTCACATTTCATATAATTAGTTTTGTAATGTCTTGATAGGCCATTGGAAACAATTTTAAGCTAATTTGCGCAAGGGTCAATTTTGAAGGCTCATATGAGTCATATTCAAACTACTTGGAATTTACTGTTAAACCACTTGGAGATGAAACTTCATGATCTTAGCTTTCCGGGAAGTGCTCATAGGCCTTATTTGGCCAAGTAACGAGGGAGATACGTCCGTTTGAATTTCGCCTGACGACCCATTTTCTACCGCGATCGCGGCAAAGAATCCGCGAACGCGAAGGTAGAACATAACCGATTTCCGCGATCACGGCGAATGGAGCCGCTTTCGCGGCCACCTCTTGCCGGGTTTTCCTTTTTAGATTATCTTCCTAATTTTGTTCCCAATTCTAATTAGTATAAATAGCAAATTTCAACCCTTGTTTTAATCATTCAATCTTTCAGTATTTTTTTGTTACTGTCGGTACATCGTATGGAGAACTAATCTTTCTGTTCTTGGTTGATTTAATCTAAGCCGCGATTCGAGACCCAATTGTGAGTTCTTAATTCCTTCATTTACTCGTAATTGTTGTTAATCCTCTCATTTACATGTTTATGAATTGTTTGTTCTAGATTGATCACCTAGGGTTTACAATTCTACACTTAGCCACTTTAATTAGCGAATGTTTAATTAACTTGGTAAAAGTAAGAAACCTAATGTAGTAATTTGTATGCTGATCATTGTTATTATATTAGGGAGAGGATTAACTTAATCGGCAAAGCATATACTGAGTTGGATGTGCGCCCGATTCTCTATTGATATTGATCTCAACTTAATGCTGTTATCGAATTTAATCTAAACGAGTGATTTAGGTTGTTCATTAATTAGGGTAGTTAGGAGAGTGCAGATCACGCCTAATTACTACTCCCTCCATTCATTTCCAAGCTTCCTGTTGCTTTTTGCACAAAGTTTAAGGAATGGATTAAAAATTAATAAAAGCAACTGGGAAAGGGACATCTAGCACTTAGGAGGCCTCTCATTGGCTGAAAAGTTACTAAAACTGGAAACAGGAAGCTTGGAAATGAATGGAGGGAGTATCATGTAAGGATCAATAGGAATTTTAATTCCACAATAGAGTAATTAAGAGGAAATAATAGAGTTGGAAGTAGGAACAATTGTTAGAATTGCTAGCAACGATTAGATCGATCAAGTCTTCGTTGATCTTGATAAATCAACTACTTATTTCTATGTTTTACCTGTTAGTTGAATAAAAAACTCAATCAAGCAAAACCCCCAAATTGTTACTACTATTTAATCACGCATCTAATTACAAATAACTCTTAGAATTCCATGAGAATCGAACCTTACTTCACTATAACATAGTTTTAGGAGAGTATTGTATTATATTTGGAAGAGTGACACAACTTAGCTCCACCACTAAATAAATTAATTATGTTGAGTCAATATCAAATTTTAGCTCAATTTAATAATTTTTGCTCGTTAAATGAAATTTTGGTTGATCAAGTTTCCCAATTGAGTAAACAGTTGCTGCGGATAAATTAGACAATTGGGCCAAAGCACATACCAAGCCCACAAACTGGGGCTGTGACTAAATGTAATTGTAGTAGAGTTTTTTTTGTTTTCTTAATTTCAATTTTCGAGGACGAAAATTCTTTTAACGGGGGAAGAATGTAACACACGAGATTTTTTGAGTATTTTCTTATATCATTTATTAATATTAGTTTGGATTAGATTATCTTTTATTTTTCATCAAACTTTTATTTCCTTGAGAAAAAAATAGATTTGTGTATTTTTGTTAGAGTTTTGAGATATAAGTTAATTTGTCATAAATTATGATATAGAATTTATTTTACGAGACATATCTTGTTTTACGAGAATAGAAGAGAAAAGAAGTTTTCTGATTATCTATAGAAAGTTGGGGTTGACTCTTTACGGGTCCCGGGTATGAGGATTATTATTACAAGGGAGACGTCTCTTATAGCTTCCGGAGGGATGACTTGATCAGATTCCCTGCCTCTTGATCCTCCTTATTGGGGTTAGCCCTCTAAAGGGTGCGTGCACTTGGGACATTTGGACAAGTAACTGTCACAGATACCTCTACCCCAAATTTGAGTATTCAAGAAGAGCCTATAAATTATTATATCTGTTTTTCACAACTTAACTTCTTTCAGCATTTTAAGTATTTTGAATAAGAGCTTGTTCTTCTTATCTGTACCGTGTACTAGTTCGGAGTATAAACCAAAATGTTTTAGAAGATATTTTCTAGATTTTAATAGAGTAATGTGAGTGTATACTAAAGATTCGTACGTGAAGTTTAAGTGTTCATCAATTGGTTAAATTGTGAATAGAATGATTTGTCTTAGTTATTGTGATTTGTATTAAAAGTCTTAAATTTAGTATTGGTAGCTAGATAAAAGTTGGGTTATTCGAAATGGCAGAGTAAGTTAGTGGCTTAATTTTAAATTTGGGATTCAGAGATGATCAGTACGTGGGATATGATGAGTATGGCAATTAGCTAGCGTTGGTAGTGCAGCCGGTAAGCGTTTATGTAGTGAGCGAGTAGTTTGAGGATGTATTTGACAATTTAATTCGACTTAGACGATCTTTGAGCAAGTCACGTAGCATGAGACTGATAAGGTCAACAATGAGAATCTATTTTGACCCTTAAACTTTTGAGAATTATTACAGTAAGGCTGAAGGTACACTATAAGAGTTTAATGACTTGTAGTTGTTGTTGTACTTGTTATGGGGTCGAGTAGCTTAGAGTTTACTCTAAGTGTTGAGCAGGGTTCACTGAACCTTCGACAGTATTATATTGAGATATCAGTTAGAGCTATGTTACTAAGAAAGAGCCCAGAGTGGCAAAGAGAAAATAAAGAGATTCAGAGTTTGATACTGAGAATTGAGATAGAAGTATTGTCTTGCGGTTTGACCGCCACTTCACTTGCCCCATTACCGAGACCTAGGGTTGACGATAATAGTGTGTACTATGTAAGATATTGAATTGAGTTTTGAGAAAGAGTTCAGTTACGAGAATTATGAGTGTGAGATTTTAATATTCTAAGATCATGACTTACTTATATCGAGGAGGTCAGAGTGGAGTAAGTTATGAGAATTAGCAGGTTAGTCCTGGAAAAGTGTTTTACACTTTTTATGTGTTTTCTTATGTGTCCCCGTATTATCCAGATATATAAAACCGCATGACTAATATTATTATTCAGTTTACATTTTCGGTAGATTAGTGTTGCTCAGCGAAATGCTGACGTTTTTCCTTCGGGTTACCTTGTCATGGGGGTAAATCCTTTGTTTTGAGTTTTGCGTGCAAGTTTGAGTCAGGAGTACATCTGAAGAGTCAAGATTAATTTTTATTCGCTTCCGCATTTGTATTTTATTTTATAAGAGATTTTTGTACAGCTGTATCTCCGACTTTGTATATCAGCTTGTAATATCTCCGAATTTTGGCATGTTTTGTATAATAAAAAGAGTTTTAAATTAGCCGAAACTTTGGGGTGTTACACTAAAAAGCCTAAATTAGCATTTTCACTCTATATAAATACAGTGAAACTCATTCATTTGGAGGTTGGAAAAATCAAAGAGAACAACACCCCAGAAAAATTCTCTACAAACTCTCAGCCACACGCAGTCAACAAGCACAACCGCGCCACCTGCACATCAAATCAAACGCAAGTTCAAACCCCCAAACAAACAATCAAATTCAAATGCTCAAGGAGTGATTCAAGTCCCTTGCGACCCTCTCAAGAACAACGACAACGCCCACGGACGACGCGCGCACCCATATGCAGCTCGTACGCTACTAGTGTAGTGTATTGTACAACGCAACCCCTACTGCTTAGTAGAATTTAGAGGATACATAGAATTTAATCACAGATTGATTAAAGAATCAAACAACTTATCAAGCGTAAGGCATAGAACTTGCCATCAATGATGAGGAACAAAGAAAACCGATTGTGAACAACAATGCGGATAGTGCCTTGGATATAAGGCATATTGTGCCACCAGTGCTTAAATTGCGCAGTCTCATACGCATGGCAGCGCCAAGACTCTGGATGAACGAAAGATGGCATGGTTGCAGTATTGCTTTTGAGGATGATGTCTTCAGAAAAGACTTTTCTATCCAACCATGGTCTGTTTTGAGTCTGATAGAAAGGGACAGCTAGCCCTTGGACCAATCCAAACTGACGTGCGACTAGTTGTGGATTGTAAAGTTCAAACCCAAGAAGTCCAGGCTCAAAGGCGTAAAGGTCTCTTGTCTGAAGTACACTTGACCAGAAACTGCCATCAAAAGAGGTGCTCCTTGCCTCAGAGGAGACGAAAATCCCAAGAGGAGTAATGTCTAAACGTTGCATCCAAAGAGGAAGAGCACGGTAAATCCAGTGATCTTGTGTAAGTTCTTGTTGTTTGGCTAAGAGAAACAAATTCCAAGCAACAGGGAGTGGATATCCGTAAGAGGTGACTCCCATCAGATAACCAATGATTTGTCGAGGATGAGCACCTATCTTATCATCGACAGAGCGAAAGGCAAAATCGCCATAGCAAAGACAGTCGTCGAGATTAACTTCTGAAGAGAAGTTGAGCAGATGATGGGAGTACATAACTCCCCAACAAGTCAAAAGCCATAATGGGCCTGACAGAGGGAGTAGTCCTTGGGAACCCTGTGGATCCTCATCCCCTAAATACAAGGCACGGCAGTGATAGAGGCATCTATATGAGGACCCTAACAAAATAGGACCTAAAGCAAGAGGCTTTACCTCTGCAACAACTAAGTTTGCGGCCAAGACCATAAAGGACTTTCAGACATTTCCAGAGCGCGTCATAAACAAGCGACTTAAGGCAAAGGTGAGGAAGAGTACGACTTCCTCTGGTGTCACTGCATCCTTTGAAGATGCGTATGCACTAATCAAAGTTGAAAATGATAAGCCAGAAGCATTAGGCTTTAATAATTCATCAGATATGGAATTAGCTGCGTCATATAAACGTATAGCCGCTGGGACACATTCCATGGTTGATAAATCTTTACCACTGATTCCGTTAGGGAAAAGACCAGTGATACAAGCAATGTCAGCCAGGGTGACGGTCATAAAACCTGCCCTAGTGATAATGCAATTCATGGTGGGGTCCAACAAAGACATAAAAGCAGTCGAGAATGAACCATCAAATAGAATATGGGTATAACATGCTAACCTTAAGAAATGGAATAGTCTCTGTTCTTCCCATTGAGAGTGAAAGGAGGAGAGTCGCTCCATCCATTCATTGGCTTGAGATACACCAACCCATCCCTTGATTGGTTTGGTCACATTAGGGAGACGACAGGGTTGTACTTTCGTATGGTACACCAAAGGCAGCGATTCGGGTGAATGAATTATGTCGTTTAATGCTTCTTTGACTTCAGCGGAGTCAACACCTTCAATTGCCCTGTGTTTCCAAATAAAGCATGAGCCAATTTGCCCACTCGGAAGTGGTTCCTTATCGGTAGGAGAACCATAATGTCAGAAGTAATTCGAAATGTAAATCTTCTGGTACTTGTTGATTGCATCAACAAGTTTTCGAACACCCCCAACGTATGAATTGGGGTAGCGAAGGCTGAGTCGAATCTCTGGTCTTTGTTTCATTTTTGTTTGACTGAAAGAAGGGAATTTCTTTTTACTCGAATGTAGGAAGAGATATAATGAATTAAGAATTTGGTGTTTGTCAATTGGAAAACCCAGTTCCCCTTTTATAACCTAAATTCGGGCAGCAAAACGACACCGTTTTGAAGAAACAGTTATTTTTTAATTTTTGAAAATTGGGTAAATTCGTTGAATAATTGGAACGATTAAAAGTTGTTATTATAGAGTAGTTATCAAGGATAGAAAAAGAAAATGGGTTTAGAGAGAGAAAGTGGTGAGAGAAAGCTCTTCATCTCGAAAACCTAATTTTCGTCCGGAAAACCAACTTCAGCTATGGCGACAGGAAGGAATTCCGGGGAAAAAAATCATATAAATAGTAAGAATAATAATAGATCTAATAAAAACACATCTATTAATAGTGGAAATGATCAACCTTTGAGTGGAATTAGGATGAAAAAACCTGCAAGTACTGACACAAACAGGATGAAATCAATGGCCGAAATTAATCCGATCCCGGCATTGAATTTATCTGAGAGTGAGGATTCAGAAGAAGGGGTAGAGGTGGAACATATGGTAGAGGATGGTGACATGGGTGAAGAAAGGATTGAAGATGAAGCTGGGTGGACTACTGTGCGTTCTAGAAAGAAGACCGTTTCTGGTGGTTCGAAGCCAGTTGAAGAGAGTCCAATTCAGGTGAGTAATAAACCAATTGTGCAGATTACTCCTGATGACCTCAAAGAAGGTATTGAATTCTGGTCTACTGCTATTGTTTGCTATGTCTTAGGATCAAATCCCCCCCCAGATATCATGACGGGTTTTTTATGGCGAATTTGGGGGAAAAGGGGGTTGGCAAACATCTCGATTCTACCTGGGAATCTGTTCATGGCTAGATTCAAGACTAATGAATTGAAAACTGCTGTTTTAAATGGGGGATACCATTTGTTTGATAATAAACCCCTTATTATCAAAGAATGGACCCCGGAAATGTCTTTGAACAAAGGAAATTTTAAGACAGTCCCCATTTGGATTAAATTGAAGAACCTTGAGCTGAAACATTGGGGAAAAAATACACTGAATAAGATTGCTTCAACTGTTGGAAAAGTGGTTAAATGTGATGCTGCTACAGAATCTAGGAGTAGGCTGACCTATGCTAGGTTGATGGTAGAAGTTAGCATTGACCAGAATTTCCCTGAAATCATAGAGATTCAGGAGGATGATAAGAGTAAAGTTGATATTGTTGTGGAATATGAATGGAAACCCATCACATGTGGAAAATGCAAAGGGTTGGGACATGAGACTAGTAAGTGTAGGAGGAATTTGGATACTAGGCCTAAACAGCAGTGGAATAAGGCACAGAAGCAGAAGCAGATGTGGGTGCCCAAGGCTCAACAGAGGGCAGTGGAGACTAGGGAGGTTGCCCCTACGCCTGAGGTGCATACTGATAAGGTCTTTGTTACTCCTGAAGTTGAGCCAGTGCCCAGACCTACATCAAGCAGGCCTGTCCATAGACAATTGGTCTTAACTTCAGGAATGGCAGTGAAAACTTTTGGACTGGTGGGCTTTCCTGCCATGTCGGGGATGGGTGTTCCAAGTTTTGCTCAAGTTTTGCAGGGGTCAGCAACTAAGGAGCAAGCTGATGGGAGCAACAAAGGTAATGGTCATGATCATATTGATCATGGCTAATGTTGGTTTCTGGAACATTAGGGGACTAAACAAACCATCAAAACAACAAGAGATTTAGAGATTTCTTAATCACAACAATATTGGTTTGTTTGGTCTCCTTGAAACTAAGGTGAAGCCTGGTAGACTGGCACATGCTCACCTTAGTATTTTGGATGGGTGGTCAGTCACAACCAACTCTTATTTCCACCCAGGAGGAAGAATATGGTTGATTTGGAAACCTTATGTATTTGAAGTTGAAGTTCAAAAAATGTCTATGCAACATATACATAGTAGGGTGATAAATAAACATGACAAGTCATCTTGGTGGTTCACTCTGGTATATGGGTTCAATGATCAGTATGGCAGATTGCAGCTTTGGCATGATCTCAGAATGATAAGTGATACAATGCAAGAGGCTTGGGTGGTGGGGGGTGACTTCAATAGCATTTTATACCCCAAAGACAGGATTGGTTCTAAGGTTAGACTGGCTGAAGTCATGCCTATCAAGTCATGCATCGAAGACTGTGAACTGAAGGAAATGAAGTCTCAAGGGGCTTATTATACTTGGAATAATAAGCAATTAGGAGAGGATAGAGTTTGCAGCATAATAGAATGGAGTTTACATAATGAGGAGTGGGTGACTCAGTTTGAAAAATGTAGTGCTTTTTTCCTACCTGAAGGATTATTTGATCATACACCATGTGTGATTAAAATATATGGGGAGAAAAAACAAGGGAGGAGGAGGAGTTTCAAATACTACAACTTGTGGAGTAAAGATCATGGGTTCATGGAAAAAGTGAAGAGTATATGGTCAAAGGAGATAATGGGCACTATGAGTTATCAACTGGTTAGGAAACTGAAAATGTTGAAGCAGGAGTTGAAGAAGATTAATAGAAGTTCATACTCTGACATTCTAAATAGAGTTGTGGAGGCAAGAGATGAGCTGGAAGGTATTCAAAAGGAGCTCCAAGATAGACCTACAGATATGACATTAATGAGAAAAGAAAAGGAAGCAGGTGAGCTGATGGCTAAATTGATGGATGCTCAAAACAGCTTTCTCAAGCAGAGAAGTAAGATTGATTGGCTGGGGGAGGGGGATGAGAACAACAGATTTTTTCATAGCTCGATAAAAGCTAGAAGAAACTGTAATCTTGTCCTCCAAGTCAAAGATGTTGAAGGGAATTTACATACTGAAGAGGAGAGTATACAAGGAGCTTTTCTGGAGTTCCATAAAGGATTACTTGGCTCTTCGGCAGATGTAAGTCCTATTCACAAAGACACAGTGCATAAAGGGGAGTGCATCCCTAAAGACATGGAGGATAAGCTGCTGAGAGAAGTGTCTAGTGAGGAGATCAAAGAGGCTATGTTTAGCATTCCAAAAGACAAGTCCCCAGGCCCGGATGGCTATACTAGTGGATTCTTTATTGATGCTTGGGAGGTGGTTGGTGAGGTGGTAATCAACACTAAGAAAGATTTCTTTGCCACAGGAAAGTTGCTGAAACAGTTGAATGCCACCACAATAACATTGATCCCAAAAATCATGAACCCTACTAGTGTGACAGAATTTCGACCTATTGCTTGTTGTAATGTGGTATACAAGTGCATATCTAAAGTTTTATGCAACAGAATAGGGGAGATCCTTCCAAGGATTATAAGTAGCAATCAGGGAGCATTTGTTCTTGGGAGAAACATTGTGGAAAATGTTATGATCTGCCAGGATATAGTTCGTAAATATGAGAGACAGAATCTATCCCCTAGATGCACTATGAAGATCGACTTGAAGAAGGCGTATGATTCTATAGAATGGAGGTTTCTGGAAGGCATGCTGGCAGCTCTGAAGTTTCCTGATAGGGTAACTAATTGGATTATGGAGTGTGTCACTACCCCTAGTTTCACACTTGGTCTGAATGGAGAGCACTTTGGTTTCTTCAAAGCCAAAAGAGGTCTGAGACAGGGTGACCCCCTATCCCCTCTTTTATTTACAGTATGCATGGAATACTTGTCAAGAGTGCTGGTAAGGGTGGGGAATAAAGAGGCATTCAAGTTTCATCCCATGTGCAAACAGATGAAACTTAATCACTTGTGTTTTGCTGACGACCTATTAATGTTTTGCAAGGGTGACTCCAAGTCAATTATGCTAATTTTGAGGGCTTTTGCAACTTTCTCACATGCCTCAGGACTGAAGATGAATAACAACAAGTCAGAAAATTATTTCTCTGGAATGAAGAGACAGGTCATGGATGACATATTGGAAATATCTGGGTTTAAGGTGGGGAAGATGCCATTCAAATATCTAGGGATTCCTATTTCTTCCAGGAAGCTCTCTACTATGGACTGTAGTGTGCTCGTGGATAAGATAGTTAATAGGATTAGAGCTTGGGGTGCCAAAAAACTCTCTTATGCAGGCAGAGCTACATTGGTGAAATCAGTGCTTCTACATTTACACTCATATTGGGCACAGATTTTTATCATTCCCAAAATGGTTATCAGAAGAGTTATGGTTGTTTGCAGAAACTACCTATGGGATGGGTGTGATAACTATATTCGATCTCCTTTGGTGGCATGGGAAAAGATCTGTAAGCCCAAGAGACAAGGAGGATTGGGAATTATGGATAGCATGGTCTGGAATATTGCAGCAGTTGCAAAATTTTGCTGGTGGATCTATAATGGTGAGGAGAGGTTATGGATCAAATGGGTTAACAATGTATATTTAAAAGGTCGGAACTGGGAAAGCTACAAGCCTGCAACTGACACTAGCTGGAATTGGAGGAGCATTTGCAGAGTGAAGGAGAAAATGGAGAGTGCATTCACACGAGGAGTATGGTTAAGCTCTCAAAAAAAGTATACAATCAGAGAAGGCTACAACTGGCTTTCTGAGCAGAGACCTAAGCTGCCGTGGACTGGGCTACTTTGGAACAGGTATTCTGTCCCAAAGTTTAGCTTCATTTCTTGGATTGCAGGATGGGAAAGTCTGATGCTGAAAGACAAACTATACAAGCTGGGGATTAGTGCAGATGAGCAGTGTTGTATTTGTATGATGAAAGAGGAGACTCATACTCACATCATTGGTGAATGTGAATATAGCAGGAAGTGTTGGGTACTGATTAGTCACAGAATGAAGATTCAAATCCCATACAGTGGAGTCATTGAGTGGTGTAGCAAGCGAAGAGATAAATAAAGATTCCGAAAACAGATTACTGCAGCAATAGTCTATGGTACGATCTATTATATCTGGAGAGAGAGGAACAAATGTAGGCTGGACAATGTCATTAGAATGCCAGAAGTGATTGTAGGAGAGGTGCTAGAATGTATTAAACTTAGAGCGAAAAAAATGTGTAAAAAGTCATGACATTTTGTGGATGGAGAATGTCTAGCTAATTAGTAGCTGATCTCCATGGTTTGTAAAATGTATGGCTGATGCCAAGTTTTGAGCAATAAAATTACTTACATTTTTCTCAAAAAAAAAAAAGAGTAGTTATCTATAATATTTAAAGAGTGGGTGCATTTTCTCTCTCTGTTGATAAGGGAATTTGAGCTGTTCCTTTTAATTAAGGAGGCCTCGTTTAAATGAAAATCATCTTTACTTGCGGTTTCCAAAGTTCATTTTCACCCGCTAGAAAATACGTGGTGGAGGTAAAATGGCCTTTGGTATTCTTTTGAAACGACTCATCACCAGAACACGATGAGTCTCTTAATGGAGTATAAATAGAGAAGTTTTGTGTGCATATTTTCACAACAAAACTTCGCACAAAATTTCTTTCTCTCAAAAACACATCTTTACAATCAAGATGTCTTCAAGCAAATCTACCTTCGTTTCAAAACAAACTGAGGTGGGTAACAAGAGAAAGAGAGACTAGAAAGGCAAGGCGATACCACTTCAGATCATTGCTAAGAGCAATGAGAAGATTGAGAAGTGGCGGAGTCGGAAAACAAGCCGTCTCCTCAAGGTGATGCCACCACGAATCACCCTCAAAGGGCTTCTTCTTCAAACACAAGGAAGGCGAAGAGCCAACTGTAACACTCCGTATTTTTGGGACTCTTATTTATGGAGGTTTTGTGGAATAATCATTTTGAGAGTTTCTAATTCTATTTTGGGTAATTGGAGTCTACTTTCCTAATTTGGCCAACCTCCTAATCGGGTAGTCCAATTACTAATTACCGTAAACCGTCTTACCAAAACCCGTCTTTTAAAGCCCACACCTTAAACTATAAATACAAAACAAATACCAAACCCTTGTCTTCACTTTAACCGTCGCCCAAGAGAAGGAGAAGAGAGAGAAGAGCTGAGAAAGAGAAGAGGAGAAAGAGCGCGCGGCGGAACCCGATCGCCGACCGCCGCCCTTCGCCGTCGCACACCACCGCCTCTCACCCTTGCCCTTTCTCTTGATTTTGCATTGACAATAATATGTTTCTATACCTAGTTCCATTGATTTTCAGATTAGGGCTTTTTAGTATGTTCATGTTAATTGAAGTTTAAGCATGAATTTGATGGTGATTAATTATGTTTGGGTTTGTAGTAATAATTATAGATGGTTTAGTGCATGAAATTATTCAGGTTTGAATTAGGATTCTTATGATTGAGTTTATGATGAATTGAAAGGGTTGATTATTATGACTTGTTGAGCATGTTATTATGATTTGGGGATGTTCTAAGATGTTTTAAAGGTAAAAAGTATATTCTGTCCAGATCTGATTTTACCTTAAATGGAGTATTATTATGAGTGTTTTGATGATTTGATGAAGGGGTTATGATATTAGTGTGATTGGGAAAGTGTTGTGCGAATTTGGTGAAATTTGAAGATCGTTTGGATGTTCTATTGATGTCTTTTGTGTTATTGGAAGTGTTGATTAGTAATTGAGTGTTGTTAATGGTTTTAGGTTGTGTGTTCAATAAGCTTGTGATTGAGCTTGTGATTTTACTAGAAGGGTAAGAACGTTGGTTACAATTCCAACTACGAAATCCAACCCTTCCAAACTATCTTTCCTTGAATCTAATCCTGTTGTGATGACCATTGTTCACAGATTGATGTTCCTACCTTTGTCTTATTGTTTCTATACCAATCTCGTTTGAAATAACCATGCAGCACTTCCCGCCAAACGGCTCAAAGAACCGGCCCTTCGGCCTCCTTGTTTCCGCCGGTTCGGCCCTCTCGGCCGCTTCGGTTTTCTCGGCCATTCGGCCGAGTGTGGGTCGGGTTGTTATTTTTGTGTTCTTGTTGTGATTCGTATGATTTATATTATGTTGACGATTGTATATTATGTATTATTTAACGCGCGTATAATTGTGTACACTAATGATTATGATAATGATATTGTTGATGATGTTTACCACCTAGAGTAAGGTGACGCGGCCCGGATCGGTCACCTCTAACCTCTGATCAAGGTTGTTTAGGTCGGAGTAGCTACCGACTTCCTAATCGGCTTACCTCCTAGAGGTTTTGCATCCTACCTGGCCCTCTAGTGAGGGGTGTGCAGTGTGCACACTTCAATACGTTAGGATCTGTTTTCTAGTACTCTAACTCGCGTTGGTTCGAGATTGTGGTGGTTGTGGGGTAGGAGACCAGCCGTTGACGTAATGATATAACAAGACTTTTGGCTCTTGTTGCGATATTGCGATTATTGCACTCTTTTATTATTGTGATGTTTGATTGTTGATGTTAAGCCGTGCGTTGAGCACATGTTTCTTGATTCTTTGTATTTTGTGATTCTTACTCAGCCTGTATGCTGACGTTCTTTTTTAAGGTTTGTTCCCTACCATGTTCTGGAGCCTATGTCATTCTTTGATGGCATAGTTTGACAGGTCTTGTTGATGTGGATGCTTGCTAAGGAGTCAAGTGCATGTTGGGGAATTCATAAACATTCTTTAATTTAGTCTTTTATTTCATTGGATTATGTAATTTTGAGTTTAGTTTTTAGAACAGTAGGTTCGACATTGTTTAAGACTTTCGCTGTTTAGTTTCCGTTTGGTCGTTGTAATCGAATATATGGCCTTGCAGTTGACTTGGTAGTCAATTGCGGCGTGACAATTCTAAATCTATTGCAGTTATAATTCAGTCAAAATTTAGGGTTGTTATAGTTGGTATCAGAGCGTTAGGTTCTGATTAGTCGAGTCTAAAAATGTTTTCAAAACTTGATTAAAAAAAAAAAAATTCAAACTGGGAATGGGATGGGTGCATTCATACGCATGCTGATTGCTAAATGTTATGTGTCATTAGTGCCTAACCATTCAATATAGTGATTGTTTTGGGATCTCTAACCTTGATGATTTGACAGATGTATACTGATCCACTTGGATTTACTTGGAATTTTGGAGTCGATGGACTGATTGGGGACCCAGCAATTGAAGCAAAAACAGATACAATAGCCATGAATCCTGGACTGTTTTTCATACCTATAGGATGGGGAGAGACAGTTACAAAGTTTGTTGACAAGGTGATAGCTAAGCTCCAAATAGCCATAGAGACATATGATTGGGCTTTGAACGCAGAAGTGATAATGTTTGTGGTTATGGTTAATCTGAAAATTGAGGCACGATAGGATCACGTGCACAAAAGGCTCGAGAGGATGACCTTCTTTGCTTACCATTTCGGGGACTTAAAGTATCTAATCACTGACTCAGGAGAGCCTTTGACAGTGGAAGAGCTGAAAGCTGTACGGAAGTACAAGGACTTGGTCTACAAGAATATGGTGGATGATTTGGAGAAACTACCTGGATACCTGGTGGAAGCCACTGTTCACCCTAACTACCCTCATCCAGATCCCTATAAGGCTTATAAAGATAAGGCTGAGGAAAGAACGAGAAGTACTTTAGCTGTCCACCATGTTAGTAAGAACATAAATCCTGGAAAACGCTACTACATACGTTCCCCACCTGACTCACATGTGTCTATTAGAGGAGGAGGTTTAATCCGACGTACTGCTCGAAAGAGTGTGCGTACATTCATCTTCCGTAGAGCTAACCCTGAGCCTATTAGGAGGGAGACAGAGGAGGAAGATGACAACCAATATATGCCCTTAACCCCTAGTGAATATGCTGCTCAAGAGGAAAGTGAAGGTTCAAATGAAGTAGGAAGCCACGAAAGAAATGCTTGAAGTCATAACCCGAAAATATTGGGAGACTATATGCTAGGATTTTATTATTATATGTATTTAATATCTTATCACTAAAAATCAATAATAATGTGTAATGTGAAAGTTAAAGACAAGTTATATGTTGCGTTAGTCATAAGAGGGGACCATACCCCAATACTACTATGATACATGCTTAATTAATAAAGGTCAAGGTGATTTGATTGCTATTTGAAAGTCTAATACATGTGATTTGATGTTGGGATGGATTTTTGTTTCGGCCAATTGATTCTGTTGCTGGCACGACTCGTGCTACGGTGAACACGGGTCGTGTTCTGAAAAACAAAAAAAAAAACAAAAAGAAAAATCGAAAAGTTCTGGAAAGTTAAACTCGCGCGAGACGAGTAGCTGGATGCTGATTATCATGTATATATAATTCTGGAATGAATTCTTTACGTGATTTACTGATTTTGCAATTATGTGTTGATTATCGATCGATATATTGATTATCATTTTGAATGTATGAAATGATTTGGGAATTGATAATGTGGTTATAATTGATTTGAATGTTGATGCCTTTTAGACAATGGTGCGAAACAACGTTCCTGATTTGACAGCTATCTTAGCTCAGTTTGTACAAAACCAGAACACAATGACTCAAGTTATGGCTCAGATGGCCAATAATGGGGGAAACGGTCAAGTGAATAACAACAATAATGCTGGGAATGATGATGAAATGCTATTGGCAAAAATGTCTGATGCCGTACAGAAAAAAAGTCCTAACAATTTCACTGGAAAAGGAGAACCCAGTGTACTACTGGACTAGTTGGAAGATATGGAGAGGATCTTCTTAACAGTTGGCTGCCCCGACAACTGCAAAGTTAAGGTTGCTGTGTTTTACCTTAAGGAGGTAGCTAGACGCTGGTGGATGAAGATTCAGGATGCATTCTTCAAACCAGTACAGGAGAAGCTAGCTGACGGAACTGTAGTAGAACATTACAGGGATTGGACAGTGTTCAAGCACCTTATTGAAACAGAGTTCTTTCCGGAGCATCTAAAAGAGCAGAAAGTAGCCGAATTTGAGGCTTACCAGCAGACTGAAGGAATGTCTGTTAAGGAATTCTATGACAAATTTGAGGACTTGAACAGGTTTGCTGCAAGTGTGACCCCTACTGAATCTGCTAGGGCCACTAGTTTCAGAAAGAAGCTACTCTGGAACATTAAGGGATGGTTTGTCTCCGAACGGTTCCATACTGTGAAAGAAGTCTATGAAAAGGCAACAACGGTGGAGCAAAACATGGAGACAATGAGTGCTGAAATTGGAGGGAAAAGGAAGGAGAGCCTTATCGACTTGATAAGCCTACCACCCAAGAAAGGAAATTTTGGGAATTTCAAAGGAAAAGCACACTCTACTGGGACTGGAAACCCAGGATTTAAGAATTTTCCGGCAAATAGAGTTCAGAGTTCGGGTACAGTTCAAAACAATCCTTGTAGGAGGTGTCAGCGCACCCATACAGGGAAGACCTGTACCGGAGAACCAATCACTTGCTTCCACTGTGGCAAGTCGGGACACAAGGTCGCCGATTGCTACTCTAAGATGCGCGGATACCCACCGGTGGCGCCCACAGGAGGGGCTGCGGCGCCAAATAAGTTTTCGAATTTCAGGGCTCATAGTGGGTATGCTGGTTCGAATAACACCTACAGAAACCCAGCACCAACTAAGGGAACTGCCTCTGCGGCACCGGCTAAGCAAGCTGGATCGGTCAGTGTGGCCACCCCAGCTAAGAAAGCTACAGGACAACTTTATGTTATGAATGCAGAGGAAACTGAAAATGCTGATGTCGTCTCGGGTAAATTTCCAGTTAATTCAGTAATTGCAAATGTTTTGTTTAATAGTGGTGCGTCCCATTCGTTTATTGCAGATAAGATTGTGGAGAAGTGTGGACTTAGTGGTAGTTCTGCGGTGGATTTTGAATTTTCAATGCCTAATGGTTCTAATGTTGTATGTAAAAGTCAGTTTAAGGATGTGCCTATAGTGATATGTGGTCATGAGTTTAAATCGGATGTAATAGCATTTCCCTTAACGAATGTCGATGTGATATTGGGAATGGATTGGATGGGCCGATATAAGGCGAGGATAGACTACTGGATAGGGAAGATTTCTCTTCGAGGACAGAAGAATGCTCATGTTACTTATCGAGTACTTCCGAAAAGGCCAAGGATAAAACTGGTGTCTGCCATGAACCTGAAGAAACAAATAACTAAGGGTGAGCCCCTATTTTTGTGTCATGTACAAGATACCAGCGTGAAATATCCAGAAATAGGAGATGTCGAAGTAGTAAGTGAGTATCCTGATGTCTTTCCAGAGGAGATTCCAGGGATGCCTTCGAAGAGAGAGGTGGAGTTCAAGATTGAATTGGTACCAGGAACAGAGCATATTGCTAAGTCACCCTACCGAATGGCACCGGTAGAAATGCAGGAACTTAAGAAACAGCTTGACGAGTTGGTGGAAAAGGGTTACGTGCGACCAAGTGTTTCACCCTGGGAAGCACCTGTCTTGTTTGTAAGAAAGAAGGATGGATCGATGAGACTGTGTATTGACTACAGGGAGTTGAATAATGTGACTGTCAAGAATAGATACCCCTTACCCAAAATTGACGATCTATTCGATCAACTAAAGGGTGAAAGTGTGTTTTCAAATATTGATTTGAGGTCTGGATACTATCAATTGAAAGTGGCTGATGAGGATGTACCAAAGACAGCATTCTCGACTAGATATGGGCACTATGAGTTCACAGTGATGCCCTTTGGGTTAACCAATGCACCAGCAGTATTCATGGACCTCATGAATCGTACCTTCCGACCCTATTTGGATAAATATGTGGTCGTGTTCATTGATGATATTCTGATTTACTCCAAGGACAAGAAGGAACATAAGGAACATTTGAGGACAGTTCTAGAGATTTTAAGAGAAAAACAACTCTACGGTAAATTTCGAAGTGTGAATTTTGGCTGGATAAGGTAGCATTTTTGGGACATGTGATATCTAAGGATGGAGTTGCAGTGGATCCAACTAAGATCAAGGCGGTCAAGGACTGGACGGGCCCTATGAATGTGTCAGAAATTAGGAGCTTTTTGGGACTTGCAGGTTATTACAGGAGATTTGTGAAGGATTTTTCAAAGATTGCTAAACCAATGACGACTTTGATGAAGAAAACCGCCAAGTATAAATGGGATGAGAATTGCGAGAAAGCCTTTCAGACTCTTAAGGAACGGTTAACCACGGCTCCAGTGTTAGCACTACCTGATGAGAATATACCTTACGAGGTGTACACTGACGCTTCAAAGAATGGTCTGGGATGTGTCCTAATGCAGAACAGGAGAGTAATCGCCTATGCGTCTAGGCAACTCAAAAGTTATGAGGAGAACTATCCGACCCATGATTTGGAGCTAGCAGCTGTGATTTTTGCATTGAAGTTGTGGAGACACTACCTGTTTGGAGTGACATTTAAGATTTTGTCTGACCATAAGAGTTTGAAGTACATATTCACTCAGAAGGAGTTAAATATGCGACAAAGGAGATGGTTAGAATTGATCAAGGACTACGACATGGAGATACAGTATCATGAAGGAAAAGTCAATGTTGTAGCTGATGCACTGAGCAGGAAGTCTCTTCATACAGTGCAAATGGTTGTTCAAAGAGAGAAACTAAATTTGTCAACTTTGGAGTTCAGTTGGCAGAACCAGGATTAACACCAGGAACAACCACGATTGAGAATGATTTATTTGAAGAGATCAAGAGATTATAAGAGACTGACAAGGTGATACTGGACAAGATGGCAAAGGAGTCTGAGTTGTTCAAAAGAGGTGAAGATGGGATAATTCGATTCCAGGACAGGATTTGCATAGCTGACAACAGAACATTGAGAGATAAGATTTTGACAGAAGCTCATGCCAGCAAATACTCAGTACACCCAGGTGGAGATAAGATGTACCAAGACATGAGAAAGGTGTTTTGGTGGTCAGGAATGAAGAAAGATGTGGCTGACTTTGTTTCTAGGTGTTTAGTTTGCCAAAAGGTTAAGAGTGAACACAAGAGACCTCAAGGTAAATTACAACCATTGCCAGTACCGGAGTGGAAATAGAGTTCCATATCCATGGATTTCATTGCCGGATTACCTAGCACGCCTAAGGGCAACAATATGATTTGGGTAATCGTAGATAGATTGACAAAATGCGCACACTTCATACCCATGAAGGACACATGGAAGAAGAAACAGTTGGCTGACGCCTATATACACAATGTTTTGAGACTCCACGGTACTCCAAAGGAGATTGTGTCTGATCGTGATGCGCGTTTTGTTTCTCGATTTTGGAAAAGTTGCAGGAAGCGTTGGGTACAAAACTTCTTATGAGTACAGCGTTCCACCCAGCGACAGATGGTCAAACAGAAAGGACAAACCAAGTCTTGGAGGACATGTTGAGAGCTTGTACCTTGCAATACCAAGGTGGATGGGAAGATAAGCTGGATTTGGTTGAGTTTTCCTACAACAACAGTTACCAAGCTTCGATAAAGATGGCACCATACGAGGCCCTGTATGGAAGAAAATGCAGAAGTCCAATTTCTTGGAATGACATAAGTGAGACAGTGGTCTTGGGTCTAGACTATATTGAGGAGATGACAGAACAAGTAAAGTTGATTCAGGAGAGACTCAAGGCTGCACAGGATCGACAAAAGAGTTATGCTGACAAAACTCGCAGTCATATAGAATTTGCTGAAGGTGACATGGTGCTGTTAAGAGTGTCACCTACCAAAGGTGTTATGAGATTTGGAAAGAAAGGGAAATTGAGTCCTAAGTTCATTGGACCATACAAGGTGATTAAACGTATAGGAGAAGTCGCATATGAGTTGGATTTGCCTGCGAATCTTGACAAGGTTCGCAACGTTTTTCATGTTTCTCAACTCAGACGTTACATAAGCGATCCGTCGCATGTTTTGAACCCAGAAACTATTGAGTTGGATGAAACTATTGTAACACCCCCAAATTTCGGCTAATTTTTTTTTTTGGGAAAATGTAAGAAATTATATTAATCAAAAATGATAATACAATGTTTGCTGATCTAGGTAAAAAACAAACCCAAATCAGCTGCAAAAATTGAATGCTACTACAAGTAACATCCACCCAAACCAACCCCTATACAAGAACACTAAAACTGATTACAAGATCCTTCTACCCTGCAACCAGGCTCTATTCTTCTCACTAATATTTTGGATCTTGCCTTTCAATCTATACTTCACTTCTGTTTTAACCAATTCTAACACCACTTCTGGCCTATTAATTACACCTTCCATACGACATTTGTTTCTCATCAACCATATGTAGTATGTCAGGCTACAAATTATGGCCCCTGCAACCTGGTTTCTCAGCTTTGATCCCAACCTCTTCTTACAGCACCAGATCAGTGAATTACTTTCAGGAAACTGCATATCATACCATGTCCTTACCAGTTCTAGACATCTTTTACTGTATTCACAGCCAAAGAGTAAGTGATCATGTGTTTCACTGGCAGAGTAACACAGTAGGCATGTATCATCATCACATATACCAATTCTTTTCAATTTGTCTTTGAGTTGTAGTCTTCTATGAGCAGCCAACCAGCTTATAAAGCTAGCTTTTGGGACGATAAATCTTGACCAAATGAATCTACCCCAAGCTACCTTAGGGTGTTTATCAGTCAGCCATGAGTAGCCTTCTGATACAGTATAGTCTTTGGTCGTTCCAACCCATTTGTTATCTCTGTATCCATTTTGCAGCTTCACTCTAGTTGAGCATACTTTCTTCCAACTCCAACTAGCATCCACTGGAGGATTATAGTCCTCCCATTTACTCCCCTTCAGATAGTAGCTGTTGATCCATTTAACCCATAGAGTATCAGCTTTTTCATATATCCAATGCACCATCTTACCAATACAAGCTATGTTCCAGGTGAGAATGTCCCTAATCCCAAGTCCCCCACTCTCTTGTGGCCTACATACATGTTCCCATGATATTAGAGGACTTCTGATCATGACATCTCCTCCATCCCATAGAAAGTTTCTACAAATTGCAGAAATTTTTCTCAAGACCATTTTTGGGAGCAGAAACACTCTTGACCAGTAATCATGAAGGTGACTCAGTACTGCTTTCACTAGGGTTAGTCTGCCAGCATAAGAGAGCTTTCTTGCTCCAATAGCTCTGATTCTCATTACAATTTTTTCTGTGAGGCAATTACAGTCCATGACTGACAACCTAACTGCAGTGATTGGCACTCCCAAATATTTGAAAGGCAAATCTCCTCTGTTGTACCCAGAAAAATCCAAAATCTCTTTGATAATATTCATCCCAACCCCTGCAAAATATATTTCTGATTTTGCAGGACTTGAACATAGCCCTGTTGCTTCAGAAAAGGTTGTAAAACCTCTCAATATCAAGGAGACATATTTGAAATCACCTTTGCAAAAAAGCAGCAAGTCATCAGCAAAACAAAGATGATTCAGGTTCATCTTATGGCACATTGGGTGGAACTTGAAACCTCTAGTATCTGCCACATTCTTGAGAATTCTGCTTAGATATTCCATGCAAAGTGTGAAGATAAGAGGAGACAGAGGGTCACCCTGTCTAAGCCCTCTTCTACCCTTAAAGAAACCAAAGCTTGATCCATTTAAGGATATGGAGTAGCAGGGAGTTTCAATGCATACCATAATCAATTCAATGAATTTTTCAGGAAAGCCTAGGGCTTGCAGCATCTGCCTTACAAAGTCCATTCCACTGAGTCATAGGCTTTCTTCAAGTCTATTTTAATCATGCACCGAGGAGAGACCCCTTTTCTCTTGTATTTTCGCACCAATTCCTGGCAGATCATAATGTTATCAACAATATCCCTGCCTTTTATAAAGGCTCCTTGGTTCTTGCTCACAATTTCAGGTAGAATATTGCTCAATCTGTCACATATGATCTTTGAAATTCCCTTGTAGATAGTATTACAGCAGGCAATAGGCCTATACTCTAATACACTCTCAGGTTGTTTCACTTTAGGCACCAGAGTAAGTGTAGTGCAGTTAAGCTGAGTGAGCATTTTTCCTGTGGAGAAAAAATCCAGTACTGCATCAATGACATCATTACCAACTATCTTCCAGGAGTCTTTAAAGAATTTGCTCGAATAACCATCAGGCCCCGGACTTTTGTTGTTTGGAATAGTGAAAATAGCCTTCTTCACCTCATCTCTTGTGATTTTTCTCATCAAAGTATTGCTCATATCCTCAGTTATACATTTTCCTTTTCTGACAGTACCAACATGAACAGGTTTCACATTGGTAGAAGAGCCAAGAAGATTCTTGTAAAAGTCTAGAAAAGCCTCCTCAATTCCACAGTCCTCAGTTTGCAGGTTGCCTTTCCTGTCTTTAATTTGATAGACATTATTCTTTATTCTTCTTGCTCTAATAGAGCTATGAAAAAAACTTGTGTTTTCATCACCATCAGCCAACCAGTCTATCTTACTCTTCTGTTTCAGAAAGCTGTGCCTTGCTTTATTCAGGAAATGGAAATGAGTTGCAGCTAGTATAATACAAAATGTGCCAAAATTTCGGCTAATTTAAAACTCAATTTATAATACAAAATGTGCCAAAATTCAGAGATATTACAAGCTAGTATACAAAGCCGGAGATACAGCTGGACAAAAATCTCTTATAAAATAAAATTAGAAAAGAAATGCGGAAGCGATTTAAAACTACTCTTGACTCTTTAGCTGTACTCCTGACTCAAACCTGCTAGCAAAACTTAAAACAAAGGACCTACCCCCATGACAAGGTAGCCCGAAGGAAACACGTCAGCATTTCGCTGAGCAACACTACTCTACCAAAATTATAAAATGATTAATAATAATAATAGTCATGGTTTTATATATCTGGATAATACGGGGACACATAAAAAAAAAACACATAGAAAGTGTAAAACACTC
This sequence comes from Spergularia bocconei, assembly GCA_963457585.1. Classification (NCBI taxonomy): domain Eukaryota; kingdom Viridiplantae; phylum Streptophyta; class Magnoliopsida; order Caryophyllales; family Caryophyllaceae; genus Spergularia; species Spergularia bocconei. The sequence continues at coordinate 17,626,465 of OY734951.1, forward strand.
TCCCAGGACTAACCTCCTAATTCTCATAATTAACTCCACTCTAACAACCTCGATATAACATCAAAAACCTTAAAATAATTAAAATCTCAAACTCATAATTCTCGTAGATGAACTCCTTCTCAAAACTCCACTCAATCTTTTGCTTAGTACACACACTATCATCGTCAATCCTAGGTCTCGGTAATGGGGCAAGTGAACTGGCGGTATAACCGCGAAACAATACTTCTATCTCAATTCTCAGTATCAAACTTAATCTCTTTCTTTCTTTTTCTCTTTGCCACTCTGGGCTCTTTAATTTCTTGGTAACTTAGCTCAATCTGATATCTCAATATAATATTGTCAAAGGTTCAATGAACCATGCTCAACACTTAGAGTATAACTCTAAGCTACTCGAACCCATACCAAGTACAAAGGACAACAAATCAAGTATAATACAAATAAAAATCTTTAATCTCTCTATCAATCTTAATACTCTGCAGGCTCAAAAGCCGATCAAATTCTCATTCTGAAACTTGTCAACAATCTCGATAACAATATTCTCGTGGCTAATGCGAAAACGATTTACCAATCTTAACAATACACCAACTCAATTTTACGCAAACTCTCAGGTCATACTATGCCCAAAGCCAAAACAAATCACCACTTGTAATAAATGCCAAACGTACAAAATTACTCCAACATATACCTAGAATATGACCTCCCTTTTGTAACTCCTTGCCTAACGATTGTTCCAAGAGTCATCGCCGCGACATATATATAGCACACCTTAGCTTCTTTCCCCTTACGAACTACTAATCGTAATACCCACCTCCTTACTAATTAGAACATGTAATAGTAATACATATATATATCTCAAATGCAACAGAATATACACCTTATCACATTAACACATAAACCTTGCACATAATAACATTCAAACAATCAAAACTATAATCGTAATAATCTCGGAAGTAGTAGTAATAGTGTTACCTTATAAATTTGCGAGATCTGCCCAAAACTGTTAAAAACCGCTTATCGAAATCAGCCCCCATAAAAAGGTGAAGGTAGAACGAGGCTTATGTATTTTGACGTTGATCAAGTTAGATAAAGATTATGATTGATGATTAAGATTTTTATGATTAAAGGTCAAATGACTAAGAGGATTTGAGTGTTGGAGACATACGGGTAATGTCATGCCAAAGAGAAAAGAAAAGGAAGATGAAAAGAAATGTTAGGGTTTGGGTTTGAAATCAAACGCATAAAGAGAAATGAAAATTGGAAAGGCAAAAGAAAACCTATCAACATCTAGAATCTTCTCAACCGACTGCAAAACCTACTAATAATCAAATTTAATTTTTTTTTTTATTTTCTTTCTTAAAACCAATAACAAACTCCATAAATAATAGTGTATAAATATAGTTTAACTTATAATAATTATAAATATTTAAATATAGGGCCTGAAAATACGGTGTATTACAACTATAACCTATGAAGAGGCACCACTGAAAATCTTGGAAACCAAAGTGCGGAAAACTAGGCGGTCTGAGACGAGTATGGTGAAAGTATTATGGTATAACAATAACGTTGAGGAAGCTACTTGGGAAGTAGAATCGGTTATGCGTAAAAAGTACCCTCATTTGTTCGTTTAAGGTTCGGGACGAACCTTTGTCTTAAGGGGGATGAGAACCCTGCGCGTTTTGCTTTTATTTATCTATGTGATATGATCTATATCTTATTATGCTTTATGTGATTTCCGATTCTTCTTTCTGTGTGGTTGATTTCTTCATACCACGACTCCAGAGTTCTAACTCATTTCCTCATTCATACTTTTGTGACATTTTGCTTTGAGCATACTCTTATGTTGTGATCGACGTTTCTAGTGATGAGTGTGACCTTTTAAGGATGGGTTTAAAGATTCGGGACGAATCTTTGTTTTAAGGAGGGAAGTCTGTAACACCCCGTATTTTTGGTACTCTTATTAAAGGAGGTTTTGTGGAAAATAATCATTTTGAGGGTTTCTAATTCTATTTTGGGTAATTGGTGTCTACTTTCCTAATTTGGCCAACCTCCTAATCGGGTAGTCCAATTACTAATTACCGTAAACCGTCTTACCAAAACCCGTCTTTTAAAGCCCACACCTTAAACTATAAATAGAAAACAAATCCCGAACCGTCGCCCTAGAGAAGGAGAAGAGAGAGAAGAGCCGAGAAAGAGAAGAGAAGAGGAGAAAGAGCGCGCGGCGGAACCCGACCGCCGAACCCGATCGCCGCCCTTCGCCGTCGCACACCACCGCCTCTCACCCTTGCCCTTTCTCTTGATTTTGCATTGAGAATAGTATGTTTCTATACCTAGTTATTGATTTTCAGATTAGGGCTTTTTAGTAAGTTCATTTTAATTGAAGTTTAAGCATGAATTTGATGGTGATTAATTATGTTTGGGTTTGTAGTAATAATTATAGATGTATGGTTTAGTGCATGAAATTATTAAGGTTTGAATTAGGGTTTTTATGATTGAGTTTATGATGAACTGATGATGATTTTATGGTTAGAATTGTGTAGTAATTGAAAGGGTTGATTATTATGACTTGTTGAGCATGTTATAATGATTTGGGGATGTTCTAAGATGTTTCAAAGGTAAAAAGTAAATTCTGTCCAGATCTGATTTTACCTTAAATGGAGTATTATTATGAGTGTTTTGATGATTTGATGAAGGGATTATGTCATTAGTGTGATTGGGAAAGTATTGTGCGAATTTGGTGAAATTTGGAGATCGTTTGGATGTTCTATTGATGTCTTTTGTGTTATTGGAAGTGTTGCTTAGTAATTGAGTGTTGTTAATGGTTTTAGGTTGTGTGTTCAAGGGGATACCGTTCTAAACTTGTGATTGAGCTTGTGATTTTACTAGAAGGGTAAGAACGTTGGGCACAATTCCAACTACGAAATCCAACCCTTCCAAACTATCTTTCCTTGAATCTAATCTTGTTGTGATGACCATTGTTCACAGATTGATGTTCTTCCTTTGTCTTATTGTTTCTATACCAATCTCGTTTGAAATAACCATGCAGCACTTCCCGCCAAACGGCTCAAAGAACCGGCCCTTCGGCCTCCTTGTTTCCGCCGGTTCGGCCCTCTCGGCCGCTTCGGTTTTCTCGGCCATTCGGCCGAGTGTGGGTCGGGTTGTTATTTTTGTGTTCTTGTTGTGATTCGTATGATTTATATTATGTTGACGATTGTATATTATGTATTGTTTAACGCGCGTTTAAATGTGTACACTAATGATTTTGATAATGATATTGTTGATAATGTTTACCACCTAGAGTAAGGTGACGCGGCCCGGATCGGTCACCTCTAACCTCTGATCAAGGTTGTTTAGGTCGGAGTAGCTACCGACTTCCTAATCGGCTTACCTCCTAGAGGCTTCGCATCCTACCTGACCCTCTAGTGAGGGGTGTGCACACTTCAAGACGTTAGGATCTATTTTCTAGTACTCTAGCTCCCGTTGGTTCGAGATTGTGGTGGCTGTGAGGTAGGAGCCCAGCCGTTGACGTAATGATATAACAAGACTTTTGGCTCTTGTTGCGATATGGCGATTATCGCACACTTTTATTATTGTGATGTTTGATTGTTGATGTTAAGCCGTGCGACGAGCACATGTTTCTTGATTTCTTGTATTTTGTGATTCTTATTCAGCCTGTATGCTGACGTTCTTTCTTCTGGTTTGTTCCCTACCATGTTCTGGGGCCTATGTCATTCTTTGATGGCATAGTTTGACAGGTCTTGTTGATGTGGATGTTTGCTAAGGAGTCAAGTGCATGCTGGGAATTTATAAACATTCTTTAGTCGTTTATTTCATTGGATTATGTAATTTTGAGTTTAGTTTTGAGAACAGCAGGTTCGACATTGTTTAAGACTTCCGCTGTTTAGTTTCGTTTGGTCGTTGTAATCGAATATATAGCCTTGCAGTTGACTTGGTAGTCAATTGCTGCGTGACAATTCTAAATCTATTGCAGTTATAATTCAGTCAAAATTTAGGGTTGTTACACCAACCCCGTCCTGTTATCAAAAAGCAAAGAGGCAGGGGCAAAGTTGCCAAGCGAGCTAAGGCTAGAAGAGATTGGCCATCGAGAGAGGCCCTGCAGTTGGCGATGAAGGGTGCAGAAGAAGACCTCCCAAGCGACAACAGTCCAAGCAGAGAGGGTGCTGACTCAGATGATAGTCAGACCTACTTGGACTGGGATCTCCCAGAGGCGAACTGCGGCTACAAACCGGACCGCGTCGAAAAGACTTATTAGTCCGATGCTGATGACATTGAAAATAATAGTGACTATAAAAGGCCATCGCCTTAGGAACTTTCATTGTTAGCAGTATTGTAGTTTTTATGAAAATCAAATATGAAAGTGCTTTATGTTACAAATTTTAATATGAAGTTATCTTCTGTTTTTCTAAATTTAGAGTAATTAACAGAGTCTTTAATTACTTGAATTTTAGAAGATTAAAGAATTAATGCATACATAATCCGAAGTTTAAGGGCTTTTGACGCACTCAAACCTTTAAAACCACAACGCCATTCTATATTTCTCACAAATTTAAAAACTCAACAAGAAATATGGAAGTTTTCCCAGATAGGAATCCATTATTTTTCCATCACCTCGCCCTTAAATCAATTCCCTCTGATCGACGTAAAAAGGAATTTAAATATCATACAACTTTAGTCAAACTACATGGCAGGTTGGATGCAGAGGATGAGGACCTCTTACAAACGTATGATTTGTTTCATGATGATCCGGATTATATTCAGGACATCTATTACTTTAATGTCAACATTAAAGGGTACGTCTTGAAGAAGAAGGTCCCTTGGCCCGCGCCAGATTTACAATGCTTCAACCATGAATCTCAGCATGATGAAACTGAAACAGACAAACAAGTAATCTCTCTCGAATAGAAGAGCGATGGGCCAACACAATGTGAGCCTACTTTGGTCAAATACCTAAAGGGGAGGTCAAGTTCAACAAGGTGAATCATGGGGCAATTCAGGTTTTTTCCGAACGGGATTTAATGTTGGAACATATTTTTCCAAGATTAAAAAGGAATGATCTAATTGTCTCGGCTGCAGTCTGTAAAGCTTGGGGCATGTGGATCGCTCCTAATTTCCTAAAGCCTAATTTTACCCTTTATTATGCGAATAAACTGTATACGTACGTAGCGCCAAGCTATAGCGCGATAGATATGGGAGAGCATAATCGAGGAGGAAAATTGATCAAGTTAAGATGCTTGAGTCAAGAATGGGAAAATGCTTAAAAGTACAATAGAACGCGATATCCGCATTGGTTTGAAGATATGCCAATGTACTACAACTGGTTTCAGGATCTTATCGCGTGTGATGTTTGGTTTACAAAAACCAGATTATTGTAACCAAGTACATTCATATAATATTTAATAAGATGAGTTGTACAATTGATTTCTTCTTTTTAAAGTTATTTACTGTGTGTACGTTTAGGAAGGTAATTCGTAATAAATTACCCTGCTTTTCAAGAAAAGCTACATATCTCCCAAGGAGATTTTAGGGAGTTTTATCCTAGAAATTGTTGGCTTTAATCCTTCAATCATAAATTGAAATCCCATTTCAAGTTGGAAGTTTAAACCAAGTTGTCTCATAAATTGGGATCAAAGAAAATCAAGAGATCACAAAACAAAATCAACCATCAAATTATGGCTGATCCGGTGGCTTTGGTCCCTCTTTCACTAGTCATCACCGTGTTAGAGCAGATACCCAACTACCACATTTCGATAAACCAACAGTCAAGAATTCGGAACTTTAGTTTCATCGGCCAACGAGATGGCAGAGCAGACCATCGGGCCTTCTGGATTATACTAGGGTTGAGAACATGGCATACTCGAAGCCTGGTGTTCCATACCCAGTCAAGTGCTTTAATCATGCCCACAGATGCAACAAGCTTGAGAAGGACAAGAGGAGATTCAAAAAAATCTCGAGGCTTACAGATATGTGGGAAGCAACGGTTTATCGTTATTTTGATAAACTGGAGAAAAACAATGCCTGAGTTACAGTTCACGGATCGGGGCTGTAATTCAAGCAAGCATGATGTGCGCACTGATGAGAATATCATGGTCCACAATACTATCCCCAAGCTAGATGGGAGAGATGGTCTGAACTTTTTAGCGGTCTGCAAGCATTTCGGAAAGCTTATGGCAGTGAATTTTTTAAAAACCTGATAAAGATTTGGCGTATAGAAATTCGATTTGCTTTTATCATAGAACCTTTTGGCAAGGTTGGTACACTAAAGAGATAGAGTTGGGCGGATCCCCAGTGGTCTATTTCTGTGCCTGTGATATGTGGAAGGCCAGGGCTGAAAATCACAACCACGCGTGGTGGCTGTGTGCGCCGGCAAAAGTTGAAAAATGGGAAAGCATTGGGGAAGGGGTCCATCGCTTTTATGCGAGGTCATCGAAGTTTATGCCTACATTTTCCAGTGCGCCAGTGTCTCTAGAATGGCGAGAGCGGTTATTAATAAGTAAGGAATAAAAAGGGACAACATAATTTGCTTTTTATTTTGTACGCTTATTTATTTTGTAATTTCAAAGTTTTATTGAATCAGATTATTCAATCATAATTTGCATTTTTTCGAGATTAGGATTGTCCAATAAAATGCGGTTCATATAATTTAATGATTTGATGCACCAAAGGTCATAATTAATCTGAGGTACATTGGAAATCATGGGTGGTGAATGATAGATGCAGTTAATCTTCCTTTAAGCAGTTTTTCGAGTAAGAGAAAAACCGCTCCACTCCAATATGTATTTAATTCGCGGCAGTACTTAGAAAACCGCCAAAAATTTTAATATAAAAGAAGGGGTAAGGTAAACAAAAATCATAGGTCACACTTCAAATATCTTTTGAAGAGTTTATTTTCTTTTCCTCCTTCTTCCCTACTAAACCTCCATAAAAATGGCAGTTTACGCGACAAACGATTTGAATGTTCCTGGTTAAGACAAACCAGTAACTCATTTATGGGGACATACTAATATCTACCAATATCGGTTTGTCCTAAGAGAAGAAACTGTGGATGGACGCATCGTTGATGTCTACCCATTCGTTTCCTATTCAGAATATCCGGGCCCTACGAAGAAGAGTGTCCAAATCACCACCTCCAGTGCAATGTCATGAAGGAGGACCAGAAAGAGTTTGTCAAAAAGGCTGCTGCGACAAAAAAGTGGCAGGCGACAATGGACAAGCACTTTCCCGATCTCAAGGAATGGGAGTTGCCGGAAATGAAGTTTCTGGACAACAGTCATGATAGTCGGTCAGCAGTCCTGTCAAAAGAGGATTTAATGACCAACTTCATCATACCTAAACTAGGGTATGATGATGGAATGAATATCATGAGCACATGCAAGAGGTGGGGAAAGATCATGGCGCAAAACTTCCTCAAGGCCGATGAGAATTTGGTCTACCGAAATTCTCTGCTCTATTACCATCGCAACTACTGGTCTGGATGGTATAGAGGAAGGATTGAAGAACGGGGAAAAAGAGTTGCGTACTTTTGTGCATGCCAGACCTGGGATGAGTACGCAAACGAAGGAGAGCAAGCCTATTGGTTAGGTGCATGTAGCGATGACGAGTTTGAAGACGAAGGGGCTAGTCCGACTACGCGCAACAAAGTCTTGCAATTCAAGAAGTATTAAAACAAGTTCAAGCCTCGACCTAAGCTCAGTATGGTTAGGCCGAAGGAAGAGCCACGAACTACTTACATTGCAGCAGACGACGAGAGCTATGTACACCTACAATCCCTGTCCTTCTTCTATCGCAGAGGAATTGCAGAAATGTGGCCAACCGATGATTTCCGCCACTAAAACTTCATTTAGTTAGGTGAAGTTCTTTAAAATTTCATATCTCATACAGATTTAATGAGATTTAGAATTTTGTCATTAATGTCTCTTTTCAGACTAAGTGAGACCTGTTAATAAAATTTCCAAATGTATTCAGGAAAATGAATATGTTTTCAATAACAAGTTATCTTATTCAGCAATAATAAGCGTCATAATTACTTGTTTGATTCGTGATAATCAAACCACTCAACATCGAAAGACTGGAATTCATTTTTCGTGTCGCTTCAAATTCCCAGCAACACAAAAAATGGGGGCATTTGTTGGTGACAAAAATAATTTTGTCTTGGCGATGGAAGATTTAGTCCAGTTTGCACGATGGGCTGAAGAGAAGGAGAAGCCCAATCAATCACAACATTGAGTTTGGGCCGACAACAAAGCAAGGAGCCTTCATTTCGAATCAGGAGCAATTGGCGCCAAAACTCAAAGGCAGTTGGGGCAACGCGTGAGATATGATAAACCGCCCACAAATATCTCTTCCCACGACTAGGGAAACGATGGGAGTTAAAGTAACTATCGAAGAAATTATCCTATAAATAGTAGAGAATAAAGTTAGATATCAATCAAGCATCAACAACAATATCAAAGTCTTTAGTTCTTTCTTTCTTTTTTAGTGTACATCGGGCAGTCTCGCTCCGTAGCGCGAGCAGTTCATGTTTTAGAGTAACTTTTTTTTTCCATGGTGAAGATAGAAGACATGGAGGTAATTGATTCCATTTCTTCCTGGACTCTTCATTAGCAAACCTGACATTACTTTCAATTAAAGAGTTACCATTTTAAGTTTGCAAGAATCTTTTCTTTACACTTGCTTTTAGTACTTTTACTCTATGGCATTTAGTTCATCGCAGTCAGCCTAATTTAAGTGCTCTTAGGAAAGACACTTTATATAAGTGTCCTTAAATTTAGCGTTTAACAAACAAGAAGTTAATTCACACTCCCTGAGTAGATCTTTACACGCTCGTTAAGTTGTGGACATCTAATAATTCGATCGTTGATTATTAGAGGAGTTTAAAATCAAACACGGATCACAAATTGACTACTCATGTTGTCGAAGCGTTTGTATTTGTTCAGACCCACTTAATCATTCATGGCAACCATGCCAACTAACTTCATTTTGTTATTACAGTACTTTTACTAGAACCGTCCACACCTTTATCATCTCTGAAGTTTTGAAAAAATTATCTGTCACAAATATTCAATTTCTCTCTGTGAAAAAAGAAAAGAATCTATTCAATTTCTCATTCTCAGCTCTAAACAGATGGGAGTTATAGGTCGTCTACATGCTAGCGTTTTTTTTTCTTCTGTTTGCTTAGAAGAACGGCAAGGCGCGTCCAATTCGTATAACAAGTTACGAACCTAAAAAATATGATAGACTGTCATTTAACTATTAGGCCAAGGTCGACTTCTTGGTGAATAATAAGCGATAACCAAAAATTAAGCTCTCAATGGAAAAGAGTAACGGCTTAAACCAAATGTTGAATCCGAAAATTAAGCATAAACTGAGGAATGTAATAAGCATAGACAGTACAGCAAATAAAAGTGTTTGATGTTCACAATTTCCATATTTGCTGCTTTGATAAAGCTGTAGTCATCATTGTACTCGTCATGCCATGTTGCTCATGTCTATACTATACTAGAGACTATATATACTAGAACTAGATCACCCTCTTGCAGTGAGGTTTTTCTTCCTTCTGTTCCAAGTACATACCACTTACTTGACTAGTTCACTCCATGAGCAGCGTTCAATAATACCTGCCATTAGCGATCTTCCACACAACCCATGGGTCCAAAACAAGGAGTCTCGACCTGAGGTTGGATATTGTAACAGGCATCTTCGCCTCCTCATCATATCCGGCCCAATCGCCATCACTCAGATCAACATTCTCAAACACCATGCCAGAATCCTGCTCACATAAGATGAAAGTGATGTCAGAGCATATACGCAGCATTACAGACAGTAGACAGACTTACTTAATACAGGAATACAGGGAGAAGATACAGATCTTCCATGCTAAATAAGCTAATACATAACCAAATCGGATAAACATATTACAGCAGGCAAAGAAGACTTACAGCTTGCACTCTCCACTGAGTACCAATGTAGGAGAAGTCATATGGCATCAGACCGCAGAAATGAAAACCCATCAATAGTGAATAACTTCCAGTTTGACAGCGACCACCAGTAAGAGGGCCGGCACAGTTCAATCTTATCAGCTTAACCGTACCCACACGATCACAGCCCTTGCACTGAAGCAGCATTAAGGTGGTTATAACGAATCATGATTGAAAAGGAAAGAATTGGTAACAAGGGAGATGTCCCACAGGCAAATAAACGATTTCTACAACCGAAATGGAAACACAAACTGACTAACATTTCAGGTACCTCAGTATCATATGTCATCTATGTTTAAAGATACTACACTATTATTTGTTTAGTTGCACACTCAGTTGCACTTGAAAGTTGAACGAAATAGAGATGATCAGGCAGCAGGCAAATAAACAAGTATTGATGGGGAAAAACCAAATCATTATGAAACCAAATTGGCAAAGAATTGAAGATGGAGACAAATTAAACATTATTATGTCACATTAGCGAAGATGCTCACTGAGGACATCCAACAACAACACAAAAAATCCACCAGGTGCTGAGATGTTAATGCAAGTTAGACGAAAGGAAAGTAACAGAAATATTGGAGCAAAAGAATTGTAGAGCTCATAAAGAGAGATGGGACAGTGCCCCGTCAAATATCCTAAGACTTGAGCATATATTCTAGATTTGTAGGAACTGGTGAAGCAAGGCAAAGAGAGCTGATACACCGAAAGAATTCTCAGCTTCTGTAGTCTGTACTGACTTCTTTTCTCGATTATCCCCCACCCCCTCCTCACTTCATACTTCATAGACTCATGCTCCCTGTATCTACATCCAAATGTAGATTCCATGTCATGCATCAGTGCACGCCACAAAAGTATAACTAGGTAACCAGCCCCTGACTTCGAAAACCAATGTTAACCTCATGATTAAACAGCAAATGCACGTCTATGGAGAAGTGTCGAATAATTTCACACTGACTATTATAGGCTTATAGCTCAGTCACTGAATACCATATCACTAAGGTCCTGTTCATCATGAGGCTGTTTCCTATGATAATTGGCGAGGCTAAACAACCTTCCCTTTTCGTCCAATACTCTCCCTTCCCTATCCTTCCAACTTACTATCTGAACATTGTGTCAATAATGTAACTGAACCCATACAATTTAAAACCGAGAAACAAGGAGAAGCCAACCAACCAAAGTAATGTGTAGACTCTTGATATCCCCCTAAAAAAGTATAATTACCTAGCCAGACATACAATTCTTAATTTCAACCTAAAAGGACTCACATATACTCACAGTCTCACAGGTACGAGAACTGATTAAAGTTTAACCAATTCTTTAAGACCAAGAATTCCAATCAAATCGAGACATAATCCAATGTTAAACGTACCTAAAGAACTAGAATTAGATGACATCAAAACTTTTTCGATTTTCCAGTTTTGTTCCACACCAAAATGAAAGTCTAGCACTACGCCAAGAAGCTACATACAGAAGAGCTTTGAACGTGACACACGGTTCACTTGATACAATCAAATACGGCATAAACATGATTCAGTAACAATTAACACAAAACGACTGCAAAATCTGCTACGTACACAAACATCACAACCACATATAGTAATACTAGTAAAGCAAACTTAGGAATCTACGAAGTACGCACTAAATTGAAAGGAAAATCCGTTCTCATAGACATATACATGATTTAAGCGAAAGTTTACTACATTTCCAAAGCACAACATGATTTAAGACTAAATAACATGACCACAGCAGATTTAGCAGCTCTAACTCATGAAAAAACAGAGTAACCATCAAATCTACAGAACACGTAAATTTTCGCAACATAAGGACGCACACATTAACGCGATATTCAATCGTCATCGGTAAAAACATGATCGACGGAATAATTACCACCGGAAACACTAATAAGAACTCATAACCCTAGAAAAACGACGACATTTTCCGAAAACTCACAAATAATACTAGTTTCCGATTTCGCAACAGAATTCTTTCATAAACGATGATTTCCGAACTTCAGATAACAAGATAAACAGCATAATCGCAAGAAACAGAGCAAGAAAATAATCGAATCGACGCAAAATACACAATCGTTAAAATTTTCCGGAAAATTGCATAAGAACAGAAAAAATCGCGAAAAAATTAAACGGCGATTTTAACAGAGAAGAGGAAGAAGACGAAAACCTTCTGAACAAGATTAGTGAAGTTGGTGGTGCCAGGAAGAGGAACCTCAACATCCAAGCTTACCGCCGACGGCTTTTCCGTCGATTCACCGCAATTCTCGCACTTGAGCTGCAAAAAACAACACGGAAATGTCGCGAAAATTAGCGTCGTCGGAAAAAGAAAGTACAAAAGAGGAAAGAAAACCCTAGGAGAGAGAAAGAGAGAGGAACCTTGAAGTGGAAGGTGAAGGAAGGGTCGCCGACGCCGCCCATAGGCTCAAGGGTGTGGACATTCTCCGTATCAGCAGTGATGAACAGCCTGTGGTGCACCATTTTTTTGAGCTTCTTTGTGAAGCTTTCTGTTAAACCACGATCGGGTCTGGGCCGCACCCGTTGGAGGAGAGAGAGTCCACGTCACAAACCAAAGGAGGTTCCAACCTAAAACCAATTGGCAATAGGTGGAGTAACTCCTTGGTTTATAAACATGTCAACTCTCTCCTCTTTTTCCAATGTGGGACACTCACATGGGGCTAGCCGGGGCTCTTCTAGCTCTCTTCGGCTCCCTCATATCTTGCCCATCTGCGCAGACTGGACCTTCACAGGCTCACCGGGGCTCTTCTGGCTCTCCTCGGTAGCATCGCAAACCGGGGCTCTTCTAGCTCTCTTCGGCTGCGTAAACTTGGTCCATCTGCAACGGGCCCAGTTTTCTTCTGAGTCCCAGGTCTTCAACCATGGGCTCTGATACCATGTTAAACCACGATCGGGCCTGGGCCGCACCCGTTGGAGGAGAGAGAGTCACGTCACAAACCAAATGAGGTTCCAACCTAAAACCAATTGGCAATAGGTGGAGTAACTCCTTGGTTTATAAACATGTCAACTCTCTCCTCTTTTTCCAATGTGGGACACTCACATGTGGTATTCACTTCAACACTTTCGTACTGTCAGTTGCAGAGTGTGTGATTCTTTCTGATTTTCTCTCTCTTAGCTTGGCTTCCTTTACAAGTTTTTGTTTGCAGGAGGTTTTTTGTTGAGTGCGGGTATTTATAGTGGTTTGTACTTGGGACATGTGGTCCATTTGTTTCGGGAATTTCAGCCTCTTCTAATTGTGGAAAACGAGGGGACTTGAGTCGAGTATTGATATTGCGTTCGAGCGTTGGTTTAAGAAATAATGGTCCAATGGAGAGATATACTCCGTAAGTCCGTAAGAGATCTGATGCAAAAAAATGGAGAAACGTTATTTGGAATTTGAGCTATATGTGATGGAATGTGGACTGTTTCGTTTAATTTTTCTGCTCTCTTTACGTAGTAGGGGGCTAGTACAATGAATATTTTTCGTTTTGGTTGAGACGTAAACTAGTTTAGTCGAGACAAGAATTGAAATTACATACAAGCATTGGTTAATGAATGGAGAACTACGTGGACAATTGATTTGGCTATTTGCATAAGGTCGCTATAGTTCGATGGATTTCCACATTACAATCAAGATGTGGACGAGTTGAGATGAATCGAGCATTAGAAATGACCTCGAACTTGTGTGTGTTGGTCAGAGTTGCTAACATAAAATCCAAGATGTGAAGAAATAGTTTATGTTAACACCCAGATCATTAGAAATGAGCTTCAAAAAAAAAAATCGGCCTAAATATAGTTGAAGGTGAACGGGTGAGTGTAACTTGTAAGACGAAATCATGACATTTAAGTCGTCTGATATAATCAGGCTTCGGAATTTTCAAAGAGCAATCACGAAAATACACAGCACAAAGACTCAGCAACTCTAAAATTGAAGTTTGAAGCAAATCATGAAAACACAATAGCCACCACACTTGAAAGACGGCTCAAAGACATCAATAAGAAGAATTTATTCCAGACAACCATTAACATACGATAGAACATTGTTGATCAACCCGTAAAGCTAAATTACACAGTCCAAGCACAATGGAATTGAAGAGTTGAGCTTCATACACTGGACGACTCTTCTTTTGTAAAACGTCTTCTTCCAAGTTATGTACCACTTTAAATGACCTCATCAACCGAGCATGGTTGGAGCAACTGCATGTCTGACTCCCTACTTCATCCCTTCACTACCTCAAACTTCGATTTCAGGTTGGAGATTCCAACTGGCACATTGTCCTTCTCATCATAATCATACCAATCACCGTTTGACAGGTCAATATTCTCAAAAACAGTCCCAGATGTCTGCACAACCAACACGACAGTTGCGTGAATCAGGTAAGTAATGGTATACGGCAACAGATACATGCCAGAGAACACTGTTCTTTAGAGAAAGAAACAGAAATTATCCATTCTATAGAAGCAATAATATATGCATCAAATAAGCGAGTTCCAAACGCCAATAAGCCAAAAGTCTGATCCTAACTAATGCTGCTTTTACATCCAGGAACCAACAGCTCATATAGGAAATGGTATACACTATAGCAACAGATGCATTGTGCAGCATGGACAAAACTCACAAAAGTACATGAGAAGGAGACGGAGTAAGGGAATCTGACCATCAATCTCCCTCCACTCAATTGTGGTTACCCCTGTAACCCTGTTCTACCAAGCAACTCACTATTATAGCCTGAAGTTCCTAACACCTGAAATACAGCTAATCCGGCATCCCCAACTGCCCCTAAGCTTGTAAGCATCCACCTCACTTGTACCACCACTATTGCCGCAGGCAGCCCCTCTAACCACTTTCACTTCACCCAGTCCCACTAAACATCACCACTGCCACACATTACTCTGCCTGCACGCTATGTAACTAATGCCGAATTCCCAATCTAGATAAGTGTGCTAATAAAGATCCTTTAGGAGCAAATGTGATAGGAACTAGTATGGAACACGACATAGCTAACTAAATGGTATTTGCATTAAAGAGGAAAATAAACCAGGACTAGTTTATCATAATCATATACCAAATACCAATAACCGTTGGACAGGTATATATTCTCAAAAACAGTCCCAGATGTCAGCAGCACAACCAAGATGACAATCATGTCAACCAGGAAATGGTATATACTACAGCAACAGATGCATGCAAGAGAACAATACTGTTCTTCAAAGAAAAAGAAAAAAAAAACAATATCAATTTTATACAAGCAACATATGCATCAAATATGCGAGTTCCAAATACCATAAGCCAAAACCTTGGCCCTAACTAATACTGCTGTTACAACCAAGAATGAACAGCTCATGTAAGGAATAAGCCCGATAAGGCATAGTTCAGTATGGACAAAAGTAGATCTGTACATGACCCAAGATGAGAAAGCAGAGCAGGATAGGGAGGAAGGGAATATGACCATCAATCTCCCTCCACTCAATGATGGTTGCCCCTGTTCTACCAAGCAACTCACCACTATGGCCTCTCACCTGAGGCACAGCCAATCCGGGATCCCAAACTGGCTTAGCTTGTAAGCCTTCACCTCATTTGTATCACAGTTGACAATCTGTCTACCATAAATTTCCAAGTTCAATTCAAGACTCAACCTTATTCGCTCATCCCACCACCAGCGTCGCCACAAGCAGTCCCTATAATCACTTTCACTTAGCCCAGTCCGACCAACCACCAGCACCGCTGAAATTAACTATGCGTGCAAACTATGTAAGCTCATCCCAAATTTCCAATCTAGATAAGTGTGTTACGAAAATTGTTTTAATGGGGGACAATCTAGAAAAGTGTGATAGAAAATAGAATGGGAGACGACACAAGTGTATGTAATGGTATTTGCATTGATAGGGAAAATAAACTAGGCTTGCGAATGATGCATGTTGGATAGATACATCGCATAACAAATTATTAGAATACTCAGTATGGGTTATTAGCTACAAGCCTGATCCATATGAGAGGAGATTATTAAAAAATGATAACTACAGGCTACAGCACATCATGAATGATTGCAAAACAAAACAAAAAAGACACAGCACAGACACGAGGGAGAGCACTTACTGCTTGTACTTTCCACTGAGGGCCCATAAAGCAGAATTCAACAGGCTCCAAACCCCGACACTCGAAACCCATTAAGGCTGAATACTTCCCTGATTCACAATCAGCGTCCGTAAGAGGGCTGGCATTACGTACTGGTATTGGTACCATCGTTATATTACCCTCCCGACCACAGAATTTGCACTGAAACATAAAAGGGGGGAAATGAAGGCAGTTACTTGGCAGCTGTTGTATGAAGTTACAAACCATGGTTACCACAGTCAGAACATTAAGCACTTCATCATATAAAACCATATTACTAATCCCCTTCCGTTTAATAACGCTGCCAGCCATGGAAGGATGAGGAGGTAAAATCGCATGCTGATCTTTATCTTGGAAACCACATAGATTAAATGCTGCTTACCAATAAGGGCGTGTGGTCGTAACCCTCCAACCCAAAGAAAAGGTCGCTTGGTTGGAGAATATAGAATTTTTAGTGATGAAAAAAAAAACAACAATCTCTTGCATAATTAGATATGAGTTATGAGTCTTATGACAGACTCTGGAGTTTGCCATCCTAAGTCAATTTTAGGAAGAAAAGGTTACAATCACAAAAAGCTATCGACATAATTACCATTTAATGTCACAAAGAGGTTTGATTTGATAATTCAATTGATTAGATCCTAATCACCTGTATGAAACTAGACTGGGGGGGTGGGCTGTTTGGCTCAAAGTGGCCGCACTTCACAGACTAGGCAAGCAGCCTCCCTATATCACTCCAAGAAAAGTGTGAAAAAGAAAATAAACTTTTCCAAGACAAGTTAAACATAATTAGATAAGTACGTCCTGAAGCCAAGCGAACAAGCCCATAGAATTTTAAATTACATAACACTAGCAAGGCCAAATCAGAACTTTAAAGTTTACACAACACTTTGCACAATGATTATAAGTATTCGCATAATATGGAAGACAACCAACTATCCGTCTTCAGCAAATTTGCGGGAAGAAGCTAATATGTAGATTGTAACACACATAAGGTTCAGCCTACTGGTTAGTACCACGTTGTTACTTTACACCTAGTGTGCTATCATAAAACTCATGGTGTCAGACAAATCTTAGAGAGTCTAGAAACATAAATAATATGAGAAAACACGAGGTTATGAAACGGTTGGTACACAATCTAATAACTACAGTATGCCAAACCAGTAAAGATAACATCAGTCCCGAACCTTTAACAGCTTTTATAACACACCCGCCGCTATAAATATTATGCCAAAAGATCGACACTATAGAACCTTATCAATCAATTTTGAGCTCGTTGGTAGTAGAGCACAACCAAAACACGCTCTTAATGGTATAAGATTGACACATGAGCGATGAGACACAATTCACTTAATCCAGAAAATCAATTAGAACTAACATTCAGTAGACAAAGAACACCGCCCTTAATATCACACTTGCCACTATAGAAACAAATCAACAATGATACACAGAACACAACCAGCAACACTATACAGAAATGGTGCACAGAACTCGAAAACAACCGAAAAAATCGATACAACCAACATGAAAACAAGATCAATTACAAATCCGCAGCAAAAATTCCGAGAAAACAACCATAACACCACTTAAATTACTGAAGAAACTTAGAAAAAAAACAATCAAATTGAAAATTCCCTCAAATAATTACAAGGAAACAGCAATTCTAGAGCTAAACAACACATGAAATTAAAATTCAGTAGAAAAATCGGGGCGAAATTACTACCTTCTGAACGAGATTAGCGACGCCGCGGCTCTTAGGAATAGGAACCTGCTCATCCAAGCTCACACACGTCTCCTTTTCCGTCGCTTCTCCACAATTCTCACATCTCAGCTACATATATTCAAATTAACGCAATCAAATTCGTCAAAAAATTGGGGGAAAATACGTCGTAAGAAATCGTCGCTGAAAAAGAAGAGACTGAAAAACCCTAGGAATTGAGAGAGGGGAAAACCTTGAAGTAGTACGAGAAGTGAGGGTCGTTGATGCCGCCCATAGGTTGTAGACTAGCGACATTCTCCATCTCCGCTGTAATCATCAGCTTGTAGTTCACCATTTCTTTTTTTTTTGTCTCTTACTCGTTCGTCTTCTGTCTGATTTTCTGCGTATCCTATAAGCTAGCTTTTTCTCTAGTGCAGGTCCGGTTTGATTCTTCAGTTGATTCTCCCTTCCCTCTGCTATTTCTTTGTCTCTGAATCGACTCGACTTGCCCGATTATCGTTTTACTCTATTAGATTTTCTTGTGGTAAAACATGTGGACTTACGCGGTAGGAGTATATGACCATGAAGAATGTGTGTAATGTAATGGACTAAGGTGTCGTTTGGATACACTCGGGAAGTCGGAATTCCCATGAGTTTGCAAATCCTAGGAATTAAGAAAGTATGGGAATTGGGGAAATTTGTTTGGATGAACAAGGGAATTCAATTACCATGGGAATTTCTACTTACCTAGCCCCCCCAAGGTAATTAAATTCCTACACTTTGGAGGAATTGGAAATGCCCGGGAATTTCCAATTCCTACACTTTATGGTAACCAAACAACTCAAGATAATGCAATTCCCAGGAAAATGAAATTCCTACAGATTTTGAGGGTATCCAAACGACACCTAACTTTCTATCGAATATTTCCTTATTTTTTTTGTTTTGTAGTACGATAACAATAAGTCGAATTGGTATCCTTGAGTGTGTAGGTATAGTAGTATGCTATTATATGAGTTGAGAACTTGAGACTATAATCAAGTACTCATGTGTAGATGTCTCAATTCTCCTTACGGTTATATCGTAGTAATTCACTGGTCATGCTGATTGTATAGTAGGCTGTAGCCCTCTATAAAATTATTTTCTTACTGTGCCGGAGAAAAATTGAACTTTTCAATTCAATTGTATGCAAATTCTTAGCTCCCATATAGAGCTATTTATAGGTGAGGTGAGGAAATGCCCCCACAAAGGATAGCATTATTATGACTTTATAAGGAACACGGTTAAGTAAACAATCTATTTCATTATAAATTACTCACCTAGTAAAGAATTGTTATTGGCTAATTGCTACCTAGCTAGTAAAAACTTTTCGGGGTCAAAAGTATTACTCGTGTCATCTTATTACGTGTTTCTCATAAATGAGTTACGACTTACGACTTAGGGTACACAAGATATACAAGAGGTGGTCACCAAATGGCACCCTATATTTTCCATACCCAATACAGATGCTACTATCTCTAGTAATCCCACCAATTTACTGAACTATCTATATCTAGGATTCTAGGGATAACTCTACATATGAACTCCATTCACATTATAAAGATGATCCAAAACAACATGTATGTTAAGGCATAACCGCATACGTTGCAAATTTAGAAGAGAAATTCCAAATTTTGTGTGTAAACATAATTCAGATGATTTGGAAGGTTGAGCATTATGATCTTGTGTACACTATCACCTCTATAAACTCATCAATTTGTTTTTTTTACTACTTCAACTACTTGAGAAACCCATTATTAGCTTGTCAAAGAAGCTCAATCACATTTCACACAAACATGGGTGTTGTATTATTGCTCAAGTGGAGCACTGTCCTGTTTGTTCTGCTTTATTGTGCTGGTGCTAATGTCTCTAGAGTAAACGCAACGTCTAGGCACTTACTGGAGGTCCGAAAGCGGGCGAATTTTTACAGGAAGCACGCAGTAAAAAGTATCCAGGTCTCTTCATTCTGCATGTACTACTACGTTTTACCTCAATTTGCAGCTTGTAACAATGCAGTCATGGCCAACCAAAAGTCGTTTCTATTATTCCGAAATATTTATAGACATATAACTATATAAGGTTGTTGTTGCATTGTAGAGTGAAGATGGTGATATAATCGACTGTATCGACATATATAAGCAGCCTGCATTCGACCATCCTGCTCTAAAGAATCACAAAATTCAGGTTTGTACTTCAATCTTACGCTTCTTACATAATGTAGTATAATTTCAGTTGTTAAGGCTTCAATTTCACATTCTTACATAAGTTTTTTCGACACATCTATGTCGTATCAGATGTCTCCGACCCCTGAAGAAGCAGAGGATATGAAAGCTGTATCAAACAAGTCAAGTATGATGAATGAAAAACATAGCATGATGTTAAAAGCTCAAGTATGGCGACGTAACGGGAGCTGTCCTAGTGGAACAATTCCTATGCGTCGAATTCGAAAACATCTGCTCAACAAATCAAATAATGGAAGATATGGAACAAAGGGTCCTAGCTTTCCTTATCAATCTAAGAACCTTAATGACAATAGTAAAGATTCCAAAGCTTTATATTTTAATCGCTCGGTAACTTCTTGAATCCTCAATTTTTTCATCTCTAAGCTTGATTGTGTTTCGGTCAAATTTTTGTAGTACATCGTGTAGTAGTAGACCAGTAGTCAGTCGATTCAATTCTCAACGCAATTTTCATTATGAGTCATTCGTAAACTTCCATCTCAATGCGGCCCCCTTTTTGTTGTAGTTAGCAATCCTACATGCTGAAACAATGAACTACAATGCGGCTAAGTCGGACATTAAAGTTTGGAACCCTTATGTTGAACATGATGATGAATATAGTACCTCTCACCTTGCTCTAAAGAATGGACGTTATGACAACTATGAAAGTATCGAGTCTGGATGGACGGTAAGCAAGTTACATTTTGTCCTGGTACATCTGATATCGCGGTTTATTACAGTTGTAAACCTGTGATTGACATTTCAGGTGAATCCAAGCGTGTATGGTGATAGAGAGACTCGAGTATATGTGTACTGGACTGTAAGCATTACATAGTTTTTACACTTTTACATAATTTCTGTAAGATTCTCGTTGAAAAGAAGAATAACCGCGAATATGTTTTTTTTGGTCATTGTTTCACAGAGTGATGGCTCAAACGTAACAGGTTGCTTTGATCTGATATGCCCTGGTTTCGTTCAAACCACTAATGAAGTAGCCATTGGCAGTGTAATTCGAACGATACCAGTTCCTGGTGGGGTTCCATGGATCATGACAGTCTACATTTTTAAGGTCTGATAATATATGATTTTTTTTCCTACTCCTCGGATGTTGCAAATTATCTGAGTATCATGCTTGGTATGTACTAAAAGATGTCTGTCATAATGTTTATCATCCTACTCGACCGAACAAATCATCCTGCCTACTCCTCAGATGTCACATTATCTGAGTATCATTCTCGAAATGTACTAAAAGATGTCTGCTAGTATTGTGTATTGTCAGTTTGTCACACAGTGCTGCAAAACTGATCATTCTCGAACTGTACTACAGATGTCTGTGATAATGTTTATCATCCTCCTCGAGTGAACAAATCATCCTGCCTACTCCTCAGATGTCACATTATCTGAGTATCATACTCGAAATGTACTAAAAGATGTCTGCAATTATGTGTACTGTCATATAGTGCTGCAAAATTAATTCATGTAAATTTTGCAGTACATCAGTAGGTATCAGCCTAAAAATGTCTGCATCTGCATTAGTTTGATGCTTATTCTGACTGCTGAACTTCTGGTTCTGTCATGCAGGATCCAGTGACCAGAAACTGGTGGCTGCAATACCAGGATGACATCTACATAGGCTACTGGCCAGCCGAGCTATTTGGCGCTTTGATCGTGACAGCAGAAAGTGTGCAGTGGGGAGGTGAGGTGTACAGCTCAAGGGTCGGACACCCTGGTCATACGAAAACAGAAATGGGAAGTGGAGCGCTAGCTACAGGGGATGCAAACTCAGGATGGACTAAGAGAATGCGTGTTCGTGACGGTTCCATGATTCTTAAGTACCCTGACTTTGCTTACACACTCACAGACGACTATGATTGTTACGCTGTCTTCTTAAATTGGGAGTACATGCCTGATCCTGAATTTTACTATGGAGGGCCTGGCAAAGGGTGGGAGAGCTGGCGCTGTACCTGAGATAGTGGTTTTAAGGTCGAGCATGAGCATCGTACTAACTACTAATAGTGATGTGTCCGTGAAAGAACCATCTCGACCAAAACCCTCCAATTCGGTTAGGATAATGTTAGTTTTTGCGGTTTCCAATTGACAGATTCTGCTGTCTGAATTTCTTTACTCTTTGCTAAGATTTTCCTCCGCATATTGTTTAATAATTGTTTGTACGATGTAGTTTGACTCTTATTCTTAATTATATCTAAAGACACACTTGAAATAGCGGGGGACTCAACCTTGATGCATGGCTACCTTAACACTTGGGAATGTTAAGGTACTCCCAAAGATATGTGTGTGCTATGTCACAACTCACAACTATTTCGAATGGGGCATGGAGTAATAATTACGCGAAAATTTGTATAGATTGTATAGTCTTTTGTCATGATTAAATCTATGAGGTTTATTATTTACGAGTTTACGCATAAAGGGTTAAGTTTTTAGCACAAATTCACAATATAACTATCTACAATAATACGCTAATTATACGTGGGTGACAATTCTACATTTCTACTTTCTAAAGAGTTATAGAAGTCAATATGACTATTAAAAAACGGTAGTCCGAACAATTCAATCGTTCTATATGAAATTGCCTCCAATGAGCAATCCAGACCAAATAAGAAAGGAACGGAGATTATCTTCGTTGTTTTTACGAGACGACTAAAGGTAATATTCATGTCCATGTTTCAAAACACGTCTGCCCATATCTTCACACCAAATAAAGGAAATTATGGCACTTGGGTTCTCACTTCCCTCAACAATGCTCCTCGTGGTTTCGCCCAGTTCTTTACGTTTGATTTGAATATTTGAGAAAAATTTAAGACCAAACGTAAAGAATCGGAAGAAACAAGGTGAGGGGAAATCTGAGGAGTGTGAAGAAGCCTGCAAATACTGATGCTTCACAATCTTAATATCGTGTTGCCTTCTCCTTTTAAGGATCTAAGGTATGTGAACAAAATCCCATTTCAATTATTTGGAAATTATATTTGCATGCAATTCATTGAGTTATTTTAATTTTGCCAATTGAATTGATAATAGCAATTCCCTCTGCTCTACATTTAAGCATAATCCGCATGTTTGTGGGTATATTTGCCAAATTTGGTTGATTTTATCAACTATGGTAAAAATTAGAATGTGATCACTTGGTAATGATGTTAGCTGATTCAAGTTTAGTCCCTAATTTCATGTGTGAATGAGGTGTTGATGTCACACAAATTATACATAATACCAGGACATTTTAGAGAGAATCTGGAAAATTGCAAAGTCGAATTATTGGGTCTCAACCATTAGTGTAGACTTTTGGTTGAGTTGCTCTTTAAGATGGTATCAGAGCCTGAGGTCTCAAGTTCAAATCCTGGGAGCCCCCTCCTTTCTTTCAAGTGGAATTTCCTCACAAGATTTGGATGACCTTTGACGTTCAAAGCACAAGGTTGGATCGCCTGTGCATTTAATCCACGTTTCTAGCCCAGTGGGCCTTCACGTGAGGGGGAGTGTTAAGATATAACCAATTATTGGGTCTCAACCATTAGTCTAGACTTTTGGTTGAGTTCTTTAAGAAAACAGAATTCATGTGATTGGAGGAAGTTAGGTCATCTTGTAATTGTGTGTGGTCTGCTCTAGAGCAGTTGGATTCCATTTCTGTGGGTTAAGCGCGAAATCGAGTGCAATATTAGATTATTATTCTCCTCCTTGACTCCCTGAGGTTGTATAGTAGTATTTCATAAAAATCAAGAACCTTTACTAGAATACTAGAGATTGTGAAATAGGTGAAAGAGTTCTGTCACAGAGGTTGTACTGCACATGTGTGATTGTTTTCGTGTATATCATATACTATAAGGCATCACCATGAAATTAGAAAACGGATGAAGCCTCATAAGAAGCATGCAATCAAAAGCATCACAGGGGTTTACTCGGTTATATTCTGTATTATGTGAATGTGAATTCTATGGTATAACATGTTAGTTTCCTAATTGCAATATCGAGAAGAAATCCTACGACATCTAACAAGCAAATTTGTCAAAAATGAGTTAAGAGGTGCTATGAGGTATGAGACTGTCTTTTTTCTTCCTTTCCCTGTTCTGGATGTAATCTTAAATTGTAATCTTGACAATACGCCACATGCTAGAATATAAGACACATTACGTACATGCTCTTTACAACGATTATGTTTCATTATGTGTCCTGCAAGAGTGCAAGTCCAAACTTTCAGTTAACTGATCACTGGGAAAGGTTTCTGCTTACTGGCAATGAGATCATATAGGTCAATAGGTGTGTAAGGTCAGAATTTGGTTGATGACTCAAAGTTCTGGACACCGATGGCTATCTAGGAAAGGGACTTGGTTATTGCCTGGAGTTTCAAATATATATTGTGCATCCTGTTCGTCTCATATTTTCATTGGTGCGTATCGGAAATTGGTCAGAGCCATCCACGAACTTCACACAGTTCCTCTTCCTCACCTGCACTAGTAGTTTGTCTGTTTGTCTGTGTGATTGTTTGTGAACACTAGAGAAATTTCCATACAAGGTTATTAACTTATCTGAAACGTACATTACTGTAGAGGGGAAGTCAGCTGCATTCTCACCTTCACTGTTTAATTATTTAAAATTATAAGCATTTTTCCGACAAGGGTCATATACTAACCTGCTAAGTGCTAACATTTCTAATGCTTTGGCTTATGAAAAAGTGATGGTTCATAACTTTTAATTATATGTACGCTCGAGCTCATACAAAATCCAGCCTACCATGTAAACAAGGCTGTCTTACAAGATCTTTAATTCGAAAACCAACTGGAATAGTGCTACTTCACTCCAATAAAGTATTGTAAAAAGTCAGAACTCAGAAATCAGATCTATATAGCGAGAGCGTTGGTCTCCTTATCGTTTCAGTGACTTGTGTTGTGAGGAAAAGACTTTGAGTGCTGTTTATGCTTTCTGGTGCATGGGGCATATTCTTTGGAAATGGTTTTCTGTCAATTGAGAATCGCTCAAAACTTATTTTCAGTACATTTGGTAAATTGTGTGAATGATCAGTGGTGAAATCTGTAAGTCACGGAGTATGAGAATTCGGTGTAACTTCACTCTTGGTTCTTGCAGAGTGAAGATGGTGACATTATCGACTGCATTGACATTTATAAGCAGCCAGCATTTGATCATCCCTCTTTACGTAATCACAAAATTCAGGTACAATTCATTTCTTTTTGAGTTATAATACGTACAATTTAAATTTAGGCAACCCTCAAGTGTTTAAAGAGCTTACTTTCTATCCTAGATGATCCCAAGCTTTACACAAGTAGCTGATATGGAAATTTTGTCAAAGGATTCAGGAAGGGAAAAAAAATCTAGCATGATTCTAACGTCGCAGTTATGGTGAAGAAATGCAAGCTGTCCCTTAACATTTCCAATATGCAGGATACGTCTTAAAGATATGATCAATAGAAAATCATTTCAAGGTTATAAAACCAAGGGTCCCAACCGCCCCCATAAGTTTAAGAAGTCCGCTGTAGATGAAGTTTCCTGCTACTGCCTAGTGAATCATTCAGTACACTATTTTCGACCCTTGCTTCCCTTTCTTTGTGAATGCTTTTCTATGAGCTGACTTCAAAATACTTAAATAGTGTGTATGCTACTTCAAATGGCGACTACTGTTTAGAGAACATTGCAGGAAGTATTATAATAAGAAGAAGCTAGATAGGTTGTATATATAGCACTCTAAATGTTCAAGGTTCTCTTTCCAACTATATATTCAATCTGCAGAAGCATTTACTATATAATCTTGGATACTTTTTGGTCTGATTATGTCTTTTGTTTTTTCCCCTGAGTCAGTTTTGTTTATTTTTCTGCCGAGGGAAAGAATGTTGACTCACATGGTTGGATCGGTTTGCCAATAGAAATCAACGAAGAGTATTAGTCAAGGAGGGGACGGAAAAGACCGAAGTCTTTTAGAGATCTTCCGAGGGGTTGCTGTAAAGAAATTCACAAATATTCCATGAATAAGCTTATCAGAGCAGACAAAGTTTGACAATTTGGTTCAGAGTGTAAATGATGGAGTTTGAGTAATTACGCTACATTGAATTCTTTACGTTTTGTTTGTATATATGTGAGAGGAATTCAAATTCAATGTTAAGAATTGCTAGAAACGTAGGGAGCATGTCTTTTTTTTTATTATTTTTGAAATGCCGCTGTTTTATAATCTGGTTCTTTTTCTTACTTTGGAAGGTTTTTCAGATTTAATTGAAAAGACTCTTCTTTTAGTGAATGCTATTTATGGTAATGCAGATTCTTTGATTTTATAACAAAATCATTTGATCCATTTAATGCACTATTTATTTCTGAAAAATTACAGTATCTGAGTGATTTACTTCTATATCAGTTCCATAATTTCTCTAAAGCTTTGTTAATATATTTTTGCTGTTTCCTTACCATCTACTGCAAGTGTATATCTTGCTTTATATTAACCTTGTACATCACTGGGCACATTATCTTGAAAATTTTCTAGTCTATCTGATAATTCGTCCAAAGTCCGGAGAGAAAGAGACAGAATGGTAAAAAAGATGATCTTTCCAAGATGGAGATTGATAGCCGGTTTTCTCATGTTGGCTATGTTCATTACTGGTGATATAGCACAAGGCAAAGGTGTAAAAAAGGGTGCTTTTGCAAACATTGATAGAAAGCTTAAGGCTATTCGAAAAACTGCTCTCAAAAGCATTCAGGTATGTCTCCAGCGCCTATAGCATCATGCAGTAAAATTATGTTAGTTGCTAGAGTCGATGACTGAAGAGAGAAATGAACAACTTTAGAGATTCTCTTAATCGAAAAATGATGAATGAGTTTAAATGAAAGTTTTTGGTTTTAACTTGTGTATTGCGCATTTGCGCCTGTTGTATTCTTTGTTCTGTTGAAGATCGAAAATGGATGTCTCAAGTTTGAGAGAAAGTTGCATTTCTCTTGAGCAGAATTCGTATAATCCTTGAAACTTAGAAAATTAATTTGGGACTATGGTATTCTAGAACGGGGAGGTGTATGCTAATCGTACTGTATAGTATCTCTAACTTCTAATTACAGTGGAAAATCAAATTGTGCAAGATCTTTGTTAATGAAAGCATAAACCTGTTGTCGGCCAGTCAGCCTTTTGATTGGATGTGGAGCCAACCTCTAACTATACTTTGGCATTGGGATATAATGAATAGAGCAAAATGGCTCGCAGAACTGTCTGCGCTTCTTGTAACGTGAAGTAGCAGTCAGGTGGTGCTATTCTCGGAGCAACTTTCATTATGGGTAATCTGTAAGCAGCCTCTCTATGTTTTCAACGTAGGGGTAAGGCTTGCGTACACCCTCCTCTCTATGTTGTTGTTGTTGTATTGGATGTGCACCTCTGCATTGTGATTTTAATATATGTGTTTGTATCTGTCAATGTGAGCTTGTCAGAATTTCGAGTACTGACCCAGTGAAAGGTTCTCAGTATTTCTGTTTCTTTAGTTGTTGGCACTTGGCAACCCTGAAGGCTGAAGCACATAGGAGAAAATACTGTCACTGCTATAGTAATTAGGATAAACTGACATCTGTGTCGTAGGTTCTGAATATTACAAGAAAACCATGTCCTGTTAAAGTGGTAGTTCATTTACTGTCTCTCCCGCCTTTTTTGTAGAGTTCAGATGGAGATGTGATCGACTGTGTCAGAATCTACAATCAACCGGCCTTTGACCATCCAGCCTTGAAGAACCACACAATTCAGGTCATCATTTGGTCTTTCATAATGTTGCATCCTGATCATAGTACATCTAGTCTCTTCTTACAATTAACTCCTTTCAGTTCATGGGATATGTAGATGACACCTAGCTTTGTTCATATACAAGATGACATCAACAACGAGAATAAGTCTTCAAGTAGTATAACGCTACAACAGACTTGGCAGAAAAGTGGGAGTTGTCCCGAGGGAACCATTCCTATCCGTAGAGTCAGAAAACAGGACTTGCTAAGATATGACAATCTCGAACGTTTTGGAATGAAGAGTCGTCACGTAGATAACAGGTCCTACCCTGATCGTACTTTGGTTATCAATAATACAGCTGTTTCACTTGGCCCTCGACCCGATCACTCTGTAAGAATTTGTTTCATTCTTATTACTTTCACAACTTCACTCACTGACGAAATATCCTTTTGAATTTTTATGCTTCATTTTGTCATTTTATTTTGAACTTGGAAGTAGACACGCATGGCGGCCCTGGGGTTTTTCAGTGTTCACAACTCTCTTATTATTACTACAACATATCATGCATTCATGCCAGTCTGTTTGAAATGATGCTTTCTGAAACTCTCTCCATTGTGAACGGGAATTCCTGCAGTGTTACTTAGTCTTCTGTGTTCTGTTTGTTGTTTTTCTCATTTTCCCCTCATCAAAGGAAAAAAAATTGGCATTCCGGCAGTGTTAACATCGTTAATTGTTGAACCACAGTATGCTATGCTGGTTGCTACTGTTTTCCACTTTATTGGAGCTAGAGGGTCTCTCAATGTTTGGAACCCGAGCGTTGCATCATGGGAGGATTACACTACTTCTCAAATTTGGCTTCAGGCTGGCAACCCAGATAATTTTGCTAGTGTAGAAGTTGGATGGATAGTAAGTTTATCTTACCACTTAATTGTTCTTGCAATTACTCTCTTCGAGAAAACCATTGGACATTAAGTCTCTCATACACTAATTATCATATTGACCTAACCTTATTTAGGTGAACAAGAAGTTATATGGTGATACTAAGACAAGATTATTCACATACTGGACGGTAAGATTTATCTTTCAAAGCTCCACCGATTATGCAGGACAACATGGTTTCAAGTTAGCTTATTACTCCTATTCTGAAATGATCTTCAGAGTGATGGATCGCACAAGACTGGTTGCTTTGACCTTATATGCTCTGGGTTCGTGCAAACCAGCTCAGAGGTAGCTCTTGGCGCAACAATAAGTCCAGTGTCTTCTCGAACTGGAGGCCAGTACGTAATCCAGGCTCAAATCAGCATGGTATTCTCTTTTCGCGGTCTTTTTCATTTTAATGTGAATGTTGCATTAATTGTTCTCATTGCACAAGACTTGCGGGCAAAGCTGATAAAACTATGCAACTGTTGAGTGCAATTACTCAGTCTAAATTTCATTGTACTACTTTTGTTTTTGAACATTCCTATCCCTGAGCATGTGCATGACAAGTCCAAGTACTTGTGCTCTAGGTTCATGATTAGTCTATGACCATTCGTCAAATTTGGTTAAATCTTGGGGTTTTGCCTTGGCGCTATGACAGTGCTTCTATAAACATGGATAGGGTCCTTTAACCTCACCTAATTTATGAAGAATACAAGAACCTTGAAAGCACAATTGTATATAGAATATGAATTTACGTCATAGCAGAACTCCTGAATCTGCTGATACTACTTCTGTACACACATTTCCACATGGCAGGAGACGTAACCATCATAAAACATTTTACTAAAGCTACCTACTATTGCAAATTTCTTCTAACATTTCTTTGTTCGGCAACTCATACCTCATAGCTTGAAATTGACTCTTGGCTCGTAGGAGTCACTGAACTCCCTCAACTACTTGCTAGGTTCTCTCAGGACCATGTCAAAAGTTTCTAACCTGCGTTTGTTGTGCCCTCTTTCGCTATGCAGGATGACAAGACGGGTAACTGGTGGCTGGTTCTCGATGGCAAAATAAATGTCGGATACTGGCCCAACTCCTTGTTCGGTGTAGTCTTGGGGGGAGGCGCCACATTAGCTCAGTGGGGAGGTGAAGTTTATAGCCAAAATGTTATGAAGACCCCTCATACTGCCACACTTATGGGAAGCGGAGAGTGGGCGGAAGGTCTATTCGGCTACGCAAGCTACATTGAGCACATAAGGGTCCTTTACAACCCCGCTCAGGACTGGGTATACCCTCAATATGTGGGTACCTATGTTGATGAGAAGGACTGCTATTCCGCATTTCATTATGTACCAGGATTCATGAAGGAACCAACACTCTTTTTCGGCGGTCCAGGACAAAACCCTAGATGCCCTTAAGACATGAGACAGTCTCTTACGAGACTATGTGTTCTTTTATCGTTCCAGATCAATTCTGTAGTTGGTTTCTCCCCTCACAAAAGGGCAAATAAGATAGAACATCATTCAATTGAATTTCTGTTTTGTTCTCCATTCCGAAAAATTCTGAAAATGAATGATGAGAGCTTTATCACCTTTGATTCATTCTCTTGGAAACCAATAGATAAATTTCTTACAGATGCTACAAGTGTACTTTTTGCATGAACCAGATACAACTTACAACCTTACAAAATATGTACAAAGCAGTAACCCTATAACCAGATCAGTGGACACAGGCTTCTGCAAATACAGCATATATATATGGTAACAGGTTGAAACAGAATGCAGGATTATAGAAGCAGAAAAATCAAACCCCACTAAGATGTGCTAACTCGACTCATACACCTGTCTCTGTTGTTGTATGGACTGGAAAATACGAGCTGCTGACTCCCTCGTTGATCGATGTGGGACAACTCTAATAACCCTAGCTTGCTTCTCACCAGGACTGTCCATGGGGACTTCAGTTGTAGGAGGTGCAACAAAATGAGGGACTGCATCTCTTGATTCGGATAGATGATCCATCCCTATTCTCTGTGCTCTATCAGTAGGGCTACTGGCAGTGCTTCCTTGCAGCTCTCTTTCTTTAGGAGCTGCCGCATGTGGGCTGATGACGTTCTCTTGAGTATGCACATTCAAGGAGCTTTTCGGTTGCGCACCATAATTCAAACTGGCTCCGTCTGGTTGACCAGTTTGGTTGTACGGGTTTGATCCTGAGAACTGATTTAATTGATCCACGGTTGAGCCTGATACGCTCTGACTCATCATCGGCATGCCATATGGCGGGAAGTAACCTTGGCCACTGAAATGCATGCCAGGTGCAATCCCCATGCCTTGCTGATACTGAGGAGTTGCTGTCCCATAGGTCGGATTCATCGCATTGCCCGCTGCAGGATGCGAGCATGCAGGCCCACAACCTCCACAAACTGGGCCCATGAATCCGGGTGCTGGAAATGGTTTGTAAACAAGACCTTCAGAAGGTGACATCACAGGCACCAACCATTGATGTCCAGAAGGTTGATGAAAGCCCCATGGGTTCATTTTTGGATCCATACTGACAGGTGGCGACAGTGCTGTATTACTAGAGAAAGATGGGTAGCCTCCAGGTTGAATAGGATGTTGAGGAGAGACAAGCGCTGGTGCTTTAGGAACCGCATTCTCCGCTGTACCTTCCACTTTATCCATCGATCTATGGCCTACATCCCTCTGCGTACTCTTTGGTGGAAGAGATTTCACTACATACTCCGATGAATACTTCTTCACAGTTGAACCCTTGAGAGAAGATTTGCCCACAAATGCAGTAGCTTCAAGTAGCAAATTTGGAGATCCTGCAATGAGCTTCTGCACCTACAACATATAACCAGGGTTTCAGTCTTTAGCCACAGAAACTCAGACACTTGTATCCAGGTGTATTTAATTATGGGAGTGTACCTTTAGCAATCTGTGCAACTCGAATACTTGAACAGCAAACACTCTTTGTTGGCTGCAAAGAGTAAGATAAGTGGGATCAGTAAAGCAGGAGGATATGATTGTAGGATAAACTGGATTGAAAAGGATGATCGTAGGCCGTTGGATCGAAAAGTACAAGCTGGATTTTCATCTTTTCCCACGAATCCACTATCACCTATTCAATTTCCAAAATCTTTTGAGACGACAAATGCACCACATACACACAAGTAGACCTTGTGTGCATCAACAAATACAAAATCCTTCACATATACCAGCTCATTCCTTTACATAGGATATCCAAGGGCAGGAAAAGGAAAAAAGTACATTTAATATCTGTTTGCCAGGAGTTATAACCTACTAAACCATATATCCAATAATCCACATTGTATGACCCATATAGGAGACTTACCACTTCTATTGGGAAAAAAAAACGAAGATAATTTCATGTTAACCTCTGTGCATAACAAACAATTAATATGCCGCCATCATGCTATTCTCCTTCAGAATTGACAACCTTAAGCATCAAGAAGGAGAACTTACCTAACCTTAGGGATTTTGAAAGACATATCAGTGTAACACAGAGAAATGATCACGTAAGGCAGAGGCAATAAAACAATAAATCAAGGGATGATCCACCGTCTCAGGGCCCGCCTGGCACACATGCATTGGGAATTGTTTTAGATGTGATATGATGATCCACCGCTCGGAATGCACAGTGGTTCGCCAACCACATAATGGAGGGACAGATGATCTCCACAGCATCAAATATTCCCTCCCTTAAAGCAAATTTCACAACTCTGCTTACAGTTCATCATTCCTCCAAAAGTTAATACTTAAGACATATCCAACAGTCTAGTGGAGCTATCAATAAAAAAATAAAGGCCAATACCGAAGACAAAAAGAGTGTCCTTGAATATTGAGGATCTCTAGCTTTTTCTGCTTACTTCTAAAGAGAGAAAACTTCACAATCTGGAATAAATGAATGCCACGCAGAGACATAGAATACAACAGGATGGCACCAGTCAAGGTGAAGCCAGGGAAGCCCCATCAAACATAGACCCAAACATTATATTGAATCCTTAATTTTAAAAGAAGCACACTTAGAATTACACAGAACGATCTGAAGAAGCCTAAACACTAAGATCTGGATGAAACCCAGACAACGAATGATGTCAGCATAAATTAGTGTATATTTGTATCTTATATCCCTATTCAAGTACATGGAGTTACGGAGTGCACATAAATCTACAAGACGCATTCAACTGAGGATTTTTCATTCACACAGAAGGAAGAAGAACAAGACAGCACAGATAGCAGTTCAGGAACAGAACTTGCACATCCCAACTATAGATATATCATCAACTAAGAGAAGCCAAAATGCTAGACTACACCCTTATAAGTGAACAAACCTGGAGAAGAAGAAGGACCTGTCTATATAATCTGAAGGTTAGATAAGGACCAAAAGTACTTACTTGACAATAGCACTTCTAGCTTTCCAAAAATGTTTGCGGCCAATTATATCAACAACATCGTCTGGAGATATGTCAAATTCTGAGGCAGAATCCACTATTGAGGTCTCAGAGACATCATCGCCTCTATCTACGCTTTCCTTTTCCAGATACTGATCGTTATCTATCCCACCATTTCCAATGTCGGTGTCATCATCACCCCTAAACCCACACCCTGCTTGAGGATTGAGCCTCAGCCTCAGGGAAGTATCTTTACAAGAGTTGTCCCCTTGCAGATCAGGAACATCTTCATCATAGGCATCTACTGCGGGTAAGCTATCCCCATGGTCTTCCAGTAGGCATGCACTAGTAGTCTCTAAACCGCTCATTCTATGTTTCTTTTGATGTTCCCTCAACATAGAAGCATCTTTCTGCCATGGCACACCATCGCTTCCTCTCATTGATATATCTAAGGAGTTCCTCGAGGTAGCTGATACTCTCAAAGACCTTTCACCCTGATCTACTATTTGCTGCTTTGAGACATGGTGACCACTATTACTCAGATTTGTGTCCTCACCAGCATCTCTAGGAATCAGCTCTTGATGGCTTGAGTTGAGAAACGAGCGCCCCTCCCCATCTATACGCTGAGTTTTCCCATTATACATTCCAGATCCTACTTGAGAAAAGATGGGGACCATGAAGTCATCTTCTTCTAGTGGCCTTTTCTTGTTCTCCACACGCACTGGTTGATTGTTCAAACTTACAGCATCAGCATTGCGCCCTTCAATCTCATCATAAGCCGGAGCTGAAGGAGGTTGATGTAGAGGGAAGTAAGTGTTTCGTTCACGATTGTTACCCTGCAGCACAACCCAATTAAAAATTGCATATACCTCAACATCTAATCAATCTGGATAATTTGCTTCATAATTATCGTGAGTAACCAGGAGCCAAGAAGGAGACTAAAAGATAGCTTTGCAAATTAACTCAACAAACAAACAAATATACAAGGCTTTCACAAATGCGTGCCAAATTTAGATTCTCCATAACTTCGAAGACTCCTTCAATTTTAAAGTGTTAGGCAGATATACGAGCACATAAAGTTTCTCCCCACAAATAATTCCAAATCTTACACACATCATTCAATTCATACAGCCTAACATAACCTACAAAAGAACAGGAAAGTGCACATACATCTCTTCGGTTAGCTCAACTATAACAACCTTGCCACTAACACACAACAAGTCACAAGATACGCAAGAACTTAAAGCCGAAATCCTCACCTGGCTAGTTGAAGTAGAAGGAACCAAGCTGCTACTGCTGTTGTTATTCTGCTTAGGAGCCACAGCACCAGAATTGTATCTTTGAGACGGAATCGTAAGCTGTTCGTAAAGCGCCATCTTATTCCTCGGTGGTGCTCTCGGACCTCCTCTCTCGGTATCATTAACATGTAACCTTGGGAACATAGGTCCCATGATCTTCTCATCATCTTTCCCCCTCTTCATTTCCACTCTCCCAACTCTATTCAGCTCCAAATTCACCAACAACCAGCTTCACACTTACTCAACAAGAACTTATCCCATTGAATCACCAGAAAATCCTTCATCCACAAAAAACCCCCAAATTTCAACAACTCAATTCAATTGAATACACCAATAAAACTCAAACCATACACAAAATCCACAAAATTAACTTCACCCAGAAGCTAAAATCGCCCCAATAAAAAGTAATCACAACTCAAATTCAATTGAATACACCAATTAAGCTCAAACCATACACAAAACCCACAAAACTAACTTCACCCAGAAGCTAAATTCACCCCCAATTAAAACTACTCAAAACTCTGTCAACACAGCTGACCAACTTTCTAACATGATGAGAGATCACAAAAACAACATACATCTTCTACATACAAATTAAATTCATCTACAAGTAAAAAAGATTATATCTTTTTAGGCTAAAACATCAATATAACACAGATCAAATACCCAGAAAACTTGAGGTATAAGCTAAGAAATGATAAAAATTAAACATTCATACACAAAAATTAACCCAAAACAAAAAGTACCCAGATAATAAAATTAAAAACCCACTTCAAAAATCAATAATACC
This sequence comes from Spergularia bocconei, assembly GCA_963457585.1. Lineage (NCBI taxonomy): Eukaryota > Viridiplantae > Streptophyta > Magnoliopsida > Caryophyllales > Caryophyllaceae > Spergularia > Spergularia bocconei. Next base: position 17,661,659 of record OY734951.1, read on the forward strand.
TCAAAAATCTTGCTCAAGAAGATCAGCAGACCGAAGATTAGTACCCAGAAATTAAGTAATACAGATATTTATTTTTATTTATCAAAGTGATTATTTGAGCAAATATCAGAGAAATGTGTGTGTTTATTACAGCATCTATGCTTATCAGGACCAGTGAATAGATTCTAGAGAGAGAAATTTGCAAAAATAAGGTGATGAAAAATGCTGTCTAAATTAGGGATTTTCTGTGTGAAAAGATTGAGTTTTTTTTGCAGAAAAATATGAGGAAAGGGCAAAAAGTGCTGATGTTTGTGGGGTCCAATTCGGATAGGACTAGAATACTCCTTTGGAAATTAATTAAACATTTTTTTTTTATTTTGGGTTTGTTCATATGTTTATCTTAACAAACAGAGTGGATTATGATGGTGATTTTGAAAAGATTGTTATTACACTTAGAGCAAAAGAGATGTAGTAAGCAAAGCTAAAATAATGGGATTAATTTTAGGTTGTCCTCCATTACTCCATTAGTATGAAAAAATTATATTTGTCTGGACATCGTTTTTAGCTTTTGGAGATACGGATTACGGAATTGTTACTATTGATTGTGACTTTAGTTTTTAAAAAAAATTAAATTAGTTTGATTGAGTGACGGCGTGTGACGGTGTGAGTGTAGTTGGTTGGATTGGTACGAGAGTTGAAGGACTGATAATATACTTGTGAGGAATGGCTTTAGCACCGCATCAAACAGCAAATAGCAGCAACTATGGAGGCCGGAGTGAACCAAGTCAACACTAAATTGGATCAGAAAGATTGAAGTTCCAAATTATAGAAAGTTGTAAATATGAGAAGCCACGTTATTACCACGGGTAAAATAAATTAAATTTGATTCTCAAAGAACTATGCTAGAAGTAAACCGTAAAATTACTAAATGGTTCAAGGTGTATAACCTCAGTAATTAAGCATCATCTTCAAAAGATAAAATAGTCTTATGCTTGCTATTGGTTTATATTACATTACATATGAATGAAGTGATGAAGTGATTCTTAATTGTATATGTGCATTTCAATAATGGATTGTATATGTAAGTAATGGAGTGATGGATTAAATGTATTATTATTTAGGATAGCAAATATAAAAAGGTGGTACACATTATACATCCACAAGCTCCTCACTTAACATTATTTAGATAATAGTATATGGAGCAAAAGCAATACTCAAATAATCATCATGGGGTAGAATATGTAGTAACAATGACATAAATTGAGTACACGAAGTTCAATGAGTTTATGGTCGGCCTTCAATGAAGAATGTAATTGGTCCACAAATTCAAAGCCGAGCACAATTATCGGACTATAAATACAAATAAAGATACATATTTTGAATGGTGAAACTTTGATCATATGTAACAGCAATATTGGATTGTATTAAAAAAAATATGGTCCAATCGAGCACATAGGTTTGGTGGATTAGCTTTATCTTTGAACAAGGTTTGGCTAAATCGTTGTTATAGATTTTTTTTGGGGGGAATTGATAGGCGTGGACGCGTGGTACAAACTACAAAGGAGAAGATTAAGTGATGATCCTTCTAACTTTGACATCATGCTTCCTGTTGTAATGGGTTTTTGCTCCACAAGGTCACAATACACTTTTCAAAACTTTGTTCATAATCATTTAGGTATGTTTTTGTGTTGAATAAAACAAACAAACACTCTGAAAAATGTTAAAATCGATATTCTTTTTTTTTTGAACTGATAAAATCGATATTCTTAACAATGCTAGATAATGGTAAACTACATCGGATATTTTAAATAATTCAATTTATTTACTCTAATGTTTCTAATATATTAGAGTAGTTTTGCATAAATTGTATCAAACAAAAGTTCTATGAAGCAAGTTTTAGCTTGCTCAATTATTAATAAGTTTATTAAGAAGTGAAATCAATAACAGAATGTTTGAAACCTTGATGTATGTTTGGATGATCTTAAACGTAGTGGTGGTTACCTATTATACGACAAATTTAATCGTGACTATGATGTCTAAATGTAAGAATCTAGTTCATTGGTTAATTCCATCTAATTATTCCCATTTTCTTTTTAGCCAATACTTTGGTTTGGTGCAAAAAAAAAATGGCAAGAAATTAAATAGATGGGCAAAATCTATTTTTGTTTTGATAGTAGGGCATGTTTGGTATCGTTTTCTGTTTTCTGTTTTTTTTTTTTAAAACCAAAGTCCCGTTTTTGAAAACAAAAAAAAGTGGTTTTCAGTTGTCAGTTTATATTTACCGTATGACTATTATAGACCCAAACAATTTAAAAGTGAATTTTGTAACTTATTTAACTAAATTTTACACACAAAAAAAAAAATCAAAAAACTGAAAACTACAGTGATACCGAACGAGCCCTAAGTTATTGGGTTCAGATGGCTCAATCTCGGTGAAATTAGGAGATTTATTGGAGGATCTAGCTCAGAGAGTGACCCAACTGAATGAAGGAAATACAATCAATTAATCTCATTATTATATTATCAGTATTAATTTTGGTCTTTGCTTTTATGAAATCATCAATATATTGTACATCAGTACAAAATATTTTGAGACACACTTCCATAATCCACGATTCATTATAGGTTAAAAATCATGTGATTAGATTAGTGATCTACAATAACCATAAATACACTTTATTTTATCTACTTATAATCAGATAATTTACCTTTATAAATATTATTTAGGCTTAAAATCACAATTTAGGATTATGAAGCATTAGCCCTTTATTCACATCCAAATCCACAAACCCTCTTATCATACACCATTACACCATCATCATCAAACCCACTATGATTATGCCAACTCAAAACCCTAAAACCAAATTTCACATTTCAAACATTTCCCAATAATATGTGGCAAAATCTTGTTGATTTTGATACCAAATAATAATAATATTAAAAACACAAAAAAGGTAAAAAATAATAACAAAAAAATGGTGAAATTTCAAAAATAAAAAAGCCTATAAATACACAATAAAAGGGGGGTTTTTGAGCCAAAAAGAATAAAAACCCGATCATTTTTGCAATGGTCTGATCAAGATGGCGGACCATTCTTCTTCCCACCACGCTCATGTCCCTTTGCCTTCTGACCCAGGTACCCTTTTTGTATCTTCTCATTCAAGCTTCATTTAATTTAATCAAATATGTCTTTCATTGTTTGTCCAACTTTTCTTGATTATATTTTCTTGTTTAAAGCTTATTAGTTTAGTTTTTATTGATTGATTAATGATAATAATATATGCTTTGTGTAGTTGATCCATGAACTTTGTATGAACTTGTGAAAAGATTGAATCTTTGAATAGAATTTGTGATTTTAGGAAGTGGGGTTGCGTTTTCTTGTCTAAGTTTTGATGCCATTGTTGTTGATCTTCTGGTTCTTGCAGTTTTTTTTCAGGGTTTGGGGTATTTTTCTAAAGGGTATTGTTAGTTGAATGTGATTATAGCGTGGGCTGTGTTTTTATTTACTTTGAAGTTGAAAGGTTTTAGTAGTTTGTGGAATCTTCGGCTTATTTTGGTGTCGAAAAATTTCGGGCTCATTTTGCTGTGGAAATAAGATATGGTAAATGTAGACTTGCAGAATAAGTTATTGGGTAATGGGATTTCTTGTTGTGTTAGTTTCAATTGGGGTCATGGGTTCTGTTGAAAGTCGAAACGCCTATTTGCCACTAAGGTTGGGTTTTTTAGATTAGGGCGGTATCAATTCGGCCAATTTTAAGTAGTCTGATTGTCTGAATATGAGCTTCTAAGTTGCCTGAGTTGTACGAATGTTGCCTCCAGTTGGTTTTCTGGATGAAATTGGGACTGGTCCACGAATGGTATAGAGTTTTTTGAAGGCAATTGGGATCGGTTTACTGATTGTGGTGTTACATTGTGGATGATATAGTATTTAGTTGCTGCAAGGCTACTATGTTTGATGAATTCTTTTCTTCAGTTGTTGGTAATCAATTAGTCATGGAATTACCATAGTAGCTTGCCTGTCATGATCAACTGTTGTGTTTTGGGTTACAAGCTAAGGAGAGAGTTCTGATGTGGTTCATTTTCAGGCATTACTCTTAATTACTTTTCAAGCATGGACGTTAGTTCCTCTCGCTTTATGAGAATTCTTGAAATTAGATGCCTTTCTAAAGGTGACGGGGGTGCACATTCTCAAATGAAGCAATCGTACCTGGATTTACTGTACCATTCCATTTCGAACTAGTTTTTGTCGTTGGGTACCTTTTTTTTTGGGTGTGCTCATTGTTATGAGTTAGACTTTTGAGCTTCAACAGGAATGCAGAAGTAGCAAATAGAACAGTTTTTGTGTTTAATGTTGGTTTAAAAGAATTTATTTTGTCAACCATTATTTATTTTCTGTAGGTTGGTATCCTTGCTTTATTCAAGAAGGAAAAAAAATAAACCCTTTCAAATCATTTTTGTGCCGTTTAGTATGTTAAATGACTTTAGAAAATGATGCATTTTAACAGGTGGGGTCATTTCAGAAGGTGCTCAACTCGTTCCTATCCATATTGTCACTGATGCTTCCCAGCTTCCTGTGGAATTTCTAGAACCTTCCCCTCTTACTAAGCTGGTAATTGGTTTTGATTGCGAGGGTGTTGACCTCTGTCGTAATGGGAGTCTTTGTATCATGCAGGTAACTTACTGTTATTTAGTAAATTTAGCTTGTGCTTTTGTGCTTGTTAGACATACACGCTGTTGTGTTTAAGGAATACCATTACAGCAACTTTGGTTTTAAAATGTATCTTTTAACTTTCTATGTATATGATTAGTGTTAAAATTATTGTCTTTCTCATTTTGGCAACTAACTTAAATGACCTTGTCATGTTAAGAACACAAATACATCTGTATAAACTGTTTCTTCTATATCATCGGACTAGAGAATTGGTTTCTCTGATGAGATGTATATTGTTGCATATCATTTGCGACTTTGTGTTTTTTTTTTCCAAATATTTATTTACTTGCTTGTTTTGGGAATTGAGTTCACCAATGAGACATCTAATTGAGAGAATTTGCTATGTGGGTCCTGTTGTTTAATTACAGCTTGCATTTCCAGATGCCATATATCTTGTGGATGCCATAGAAGGTGGAGACATGCTTGTAGAAGCTTGTAAGCCTGCTCTTGAATCTAGTTACATCACTAAAGTTATACATGACTGCAAACGTGACAGTGAGGTCTCTAACTAATGTACACTGTCTATTTTTCTACCCTTCCACTTGTAATGCTTTGACTTTGGACTAAGTCTATTAAAATTCTCTTCCTTGTAGGCTTTGTATTTTCAATTTGGCATCAAGTTACAGAATGTTATGGACACTCAGGTGAATATCTTGTCTCCTATACATAATTTGAACTGACGATCATGTCCTCGAAAGAAAGTTTAAGATGAATTTAAGCATCTTGAGTGATGACTTTTACAAGTATTAAATATTTTTGCTGACGTAATCCTTGCATATTCTGCAGATTGCATATTCCTTGATTGAAGAACAGGAAGGGCGACCAAGAGTGCCTGATGACTATATCTCTTTTGTTGGACTTCTTGCTGATCCACGCTATTGTGGTATTGAACTTATCATGGTATTCATTTAAATTGTGGCCTTCTGTTTTTGGGCTATGGTGCTTGTGCCTGGAATGGTAATTGTGCATTTATCACAGTGGGCCTTCTTTATATTACCTGGAGTATTCCCTGATCGATTGGGCTGGACACTTCTAGATAAAATTAATTTCTTTTGACATGGTTGTCCAATTCAACACCCAAATTCAGTTATGTTTCTTGTATAACTGTTGCATTCATTCCTATCTTAGAGTTAACACAATCACTGTTTCTTCCCTGAAAATTGATTGCTCTTTGGAGCACTACGAGTGATCTTTTAGCAGTCCTATGATTGAAGCTGCAAATTTGTGTAGAGGCCTGCAATTATTCTGAAATTTCTGATGCATGATTTGTGGGACTCCATTTTTTTTTTTTCCTTTTAGATTGGATAACTTGACCTCTGATTCTTCTTTTGTAATAAAACTACATGCATGTCCTGTCAAGTACCGCATGTTAAAATTTTTATTCGCTCATGTTATGACTAGGAACTGAGGAAGTGCTTTGTTCAGAAATTTGGCATACTTTTTCTAAGACAATGTAACATTAGCTGAAAAGCGGGAAAAATATAAGTATGAGGAATGAATTCCTGAAGTTAGTGTTACACCTTGAGCTAGGTTGAATCTAGTTCAACCATCAATGTCAACTTATAAGTAGTCTAAGGTGAGGGATGTAGAAATGCATGCTAGTAACGAAATAGATGTTCCATGGCCGACTTGACCTGCCCTCTTACAAGTCAGTTATCTTTTCTGACCTCATTATGCTTTCCTGAAGTTGAATCTGGTATCTCTAATGCAAGGCATGGATATGTGTTTGTAATCTGTTCAAAGGGACTCCAAAAATTGTGACAGTTTGATAATACATGGCCATTCAGTTCTTTTTCTCCCTCTTCCCCTTCTTTCTGATTTAGTATTCATGGACTTAACATTTTTGGGCGAGTGATAGCCTGCACACAGACTGAAAGGTTGATAATGTACCGCTTGGTGGAATCATTTTTGCCTCAGTTTCCTTCCTCCCCTACTTTGATTGGCCTTGGTTGACCAATGCTTTCATCAAAATCTTGGAATGGTTCCATGAGATGATGAGAACATACCTATCTGAGCGAAACAAAAGTACAGCAGAGACCTTCGATGTTTTAGACCTAATATTTCATTCCTATTCCTATATTTCTTATTTGCAAAATTTTGCTTGAAGTTTGGGTCTCAATTGTTTGTGATTGTTTGTGGCCTGTAACTATGCAATATTCTCCTCGAGGTTGAAGTTTTTAATTTTGGTCTGATTATTTACATTTTGTTCTCTAGGGATTTCTTATCTGGAGAAGGAGGAGGTTCGCATCCTTTTAAGGCAGGTGAGAATTCATTTTTTGAAGCTAGTAACATCTTGATTGGCCGACCCCAAATCATATTGGGAATAAGGCTTGGTTGTTGTTGTTGTAGTAGTAACATCTTATCCTGAAATTGTTACTGTTTGTCTGAGCTCTCTTCAAAGACTCTCTCTCCAGCAAATGATGCTGTAAAATTAAAGCTTGTTTTTCTCATTTCTTTGATTTTATGGGCGTTCTTAAAATTCTTTCCTTGTACAAAAGATTTTGCCAATCTATTGGAGTCTCAGTTGGTTCTAGAATCTCTGTTCTCTGTTTGGTTCTCATTATGTTTTTCTTAGCTTGAGTGTTGATCATTGCGTTGAAACTCTGCAAAGTGTAGGCGATACGTGTGATGAAATTGGTACTTTTAAGGGGACCCTGTATCTATATTTTTTTTTTTGGGGGGTGGGGGGGTCAAACTAATTGCTTTTTAGTCCATGTGTGGTTTGCTGTGTTTATATGAATGTGCCTGACTATTACCAAACCAAACTTTTGCATACTTACTAAACATGGCTTGATGTGGTTACCTTCAGTATATGATTCTTTTCTGATGTAATTTGTGTCAAAAAATATCTTTTCAGGATCCACAATTTTGGATATACAGGCCATTATCTGAACTTATGATCCGCGCAGCTGCAGATGATGTTCGATTTTTGCTTTACATTTATCATAAGATGATGGATAAGCTGAATGCACAGTCATTATGGCATCTTGCAGTTCGTGGTGCTCTGTATTGTCGCTGTTTCTGTATCAGTGACAATCAATTTGCTGATTGGCCGGCTTTACCTACTATTCCAGGTTTGTAGCAGCAAAAAGTTGTAATATAGTTTTAAAATAATCGTAGCTACTGGTCATCTATGGCTGTGAATCATCTTTTGAGCCAATGTTTCAAAAATTCAATCGTACTGGATTGAAATTCATGTGAATCTGCTGCTTCTATCTAATTTGGAGCTTTGTCACTGCATGCTGGCTCCTCTGTTTGCTTCTCATAAATTAGACTTTTATTTGCATCAACTGAAATATAATACATGTTTTGTTGCTATTTTGAACTAAATGGCCACTTTTGTGTTCAATGAAACTGTGTAAGATGCTGCTGCTTCTTGTTCTCTTTTACTGTGCATGCTTAGCACTACTATGTTTAATCAGTAGGCTGTTAGTTTGGCTTAATGCTTGGCTACAAATTATGGAGTCAATCAAGAAATGAATGTAGAATCTTAGAGTCAGATGCAAAATATTTTTTGGCCAACAATCTCTAAGAGCGGTATTGGTTAGGCTGTATGTGGAAGACTGGAAGCTCAAGCAAAGCGAGGTTAAAATGCAAATGTGCAATAGTTAAGAGTAAGTTAGGACTTAGTAGGATACAGATGTACTCCCAAAATACTGTGCGATTAACCAGGATGTGAAGTTATGTATCTGGATTCTGGCAACGTGGGATGGATGATGGAGAAGTGTAACTTGTCAGTAACTCAGAATTGCTTGTGTGGTTCATTGTTTGGTTGGTTTGTGATGGAGAATTGTAATTATGTGGCATTTTCTGTTGGTGATGGGGATACTTTGACATGCCTAGATAGGATTGGGAGAGTAACCCCTCATGAGAGTAATTGCGGAGGAGTATAAGGAAGGCTCTGTGTTACTAATTCCGGAGGTTATTCTTAAAACTGGGAGTTTGGATCTGTCGAAGTGTTTTGAGGGATAATAGTTCTACTAAACTGGAGAAGTTTATTCGTAGGGGATAATTTTCAGAGTAGTCAGTCTGCTTTTGGAGGTAACTCTGGGCTCCGCATTTCAATATTACGTGCTACATGTAAAACTAGATGTTTCAAATTAAATGGCATAATCAGTTCATTGTTAAGCTCATAGTTGTGTTGGATCTTGATGAATGATGATATTGTCTGTGAAACCTGATGTAGCTGCTGAGAATTTGACCTTGTCTGTTTTGTATATTAGATGACCTACCTGTGGATGGTGAAGATCCTGAAGAAGAAATTCTGTCTGTTTTGGATGTTCCGCCGGGAAAAATGGGACGTGTGATTGGTAGAAAAGGAGCTTCTATTTTGTCCATCAAGGAATCGTGCAAGTAATTTTCTTTGCCTTTTCCTGCGTCTTTTGGGTTACTTGTTAAAGAGCTTGAATTTAGAGGCATCAAGCAATAGATATCAATTGTCGGATTGTTTCCTGTCTCATTAGCCTTTCGGCCTTTCCCCTTCCCATTCTGTTAGACACCAAAGAAATCCTTCTTATATCGATTTATTTTGTTTCAGTGCGGAGATACTGATTGGAGGTTCCAAAGGTCCCCCTGATAAGGTGAGACATAGGTTCTTAGAAATCTTACATAAACGCCCAACAGAACTATTGCATGACTGACCTGCAATTTTCTTTTTGAATGATGTTTGTTTATTATCTAAAGATGCTGTGATCAACTGATCACCAATTTCATCTTCAAAAAGGCTAGCATTATTCTGCCTTCTGGTGAATCTGTCTTAGGTATCAAAATAAACGCCCCAGATTAATATACATCTTATCTGAAACACAACTGTGTGATACTCTAATACAGTTGATATTACATAATAAGATTAGTCTCTTTAGTGGCATGTACGATATCTGGGTATTTGTATTAGCGGCCTCTATGTTCTTATGTGTTCCATAAAACCTTGGTGTTTTGCTGTGCAGGTGTTTGTGATAGGACCCGTGAAGCAAGTGAGAAAAGCAGAGGCCATGATAAGGGGAAGAATGCTGGACATGTAACAAACGAAGTAGTCTGTGGGGCTTTGAGTTTGTACCAATATCATATCATACCAACAGTAATAAATGGAATGTTTTCAAAACTGTTTGATTTTCTTGTTTACATCTTCCAGTAGTTATAGTACGCAGCTTCTTAGAGCTGCCTGGTTTGGCAAAGAAGTGTCAGGCTGCTCCGAGACACTGCATTTCTTCGTCTTAAACCAAATACACCCTGACTATATTACGTAATTATCGTTCTTGTTATCCGGGGACTGCCGTCTATATGTATAATTCCAAAAAATATTTTGGTTTCACTTTCATTATTCCAATCGTCCATGTCGTAAAATTACAGTGCTGCAACCCTATACCAGACTACCAGTAGTTGTGGAAAGTGGAAGTGTCACTAATACTTTGTAAAACTATTGTTATGGACCGCGGTTTTATACCATTGTGATTCAATAATTTTGGTTTTTACAGAGCATATGCCTTTATTTACTGTAATTTAATTTATTTTCGGACAGTTTACAATTTTTCTTGAATAGACACGGCGAATTACACATTTCACTAAGAGCACGTACAGTGGTGTGTTTCAATGAAATGGAGAGCTAACTCTTGAAGAGAGAGGAGAGAGAAGAAGTTAACTTTAACCTCCAAGGAGAGAGAATGTGCTGGAGAGCTAGTGCTTTATGGAGAGTGCGATTCAGCGTTGTACATGGCCTAAGGTCGATAAGGAAGGTATTTACAAGGGTGAGTAGCAAGTAGTATATTTTATTTCAAGGGAGTAATACATATTCTTTTCAAATATTTAGGACTAGGAAACTTGTTCTTCTTGTTTTACTGTTTTCTGAGGATGTTCATAGAAAAACTCTTGTGTAATAATCCCCGCGAAACAAAGGGAAAGAAATCAACAAAGCGAGGTAGTAACTACTACTCCGTTCGGAGATAACAATAGAGATAAAGTGGATGAGAGCGCGAGAGCAAAAATTTGTGTTCTTTGCATGAACAAAAGTTGACAAGTTACGGGGTAAGTTTGAATACTTTTGCCGAATAGACCATCTTTTGTTCGTTATATATTTCTGAATAGATCTGTTTACTATTTGATATTAATTCTTATCGTTAACCTTTTGTTGATCTTCTTGCTGATCCATTATCTACTGTTGCCTCTTGCCTTGACTATTGAACTTGTCGTTGTCGTCGATAACTCGATGGTATTCATTTCAATTGTTTGGCCCTTCCGTTTTGGGGTTATATGGTGCTTAATTTGCGTGGAAATTTCTTCGTTAAACTTCGATTAATCGTGTAACTTAGCCCCATAACTTGTTATTGCGACAATTTAACTGTCGAATTTTGCACTGCAATCCGCTTGGTTTCCTGTACGCGGGCATGCAGAAAATGTAATTGTGAGAATGCTCCAAAGGGTATGTAGAGATCATTCTTATAAGCATTTTTCTACTTTATTTAAACACCAATAAGAGTTTCATTCTCAAATTCAAATCATATATCATATATTTAAGCATTACCGGTAGATTTAGCAGCCTCTCACCTCATCCACCTCAGCGGACACCTCATGCCACATCAAAGCTGATGTCACAGTCCTATAATTTAATCAAAAAATGCACCATAAGAAAAGAAAATCCCTATAAATATGCCATTTCACACGAAAAATCAGATTATTCCAGCAGCACATAATTAAAAAATCAAATCATTGATAGAAATATTCCGTGAATTTGCTATCAGTTAATATGATTGCCTAAATTATAGCAAAAAAATGCCGAAATAATTACAATAAAATTTGAATAAGAAACAGAAAAAGTATCCCTAATAATATTCCTGTAAATTTGGGAACAAAAGATCTAATTACTGATCATTATTCACTCCATCCCACCGTCCCCTCTATCTTCACTATATATTCTGCACATCCACTTTCTCTCTATCTTCCATACTGATTTAGGTTGTTTCAATTTGATTTTTGATCGCTGATTCTCTGCTTTTGTTTCAGATAGATCGCTCTGTTATTACTACTTTCTTCTTCTTCTTCGTGTTTATGGTTCAATTCGATCAGGTACGTTTTTCAATTTCTTATACATCATTTCATAGCAATGGAAATCTGATCATAGTGCTTAATTGGTTTATTTTGTCAGGGCAACTGTTATACTCGGTATGTCTGGTGATATGGAATTGTTGGCACGACTTTTATCTAGCCTGGAATTTTTCGCTAGAATCTCTTTGCAATCAGGCTGGAATTTGGGAAAAGGTCATACCACAATTTGATTGAAGATTGGAGTTTGCACAACTGAATTAATATTTGCCGTAAATTGCGAAATATAAAACGAATCACACACACAGTCGTATCTTCAATCAATCGTTCCTACTATAAATACAACATCAGAGAAATTAAGCCATATATTCGTTCATTCTTCTGTATTGCTTGATTCGTTCACTTGAACTTAACACCAGTACAGTTCTTCCATCGCAATTGATTGCTTCTTTTCTTTGTTAAATTTTGATATGCTTTAATTGGTGTGATTAGAGTTGATTTCTATTGACAGAGTCGGACAGGTTACACATCTTGTGCATATTATATTAGAAGGGACAAGGAGACGAGCAGACAAGGGCTGTTGATTAAAGCTTGAGAACCAGCATGAATCATTCTTCGAAGCTTCAAGGGCTGCTGGTAACTAATTTCGTGATGGGAAATCGCGAAGAGAGGGTATGAAGTTGAAGCTTAAACTTATTCTATCTAGCGCCACATTTGATGATAGAATTATTATTTTTTCATAGCTTTTCACATCTATTTCGGCTGGATGACAATAAAAGGCAAAGTTTGGTTTGTGTTCTTAATTTTGTTCCTTCTCTTTTTGGATGACTATTTTTCCAGACCAATAAAAGGCAACTCAATTTTGCATCAACATTAATGGGATCCTGAAACTCTGTCACTAATCTTTTATCAGCAAGAACCCATACCCATCCTCAACCATCTTATGAGCCCTACAGAAGAGGTCGAGATCATGTTGTTTAAGGAAATCAACAACTATATCGGCTCCAAATGTGTAAGATATGCACAGTTTTCATGCAATTTTTTACATTCTTGCGTATATTTGCTCAAATTCGATATGCAATAATCGCGGAGATGCCGACCGGTTGATTAATGATCAGAGAAACAACATGAATATCACGTAATTGCTGATTATCCTATGCAATAATCATTCGAATTCAGGGGATTCAATCCGATTTGATTTCTAGGGTATCAGGTTAGCCACATTCAATCTGCATCAATTAAGTCGTATTCATCTTTTCAACTTTTTAGCAAATTGTTTAGCAAATTTTTTAAATGGGTCTGATTGATGTTAGACATATCCCATATCACCAATTCGTCAGTCATAGATTCATTCGATTTCAATTACAGGATTAATGGGACAAAATTGTTGTTAGAAGCAATCGGAGGAGGAATACGGTAGGAAGTTCAAGGAATTGGATTGAGCTAGCTTCGTCGACTAAGTTGCGGGTGAAACTCATACAGGATGGCCTGGTAAACCTCAAAGCTTCCCAACGGTCCTACCTCCCTTGATTTGATGTTCCCTTTGTAATTTACTAATTTATTATTGAAGTTTCATTTGTATTGCACTACTGTGCATTTTCTTTTCATTGTGTAGAAGCTCTATATGCATCAGTGCTTCTTTCATGTGAATTTTGTCATGAATTTGACAGACCAAATTTAAGTTTATACCTTAGTATGAAGTGAGACACTTGAATAGCTCAGTACTTGGCATTCGACACATACAAGAGCACCATTGTTTATTTGTTTATTTAGCTCGTGATTGATTACTTGCAGAGATTGGAGGATGACAAAGCGAAATTGAGGGGGAGGATGACAATGCAAAATTGTGGGGGTCAATTCAACAAGATCAGGACGACACTGAGGAAGAAAATCGATGGCATGACTATACTAAGCATGGAGAGCAGTAAATGATCCAATGCCAGAGTTAAAAAAGTTTTCCAGTGGAAAAGAATGCAGAGTAAGAAACAGAAACCAAAGCGAGGAAAGAATTCAATGACGATCAACAACAAAAGAGATGTTACGAGGCATCAAGAAATCTGAATTATATCAAACTTTTCGGAGGGATGTATTACGATGGTATTGTTATTAAAATCTCAAAACTACATGTACGCAACATTATGTGACTGTATGTAAGATTAGTTGATTTTTAGGCAGGGTCGTTGTGCGATAGGACGTGGTGAGGTTCTATGGTAGGGAATTGATAACTTTAGTACAAGCAAGGTATTTTGATAAATAAAAAAAAGTAATAATTCCCTCAGGAGAATACTTATCATGCACATACGGGTTTAGTTCAAAATACAGGTTTAAATTACGTGATTAAGTCAAGTTAGGATATGTGTAAAAATTGAGTTTGGATCACATGGAGTTGAAAATAAACTGTACATGATAATAGGTTAAACATGCGGATAGTTCAAATACCAGCTCAAAATTATATGACTGAGTCATATTAGGATATGGGTCAAAAATGAGTTTGGATCACATTAAGTTGAAAAAAACTCCACATGATAATGGGTTAAACATACGGGTTAGTTCAAATAATAGGTCACAATTGAGGGATTGAGTCAAGTTAGGATATAGGTCAAAAACGAGTTTGGATCACATGGAGCTGAAAATAAACTGTTAATGATAATGGGTCAAATATACAGGTTAGTTCAAATAACAGGTCAACATTATAGGACTGAGTCAAGTTATGATATGGGTCAAAATGAGTTTCGATCACATGGAGTTGAAAATAAACTCCACATGATAATGGTCAAACATATAGGTGAGTTCAAATAACATGTCCATTTTCGAGACTAAGTCAAGTAGATATTGGTAAAAAATGAGCTTGGATCACATGGAGTTGAAAATAAACTCCACGTGATAATGAGCCAGACATACGGGTTAGTTCAAATAACGGGTGATAATTATGGGATTAAGACAAGTTAGAATATGAATAAAATTGAGCTTGGATTCAATGGAGTTGAATATAAACTCCACATGATTTTGCCTTCATTTTGTCTTAATGATTTAATTTTGAATTATTATACTAATTGTATTTTCTTCTAAATTATTTGTTGGATTTCATTTTTGTCTTAATTACGGGACAATTTAGGTGAACTGATCAAGTCAGGTACGTCCAACAAAATTTTAAATGTATCAAACCGGTTCGGGTCATGATCAAGAAATGGCGGGTTCATGATCCAATAAATAACGGGCCCATGATCCAAAAGATAAAAGAGACTTGACCCAAAAGGCGGGTCAAGGGTTACAAAATGCTGGTTCATTGAGCTACCAAAGATTTTGATGTTTTTTTTTTTTTTGGTACAAAGGAGCAGCTACCAAAGATTTTGATGTACTAATGTTGTATCTCCTATATTTGTTATATCGTGTATGTAATAGCATATGAGTAAAACTATTAAACCACATAATATAAAGAGACGTAAATACCAATATAATACAACAGCCCGTGCAATTTTGCACGGGTATTAAACTAGTATATATATAAAGTTGGATGGAAACCGTGTGGGCGCGACACGTCATCCTCCACCTCACGCGCCACGTAGGTGACAGGCAAACGTGCATGTCACACATGCGAATCCACCTCATCAGCCACATAAACAAATCCACCGCAAAAATGAGATTGCAAAGACTTGAACCCACGACCTCCATGTGAAATTGTAACACATAAACCACTATGCCAAATGCTTTTGTTGATGCTTTTATTAACACAATTATATATAAAGGGCATTAATGTTGTGGTTATAAATACAAATATATGAAAATCAAAATAATTTAGGGGTGATTGATAAATAGCGGTATATGATATCGTTCAAAATTGTGGTGAAAATAAATATTGAAATAATAATAAAGTGGAGAGGGAAGTTAGAGGCTTGGTATTATGCAGTTTGAAGAATACCAAAGTCGTTGATGACTAATATTGTAAAATTCTCTATTATACTATTTTACGAATAAAATCAAACATACTAATCAATGAAGACCGTGCGTAGCACGGTGTAAAGACTAGTTTGATTAAAAATCCAATGTTTGAAATTCAAAATTTAGAGAATTTGAATTTGTATCAAATCCTTTGGAATTTGATTGAAAATCTTTCTAGTGTTATCAAATGACATCCCAATAGCTCGATCTCACTTTGAAATCTCACTCTCTGCCAAACATTGGACTTTTTTTTATTAATGCAACATTGGACTTATCTTTGATTTCCACATTCTCAAATGATAGAATTTAAATGATTACAAATTTGCAAATTTTTATTTATGTGATTTAATTTCTACTTTTTGGATTTTGCTATAAGAGTACTCTATGTACTTCTATAAGTGATTTAATCTCTAACCCTGGCCAACATCTTCTCATTTTTCTTTTATAAAATCAAGTTATTCTATTATCATCTCAATTAATATAAAGGTATATCAAGTAAAACAAAAACATGATGTGCGGCGAAAGTGGCGATTTACTCCTAAACTTTTACCAATTGTGCAATGTAACATCCTAACTTCTAATTGTTCAATTAAACATCATATGTTTTTAATTAGAGCAATTTACCCCCTAATATCTCGATTTTGAACTAATTTTTGTAATTTAAGCATTTTCATAAATTCTTAAAATGATTGAAAAATATTTATGTACTGTAATACAATAGCTTATACGATAGCATATACCGATTGTAATTTTTTATGGTAGTCTATAATGTGTTCTACCTTTTGGGGTTTGTGAGATACTTTAAGGCCCAGTTTGACGAGTAAGTTTGTAATTTTCTATTCTGATTTGAATGTGTCGATTTGATTTGAATTAATATGAATAATTATGATTGACAAATTTAATGAAAATAACTCAAACGTTTACAACAATTTCATAGAATAACCCAACGTTTCCACTTTAACAAAAATAACCCAACGTTTTACTTCGCGTCACACTAATATCCCAGATTTTCTAAAGTAGGAACTTCTCGCACTTCAAATCTTAAGGGGCCAGATAAAAAAGGAAAAACATTAACCATATTGCACAAATTTTTCCTCTTATGTTTTCCCCTATTTTATGAGTAATTTATAATAATTACCTTCCCCTTATTATGTAGAACACGTCTATACAACCTCAATCGAAATGTACTTATATCAAAATCACAACTACCTCTAAATAAAAATCTATTTTGGTTTCATTCAAAGATCGATTCATTTACTGATAAAAATGTTCGTGCATTTGGGATGTTATATTGTTTAACAATTTAACCAATGATGAAGACAAAAGTTAAATGTCAAACAAGGCAAAATACTTAGAACATGTAGCTAGATAAAAAAAGTCGTTAATGAAAAAAATCATATATTTGTGAAATACAAAGTAACCCCTTGAGAATTTTGAGTGCTAGAAATTCCATTTTGAGTGCTAAAAATCATATATCCGTTAGACCATGCACTCGTCTTCTCCATCTGCTCCCCTCTCCATCCCTCTGCAGCCCTTTTTCTTTTTCAACATCACAAATTCACATGAAAACTTGCATAATCCCAAATCAATTCATCATCTTCATTCAAGATCACATTTCAATCAATCTTTTCTTCAATCCACAAAATTTCCCATAACCTCATTTCTCATATCCCAGAACAAAACAACAAAAGGTGAATCATGCAATACACAAATCAAACGAACCATAAGCTTAACAACAGACAAATAGGCCTGAATCCGAGTGACCTTTATAATTTAGCAACTGCATCATAAAACTCTGGCAAAGCTCGATGCTCTTGGATTATTTCATTAGTTCGGGTCTAAGTTTACCTATCACAAAGAGTTAGATTTGCAGAAACTACGAGATGATTTCGATAGCGTTCAAAATGGTCTCTAATATGCTGCAATTCTGCAAAGCTCATTTTGAATCAGATAGATTAGATTTCACATATGCCGGAGAATATGTCGAACTCATGAGAGTTTTTAACGACATTTTATATAAGGATGAGGTTGACATTAGTCTCTAATGGCGCCAAAACTTCGATATATAAGGTAAGGTTGCATATCCGACCACCCCTCTACCTCGATAGAGACGTGCAGCCCAAGGACTTGACATGTGGCTGTGAGTCGTGCTCTAAAACAATTAAATTTCTGTTTGCTAATCAGTGCCTGCTGAAGATATAGAGCAACAAATAGTGCTTTGGGTTGAACAAGAGAGACCTCTTCTGATATGAAAAAGTTATAGTAAACCAAAAAAGTTTACAACAAAACATGTTTCAAGTGAACCAGTAGTGTGTCCATGAGCTATCTATTTTCTGGAAACTATACGTGCACCTACAATGCCCCAAAACAGAAGAGTTCACTGCAACAGTACATAACTATATATTACAAAGTTGTTCCATCCTCGCAAAAAGAAGACGCCTCATGTCAACACCGCGACTCTGTCTACTCTATTTTCCAACTCCCTTTTCTACTCCCTTTTCTGTTCTACTCTCTCAGAGAACCTGCAACACAATTTATAACACTTAGTCCAATTACTTCACCATTTTTACACGACAAAATCCCACATAATATACCAACATTCCTCACAGGTGCATGCCGAATGAAAATGTGTTCCGAGATTTGGGCTAGAAGACCACAATAAGCTACGGTGAGGAGATAGAGAACATAAAACTCAAACAAAGCAAACGCTGACGCAATTAATTATGTATAAAAAGAACATTGTTTAGTAAATTTGTTCGCAATGACGAGAATACATATAGAAATACCATCGAACGTCAATGGAGTGTCAACGAAGTATATATGTGATAAAAACCAAACAGTAGGTAAGAGTGGAAAACAAATGACATATTGTGGGCGACGATCTTTTTTCTCTATATGCACGACATTTAGATGCACCATGACTTCTTTATGAACAAGGAAGTTCTGGCTCATTCAAGGCAACATCAATCACCGGTTCACCAACGTACAATCTTTATTACATTCCACGACAACCGTACGATCTTGAATACTACAACTCATGGAATTCTTGGTATATCCAATGTCACAATGTGTAGTAAAATGTAAATTTCCAACGAAAAAATAACCAAAAGAAAAAGGATGGGTGCAAATTTTATTTATTTCCAAATGAAAGGGCAATTTAGTAAAGCAACAGTGTGCATAACTTTAGTTTTGACAGAGACGCACTGTGATTTCAGAGGAAGTTTCTAAGAGATTAAAGGCTTACATGAGTGCTTTAAGGGATTGATAGTGCTACTCATTCTGACAAAGTCGACTTTTCTTTTAATTAGGAAGGCCATGTGATAAGAAATCCACAGTTAAGCGTGCTTGACTGGGAGCAATTTCAAGATGGGTGACCTCTTGGAAAGTTTCCCAAGATGCGCATGAGTGAGGTCAAAATGCGCCGCATGAGTGATGTCAAAATACGCCGGAAGGACCCGTGTTGGTCTGTGAGGTCAGCTTACAGCCTGACGAGCTGCCATAGGTGACTACTTCCGGCTCAGGCGATGAGTCGGGGTGTTACACGGACAATCGTAAATCGTAATCTAATGACATGATTATGGACCAACAAGGCACCATTATGGTTAATCGGAATTCGGAACGCGTTATCTAATCACATGATTATAGACAAACAAGGCACCATTGGGTGTATTATCGATGAATCTTGATAGATAAGGCAACATCATTTAATTTAATTAACAGGAAAACATGTAACCCAAATAATAAATTTAACTACAACAAAGTTAATTATAAAAAAAAAAAAAAAAGTAACAACGAGAGTCAAAGAAAGTGATGGGTATAACCCCGGGTTTATGTGTTTTTGACAGAAAACTCAAATGAAAAAAAACTGATAAACTGTTGGTGGGCAAAATTAAAAGGAATTCAGAAATTAGGAGCAAATATGGTGCATGTAACACCTGAAAATTAACCCAAAAGATCAGGAATTTACAAAAGGAAGGCTGAAACAAGTAAGGTAAAATGGTGGTGCAAAAGCTACCGAGATTCAACCACACAGGTTGGGGTTCGTTCCACACAGGTTACTGATAATCCACAAAGGAAAGATGAGAGAAAATCTCAAGGGTTTTTTTCATTAATTCAAAGTCTGCCCCTCACATTACAAGTTGCACTCTTTATATAAGAGGCATGGAATGATCTAGGCCCTCTAAATTCCCATCTAAGGCTGAGAATGCACCAAAAGTTACAGCTAATTCAGAAAATACGAAAATGATAGAAAAATCTCCTATTGGCTAGAAAGTACAAGTAGGTGGCTTGACCTCTTGTGTATGTGGTGTAAACAGCTCTTCTTCTGCACAAAAGAGAGCATGAGCAGTTTGTTTTGCACAAGGAAATTCCAGGACCACTAGGATGACAGTGACAGGTTGCAGAGTTTGTTTCTAGGAATTTAATGCTCACTTTCTTGCTATGTCACGGACCACTTGTGCACCAGCTGCTACTTTTCTAATCTGATTGCAACCAAGTCATGTACTCTAGCCTTATTTATCATCCTAGGATAGTTTGAGGCTCAGCTTTTCAGCCCATCAAGTGCAATCAAGAGTAAACCCTGACTTGCTCCCTGATTTAAGGCATTCTTGGCTGAAAGCTGGACCCGTGGCTTAGATAGGAGAGTATGCTCTTTCTTGTTGATTGGCTCAGCTATTAGGACATACCCCTGCCCCCTTGCTCCCATATCATCCTCCCCTTCTTGAAAAGAGTTTGTCCTCAAGCTTGCATTAGCCAGGTCTTCATCCTTACCATAGTATGGACTTAGTTCTCCCACTTTGAAGTTACTATGCTCTTCATAATCTCCAGGCAACTCAAATCCGTGTGCATACTCACCAATTTTCTCAGCCACCTCGAAAGTCACCTCAGCTCTAGGCATATGTCTTCTTTTCCCTGTCGCTGGAAACATCCCCTTGCTCAGATGCATCCACAACAATTCACCATGCTGGAACTTAGGAATGATTACAAGTTGCTTAGCTTTCTTCCCTGTAGAGTTAGTTGCCTCCTCAATTTGTAGTCGGGCCTGTTCATGAAACTTCACAGCCTGCTCTACCCTGTTCTTGGCATCAAAAGTGAGATATACTCTAATTACAGCAGCCTGATCAACAAGAATTATCGAGTTAAGGCCATACAACTCATGCTTCTTGAGTGTCTCAAGGACTTGCCTTGGGTATTCAGCATAGCCTTGTTTGGATACACTGTACATAAGAGTGTTATCAGAGCATTCCATCACAATTTTACCCAAGTATGGCCTCAAAATTTCTGTCAATGATCTCATGTAGATGCTGGGTGTATCTGACAATTGACAAGGCACAACAAGACACTTATGCAGCCCATGCTCAGCTTTGAAGTCGGATTTCCACTCACCTCCTTCCTTTACCCTCACTTGGTGATATTCTTGCCCTAAGTTGATTTTTGAGGACATCACAGCTCCACTAAGTTTATCCAACATGTCATTAAGCTGAGGGATTGAAAATATGCATTCAATGGTGGTGTTGTTGATAGCCCTGTCAACAATATACAACCTCCAACTCCCATACTTCTTGAGGACAAATAGAGTTGGTGCAGCACATGTATTCAGAAATTCAATCACAAGCCCCTTGCCCATCAGTTTTGCAACTTGAATGTACAGCTCTTTGGTAGTAGTAAGGAATTTCATGTATGCTGGATGGTTAAGTAGCACAGCACCTTGTATCAGGCCTTTATGATGCTCCTCACCCCTTAAAGGTCGTATCCCTGATGATAACTCCTCATGAAAGACCTGAATACATTCACCAATCAATTTCTGGACCAAGATTGGTTCTTTTTGCTGTTGTGGCTCAATTCCCTTTGCATACATAACCCATACAGGTTCCTCCTCATCAACACACCTTGTCATTTCAGCCCCACTCAGAAATAGATTTTCATTAACAACATCACTCATGTTCGGTCTACTAGTACACCTCAAACTTGGTGGTAATGTTGTAAGAACAATCTCTTTCTCTCCAAACTTGAAGGTGTGTGTATTAGCCCTGCCTTTCCTACTGATATCCCTGTCAAATTCCCAAGGTCGACCAAGCAAAAGATGGCAGACATCCATAGGAAGCACATCACAACAGATTTCATCAAAATAATCCTTACCAATGGAGAAATTCACCATACATTGCTTTTTAACTTTCACAACACTTCCCTGATTCAACCAATTCAGCTTATAGGGATTTGGGTGGGCTGTAGTTGGGAGATCAAGCTTCTGAACCATGTTGGTTGAAGCAACATTAGTATAGCTACCCCCATCAATGATTAAGTTGCATACCCTTCCCTCAACAGTACACCTAGACTGAAAAATCAGGCTCCTTTGATCATTTTCCAGGGTTTCTGATTGTGATTTCATCAGCCTCCTTAAGACCAACGCGTGACCTGAATCAGGAGGTACATATAACGTCCCTTGTTTCTCCTGATCAGATTTACTCCCTTCATCTTTCTCATGTACTTCTAGCTCCACCAATCCTTCTTTCTCCATGTGTGTTATTTCCAAAACTAACAGAGCTTTGTTTGTTGGACATTCCCTACTAAAATGCTCATATCCCTGACATTGATAACATTTCTTCCTCGAGTCTCCCACAACTGATTTCTTTTGTCCTCCAATGGTCACCCCTAAGTTACTCTCCTTAGAAGCTACTGCCTTAACTTCTTTTGGAAAGCTGTTGATTTCAGGTTTACTCATTGTTGGGGATTCAGGAATTAAGCTTTTGGACCAAGGTTCTGCAACATTCATTCTTGATTTCCCCATCTTCTCCACCTTAAGTGACAGCCTAACAACATCCTCAACGGACTTTTCACCTTGCTTAAGTTGTGTAAGATTAGGAAACAGATCTTGGGTGTGATCAGTGGGCATAAACTTATCCATAAGCTTATTTCTTAATTTAATCCATGATTTAATGGCAGGTTTTCCTTCTCTCAGCCTTTGAAATTTCAGAGTTTCATACCACAAAGAAGCATAGCCCTTAAATTTCAAGATTGCAGCTTTAAACATTTGAGAATCATCATACCCTTTATACTCAAACACACACTCTATAGTTCTAAGCCAATCTAAACAATCATCAGGATTTAAAGTGCCAAGAAAATCAGGAGTTTCTACCTTTAGATGATTGTCGACTTCACCCTGATGTTGGACTCTTCTTTCCTCCTCTAAATCAAACCCATTCTCGTTCCATTGCCCTCTTCTCATCCTCCTTGTATGAACCAAATCTTCAGGATTGCAGGTGAGGTGATTCAATGTTGTCAGCATCAAGTTCATGTGACCAGTGAGTGTTTCCAAACCTGTTTCAAACCTAGCTAACCTCTCATCACTCATTTTGGATTTTTGTAGTTAAGATTGATGAAAGTCGAAGGTTTTTTGTGGTTTTGTGTTTAAAGTTTAAGTCTTTGGTATAGAAATCACAACCTAAGCTCTGATACCAATTTGATGGGTATAACCCCGGGTTTATGTGTTTTTGACAGAAAACTCAAATGAAAAAAAACTGATAAACTGTTGGTGGGCAAAATTAAAAGGAATTCAGAAATTAGGAGCAAATATGGTGCATGTAACACCTGAAAATTAACCCAAAAGATCAGGAATTTACAAAAGGAAGGCTGAAACAAGTAAGGTAAAATGGTGGTGCAAAAGCTACCGAGATTCAACCACACAGGTTGGGGTTCGTTCCACACAGGTTACTGATAATCCACAAAGGAAAGATGAGAGAAAATCTCAAGGGTTTTTTTCATTAATTCAAAGTCTGCCCCTCACATTACAAGTTGCACTCTTTATGTAAGAGGCATGGAATGATCTAGGCCCTCTAAATTCCCATCTAAGGCTGAGAATGCACCAAAAGTTACAGCTAATTCAGAAAATACGAAAATGATAGAAAAATCTCCTATTGGCTAGAAAGTACAAGTAGGTGGCTTGACCTCTTGTGTATGTGGTGTAAACAGCTCTTCTTCTGCACAAAAGAGAGCATGAGCAGTTTGTTTTGCACAAGGAAATTCCAGGACCACTAGGATGACAGTGACAGGTTGCAGAGTTTGTTTCTAGGAATTTAATGCTCACTTTCTTGCTATGTCACGGACCACTTGTGCACCAGCTGCTACTTTTCTAATCTGATTGCAACCAAGTCATGTACTCTAGCCTTATTTATCATCCTAGGATAGTTTGAGGCTCAGCTTTTCAGCCCATCAAGTGCAATCAAGAGTAAACCCTGACTTGCACCCTGATTTAAGGCATTCTTGGCTGAAAACTGGACCCATGGCTTAGATAGGAGAGTATGCTCTTTCTTGTTGATTGGCTAAGCTATTAGGACATACCCCTGCCCCCTTGCTCCCATATCAGAAAGATTACCGGATGATCAGGGATTAAGTTTCTCCCAAGCTTCTTTCGCAAGATTGTTATCCTTGTTACAATTATGATCATCTTTGTCAGCAGGAACAGATGAAGAACTCATTCTTCTTCTTGGCTTGTGGTACCCTTGAACTCGAATCTTGCAACAGAAGGACATGCAGTACAATACGAAGCTTTGAAACGACGATCCTCCCTCAGCTGATATGGGGTCTTCTTCTTCTTCTCGTCGTTGTTGTACTTCGGATTCTTCTGCTTCGGCTTTTCCTGATTCATGGCCATTGATTTTTCGTTTTCGGAAACCCTAGATTTTGGGGATTGATTTTTCGATTTTTGAAGTTTGGGAACCTGGGATTTGAGGGAAATTTGGAGGAGGGTTTATATAAAGGTTTGATGCGCGGTGGGGTGGACTTACCCGCCGGAGGATGGGTAACGGGTTGATTTATGGTGAATAATGTGATTTTGATCATTTTACCAATGATTTAAAACTGGTTTAATTTTTATTTCAATCTTCAGAAATTTGTAGGTATGGACATGAATTAAAGGGGAAAAAAATTTGTAAAACCTAAAAACTTCATTTTGGCTTGGGTTTGATTAGTTGTTCAAGGTTTGATTCTTCCATAAATTGTGATTGTATAATCCATGATAGAAGAAAAACATGAAAAATAATCATTAGCACATCAATCTCTCCTTCAAAATAGGTGAGAATCTTGTGTGAATTGGGGAGTGAATTTGTGTGGCATTTGAGATTTGAGATTTGTGAGATTAGGGTTTAGAGGTGTGGAAAAGTATTTTAAATTTATGTGTGGGAACTCGCAGCTGCTACCCTTCAGTTGTGCTCTAGGTAAACCCCTATAAACTAGGGCTACTTTTGTGAGATTAATTAGGGTTTGAAGTGTTGTTTCTGGTTTCTAACATTGAAGAATATATCAAAAATCTATGGTGGGATTGTGGGAACTCGCGGCCGCTACCCTTTAGGTTTGCTCTGGGCGGGCAAACCTCCCTATAGCTCTAGCCGGCAAATGGTCACAATGAGGCCAGAGTACCGACTCGGCCTAGGAAGCAAGAAACAATATACATGGGCATGGCAAAGGGAAGAACAAAGAATATGGAGGATATTGATAGTAGTATTGTACTATGGTACACTTGCAAAGAAATGGAGGATATTGAGAGTTTTTATGAGGCTATGAGGGCAAACACGATGGTAGTTCTTATTTCTTGGGTTTGTCAATAAGAACTGCTTAACTTGAGTTTGTCCATTGTGTTGCTTAGTTCGTTCGGCCAAGAACGACCTCCGTTCATTTAGACGAACTCGGTTCGTTTGGCTGAGGCGCAAGAAAGCAGGAGGAAACGTGGGGGTAAAGCAGGGAAGTTGAGGGGAGAAAGGTCATTGCCCATCATTGAAAGCATCTCACGTGCCCCACTTTATTTGTTTCAACTTTATGAAAATATAAATTCTGATTATTAAATTACTTCTTAAATTTTAATGGAGTATTAGTACAAAGTTCATCCATTGTAGAGATCAGTTCTTAATTTTCGAGATTTGTGTAATATGTTGTGGCAATATAAGAACCCAATTTTGAGTTCATCTATTGCTAATGCTCTGAGGAGTGAAAGGAGGTCGGGGGTCTTTAAATATAGTGAAGAATCGTTGTGCTAAAAAATCAAATAAGGGACGTTGTGATTTATTGCACTAAAGTATACGTACACGTACATGCACAGCTGTTGCGACTTGTGAGTGAATCGTCAAAGTCGCTCAACTAGGCTTCGTCATGCTCCAATATATGTGGAGTTTGGGTCCGGGTCCGGGTTCGGGTTCGTCAATCATCATCGTCCTCAGTTGGTTATAGTAAGCGAAAATCATGATCGATTTAGTCAAGTGGAGAACCCTTCAATGTGCGCAGGCGATCGTTCGTCTTCATCGTCGGGTTTGTCGTTCGTCATTATCGTGACAGGACTATCATCGCGCATCTTCAATCTTGTTGTTCTTCATCTTGTTTTCGTTGTTCCCTTGTGCTCGATTTATGGTCGTCATGGTGGTTGGATAAGGATTGTCATCATAGGTTCAATCATGGTCGATCATCGTTCGTCGTCGGGGTCGTTCAAATCGTGTTGTTTACTAATTGCATTAGCGATGTTAATAATTTTTATGCATATGATCTTTACATTTCACATTCTAATCTCCATTACTTATCAAGCACCCTAGAACTCGATATATGAGTAATTCTAAGGTACTTGACAAGTGGCGCAAAACACCATAATAGTCTTCATCTCAACCGTACATAATTATTAAAAATCAATCTACACCATCAATTGTTTTTAATTAGGTATATTTTATAAATTATATTGTAACTAACAAAAAAAATAGAAAAAAAAAGGTTAATTGCATTTATTTAATTTTTTATGCTTATGTATAAATTGTACAAACTATATCTAATATAATTTGATAATTATTTACTTTATAGAAAATTTTATTAAGTTAATTAAAAATGATTTATTGTGGTGATTTGCGTTACTTATCAAGCACCCTAGAACTCGATATATAAAGCAAATAAGTGGTTTTAAGTTTTTAGCTATTAGAATTCATTTTCTATTTGTCATGTTGTAACTAATTAACAACTTTTATAACACAAAATGTTAAAAGTTAAGACTATACGAGAGATTTTGAGGAAGAAATTGTGTGTCTTTTACTGATCTTGAGGACAGTATATATACATGACGAGACTTGAGGGCCAAGCCAACGACTATAGAAAATTTACCAAGACGACATGACTTTACATAATGCACAACCCTATTTTCCTAAATCACAACACTCCCCCTCAAGGTGGAGCGTGGAGGTCAAGAACGCCCAACTTGGACAGTAAAAATGTAAATGTGGGACCACATAGGGGCTTAGTGAAGAGATCAGCAAGCTGGAATTGGGTCTTGACATAAGAAGGCGATATGACTCCGGATTGTACCAATTCTCGAACAAAGTGACAATCAACTTCAATATGCTTGGACCGTTCGTGAAACACAGGATTCGCAGCGATATGCAAGGCGGCTTGATTATCACACAAAAGTCGAACAGGACGACGACTGACAACACCAAGAGAGGACAACAAATAGCGAAGCCATTTAATCTCAGCACAAGCATAGGCCATGGCACGATATTCAGCCTCAGCGGAGGAGCGAGAAACCGTGGTTTGCTTCTTGGTTTTCCAAGACACGGGCGAGTTACCAAGAAGGACAAAATACCCACCAACCGAACGACGAGAGATAGGACAACCGGCATAATCCGAGTCACAATAAACTGTAAGCTGAAGATCGCTGTCAGAACGGAGAAGCAAACCTTGACCAGGACGACCTTTGACATACCGTAAGACACGAATAACGGCATCATAATGAGCCTGACGAGGAGACTGCATAAACTGCGCAAGAGTGTGGACAGAGTAAGCGAGATCGGGTCGCGTAAGAGTGAGGTAAATAAGACGACCAACGAGACGACGATAACGACCAGGGTCCGAATAGAAAGGGCCCTCATCAAGAGCAAGCTTATGATTGGGTTGTAATGGAGTATCGATAGGCTTGGCACCAAGTAAGCCAGCCTCGTGAAGAATTTCCAAGGCATACTTACGCTGACAAAGATATAACCCACTAGGAGAACGAGCACACTCGATGCCAAGGAAGTACTTCAGGGGGCCAAGATCCTTGAGTTGGAAGCACGTGTTGAGGTGTTGTTTGAAAGACGCACACAACTGTGAATTATTACCCGCGACCAAAATATCATCAACATAGACCAATAAAATCAAAATATCAGAATGACGACGATAAGTGAACAACGTATGATCAGCATGGGACTGGACGAACCCGTAGGCGCGGAGAGCGGTAGTGAGCTTGGCAAACCAATTACGGGGGGACTGACGAAGGCCATATAATGATTTACGCAGACGACATACCATATTCGAGGGACAGGAGTATCCAGGAGGCGGGCGCATATAGACTTCCTCGTGTAAATCCCCGTGTAAGAAGGCATTATTGACGTCAAGCTGATGGACTTCCCAATGGCGAGCAATGGCTACAGAAAGAAAAACACGAACAGTAACCAATTTGGCTACGGGCGCAAACGTCTCTGTGAAGTCCTCCCCCTCACGTTGATGATTACCAAGGACGACCAAACGAGCTTTATGACGTTCAATGGTACCATCAGACTTGAGTTTAGTGCGAAACACCCATTGACACCCAATTGACTTACGACCTGGAGGAAGACGAACAATATCCCAAGTATGGTTCTGAGCCAAGGCGTCGAGTTCTTGCTGCATAGCAAGTTGCCAACATGGTTGAGTTGCAGCTTCCTTATAGGATCGTGGTTCCGAATTAAGTGTAAGAGCTGCAACATAAGAGCGATGCGAATTCTCGAAATTGGTGTAAGTAACATAATTAGCTATGGGATAGACCATACCTGAGGAGTCTGAGGACGAGGGTGAGGAGACGACGATGGGGTGTGTAACGTGTGCAGATGTAGTGCAATCAAAATCATCCAGATACGGAGGAGGACGACGAACCCGCTTGGCAGGAGGGGGTGGAACACTAGAGCTTGCCGAAGTACGGGGTGGCGTTGAGGGATGCTCGGCAACTTCGGTGTCGGACAAGGAGGAAGTTGGAATGTCAGACTGATCATTAGGAAGGACGGCAGGGTGACGGTGAGCAGTCGGTGATATAGTCCGCTGCCGACGACGGCGCCGAGTGGTACGAGAGAGTGGCCTGGACCGATCAGGGGAAGGTGAGCTCCCCCTGTCATACAAATCAGGGGTGCTAAAGGGAAGATCAGCATATGGAAGTAACCGCGACTCCGAGGACGACCCTGTATCGGGAGTAGCAAAAGGAAACTGGTCTTCGACAAAGCGAACATCCCGAGAGACGAATATATCATGGGTTTGTAAATCGTAGACTTTCCACCCTTTTTGAGTGAATGAATAACCCAAGAACGCACAACGACGACTGCGTTCACCAAATTTATCCTTACGACGAGGACGATTGTGAGCATAACAAAGACAACCGAACACCCGTAACATATTGTAGGAAGGAGGTTGACCATAGAGAAGTTCATATGGGGATTTACCTTCCAAAAGTTTCGTGGGAGTTCTATTGATTAGATACACGGCGGACAAAACACATTCACCCCAAAAAGATAATGGGACATGGGCTTGAAACATCAATGCACGAGCAACCTCTAGGACATTACGGTGTTTCCGTTCAGCTCGACCATTCTGTTGGGGAGTATCAACGACAGATGTTTGGTAAAAAGTGCCGTGTTGCTCATAGAATGTCAATAGCGGACCAGCTCCGAACTCGCGACCATTATCTGACCGAACTTGTTTAATGGTTTTGCCAAATTGTGTCTGGACCATGATGAAGAATTTTTGAAGACATCGATACAGTGCCGTTTTTTCTTTCAACAAATAAACCCATACCGCACGAGAGTAGTCATCAACGATCGTTAAAAAATAATGCGAACCACATGTAGTGCTAACAGGATATGCGCCCCATAAATCACAATGAATCAAATCAAATGCTTGCGAAGCTTTATTGAGACTTAATGGAAATTTTGTTCGAGTTTGTTTAGCTCGTAAACATACATCACAACTAGCTAGAGTTTTCTTGACTTGACTACTACAACTAGCATTAGGTAAATACGATAAATGTGGTACGGAGGGATGACCAAGACGACGATGCAACAACAAAGTATTTTCGGCAACTGTGGAGAAGGACAACACTGGTGACGGCAACGGACGAAACACGTACACCCCATCTTGATATTCACCCAGCCCAATCAGACGCCTCGTAAGTTGGTCCTGTATCACACATAAACGACCATTAAAGGTTACAAGAGAGTTAGTTTGGGCAATTAATTTACCAATTGAGATTAAATTGCATTTTAAATGGGGAACGAAGAGGACATTCCGGAGAACCAATCCGGATTGCAAGGTGACCGAGCCTTGCATTGTAGCCGTCGTTTGTTCACCATCAGGCAAGTGTACTGGTGACGATGGTATTGGGACACAATTATGCAGAAACGACTGTACACCCGTCATGTGATGAGATGCTCCACTATCTAAAAGCCAAACAGAGGACGAAGTAGTCTTACCCATTAATGGTTCGCTGGATGGTGACTGGTCCAAGAGTTGAAGAAGACGAGTCACCTGATCAGTCGACAAGCCCGTTATCGGGACAGTAGACGACGAGGCAGGGGTGTCCGAAGGGCGACCTTGTTGAACCGCGTGGGCTGAACTGGAGTGAGAAACAGAGGACGATTGGTGAGGAGTAGAAGAGCGGCCTTGACTGGACTGATAGCCACCACGGAAAGAGCCACGACCCCTATTGTTACGACCACGGCCACGACCGCGACCTCGACCCGGAGCAGGGAACCCAATTCTTTCATAACAAGTGTCATAGGTATGACCGTAGCGATCGCAATTAGAGCAAAAGGGGCGACTATAGGAGGACTGACCTTGCTGGGGTGTAGAGAACGACGGGTCAGAGACTTGAGAGACAAAGCTCACGGCTTCTGGGCGTTCATCTCGTTTTCGGACGATGGTGGTATGTCTTTCTTCCCTGGAGACATGATTATACGCTTCATTGAGGGTCGGAAAGGGATTCATACCAAGGATTTGAGACCGCACTGTGCTATACTGATCATCATTAAGACCGAGAAGAAAATCATGTGTCTTTTCTTTTTCAATTCGAGCGAGAATTTTAGAAGCTGCTGGGCACGTACAACCACATGTTAGATCTTCATTAGCATACAAGTCAGCCCATAATCCTTGGAATTTATTCAAGTAGGCCACAAGTGATAGACCTTGTTGACGGAGATTATGATACTCTGCTTTTAACTCATGAATACGAGGACCATTAGTGACGGAGTATCGTTGTTTCAAATCAGTCCATAAATCGGATGCGATTCTGTAACTAGCAATACTTGATTGAATAGACTCGTGGACTGAATTGAACAACCAATTACAAATTGTAGAATTGTTTGCTTTCCAAGCCAAAAATTCTGCGCTTTTTTCATCTTTAGGCTTAGAAAACTCACCATTAATAAAGCCGAACTTATTACGACCTTCAAGAGCATTGACGACTGCTTTCTCCCAAATACCATAATTATTTTCATGTAAGGGAGTTTTAGTTAATGACAAACCTGTCTCCGATGGGTGGAGATAATAGATTGAGCTGGAGTCATGAATAAGCTGGGGCTTGGTGCGGCCAGTACCATCATTGTTGTCAGTTTTGTCACCTTTCGTGTTCGTCATAGTGAAAAGGAATAAGACGACTAAAGTATAGAATATAGAGGACGACCACCAGAGTATTGTATTTCAAGGGACGACGACAAAGGAGGACGAATAAAGAACAAGGTGCGGAAGCAATGAGAGGACTAGGATCGAATAACCATGGGCGATGATGCCATGTTAAAAGTTAAGACTATACGAGAGATTTTGAGGAAGAAATTGTGTGTCTTTTATTGATCTTGAGGACAGTATATATACATGACGAGACTTGAGGGCCAAACCAACGACTATAGAAAATTTACCAAGACGACATGACTTTACATAATGCACAACCCTATTTTCCTAAATCACAACACAAAAATCAAAAATAGAGAACGATATTGATCAAACGAGCCTGGCCCTGAATGTTTAGTAACAAGTGCTCGCATTGGCCAAAAGGCGTATAACCACGCGCCAACAGCCCAACACCCATCGAAAACTTTTATTTTTTTATGAAGATGAGAAAACAATAATATACCTGGCTTGCATTGTGTCGAGTTTCAGGGTTTGAACCACGAAGCAACTCAAGCAAGTGTAAATAAAGTAATAGTACGCGATTCTCTCTCCGTAATTTACTAATTTGTGGAGTATATGGAATTCTGGACCTTATCTGCACGACTTTACATGATAAAGCAGGAATAAAAGGAAAAAAAAACAAGATAGGCTAGCAACGTCTTACCGACGAGCGATGAATGCACCGTAATCTTCGAACTGTTTGAACGGCCATGAGTAGTCGTCGGTACGGATCCACCTAATAGTATAAATATCTCATATTTATTTCTTTTTATATGGAAATAACTATAATAGTATAATCATTTAAGAATGTATTTTGTCAGGGTACTTCGTGGTAATTGTCAAGGTCCGAATTCCTCGGTCTAAACCAATCGTCAAGATTCCATGCGAACTACGAAGGTAGATAAGGAATACCTTACTAAGGTAAGTATATATTGTATTTAGGTTTTTCTAATCTGATTAGAATAGGAAACTTTTGATTGTATAAATATACGTATTATTTCTGATGCTCGGGGTCAAAAAAAAAAAAAAAATTCATCAAACACACCGCAGTGTAACCAACCAGTTCGAACGGCCTGTTGCCCCCCCAAAAAAAAAAAAAAATCCTAGTTCCAAAGGAGAAGAGGGATAGAGAGGAGGCCAGCAAGGATTTTGTGTGTTGTTCTGAGGAACAAAAGTGTCAAGTGACGAGGTATGTAAGTTCATCTACTTTTGCCGAACAAACCCTTTTTTTGTTTCGTTTTTTGTGTGTGATTTATTGATAACATCCATGATTGACGTGTTTGTTATTTGATTCGATTTGGAGTCTTTTGCTTGTGATTTTAATACATTTTTCTGATGTTATTTTTACCATCTCCCAAATCCCCTCATATTTCTTGTATGTTTCACCTACTTTTGTAGGACAAACCCTTCATTCATTCGTTGAGGATCTTGAATGGTGGAAAATAATCTGATTTCTTGGACGCGTCACTGAACCATTTTAAGAGTGACCTAGTACTTACGAGATCAACTTACATAGAGGTTGTCTCGAATTCAAATTTTCACATCCGCCCCCGAGTGTATGACCTTTTGTCTATGGGGTATGGTGCTTTCACAGGGAGTGTTGTCTGATCAATTGGGTTTTCACACTTGTAAATATTAAATGTGTTGAGTTTTATAAATATGTCGCTTGAAAGCTGATTATTGGGGAGGTTGCTGTTGGAAATAATGTAAGACACAATGGCTACATTTCTGTTAACTTTCAAATTGAAGCTTGAAAACCCTCGTAGCTTGGGCAACATGTATTCTGATAGTTGGATTAGTGAGCTATGAGTACTTGAATGATGATTGGCTTTGATCAATATGTGTGTAAAGGTAGTGTAGATCACCTATTCCATTTTCCTATCCCACTCCGTGTACCCCGTCAATCATATTCTAGCATTCTATTATTTTATTTTTAAAGATTATATTCTTTTGAAAATATTTATGAAATGATAGCAAGTGATTGATGGGGTACACGGAGTGGGATAGGAAAATGGGAAAGGTGATCCGCACTAGTGTAAAAGATGTCGAAATTTTCCAAATATTTTGCATGTGCTCTATCTATTGTAGGCATCTTGTAGCTTTCCATTGTAATAATATTTATATATTAGTGTTGCAAAATTTTGTATTTGGTGCAGTTTTTGGAACTCTGCTTTCACTTATTCATGGCTGATTGGTCTAGGCTGTCGTTTGATCTTCTCTATCACATTCTTATGAGATTTGAAACATTCAAAGATTTGGTTTATTTCTCCGTTGTCTGTCGTTCGTGGAATCACAATGTTACTATGATTAAAAATGACTTCAATGCATGGGAAAGCAACACCATGGTTGTTACTAGCCGAGTACTCGGAGAATAATCCAAATTGTCTAAGGAAAATTTTCAATCCTGTTACAGAAAAGTGTTACCAATTGGAACTTCCCGAGATGAGTAGATGTAGATGTTGGGGTACTGCATATGGTTGGATTGTGATAATGAGTTATGATTTTGAGTTATATCTGTTCAATCCAATTACAAAAGCTAGAATGTCCCTCCCACCCCTATCATGTTTGCCATACAGACAGACTAATGAGGCTCTTGACGAGGGTGACGAGGATGCTTATGTGCACAAGATATCCCATTTTATCAAGAAGGCATTTGTGCTCAAAGTAGATCAAGATGATTTTATCGTTTTTATCACCTATATGTTTACAACGAAGAATTTAGCACTCGCTAAACCCGGTGATCAGTCATGGACATCCGTTCATATGCCATCGACCGTGACTATTAACACCTCTTGTCTTGTGGCTGACGTCATTTACCGCGATGCACTAATACTAGTTTTGTATGAAGATGCTTCAATTGGGTGCCTTGATATCCGTGATTTAAGGGATCCAAACAAACTTGTGGTTGCAGATTATTTACCTAAATATACCGGGCTTGTGAGTGATCCACATAGTCTTGGTATAGAAGCTAAAGAGTACGTACTTCCGCATCCTAGAATTTTGGACAAATTTTTTCCAGGGTTTGCATTATACTTGGTAGACTCGGGTGGTGATCTCTTAATGATTCTACGGGATAGATATTTTTATTATCGAAAGGAGGAAAAAGAATCTGTGTATGAAACAAGTGGGTTTCTTGTGTATCAGCTTGATTTTGACACCAAAAGATGGTTTGAGGTTCATGACCTCGGCAATGTTGCCATTTTTGTCGGTAATAATTCTTCCATGGCGATTCATGCAATCAAAGCCGTTCCTTGCAACTCCAACTGTATTTATTATACAGATGATGAATCTGATTCTTGGTATCGTGTACCTGATGGAGGTGAGGACCTAGGAGTTTTTTATTTGGAAGATCGTGAGCGATATGATATATATGTAGAGGTTGATAGATTTTCAAAATTTCAAACCCCCCTGTGGTTTACGCCTCAAATTTAAATTATGTGTTATGTCATGACTTCTTATAAACCAAGTTTTTTTTCTTGTGGTTTCTACATTCTGGCTTTTGAAGTATCAGTATAATAGTATACTTGTCAAAAACCTTAGAATTACTCTTGTTAGGTGTGAGATGATTCTGGAAAAAGGAAAGGGGAAGAGGAGGAAGCGTGAGGAAGAAGTACGTTCTACTTTCTTTTTCAATTCTTGATTTGATAGCTTACCCAGCCATAATATACTTTTGGTGAATTGCAATGAAATATTGTTTCTTAGATTAATAGCGAGATAATGTAAATGTGTAAGATTCTGTACTCGATCGGGAGTTATGGTGCGTGTTTGTGAAAGAATTTGGATAAGATATGAAAAGAAATTAGATGAGGGATATGTACCGTATCTGGCTTTGCTTATATGGGTTCGCATTGCTCAGTATAGTGAGTTTCTGACAAACTTCGTGTATCACTAAAACAGCCCAACACCCATCGAAAACTTATATTTTTTTTATGAAGATGAGAAAACATAATATACCTGGCTTGCATTGTGTCGAGTTTCAGAGTTTGAACCACGAAGCAACTCAAGCAAGTGTAAACAAAGTAACAGTCCGCGATTCTCTCTTCGTAATTTACTGATTTGTGGAGTATATGAAATTATGCACCTTATCTGCACGACTTCACATGATAAAGCAGGAATAAAAGGACCAAAAAAAAAATCAAAAAGATAGGCCAGCAACGTCTACCGACGAGCGATGAATGCACCGTAATCTTCGAACTGTTTGAACGGCCATGAGTAGTCGTCGGTACGGATCCACCTAATAGTATAAATATCTCATATTTATTTCATTTTATATGGAAATAACTATAATAGTATAATCATTTAAGAATATATTTTGTCAGGGTACTTCGTGGAAATTGTCAAGGTCCGAATTTCTCGGTCTAAACCAATCGTCAAGAATCCATGCGAAATTGCGAACTACGAATTGAAGGTAAATAAGGAATACCTTACTAAGGTAAGTATA
This sequence comes from Spergularia bocconei, assembly GCA_963457585.1. Taxonomy (NCBI): domain Eukaryota; kingdom Viridiplantae; phylum Streptophyta; class Magnoliopsida; order Caryophyllales; family Caryophyllaceae; genus Spergularia; species Spergularia bocconei. The sequence goes on from OY734951.1 coordinate 17,697,451, forward strand.
TATTGCATTTAGCTTTTTCTTATCTGAATCTGAATAGAATAGGAAACTTTTGATTGTATAAATATACGTATTACTGATGCTCGGAGTCAAAAAAAGAAAAAAAATTCATTAACACACCGCAGTGTAACCAACCAGTTCGAACGGCCTGTTGCCCCCAAAAAAAAAAAAATTCTAGTTCCAAAGGAGAAGAGGGATAGAGAGGAGGCCAGCAAGGATTTTGTGTGTTGTTCAGAGGAACAAAAGTGTCAAGTGACGAGGTATGTAAGTTCATCTACTTTTGCCGAACAAACCCTTTTTTGTTTCGTTTTTCGTGTGTGATTTATTGATAACATCGATGATTGACGTGTTTGCTATTTGATTTGATTTGTAGTCTTTTGCTTGTGATTTTAATACATTTTTCTGATGTTATTTTTCCCATCTCCCAAATCCCCTCTTGTACGTTTCACCTACTGCCCTGCATTCATTCGTTGAGGATCCTGAATGGTGCAAAATAATCTGGTTTATTGGACGTGTCAATGAACCTTTTTAAGGCTGACCTAGTAGTTAAAAGATCAATCAGCCGTGGGGTTGTCTTGGGTTCGAATCTTCACATCTACCCTTGAGTTGCGTGGCCTTTTGTTTATGGGTTATGGTGCCTTCATTAGGATTGCTATCTGATCAATTGCGTTTTCACACTTATAGATAAATAAATTTGTTACGTTTTGTAAATATGTCGCTTGATAGCTGATTATTATAACGGAGGGTGCCTCCTTAACAAGAAAAACACATTCCATGAATATTTAGCTTAGGCAACTTGTATTCTGATAGTTGAATCAGTGAGCTATAATAATGATGGTTGGCTTTGATGCCGAAACTTACACTTGTACTAGAAGCTAAGCTGAGCTAAGTAAGCATTACCATTAACTTAAACCTTTTGGCCTTTTGCTTCCAATCTCCGAGTATGTTCCATGATCTGTTCGTATGTAGGCAAACTATACTTTCACAACTTAAAAAACAGAAATGCCCTGCTCTATGTAATTGTATGCCTCATAACCATTCTGGAGGAAAGGGAATGGAAGTTTCATCATCAAGTGATGATGTCTGATAATGTGTTCCAATCTTAGTTGCACTATATAAGTGCATGAATTTGAGGTTTGGTTGTGTAACACTAATTGACTAAGTGTGTACCTAATTAATCAAAGATTATCGACAGCATTAATAACATCACAGAGCCTTGCATACTTGTTCGTCAATCATCATAGAGCAATGTTCTTATTATAGAGAACTGTGATACAATAACAGGCGATGAAGAACTGTTGTTTATGACGACTCAGCAACAAAGTTCATCATCCCTCTCGTCTTCATTCCATAATCAAAAACCAATTATACTATTATTACATTAGTTCATAAAAGGTTGGGAAAATTCACATGGTACTCTCTGGTTTGCCAGTTTTTGTATGGTATCCATGTGTAAAAATTTATGCATGTGGTGCCCTCGAGGCTCCATTTTAGTGCGGGTTGTGTCCAATTTTGAGTTTATATTACCATACGGCCTCTAATACAAAATTTATGTTTCTATAGATTTTTTTATTACGATCTCTCTCAATGCCAACTTTTGTATTTGGTGCAGTTGTTGGAACTTTGTCCTCACTTTTCCATGGCTGATTGGTCTAAGATGCCTTTTGATCTTCTATATGATATTCTAATGAGATTTGAAACTTTCAAAGACTTGGCTTATTTCTCCGTTGTTTGTCGTTCGTGGAATCACAGTGTCACTATGATTAAAAATGACTTCAACGTAAAAACAACACCATGGTTGTTGCTAGCTGAGTACACGGAAGATAATCCAGATTATCTAAGGAGAATTTTCAATCCTATTACAGAAAAGTATTACCAACTGAAACTCCCTGAGATTAGCAGATGTAGATGTTGGGGTTCTGCATACGGTTGGATTGTGATATTGACTTATGAGTTTGATTTTTATTTGTATAATCCACTCACGAAAGCTAGAATGTCCCTTCCACACCCATCATGCTTGCCTTACAAATGGGCACCTTATGAGGGCGTTGACGAGGATGAGGAGGATGTTGATACTTATAAGAGATCCCATTTTATTACGAAGGCATTTGTGCTAAAAGTAGATCGAGATGATTTCATTGTTTTTATCACCTATTTGTCTCGAACGAAGAAGTTGGCATTTGCTAAACCTGGTGATCGATCATGGAAAGCTATCGAAGAATCATTTACCGTGACTAGTGGCTTCTCCCACGGACATCGTGTGGCAGAGGTTATTTACCGGGATGCCCAAATACTAATTTTGTACGAGGATGCTTCTATTGGGTATGTTGATGTCTCCGATTTAAATGATCCTGAGAAACTTATCGTCACAGATTGTTCCCTTGAATCTCCAATCCTTTTGAAGGATCCAGCGGACCCTGACTGTCTCCTCATGAGGGACCCGGGGTATCTTGGTATAGAAGCTAAAGTATACGTACATCCATGTCCAAAGATTTTGGAGAAGCTGAGTGTGTCATATGCATTATACTTGGTAAATTCAGGAGGCGATCTTTTCATGGTTATACGGGATAGATATTTCTACGCGAATGATAAAGACAAATTTGAGTACAAAACGGCGGAGTTTTTTGTGTATCAACTTGATTTCGACACGAGAAAATGGTTTCAGGTTCATGACCTTGGGGATGTTGCCTTGTATGTCGGTAATAATTCCTCGATGGCAATTCACGAAATTGAAGATGATGGTGGTAACTCCATTTATTATACAGATGATCAATATGATTGTTGGGAGAGTTTATCTATTGGGGGCGAGGACATGGGTCTATTTGATTTAGGAAACCGTGAGTTATATGAAATATACTCAGGGAGTGATAGATATTCAAAATTGCAAACTCCCTTGTGGTTTATGCCCCAATTTAATAATTCTTTGCTTGACTTCACAGATTGCTCTTAAGGGTTGAGATAATTCTTGTAAACACTTTTTTTTTCTTGGCTATTTTAATTTGTTATAGTAGTTTATAGTGTGTTCTACCTTTTGTTTTTTCGCAAGAGTATATATGCTACAAGAGACGAAGACCGCAATCCATAGCTCGTTTTGAATTGTTTTGGTTAGATTATTCTACATTTCTACGTATATATGCCGGAAAATATGTAGACCAAATATCTTCTTGTTTTGGTAAATTTTGTGCAGGTCCACCTGTGATCAAGACTATCAAGACTACAAATCTACAATCATCTGCATTTTCGTCTAGGTAGCTCGAATGACTTTGGATCGGATTGATTCAAATTTTTATCGTCGTGTGGGATAAAACCACAACCAACATCGTCTTTTTTTTTTCCTTCGTAGACAATACTCGTAAGTCACAATTAACATGCAACTCATCATCTTCGTTGTTTTTGATAGGAAACTCATCTTCATTGTTGGTGCAACACTTCTCGCTCAATTCAACTAAGCGAAGCGGTTATCGTTGTCATTCATCTTCAGATATCAATTTAGTATTATTAAGCTACATACTATCCCCTTCGTCGCTCTTCAGCAATCCTTCAATCGGGTTTAGTTGATTTGTCGCTCTCGTCGTTCATCAAATTAGGGCGGGTTGGACTTCGTCAAACCCGCCTTATAGAGTTATGCTCAACTTGGCTTTGTCATGCTCCAATGTGGAGTTTGGGTTTGGGTTCGTGTTCGTCAATAATCATCGTCCTCGGTTGGTCATTGTAATCGAAAATCATGATCGGTTCAGTCAAGTGGAGAGCCCCCCAGATCATCTTCATCGTCAGGTTTGTCGTTCGTCATTGTCGTGGCAGGACTATTATCGCGCATCTACAATCTTGTTGTTCTTCATCTCGTTTTCGCCACTCGCTCGTGATCGGTTTATGGTCGTCGTCGACTCGTCGTAGTCCGATAAGGATCGTCATCATAGGTTCAATCACGGTCGAGCATCGTTCAAATCGTGATTCTCAGCCACGGAAGAAACAATAATACTAATCTACCAGACTTGCATGCATTCACCGTTATAATGACATGACCTATGTCATCATGACATGGAGGTCTCATCACTGTTTTAATTTCATGGCCTTCGCGTGATGTGCATCAGATTTTCGGATTTCGGGTTAGGCTAGATTTGTGTAATTGTGTGTTAGACCTAGGGTTTCAGCTTAGGGTCGAGAGTCCTCACACGTGGCTCTTACATCATGTAGGAGGGGGTTGGTCGATACTATGAGAATATATCATGAGGGAGAAACAAACATGTCTCTCGTTTGTTTATATGCCCAACTCCACCCAGGCCATACACCTTACATAGTTGCCTTTGTTGGCATGCTTTGTTTCTTTTGCATGCATGACTGGTCTACCTGAATCACATTTTTATTTCCGAAGTCATACTTAATCATAATCTTAATTCGAGTATTGTACCATAGAAGAAAAAAAAGTCGGATTGTTAAATACGAGTTTGTAATCGAAACGAGTGATTCTACAATGATCAAACTTTGGTGGACAATCTCTTCAATCGTTGACTATTACTGTGATCTTTTAAACCATGGCTGGTCAAGCTAAGCGAGCAAAACCAAAGGAAATAATCGATCTTAAACATTCAAATGGTAAATTTAAATACAAACAAATCGAAGAGTCTTCAACTCTTCAAGACTTGTGTTGTCTTTCTTAATCATCAATCGCAAGATCAGTGAATTTTCAACTTTTTGTGTATTCTCCTAGTTTAACAGTGGCTAGTAGCCTAGTAGGTTAAGGGTAGATGACTAGGGAATTGAAGAGATCCAGACGCCCAAAATTATGCCTTTAAGGATTCAGAATTCGAATTCAAAGTGCTTTGAATTGGCATCGAAATTGAAATCTTAATTTCCTGGGATAAAGGCGTTTAATACGCATTAAAAGTGATAAACTTTTCCCTTATGAAATTGATTTTTTTTACCAAATGCGAATACTCCACCTTAATAAGGTAAGTATTATTACGATGTACACTCTCGGTATATATTGGATTTGAAAATGGCAAGGATAATTTAGCTTTTCTTATCTCAATAGAATAGGGAAATTTTTTGTGTATATATACGTATTGAATCAAGAAAGAAAATCATTGAACACGCCAGTTCGAACGGCCTGTTAAAAATAGAAAAAAAAAATCGAAATAGAAGAAGAGGGATAGGCCGATAAGGTGATAGAGAGGAGGCCAGCAAGGATTCTGTGTGTCGTCGTTCATAGGAACAAGAGTGTTAAGTGACGAGGTATGTATTTTTATCTACTTTTGCCGAACAAACCCTTTACTTTGTTTCGGTTTTCGTGTGTGATTTATTGATAACATCGATGATTGATGTGTTTGCTATTTGATTCGATTTGGAGTCTTTATGTTGTGGTTTATAATACATTTTTCTGATGTTATCTTTCCCTTCACCTATTTTTTATCGAACAGACCCTTTATTCATTCGTTGTTGATCTTGAATGGTGCGAAATTATCTGATTTCTTGGGTGTCACTGAATTATTTAAAGTTGACCTATTGATTAGGAAATCAATCTATCTAGAGGTTGTCTCTATAGAGAATGTAGAGAGGAGAGGAACAGAAGATAATATGAAAGCTTGAATATTTCCATTGATATGAATCGGTTTATATACAAGTACAAGAGAATCAAATATGATGATAACTCCTATAATTATGCTACTAACCTAGGAAAGAATTGATCATTACTCAGAATACAAGGCTAAGCTAGGAAGGTAAATATATTACAAATCAATTACAATCAATAACAATATGAACGTATAACTTTATACTAATCATTCCCTAATACGCCCCGCAAGATGGACGGCCGGAGGGTAAGTGCAATCTTGAACGGCAATTGTAGAGATCGGTGGAGAGGAGCAAGACGGTGCAATGTCGTGGAGAGAGGAAGGACATTCGGTTGTCATAGCAATCCGAAACCATAAGAGTAGGAGAAAGATATGTGTGGGTGTCGCAAGATCAACCCGAAAATAATTAGAGTAAGACGAAGGTGAGAGTAATTTATGAGTTAAAGAACAAGAAGAAGAAGAGAGTAGAGAAGATGACCGTGTAAATTTAAATCAGACGAGAGGGAGAAAGAGGGCAAATTAAATGAAAAAATAGAATGATTTGGAAGAGGAGAAAAATTAGGCACGGTGAGGAGAGGGGGTGGACCAAATAAGATGAGAAAAGCATGTAGATAGTTAGGAAATGTGCGTGAGAAAGAAAAGATTTGAGATTGAGATTTTTTTTATTTAAAGGAAGAAAATAATTTGTGAGAAAGAAAATTTAAGAATAAGAAAATAAATAGGGGACAGAGAATGAGAAAACAGACAGAATGAGAGTTTTACGTAGAAAGGAAGTTGGGAAAATTTTTTTTAAGAGACAGAAAGGATAGAGAAAAGAACAGAGTAGGGAACAGTTGCGGGAACACATCGCAACAAGGCTTGTTGATCACAAGAACAACGACAATTTGGTCGAGGAAAAACATCGACAATTTGATGATGAAGGGGGCTGCAGCGAGATTAAACGTGCCGACAATCGACATCAATATAATGAAGATGAATAATACAAAATTGAGAAGAAGATAAATTTGTAAGAAAAGAGAAATTTTGAGAATTAATCCTTCTATACTATTAAAGGAGGCTTTTTTGCAACTCTCACATTAACCGTAGATTTTTACAGAGTTTGAGAATTTTATAATATTAAAAGTATTTGGTGTTCATATAAACACAAAAACTCACATACTAAATTTAATAATATTATTAAAGTATTTGGCATCCATCTAAACACATATGCGGACATAAAAAACACGATTCATTGCTTCTGAACTAGATTAACTACTGCGTATTTTTCAAGTTGTATCATAAATGGCCTAATTCTCATATCCTATTTGATCGGACATTAATCCTTGATTATATATAAAACATATATTATTTTTTTGGATGTTTAAGTGTTTAGCCTTACATTATCTCCCCCAGTGAAAATTATTATTTTCATTTTATGTATCATTTTTAATAGAGAACATTATCATGTGACCCGTGTAATGCACGGGCTTTCATCCTAGTAAGATCATAAGAGAGGAGATTATTTGTTTAAGAGAAGGTGAGAAGAAATTTGTGAGATAGAGATGTCGGATTGAAGAGGAAATTTTGAGGAGATGAATTTCAAAATTTGTGAAGTGATAGAAGATGAAATTGACGAGATAGCAATGGGGAGGAAAAGGGCCAGTGTTCACAAAAACACCATATCAGGTTCACAAGAACAACGGCCAATTTGAGCTAGTATAGAGAATGAGAAGAAAAATCGTAGTCACAAGATCGACGACAATTGAAGCTTTCAAAGATTAGAAGAAATGGAAGACAATGAGGCGGAAGACATTGATGAGCGCGTCGAAGGATCGACTGCTCTGATACCATATAGAAAATGTAGAGAGGAGAGGAACATAAGATAACATGAAAGCTTGAATATTTCCATTGATATGAATCGGTTTATATACAAGTACAAGAGAATGAAATATGATCATAACTCCTATAATTGTGCTACTAACCTAGGTAAGAATTGATCATTACTCAGAATACAAGGCTAAGCTAGGAAGGTAAATATATTACAAATCAATTACAATCAATCACAATATATATGAACATATAACTTTATACTAATCATTCCCTAATAGTCTCGAGTTTGAATCTTCACATCCGCCTGAGTTTGAATTTGTAAACCATCAATAACGACATAAACAAGCAAGAAACAAGTATGGAAACAAGAGTTTATATTGAAAGATTGAATTGTGGGTTACAACTTTCGTAGATCTCTTGATGCCATCTCCAAGGGTAGGGTTTTTGGTGTATTTGTGGTATAAGGGTCTTGTTGACTTGATCTCATACCTACAGGGGTCTTAACGACTTGGTCCTGTACTTCACAAATTTCCTACAATTTCGTAGTAGGGAGGAGATGAGGCCTTTTTGGGGCTTTAGTTGTATCATCTAACCTATTTTTTTTAACCTAGGAGGGGAGGTTTTATTTATAGTCATAAATGACTTGAAGGGCAAGACAAGAATAAACCTATTCTAGAAAATATTATCTTTTGTGATAATATTTTAAATTACAAAGAATTTCTGTCCACACTAAACACCTAAAAAAATTATAAATTTTTGGTGTCTACAGTGATATGTGTGACCTTTTGTCTATGGGGTATGGTGCTTTCACAGGGAGTGTTGTCTGATCATTGGTGTTTTTCACACTTATAGATAAATAAATTTGTTTAGATTTGTGAATATGTCACTTGATAGCTGATTGTTGCGGAGGTTGCCGCCGTAGTAAAACACAATGGCTGCATTTTTGTTGAATTCTAAATTGAAGCTTGAAATACTCGAATGTTTAGCTTGGGGAACTTGTATTCTGGTAGTTGGATCAGTGAGCTACAACAATGATGATTGGCTTTGAATTTTAATCAATGTGTGTGTAGAGCATGCCGAAACTTACACTTCCCCTAGAAGCTAAGTTGGACTGAGTAAGCATTACGATCACCTTAAACCTTTGGCCTTGTGCTTCCATTCAGGAGTGTAGTATTGGATTGCATAATGATTGACTGATTGGTATCAAACTTTGCCGAGAATTATTATTGGGCAATTACTACAAGTAAAAAATGGCATTAGTAATTTCCAATGTACCCCTAAAGTTTTTGATATTTCAGGTATACCCTTTAGTTTTCCGAATTTCCCAAAATACCCCTCAAATTTGCGATATGAGGATTTTTATGTTTTGACTAACGGAATCACACACCGTTAACACTTTTTAGGAAATCTCATGCCATATTATATCTTTTTATTACAATATCTCATATTTCCATGATTTTGTATGTGGCGCAGTGGTTGGAACTCTGCCCTCCTCTTTATGGCTGAATGGTCTAACATGCCGTTTGATCTTCTCCACGACATTCTTATGAGATTCGAAACATTCAAAGATTTGGTTTACTTCTCCGTTGTTTGTCGTTCGTGGAATCACATTGCCACTACTATTAAAAATGACTTTATTGTCAAAACAACACCATGGTTGTTGCTAGCCGAGTGTACGGAAGATAATCCACATTGTCTGAGGAAAATTTTCAATCCTATTACAGAAAAATCTTACCAATTAAGTCTCCCTGAGATTAGCTGCTGTAGATGTTGGGGTTCCGCATATGGTTGGATTGTGATATTAACGTATGATTTTGAGTTTTACTTATTCAATCCACTCACGAAAGCTAGATTGTCCCTCCCACCTGCTTCATGTCTGCCTTTCAACACGTGGACGTCTCCTGAGTTTTGTAACAAGACGGATGAAAATGTTGCTGCGTATAAGAGATCCCATTTTTTCAAGAAGGCATTTGTGCTCAACGTAGATGATGAGTTTGTTGTTTTTCTCACCTATAAGTATTCATATAAGAACTTAGCATTTGCTAAGCCTGGTGATCGTTCATGGACATCCATTGAAGAACCATTGGCCTTGAGCGACTTCCCTGGAAGTAGTGTTGTGCTTGACATCATCTGTCATGATGCCCAAATACTAATTTTGTTCGATGATGCTTCAATTGGGTATCTTGATGTCTCTGATTTGAGTGACCCTGAGAAATTTATTGTCACAGGTCGTGTATCTAAAGATTCAATGCTAGTGAGTGATCCACGAAATCTTGGTATCCGAGCTAAATACTACGTACATGCTCATCCTAGGATTTTGGACAATCTTTCTTCCGAGTATACATTATACTTGGTAGAGTCAAGTGGTGATCTATTCATGGTTGTAAGGGATAGATATTTCGTGACGGACGAAAAGAAAGATGTGTATGTAACGGGTGAGTTTCTTGTATATAAGCTCGATTTTGACACCAGAAAATGGTTTGAGGTCCATGACCTCGGTGATGTTGCCTTTTTTGTTGGTAATAATTCTTCAATGTCGATCCGTGAAACCGAAGCTAGTGAACGTAGCTCCAACTGTATTCATTATACAGACGATGAATCTGAACACTGGTTTAGTGTATTTAACGGGGGGGCCGACATGGGAGTTTTTTATTTGGAAGACCGCGAGCTATATGATATATACTTTGGGTGTGACAAATATTCAAAATTGCAAACCCCCTTATGGTTTGTACCCAAATTTTAAGTGAAGTTGCAAGTCATGGGTTCTTAGCAATGAAGACTTTTCCAAGTACACTGGATGTCGTTGCGCTTAATTCGCCCCAGAGTTCTTTTAAAGGGTAAAAATATCTTGTAAACAACTTGTTTTATGCCATTTGAACTTTTTATGGTAATTTGTAGCAGAATGTACACCATACGCTCAGCACCATGTACTCCTGAATTTGCTTTTAAGTATTTAACGGATTTTTCACCATGTACCTTTGCGAGTTTTTTTTTGAGGGGATACCTTTGCGAGTTTTAAATGTAGTTTAGTGGATATTTTATATCTTTGTGATTTATGTATAATTTTGGTCATTTATAAGCAAGATCGAGATCATGTTTAGTTTATTCTTAAAATTATTGTACCATGTTTTTTTTTATACAAAGGAGCAACTAATGCTGCGGGGGTGGGGGTATGGGGATTTGAACCCGGGACAACCCCCAGACAGGTTAAGTTCCTAACCACTAGGTCAACCTTGATCCTCAGTTATACCATGTTAATCATGTTAAAATTTATTTACTAAAACCTTCGGTTAAATTAAGTCGCGCTCACGCTCTCCCCCTTGCTTACTTTTTGTTTTCCCCTGATTTCTTCTCGGATTCCAATTTGGTCTTATGTCTCCTCTCCCACGTTATCATCATTCTCATTATAAAAAAAATTATCCAAAGCTAAAAATCGTCACTTAGCCTCATGAACCCGAAAATCAGCCCCTGGCACCCTCAACAACACTTTTCTGAACTTTTATTCGAATCATGAAATAATTCACATTCTCACCATTTTGAAAACTTGTTCCTCTTACGTGAGTCTTACCCCTCCTACAATTGCTCTCATATTCTCCATAGATCTACAATGTTTGAGTGGTTCAAACCTCATATATACCATATGCAATACTCCCTTCGTCCCAACGCAAACGCCCTATGAGCCATGTGTAGTGGAATAAGAAAAACTAGTAAAAAAAATAAAGTAGGATAGTGGAAGAAAATTAGGAGATAATTGGAGAGAGTGTGAAGTTTAACAAAAATTAGGAGAGAGAATGTGAGAGTGGGTGGGGCCAAATGACCAAATTGGTATATAAAAGTACACCCAAATGCCAGATGGTATAAAAAAAACTTCAAGAGACAAATTGGTATACAAATAAACAACAAGAGTCAAATAAGTCTATTTTTTCCCCAAAATTGGAAAATCGACACAAAATTAATTTTCATTTTCAAAAATAAGAAAAATGATTTTATACTAAATTATAAAATATTTTTCAAGGTACAACTTATTTTTGTAAAAATAGTAGAAAAATGTTTTTCATATTTTTGAAAAAAAAATAAGCAATTATTTTTGTCGACTTTTCAACCCCGTCAAAAAGTTAGACTTATTTGACTCTCTTGACATTTTTTTATACCAATTTGTCTCTTGAAGTTTTTTTTATACCAATCTGGCATTTGGGTGTATTTTTATATACCAATTTGGTCATTTGGCCGAGTGGGTGGAAAGATTAGAAAAAAGTAGGAGAGATAATGATGTCCCAAAATAGATGGGGTGTTTGAGGTGGGACGTCCCGAAAAGGAATTAAGCCGTTTGAACTGGGACGGAGGGAGTATCCAATACTAGTCAAAATGATTCGAATCTGATCAATAGTATTAATCGACAAAGTAAAAGAAAAGAGAATAATAAATTCCTTGATCACAATATATAATAAGATATAACTACTTAAAATTACAATATCAATTTAGAACTCATGATAATAATTTGGGAGTAGAAAGACACACTATACAAAGCCTACTTATGAATAAATAAATAAATATAGTACTAAACGATGTCATCTTTGTTTCAGAAAACCTTTTACGCCAAGCTCTCTATGGATTTGGATCCCATCGAGTTACCAATTCAAATAACTCCATGGGGTGGAGTTGAGCAAATCTCAACCCTCCATTTCATATCAATGGCTCAGAAAAAGCCACACACTAAAAAAAAAAAAGAAAAAAAAAATTATTTTTTCTCACCTCTCCCATTCATTTCCCATCCTCTCCACTCCCGTTTGATTTTCTCCATACGACCTCCTCCCCATTTTCTCCATAGCCACGTCCTTATCAACCATGAAGCCATCCCCATAACCACCTACCTTACTCACCCACCATAACCACCACTCCACCATGTCGATGTGCCCGAATAACGCATCCCGGAAAAACACGGCGCTGGGAATTGGGACACTAAACCCTTTTTCCGACCACTTTAGTACACCATACCCAAAGGGGTTGACCACGCCCTTTCAAACACCCTGCCCTCCATAGGGTGTCTTTTTGTATCGCAGGCGATGTGTTGCTGGCGTGCAAGGTGGATCACCAGATTCTTGGTGGCTGGATTGAAGGGTGGTGGTGGTGGGGATGAGGATTGAAGGGTGGGTTTTTAATGTGGTGATGGGGTGTTTTTGGATTTGGAGTGGGAAGGTGAAGTGTAGTCTTGAGCACCACTAATTAGGCCCCGTTTGATAGGAGTACATCTTTCTGAACTGATCTGATCTGAATGATTCTAATCTGAACTGATATGATTTGAATGATTCTGAACGGATCTGATCTCATCTGAATGTGTTGAAATTTTGATTGAATTTCAACGAATTAGTATCAGTTATGGACCAAATACATTGATAAAAATTTGAATATTTCTGATCTGATTTGAATGTTTCTGAACTTATTTGATCTGATCTGAATGATTCTGAACTGATCTGATCTGATTTGAATGATTCTGAACTGATCTGAATACTACAACAGATAAGTCCTATCAAACAGGGCCTTACAACTCCATTGGAGCCGGACGTGTTCTCTATATATAGCTCTTCTCCAAGTTTTTTTTGATTTAAAGAAGTTGTACATTTGAAAAATGAATATTTTTACCGAAATCAATCAAAGGACAAAGGTATATATAGGAAACGAATCAAGTTAGAACGAAGTTTCAATTTCGTGAGAAGTGAGGAATAATCTCATCCCTCCATTTAACCTAGATCAATGGTCCCAATTAAAATAAAAAGAAAGGAAAATAAAATAAAAAACAACCTCGAACCCAGAAAATATAAAACTCAATCCCTCAATTTTCTCTCTCCTCTCCTTGACTCTTCTCTCTCCTCTCCCCACTTTCGCCGGGAAGCCGTCGTCGGCGTACACTGACGCCCACCACCACGAGCTCCGATGACACCGGCCAACTACTTTGTCTCCAACGAATCTTCGTTGGCCATCGACGTCGTTCGTCGAGCACCATTCCACCGCGAAATACGTCTTGTCCCTCCTTTTTTTTCGCGCTCATTTTTCCAGATCTAGGGGCCGCCTTTGCTCCCCGCTGTCTGTATATATACCTTCGGCAGTTTCACCTCACGTTTCAGCACCGATTGCCGCTGCATCCTTTCCTTTCCGCCACCATTGAGAAAAGTGAAGAAAGTGAGAGAAGAGGTTTTAGGGGGAACGAGGGCGGCGGGGTTGTTGGCGTCGCGTCAGGCAGGCCGGGCTTGGTTCGACAACGGTTTCTAGACCGGCTGATGCCGACTTGGGAGGTGAGGTCGGGGGCAGGGCGGAGCTATGGCGGGGATTGGTGGGGGTTGGGTGGTGCGTGAGGAGAGAGAAAATGGTATAAGGTGGGTTTTTTTCAATTTTTTTCATATTTTTGGAGTACGTGTTTTAATTATTTGGAGTTACATGTTTTAACTATTGGAGTTAAGTGGAGTTACACGTTTTAGTTAGTGAGTGAAGTCGGAGTTATTAGAGTTACGTGTTTTAATTAGTATAGTTAAGTTGGAGTTACGTGTTTTAGTTTTTGGATTTAAATCGGAGTTATTAGAGTTATGAGTTTTTATTAATAGAGTTATATCGGAGTTATAAGAGTTACATGTTTTAGTTAGGAGTTATGTGATTTGATATATGGACTTAAGTCAGAGTTACGTGATTTAGGTAGTGGAGTTATTAGAGTTACGTTCTTTTTTAATGAAATTAAGTTGGAGTTATGTGTTTTATCTAATGGAGTTAAGTTGGAGTTATATGATTTAGGTTGTGGAGTTATGTTGAAATTATTAGTGTTACGTGTTTTATTAAAGGAAATTGAGTTGGAGTTACGTGTTTTAGTTAGTTGAGTTACGTTAAAGTTAATGAATTTTCGTTTAATTGGAGGTACTAATAATACTGGAGTTAGACAATTTACTCTATAGAGTTAACTACTCGGAATTAGGCAATTTAATTAGTAGAGTTAAGTGACTAGAGTTAATAGTTTTAGTTAGTGGACTTACAAACTTACAACTGGAGTTATACAGTTTAGTTACTGCATTTATGCGAAATCAATGGCTGAGATTACTTCTCACTTCTCACCAAATTATCACTTCTCACTGGATGCAGCCCCGGTGTATACTAACATAACTAACGTGTAACCTACAAATTTGGCATACGAATAGCCAAGAGACACTAACATAACTAATGTAGTTTTAATCATATTAGGCGTAGCGGTAATAAAGCAGCCCATGAGGCTGCCCATGTGAGTCCTATAGAGTATTCGGCTAGAGTTTGGATTGGGAGTGGACCAGAGTCTGTACTTGATACTGCGTCAACGGATTTCGTAATCGCAAACACGGAATGATTTAATACAGCGTTTCCTTTCAAAAAAAAAAAAAAACTAATGTGTTACCTACAAATTTGACATACGGATAGCCAAGAGACACGGTTAGTATCATCATTAATATAAAATAATGGTGATAATAATGAAAATTTAAAGACGTTTATTTATAAGAATTCGAAGTGATTTATAACGTCATGGGCAGCTCAAAAGATTGATAACTCCATCTTTCTTTTCTTAAGTGGTTGTGCTCTAATGAACCTTTTTCTCACAACATAAAAAAAAATGAAATAATAATACAAATGCAGTAGCTAACTTGAAGACGACACAAAAGGAATGATGTGGCTTTTCAACATGAACAATGTCTAAGTACTTGCCAGTTGCCACGTAGAATGGAATGTTAGCCTATTAAAGTATTAGTATAGATATTTAGATAATGCTCAGGAAACAAAAAAAAAATATAACAATGGGGTCGAGGAAAACTATTTGTTAAAATAGGGTCCAACTAGACATGGGAACATCAAAAACCTTAACCTCAGCTCAGTTTCAAATTTGGACCATTCATTCCACTTGATCCCATGGTTGACAACTAAAATTGATTAAATAGAAAAATAAACTCAAACTTCTCTCGTACTCTCTCTCCTCTGCTCTCCCCCCCCCCCCCTCTGAGCAGCCACCACCTCAAAGTTTTTCCAACGCCGACGCCGTTCACCGACCACCACCTCACTTAGCGTATGCACCCTCAACGAGGGCGTCATGGAATGACTCCACAAGATCCTCCCTTCACCAACGCACCTTCGAAATAACACAAATATCAACAACCTTCATCCATATTCCATACTCTGTCCGTATGTCTCATCTCCCCTGCCGGTATTCCCAATCACCCCACCTTAGCCGCCGCCACAAACCAATCAGAGCACCATCAAACTAGTCATCGGGCCGCAACTCCTCGATCGCTATTCCTTTGCCCTGCGCGCGAATGCCTCCTTCAGCCCCCACAAGAGCTTCTATAACTCATTCTCCCACCTTTCACGCCCCTTTACAAAGCCGCCACAAGTAAATTAGGTTTCCCCACCCTCGCACTACCAACTCGCCGATTAATTTTTATCATTTTAATCGTATGCCTACAACCTTATCTATAATTATGTTCATTATTATAAACACAAAAAAAAAAGTTTTACACTTAATATAAATGATATGGTTCACATCAATGTAGTTTTGATTGACCCCCATTTTCGTATGTTATAACTTCGTTCTACGAAGTACTAATCTCCCCTCACATAATGTTTTAAATTTAGAATATAACCATTGTGCAACATTATATTAATAACGATTTCAAAAAAAAAAACATTATTTAATAACAACGACTCTCGCTAACCGTCAATAGATTATCATTATGGTTATCTCTAAACTTTCGAATGTTATTGTTGTGATTCCCACAAACCCTTAACAAAATAAATTACTTCCTTTTTTTTGTGTTAAATTAGAATTGGTTGTAAAATACTCTGTAAAAAATTGGAATTTAAAAAATTTTGTGTTTGTAAACAATGAATTTGGATTTCAAATTTTAGATAAAATCTGACTTTTCACAAACATTAGATTTGTGTCTAATTCAAACTTCTCAAATGATATAGTTGAAATTCTTGAAATCTTGATTCTAAGGGTGATTTGATGAAAGACAATTTAAATAATAGTATATATGTACTGTAAATTATTATTCACTTTTAGATCATACAATGCATTAAATAATATATGTATTGTACCTAAATGTTGAGAATTAAGGTTGACCAAGTGGTTAGAAGCACAACCTGCTTGGGGGTTGTTGCGGATTCAAATCCTCATATTCCCACCCCCGCAATATAATCTGCTCCATTGTACCAAAAAAACTGTACCAAAATGTTTGGATGGTATGTTGCGATCTTCTATCGCATGTAGCGTCCGCCGCCCACCTGCGTTGACCACCGGGCCATGTTGACCGGCATTAACCATAACCATCCTTATATTAATAACGGCAATGCGTGTAACACGCACCTAAGCTAGATGTCACGGATGTAAGATCCCGATTTCCTAAACTAGTTTAGAGACATAATTAACAATACTGGCAGAAGCATCATTAGTCTAAATCGCACCTGTTACAGCCGTTTCTCCCCCAAGGGAAGATAGAATGCTCTCCAAAACATAAAACATTAACAACTCGGTTACAAACGATTATTATATCATACTCCCTCCGTCCCAATTTAAACACCCCGCTTTCCTTTTTGGGGTGTCCCTATTTAAACACCCCATTTCATAACTTACTAAATGGGGTAAGTTTTCACCACACATCTATACTCCACTATCTCCAAAAATAATAAACAAACCATCCATTATCACCAAAAATAATAAACAACCCACCCATTATCTCCAACAATAATAAACAACCAACCATTATCTCCAACAATTATAAACAAACCAACCATTATCTCCAACAATTATAAACAAACAAAAACTACCTTAATCCAAGTGAAAAAACATATGGGGTGTTTAAATTGGGACGGAGGGAGTATAGATATATAAAAAACTTTCAATCTGTTTACAAGTTATAACCTTTGACATAACAATACCAAAGTCTAATACGACTTGACTTCTACTAGACTTGGTGATTTGTTCTCTCCTCTAGCATATAACCCTATACTCGTGCAACTGCACAATCAAAACACAACAGTGCACATTCCAATGAATTGAATGGACATGGGTAACTCAACAAAACTTGGTAAGTTTATCGTACCTACGACACACACATATGACCATTGAGGTACATCTACCCTAATTTGTCCGACACATAAAGGTCCTGAAACTGATGAGAATGAGGGTAGCTCATACGATACATAACTTTCAATATACAATGTATAGTTTCGTTGTTAATACGCAAGAGAATGACGCAAAGGTGGCAAAGATTGCATTGCGGGCTCAATCGCTTTATAGGGAACGTCTTCCCCTCATTTACGCAGGCTTTAACAGTCATTAGAGTAGTGGCACACCCCTTGAAGATCCTTACCCAAATTTGAGGTCATCTCACCTAAGGCGACAATCAATATTGCCCAGCATGGTCATTTCAATCACGCAACCCATATTCGAGGTTACAACTTTCTGTCATACGTTAATCACCTCATGGTACTCCCCCAATAAACCACTAAGTCTTCTTTAACAAATTGACATCTTACTTACACATACGATGATTAGTCCGTCAACCATCATTTCACAAGACATTAAACAACAGGTGATTAATTCGTCAATCACCAGTCACGGCAATTCTTTTAAATTGGGTGATTAATTTGTCAATCACCAGTTTAAAAATCGTTTACATCGGGTGATTAGTTCGTCAATCACCCTACAGTAATGTACAACCAACAGGATACACAAAAACACATCATGTGTACTCGCTCAATTCAATAAATCATAAAAATTTCACAATTATTGCACAAAGTGAGATGTACAGCTTCACGTTCATATAAGTTTATAAGTCATGTAAATATAAACCACGTTAATATCTCGAAAACATCAGATACTATACTACTACATACACTATCAAATGATAGCACACCGTATATATATATTCATGTTCAAATCCCCCTCAAAGAGTACTATTCACATTAAACATGACCAAACTCATTATATACCATTCACATATACTACTAGCACTCATTTGAGTTAAGACATCACTCATATCGTTGATACACATTCATAGAAATAGGTACGTACAAACTTATGCATGCACTTATCATCAAAAGATACATCATGTGCTAAATCGAGTTTCCCTACACCATAACCTGATTAAACTCATCAAGCATCATTCATACATAATCATAACCTCACATCAGCAATAAACGTTCTTCATATTGCTCAAAACAAGTATACGAGATGTTAAGTATGAACTTACGATCTTAGTTATCTCGAACGGTTCCATACCGCGAACCAAGCATACAAAACCTCCACGGATCGGCCTCCAACGAACCATATAACCCTGGGACATCAAATTACTATAAGTCAGTATTCTACTCTCAAAAATTTCCCAAAGAAACCAAGTATAACTTGTCCAAATCGAACCTAACAATAACCTGCACTCTTTTCATGTTTCATAACACAATACTGGAGTTTAGATGATAATTGGGAATGAATTCCGTATTCTTTAGCCAGAAAATGAACAGGAAATTATAAGTCTTTCTCTTAGGAGTACTCAACATATTACACGTCAACTTTCATTAACTATTCAAGGATTTATGACCCAAGTACGAAAACTGCTCCAAAACAGAGTACCATATGCGCATCCATCTTATAAGGACTAATGATCGTTATAACGACAGCTTTCCAAGTGTTTCAAGAGCCTATAACCAATACCTTGAATTGAACTTCAACTCAGGATTTTGTTTAAATCAAATACATGAAGAAATGAGGCTTTACTTTAGAATATGATTTGAGCAACTAAATCATAATTAAAATGAAATTAACCAATAAGGGTTTTGTTCCCAAATATCTTAATAGTAAATAGAAATAAGAATCAAGGATACCAAAACTGGTCCATAAACAAATTTAGAAAGACACCTCGAGGATATCAACATAAGGTATCATCATCGAGGATTGATTATGTACTTCCAGCACCTCGTGCTTACAAAATTAGATTGGTTTATAATCCCGACACTACCCACAAGCTTCCAAAATTGTGTAGGTTGAGATTGTGTAAGCTGAGAATGGAATTGTAACTTGTGGTATTTAACCTATATTTCTTAAGAAGAGCTCTTCAATTGATACAATGGAACAACCACAATTTTGTTCCGGGTTTCTTCAAAAAGATTACTTAGTGACTAAGCAAACGAATCTTCACGATTAAGAAAGTTATCAAAACAAAATTAGATTGTAATCGAACTTACTTAAGTAAAAGTTACTCAAAAACTTAATGGTATCATCTAATTCCATAACGGAGATCTCTAATTGGAGATCAGGAGAGTGATTAAGCTAATCAAAGTGATTAATGAACCGAATATTACAGGAGAAGTCTAGACATGGCTAAACCGACCCAAGTTCGAACATAAAACCCGTATTACTTGACCCAAGTATCCGAATTCTATTCAGAATTTTACCCTCCGCGAACTGACCGACCTGAATCCGAAATTGACCCGAAAACTGTTTGGCCTGATATTGACATGAAAACTACTTGACCCGATATTGACCCGACTCAAACATACGCGAACAGAAATGAACCAGACCCAATAATTAACCATTTAAATGAAACGATAGAACAATAATGATTTGTATTAGCTATATCACATTTTCAAACACTCAAATTATCAATAATTAAGTTAATATTAAACAAATTTTGAAGAGACTTGACATTAAGGTGATCAGATTCCAACATTTAGAATGACCCGTTTTGAATTAACCCGGCCTGAATACGAGCCGATCCGAATTTGACCAGTAGTTGACATATCCGAACTAGACCCAAATCAAACCGAAAGAGACTCGAACTCGAAATTGACCCGAAATAAATGACTCGAAACTCGAAAGTTGACCCGGGTCCAATAACCCGTTTGCTAACTCTACGTGGAACTGTGGAAGGAGCCTTTGCTTATGTGGCATTATCAGCCGCCTTAAAAAATTCATTGTTTAAAAAACCGGATTAGACCGGTCGATTGAACCGAGAACTGACCAGTGGTCCGGTCCAATTAGCTCCCAAAATTGGGTTGAACCGGATCAAACCGCCAGTTAAAGTGCAATAACCGGTGAGAACCGACCGGTTCAACACAATTTTGACCGGTTTGAATATATTTCCATATATATTTTATATTTTCTTGTAATATCATTATCATTTTATATTTTTTTAATTTCGACATCTGACGATTTTTTGGTCCGGCTGAACCAGTCGAACCCTTTGACCCATCGATCCCTCGAGACGACCGATTTGATGTTTGGTCCGATTTTTATAAACACTAGCTTTTTACCCGTGCAAAATTGCACGGGCGGCCCTATTTCTCTATAATTTTAACTTGTTTAAATGAATAACATGTTAAATAGTAATTGTAACTCAATATATATTAAAACAACTTTTAATAAGTGTTGTATTTGCTATTTAGTTTGATATTTAACAGAGATTTTAAATTAACAATGTAGGCAACTTTTAAATCTTAGTCGACCGAGGAAATAGATCTGATTGGGTGCGTTTTTTTAGAGCAATGAATTAACTTTTAGTGACTCGTAGGCCATGACCTATATGTAACCGACCATAATGTAACCAGCATAGTTTTGAGTCAATGCCTAGCCAATCCTTTGACCCAATTTGACCCTTAGTATAAGACAAAATAAAGATGAATAAAATTCAACACAAAAATGAAATACTGGAATACAAAGTTAATATAATAAATCAAAAGCTAATTTTAGTTTTTACCCGTGCAATATTGCGAGGATTGTTTAGCGGGTTTTTTCTAACATGTGCCCATGATGTACATGATAAATCTTCATTTCTTTCCTTAATTAAATGATATACTCCTAAATTAATCAAAAAGATTCTACAATTAATTTTTTCAAGTTAGAATGTCACGTAATTAAGGAAAGAAATGAAGTTTTATCATGCGCCGTATGAGCAAACGTCCAAAAACCCGTTTTTTAGTGATATTTAATTACAATAATTTTTTTATTAAAAATAAAAGGATTTTTCTTAATAGAAACTTTGTTATATAATTATATTTAATAATTTTATATTGTTTCTAATTTAGCTAGCAGTAATAATGCGTTAAAAAAAAATTGACATACAACGTTAATGGACCTATACCCGTTTACTCGTATTGACTTTTTATGACTCGTGACATGTATTTACCAGCACCCGTCTACTCGTATTCTAATTTGACGAATAGGATTCCGCATACAACGTTAATTGACATGCACCTGTTTACCAGTATTGACCTTTCATGACTCATAACATGCATTGAACTGCACCGTTTACTCGTATACTAAGTTGACGGTCATGATTCCGCATTGATCCAAACACATTATTGACATGACCCATAATATTTACCATGGAGTAACAAAAGAATTAACAATCCTAAACAATTTTAAATGGACTATTTTGCAAGAGCAATTATAGTCATCGTATCAAAAGCTTTGTCAACCCGGTGAGCCATGAACCTGCTTTAAGTGACCCGTATACTTTCTGAGCCATGAACCTGCTTTTAGTGACCCGTAGCCCGTTATTCAAAACGGCTTATCCCAAGTCATGAACACACATTTTATGACCTGTGACATGTATTGACCTGCACCCGTTTACCCATATTATAAGTCGACGGACATGATCCCGTGTTGATTAAACGCATTATTGACTTGATCGATATTTTAATGAGCCCAACCTGTTTATAGATATAAAAATAAATGTGACATGATTATAAAAATTATATCATCGCTCACTCATCATTACATGTTTGAGAATTCAAGATGTTGTCGTTCTCTTCGCTCAGTTAGCTGCAAGGCGTTACCAATTGATCTAGCACCATTTTAACTTCTACTGGTCATGGAGATCAGAGTCAATGCTTTATTAACAAATTTGCAAAGACTAAATTCTAACTACATTAATTAAGGTGACTTTCTTTCCAGAAGTGAAAAGAATCTCTACGTACACTTCCTTTGCTTAGTATTTTTGCCGATCAGCATTGCCCATCATCACTGCCGTATTAGCAAACATGAACGGTTGCGCCGGAATAATAACATCATTCATGAGATTTTGTCGTTAAGGCCATGTTAACTATCTTGATGACTTGATTTTACTGAATTAGCAAAGAAAGTTCCAAGCACAATTAAATTAGCAATAAATCAAATAAAAGAAAATAGAATGAAACAATGAGAAAAACATAACGTTAAAAAAAATCACCTTTTTTGTTATTGAAGTTAGTTTTAAAATACAAAAGAGGAGACAGAAAATTACCTTCTACTCTAACTGTAAAGTCGATCACAAACTTTTAATTGGCGTGGATTAAGATTGGAGCAAAGAGCAGAAAAGATTGCTATGCCACCGCACACTTATTGTGTTTGGATCGGAGCCGCATTCCCGCATAAAGTTTTGCTCAATCATGGGATCAAATCAACTGCAATTTGAATAACTCGCATATCAGATAAGTAAAAATGGTTAAAATCAAATTCCAAAAATCGGACCAACAAATTTGTAAGGTTAGAGGCGAGGTTTTATAGGGTTTTTGTAAGACTTGTAACTGAAAAATGTAGAAACTAAATCGAGACTCGAGAGTACCTGTAAATCTCCACCCTTTAATCATATCGGGGACTTTCAAGCTGCAAATTCAGAAGAAATGGAAATGAGATTGAATAAAATCGAAAATACTTTTCATTATCTGCACGACTGCACTGAAAAAACAAAGAAACAAACTGGAGTTTATCACGTATTAACGGATACGATTGCTAACGCCCTAAATTAAATTAACGTTATTATTTTCTAGACCAACTCATAACGCCCTAAATCAGTAGTTGATTATGATCATTTTGAAGATTGTTTCCTATTATTGTTAATTAGCGTGATGTTAGTATATACAGTGATACACTAAATTAGGCCCAAAATATAATTGACTTCATTCCTTCCTTCATTAGCTTTAAACGGCCTAAAAGTAAATATTTGATCAATTCGTTTATATGGTGGGAAATCAAAATGTCATATATCTTCTGGAATATTGTTGAGTATAATTATGGAATATACAATTCGTTTTATGGTGGGAAATCAAAATGTCATATATCTTATCCTAATTTAACTGTCATATATCAAAATGTCTACCATTTATTTACGGAAATGTGATTGGTTGCAATCTGGGTATAAATCAAAATGATTCATTTTGTTATAGAGAAAATTTTGCTACAATTTATGAAATAATAATAACTGGTAGCAAATTCCATCGTCACTTTTATGAATGATTTTCCTAATTTAAAAGCACGATTAATATTTTCAATGGATTCAATTCAATTTTAATTATTCCTTTACATTTATAAAAACAAATTGGCCATAATTTATGGCATTATCTTAATTTCGATCATATATGGATTCTTTTTCAAAGATTGCTTCCTAGTTTTCTCGTGATTTTTGCAGATTGATTGAAAGTAACTTAGGAATGTTAATTATTCTCTCATATTTTTTATTTCAGAAATTAAATAATTTTTTCGATATGGGGATAATTAGTCATTAAATATTTCCTTAAATTTCGTTAGAGTATGTGTTTTTTTTGAGAAATTTTGCGCAGGCAATAGGGATCATAAAACATCTTGTGAAATTTTAATTTAATATTTTTGGGTCCACATCAGCGATGACATCAGCAATGACATCATCGCTGATGTGGACACAAAAATTTACACAAGATGTTTTGCCTATTAATTAATATAACTAGTATATTGACCCGTGCAAAATTGCACGGGCTGTTACATAATATTGGAAAGAAATTCTTTTTATACTCCAATCTTAGAGATCATGAAATAATTTTTTCCCAATTAAAAAAAAAATCATTTTCCTTTGCCTAATTAATAGATGTATAGAAAAGTTTTAAAAAAGAAAATAACAATGTTGGACCTGTCAAAAAATTAACTCACATGAGAACTCGTCGAATCCGAGAAATCATTTCGGGGAAATAAACATGTTTTTTATAGCATGTATCCCCTATCGACCTCAGCCCGTTTCAACCTACCTATTTATGGGTTAAACCTAACCAAGTTGTAGACTCGATTTGACCCTTCGCAAAGAAGGAAAAAGATGGTTTAACCAAAAATGCATCAAAAATACAATATAATTAATTCAAAACTATTATAATCTTGCACTCAAAAAAAAAAACTATTATAATCTTATGATTGTTTACTTTAAATTTTGAAAATTGTAAGTATGGTTGAAATTTGGTTACGGCGAATAAAATGGCACAAAATGCTTTTTTTTTTTACCTATTTATAAAATTTAATACCCGTGAAAAAATGTATGGGTTGTTGTATTCTCTTGGTATCTAACTCTATATAGGCCATGTATGATAGGACTGCATCTTTCTGATTTGATTTTAATGAAACTGATCTGATTTTATTGACTCTGATCTGGTGAAAACCAATTTGAATGACTCTGATCTGATTTTAGTGACTCTGATCTGATCTGAATAAAATTCGGAATTAGTGTTAATTATATTGTGATTAAATTACTTAAATCTGATCTGATTTGAATTACACTGATCTGATTTAGACTCTGATCTGACCAAATTTGATTTGAATAATTCTGATCTGAATTTAATAAATATTATCTCATCTGAATATTCAGTTTATTAAGTCCTATCATACAGGGCCTTAGGCCCCGTTCGATAGGACTGCATCTTTCTGAACTGATCTGATCTGAATGATTCTGATCTGAACAATTATGATCTGATCTGATCTAATCTGAATGACTCTAAACTGATCTGATCTGAATGTGTTGAAATTTTGATTAAATTTCAACGAATTAGTATTAGTTATGGACCAAATACTTTAATAGAAATTTGAACATTACTGATCTGATCTGATCTGATTTGAATGACTTTGATCTAATTTGAATGATTCTGAACTAATCTGATCTGATTGATTTTGAACTGATCTAAATACTACTGCAAATAAGTCCTATCAAACGGAGTGTTCCCTCCACGGGCTGATCTAAAATTGTACGGGCTGTTATATGACATAGTTATGATAATAACTATATAATATTAGACAGATTGATCAATGTGTCTTAACATCTTTAAGATAGACCACACGACATTAGACCTATCAAAAGATTCGATCACCAACTTGGTAACTCAACTTGATCCAAGACCCGTATTAACCAAGACCCGCCATGAACTCATGACGAACACATTTTTGGGCCAACCCCGACCTTACCCATTACCACATAATTAAGAAATACAAAAAAATATGCTCATCAATGAATTCGAAAAATGTAAAGTCCACATAATATATCTAACTCATATTATATGTTTTATTTATTAATCAAATTTAAGCAATGCCAATGTGTAACCAAGAAACAGATTTGTAGATGTACATTTAAAAGAATAGTGTTTTACCCATGCGAAATTGCACGTTATGTATATGAAAATGATAAAAAAAAATATTTTTATTCTTAGGCCTAGATATAGTGATACTACTTTTAACAGTTGCCAAACTAATAGATACATGTTGAATAAATATAAGACCAGTGAAATTAAACCTCACAAAAGTCGATCTTGTATGAGCTCTCCCGTTTCTTAGTGTTAGAAACCCGTTTTTATCTTTATTTACTTGTAGCCCGTACAGACCCGTGTATTATACCTCAAACTCGATCTGACCTGTTGATCAAATTTGACACCTGATTAACACAAATCACCCTAAATTTAAACCAAACTCTTATTGAGATTTAGTCATAGAGGTGAGGGCTTCCGATACACCTATTGCCTGATTGAGATCATACAAACAATTTTAAATTTGTCCAATTAATAAATGTGTATAAAAACGACATATAGGAACACACGATGTTTAACTTATCAAAAGATTAATTAATATGGTAACTCGTTCTGATCCAACCCGTTTCGGGTAATAAACACATGTTAATGACCCGTTCCATATCGACCCAACCTATTTCGACCCGCATATAACTGTGTCTAACCTGACCCGAGTCGTTGACCAAATTTGATCCATCACCAAGATAAATTTAAAACGGGCCTATGGCCAAAAACGCAGTATAATATAATAAT
Organism: Spergularia bocconei; assembly: GCA_963457585.1. Lineage (NCBI taxonomy): Eukaryota > Viridiplantae > Streptophyta > Magnoliopsida > Caryophyllales > Caryophyllaceae > Spergularia > Spergularia bocconei. Next base: position 17,723,907 of record OY734951.1, read on the forward strand.
TAAAAATATAATTATACACTTGTGAATGTTTAAATTTATGATTTGAAAGTCTTGATTACAGTTGAAATTTTATTGCGACGAATAAAAAAAACTTTGCTCTTGGAATTCTTTGGATTGAAGATTTCAAGAATTTAGGTAAAATGCAAATGCAATTTTTCATGGTAAATTACACATGGTCCTAAATATATAAAATTTTGAAATATATAGGCATATAGGTCCTAAATCATAAATTTGTTTGAAAAAGATATGATTAAGACACAATATATTTCCCTAATCATTCTAAACCACGTCCTCTTGAGATATTAAAAGGTATATTAGATTAGAAGATTGATTGCGTTGTTTAAGGTGCGATCAGGTTTAGATGATTTGTTCTTTGATTTTGTATCTAAATTAAGCTATTTAGAACCGGATATGTGATTTGGCGATTCAAAACTTGAACTTTGTTTTGCACCATGTTGCGTGATTCCATCGTTTTTTGTTTTGTACCTTATTCTTTGAAAAAACCTATCACCGTTTTTTGTTTTCTAACTTGAGAGAAGATCAGTACCACTTCCAACGATTCTGTCATTGTACCATTTTGAAAGTGACTTTGTAATGTTAGATCAAGTTTTCCAAAACAATGACGCATGATGTTAAAACTACACATTGTCATATAATTAATTTATGTGAAAATATAATGACAAAATTTCAAGTACACAACGACACTACTACTACATTTCATTTGTCAAGTTGAAGCTCAAGCCAAGAGTATGTTACTCAATGATCGAGCACGATCCTCATCGGCAGTACTCGTATCATGGTGCTTATATTAGGAGGATTCCACTCTGCATTAAGCTGACTAATGTGCACTGAAGGTGTGTTGCCTTCAGTCAAACCATAACCTTGTACGTAGTTGCTCTTCTTTCTCATAAAACATTAGTCTAAAATCATAGTATGATCCCATCATTATCTGAAATCAAATTGCAGGAAATAAGAACATAAAGCACACATAATATTAAAAAAAAATCTCAACTTCTAATGAATAAATTTGATATTATAAAATTCACTATGATATAAAAGAGGGTTAGAAGAAGTGACCCAGAAAAAATTCTGATCAACCTATCTGTTCCTCTCTGCTAACGTATCTCTTCCAAACTAAGAAGACTCACGAGTTACATCAGAAAAAGTTTGGAAACCAGGAGAACACAAAATTAAGAAATGAACGTAGCGATAATTCAGAGATAAAAAATAAATCAACTACCAGAACCTTGTAATCTTGCATCAAGTCGCACACTGATAGATGCTTGTCATGTTATATACCACTCCGTCCCAAATTAAACTTTTTAAATTGGGACGGAGTGGTACGGCCTAGTGTGTAACTTTTTAGTATAGCTATCCTATAAAAGCAAAGAAAGAAAGGTTACCGGCTAAAGTTGTCCCAATTCTGTAATTCTTTATATCCGCTGATGGTGATGATGTTATATACTGTACTCTGTATATCGAATAACTCCTTCTCATCATGCCCATCAAATAAAACATGCTTACCTATGCAGCTAGTCTATGAATTCGATCATTTCTGAATAAAAACCACACACGCAAACAAACTTTCCAATCTACTACATATAAGTCTAATTTTCTGCCAGGAAAACTTACCGTTAGGCACCAATAAAATTTAAGTCGAGAAAAGATTGGAAAAGCTGAACCATAAAATCAGTATTGATGAGAGGAAGTGATTTACCCGAAAACGCGAAGGGAGGGTAAGAAGTTGAAGTAGCCAGAAGCCTGTTTCAAGTTAAACCTTCGGAGAATGATTCATGTTGCTTCTCAATCTTCATTCAGCAGCTTCGCGATTGCCTTGTCTACTCATTTCCTTGCCCGATCTGATCACCCAATTTCAGCATATCAAAATTTGCAATAATGATTCAGATTCAACAATGATAAAAAAAAAAGATTTTACTGGAAAGAGGAGAGAAAGCAGGCCACAAAATGCATGATCAATTAAAAGAGGAGAGAAAGCATTCACAAATGTTGCACGGGTAATACCTCAATTTATTTGCTCCAAACCCAAAATCATCCTTCCCTGATCATATATTCATTGATTTGTGCATGTAAACTTCAATATGATTTGCACCCAAATTAAACCTTCCACAAATTCCAGCAAGAGGGGGTTATATAGTATTGATTCTGAATCAATGAGATATATGATTTCGTTTTTTTTTACTCGAATAATTTGTTTCCAAATTAATAAGATATTATTATTAAATTTTATACACTAATATAAGACTGAAAATATTTCTTTCCGAGATTGTAGCGTAATTCAAATTTTTTCTCTATTCATTGATTTTTTGTAACTCCGATTTCCCCAAGATTGTAACGTTTTGTACATTATTCTAGTTTACTTTTTTATGAGCTCATTACTCTAGTGGATGGCTTTAGAATTGTCCAAAAGTTTGCCTATTAGTATATATAATATTATTTTTTAGGTTGATTGCAAAGATTTGATTGATATATATTTTGCCTTAAATTTCGGCCATTTTAGGTTTAAAATGAAATTTAATCACGGAAAGTATATTGATTGGTATATTACATATTAATTTAATTAAGGTAATAACCATTATTTTGATTGATTTTATTGCCGTAAATAACCGCTGATGACATCAGCAATGACGTGTCGCTGATGTCATCGCTGATGTGGACGGCATGAGAGGGCTGCAAATGCACCGCTAATTATATTATATATATAGATATTGAAAAAATGCAACTTCCCCTATCTAATATTTACCAAAACACCCCTCTCATTATTTAAAGCACCATAATCCCCTCAGTAGCTTCTCCTTCACTCACAGCTACACCCATTCACTCCCAATATCCTCATTCAAAACTCTTTGTTCCTCCATAGCCATGTACACCAACATCTTCCTTGTTCCTCCATTGCATCAATTGATAATTTCTTATTTGGTCATGTTTTGCTTCTACTATAGATTTTTCCAAAGCATGAACAATTTAATCTCACCCGAGGCAGGGTCTCACCCGAGGCAACTAAGGTCTCACCGGCAAACCAAGGTGGCAAGATCTCATCCGTTGATTTTAAGTGGCAAGATCTTAGCCATCCTTTATAATTCACGATCTACACTAACACAACCGCCACAATCCCACCCACCACATTCCTTTTCCTTATGTAAAACCCCCAATTTCTAGGGTTTGAGTTTTCGCTGGAATTTCAATTTTTTCGATTTAGGGTTTTCGCTGTTGCTTTTTCTTCTCAAATTGTAATCGGAATTCGCTCGCTCTTCTTTTACTCGAATCTCCACCATGGGCGGGAAACAACAATCCAACAAGAAGCACAATGGCAAGGGCAAGAAGAAATCGAAGAAACAGCTTCGCGATGACAGGAAGTTGCGTGTGTCTTACTGCACCGGCTGTGACGAGGTCATCCAATTCTGCGCAAATGGCGGTGAAGCTCACTACAACTCTGTTCATGCCAAGAAAGGCGACTGTTTTCTGTGCGATGACTGTAACTATGTTGGCAAAGCATCCGAGGAAGATGATCACAAATGTAGCGTGGACAACAAGAAAGCTGAAATCATCTGGAGTGCTGCGAATGTTCATGCCGCTAATTTGCGTGCCGCTAGTCTTCGTGCCGCTGCAGCTTAAGGTAATTACCGTGAACCTTGGTTTGATTATAGCTAATCAAGTCTTAATTTTAATTAATCTTGATTTGATTTAATTTAATTATTGTTAATCGTGCCTTAATTATCATTATTCAAGCGTCAATTATCGTTAATCTTAATTGCTTTGATTTGATTGGATTATCGCTAATCAAGTCTTAATTTTAATTAATCTTGATTTGATTTAATTTAATCATTGTTAATCGTGCCTTAATTATCATTAATCAAGCGTCAATTATCGTTAATCTTAATTGCTTTGATTTGATTGGATTATCGCTAATCAAGTTTTAATTATAGTTAATCTTGATTTGATTCAATTTGAATATAGTTAATTGAGCGTTAATTATGGTAAACCTTATTTGATTTGATATAGTTTGAATTGTCGTTAATTATCGTTAACCTTAATTGCTTTTATTTAATTGGATTATCGTTAATCAAACGGTGATCAAAGTGTTATTGATGAGGTTACTTTGGGGATTTGATCGATGTGATGTCATTAGTTCTAATAAATCAACTTTGAATGGCGGTGAGTTGGTTAAAAGGGAATTTAATAATAAAATGTCTTAAAAATTCAATCATGAGACTTTCAATGCTTGCTTTTTCACGATGAAAGTTCGAGGTCTTAATACTTGCTCACGCCTACCGCCCACCTCACGTCTTAATAATAAATGCCTCTCCTTTTCTCTTTGATTTTTTTTTTCCCACAGTTTTTAACTTTTGAATTCATGTTTTAGTTGGCAAATCAGATTGTTAGTAATTTTTTATCGTCACACAAGTGATTTTATTGTGCTTTGTATGGGGTTGAGCAAGTTTAATGACGATTAGGGGGAACAGGGGGACGTTTGTATGTCCTATTTCTTATATAACCAAATTGAATTGAGGCTTTTTGTATAAATGTTATTATGGATTTATTTGCCACATTCCTTGTGACAGCTAACCTAAATTTCTTATTTTCAGTTTTTCTTCCTCTAAATTAAGGCTTATAAGGCCATATTTTTAGCCGAATTCTTCAATATCAAAACGTATTAAACACTTAGACGAATATTTGATCTTTTTTGACAAACAATTGCCCATATTACTCCGTTAAACTCCTGTACCATAGGTGTTACATTCCTATTGACGAATTTTGGTTCCAATTTTTGGTATTTTTTTGTTTTGCAGGTTGAGTATGGAAGAAGGTTGATGACGGTTGATGACGCGGGTTGAGTCGGTCATGATAATTGGTCATCATCAGTATCAGTGTCTCAGTCTCCATCCGATAGTCTATATGATGTTATGGAGTCATCATTAGTGTCTTAGTCTCCTAGTCTCCATCCTGTCTCCATCCTGATAGCATATATGATTTTATGGAGTAGTCGTTGGGGGTTTTGTCGTACTTGGAATGCTTTTGCATCCGAGAGTATATATGATCTTATGGATTAGTATTGAGCCATCAGCTAGAGGATATATGATCCTATGGATTAGTTTGTCGCTTTTGCATATGAGAGTATATATGATTCTATGGAGCAGTATATATGATTTTATCGAGTACTCATTAGGGGTTTTGTTGTACTTGGAATGCTTTTGCATCCGAGAGTATATATGATCTTATGGATTAGTATTGAGTCATCGGCTAGAGTATATATAATCCTATGGATTAGTATGCTGCTTTTGTAGCTTTTGCATTTGAGAGTATACATCATTCTATGGAGCAATATATATGATTTTATGGAGTTGTCATTGGGGGTTTTGTCGTACTTGGAATGCTTTTGCATCCGAGAGTATATATGATATTATGGATTAGTATTGAGCCATCGGCTAGAGGATATATGATCCTATGGATTAGTTTGCCGCTTTTGCATATGAGAGTATATATGATTCTATGGAGCAGTATATATGATTTTATCGAGTACTCATTGGGGGTTTTGTTGTACTTGGAATGGTTTTGCATCCGAGAGTATATATGATCTTATGGATTAGTATTGAGTCATCGGCTAGAGTATATATAATCCTATGGATTAGTATGCTGCTTTTGTAGCTTTTGCATTTGAGAGTATACATGATTCTATGGAGCAATATATATGATTTTATGGAGTTGTCATTGGGGGTTTTGTCGTACTTGGAATGCTTTTGCATTCGAGAGTGTATATGATCTTATGGATTAGTATTGAGTCATCGGCGAGAGTATATATGATCCTATGGATTAGTATGCTGCTTTTGCATAAGTATATGATTTTGTGGAGTAGTCATTGGGGGTTTTGTCGTACTTGGAATGCTTTTGCATCCGAGAGTATATATGATCTTATGGATTAGTATTGAATCATCGGCTAGATTATATATGATCCTATGGATTAGTATGCTGCTTTTGCATATGAGAGTATATATAATTCTATAAAGCAGTATATATGATTTTATGGAGTACTCATTGGGGGTTTTGTTGTACTTGGATTGCTTTTGCATGTGAGAGTATATATGATCTTATGGATTAGTATTGAGTCATCGGCTAGAGTATATGTAATCCTATGGATAAGTATGCTGCTTTTGCATATGAGAGTATATATGATACTATGGAGCAGTATATATGATTTTATGGAGTAGTCATTGGGGGTTTGGTCGTACTTAGAATGCTTTTGCATCCGAGAGTATATATGATCTTATGGATTAGTATTGAGTCATCGGCTATAGCATATATGATACTATGGATTAATATGGTGCTTATGCATATGAGAGTATATATGATTTTATGGAGCAGTGTTGACTCATTTCTAAGCTTCTAATTGCCTTTTGCACAAAGTTTAAGGGATGGATTAAAAACTATTAAAAGCAAGTGGGGAAGGGGAATTCATTTCCAAGTTTCATGTTTCAACATTCAAGCCAATAAGATTTAGCCTTTTAGGGTATTTCGTTGTGGTACATTTGTTACTATGAAGTATAAGACTGAATATGCCGGAGGTGGTTGCAAATTGGTGATGAATGCGTATGACTTGTGTTAATTTAAGTTGGTGAAATGGGGTTTAGGAGGCGTGTGTTGAGTTTGTTTTATGGTAGAAAACAAAAGACAAGGTTGGCTTGTACTTCATGAAAAAAAAAAAACACTTGGCCAGCTTAACTTCCCGCACAAGGAACACTAACATCCAACACATTTTCCCCCCTTTTCCTCTCTAATGTCGTATCCCCCCACACAGTGCAGCACCCAGTGGCAAACTAGTTATACATAAGTATGTTTAGGGGCTCCTATCTTTCCTTTTCTTGAGGCTGTATGCCTATAAGGGGGGGGGGGGTCGTCTCCTTTCATTTAGAACTTCATGAGTAAGTCGTGACGCGCCCCGCCCTATGTCATTTTATGTAATTTTTGGCAGCTTGCCATCCATTACCCTTACAAATGCCTCTTCATTCCCCTTTACTTTAAATTACTTTTAACATGAATCATACTCCCACCCCACGGCCACAGCTTGCATTCGGCCATTTTGCTGCAATGATCTCGCCTCTGTACCACCATCAAAGTTCCATAGAAATACATCCTATAATCAAACTTTCATGAGACAATCAAACTGGTTTGGAGGTAATGTCTCACAAAATGGCCTGTATGGGACAATGTCTCATTATTTTTAATGCACTAATCGTGTTTCATTTTGATCAGTCTCTATTCGAGGGTTTGTGCTTTTGAGATCTCTTGTCTCTTAAATATTGGTTGCCAGGTCGTGCGTCTATTACTTTGAGAGACTACAATGTGCTCATCGAAATTGTTTTTGTAGGAAGATGATGGGATTATGATATACTAACCTTTTCTTGTCTGTTCGACTCTTTTATGAGTCTATAAATGGTGTTTGTCTTTGTTGATGGCTTAGGTTTACGCTTGATACCTACAGCCAGATGAGACCCACTTGAGAATGAGTACGTGGCTGATATATGGTGCACAAAGTTTCACCTGTAACAGGCCATAAGGTCAGGTCTAAGGTGCAGTGTTATTGCTTAAGCTTTTACCTCTTTTTCTCTGATGTCTCTTGCTTTACAGATTTCGCAGTGTGTATGACTTTTTCTGTACCTAATTGATTGAGTTTATATAAGTAAACTGTTATTTTGCAGGCAAGTTGTTCATTGTGAGCTGGGATTAAGGTGAGTGTGCCAGTATTATTTCCACGAATGTGTTTTTGGCTTTTTGTTGACTACAGGTGCCTTTTGTTTACTAACCTGTGGGGAGAACTTCACAGTGGAAATGCAGTTTCAAAGACATCAGGTAATTATCTCTGCATGTTTACCGACCGAGTAAGTTCGGGTACTTGCCATTTAAGGGTGTGCTTCAGTGGGAGGGTTGAATTTTGTGTCGCAATCTAGGGAGGAATGTTGTGCGTCACCTGATCATTTAACTTTTTTAGGCATAAACAAAAAAAAAATCCTTGAGAAATGAAGCCTGCTTAAAAGGATAAATTTGTTCACGAAATTGGCTTGCAATTGTTGTCTTGTTTTCTTGTTTTTTTTTTTTTTTTATATATAGGGTTTGATAAAATGTCACCCATAATTTATTTGCTCGTACTGTTAATTGTTCTTTCTCTGTAGGATGTTAGTAAGAGATTTTTATAAGTCGATTTGCAAAAGTATGAAACGCACAAGGCCAAGCCTTCAAGCTAAGCTCTAGTAGATAGTATTAAGGGATGATTCAAGTACCGCATTGTTTACTAAAAACTGTCTATATGCCCAGAGTTGGATATATGTAAATGTAATCAAATGAAGATATTATTGAACAGTGTTTCCTGATACACAACATTACATACTGGTTCTACATATATAACAGAGGCTCTATCAACTCATTTCGTCAGAACCCATATGAGCTCCGAAAAGGGAAACCAAGGAAAATCAATGATACTATGCTCATCTCCCACATGCAATCTTATCTGCTATCCTCTTTGTTTATCTTCTCCATGGTTGACTTACTTCCATGGTGTGAGTACAGCAACATCGACATGCAATTAACCACGAGCAAGCCGCGGTTCTCATGGCAGCGGTACTAGCTCTGATGTCAAAGAGCAATTACCGTGTTGAAGTCTCTTTTGCGGGTTTGTTTCGCCTTCCGTTTATTAATTTTATGTTTTCAATTTCTGCCCCCCCTTTCTTGATTTGTTATTCTTTTCTTGTTTGGGGGAAATTTTGTTTGTTTATCCTTGTTGTACAGATCTCAACTCTTCTCAATCCCTTGGGATGTAAAAGGTTGAAATCTTGAAATCTTTTACTTTGTAATTTTGGGTTACATGTTTTATTTTACATCTTCCTGTTCCGATTGACTGCTCCGACTTCATGAGGCGACAAAGCTACCTCCGACAACTGATGGCCGCTGATGCCGTTCTGCGAACCACTGCTATCTTTTGACGGGGTCCAGTGGACGTCTGTTGGGTTTCACGTGGCTGTGGCGGTTTGTATTTGCTGTGGCGGCGGCGGGTACTACACAATTCGGCGGCGGCGTTTGTTTCCTCGTGTCTTAGGTTTTCTGTGTACTAGGGTTGTTTTTTGGACCTCGTTAGGGTTCCTTTGTGGGCTTTATCTTTGGTCTAGTTTTTGTTTGTCTTTAGTGGTTCAGTTGTGTATTTGGGTTGGGCCTCTCTTCCAGTGTTTCGGATCTTAGAGGTGAGTGTGGTTGGACTAGTTGCTTACCCTTCGCCCTTTTTGGGCTCTTCTAGTCTAACCAACCTCTCTCTAAGTAGTTCGACTCATTGGTTTGGCTCGACTTTTTTTTTTTTTTTCTTTTCTTTCTCCCTCCTGTATCGGCTTTGGGGTCATCCCTGGCAGTAGGGAACCCTGCTTGCCGTTTCTCACCGCTTACCTTATATATAAAAAAAAAAAAAAAAACTCATTTCGTCAAACAATCAAATAATTGCGGTCACCTTAGAGGCTAAGACCAAAGACAAGAAATTTTGCAAACATGAAAGGCTTTATTTTTGGAAGCCGCCAAACTGATGCTGCTGAGTGTTGGTGAAGCTTGAGAAAAAGTCGTCTGAAGCAGCTGATGTTGGGTTGTAGCTGCTTGTGCCAAGCCCAGATCCCAGACCCGTTGATGTAGCAATTGCCAGAAGGAAACGAAAATAGCTCATTGTTTTTCTTTAACCAGAATGAGCGCAGTGCCCGGATTATGGCACACACGTTAGCGCGACAGACTATGCATAACTGTATTGGCTTGATCGATTATACTAAGAAGTGCAGACTCCTATTGCTGCAGACACGGAGATTATTACATTAGTGTACTTATAGCTCCTACACCACTCAACATCGCCTTCGTCTAACAGGAACAGCCACCAGCAAGCAGCCGGACGTAAAGGCAAGAGAATTATTTCATTCCATACGTTTCAAAGTTCAAACAGAAACAACCTTTCAATTATAAGGCATAACCAGAAACTGTTGAGTGTTTACTAACTAAAGAAAGGAATACCGAGTGATCTGTCTTCGTAGAGAGAGCATGCTGAAGTTTCCATTAAAATTCAGTTAGCAACACAGGGATGTCACACAGCAAGAGTAACCAAGGCTGAAAATTCACTTTTAAAGCTCTGATATCTGTTCAATGTTATGATACCTCATGAAGTTCAGGGTTACAAACATTTGGATCCATACTCTTGAAAAGATGTACAGGTAAAATGTGAGTTAGAAAGATATCTTAAAGCGTCAGGGTTACAAATTTTCTGAATGCAGATGAAGAGATTGTACTCCCTTCGGTTTTCAGACAAGCATACATGTGAACAGCCCAAGCCAAAGAAAACAGGGAGACTGCAAAATCTTAATTTAAGTGTACGAGGTTAAGGATTTCCCTCTATCACTTTCAAAAACAACAAGGCAATGGATTGATTAACGCGAGTATCATACAGCTATTTTACTCTGTTGTCGTCACAGAAGCATCTCCACAAATGAGAAGACCAAAAATTCGACGTAACATGAATTTTAATACCCGAAAAAACCGGATATTAACCTGGTCGGGTACCCGACCCGCTTTTTTTTAGAATACTTGGGGTCCAGTAGGGGTATCAAAAATAGCAAATCAGGTACCGGTTTGAACCATGATCGCTAATTTTGGTATTAAAAACCCTTCCATACTAAATGTTTGAAGTTAGAACATTTCGAATGTGGTAGTAATCCATCATTCTTATGACAATTGAACAACCATTCTAAGAAAGTCGTATAACTATCAAGTTAAACACCATAGAATGTTGAAAATTTCACCTTGCAAATTAAGAAATTTCGGCTACGGGTACCCTTAATTAGGGTACCCTATTTTTCGGGAGCCGAAAAGCGGGTATTCGGTTTATTTTGGGTCAGGTACGGGTATCAATTTTTAGCACTTTTTAAATCGGGTACCCTATTTTCGAGTACCCGAAAAACAGGGTACCTGGTTTTGCTCACCCTATTATTAATTGGTGATTATTAATTATGCTCTACGGGTAGTTTAACTTTGTGATTTTTAACGTTTTTCGAATTCGGTGTTGTATTTCGAGACGATGGTTGTACTGCTGCTATTTTTTTATAGTGAAATTTAGTGGTTATACTGGCCGGTTTTACCTCCTAGGCTTAGTCCTTAAAATCTGTGTCTCATCTCGCTAGTTTGCGTATTTTCTACTTTTGTGTTTTATACAGGCCCGGCTTTTAGCCTATGCGAGCTAGGCGGCCGCCTAGGGCCCCAATATTTTGGGGCCGAATAGCTGATTGTTCAATACATGTAAATTCAAATTTCTAAATATGTGACTACACTGACTAGCCTAGTGGTTGATGAGCTATTCTCCAATTTCTTAATTTGGAATTCGAATTCAGCCAGCCTCATTTAATGGGGCTTTAAAAAAAAAATCGTTGTTTTAATTTGTAGCGAAACCGGGTTTTCTTCTTTCCATTATACTAGTCGTAGTCCCGTGCAAAATTGCACGGTTGCTCTATTTCATTGTAAATTTATCATGTTTAATTTAATATCATTTTAGAAGAGTTATGCCCGATTCGATAAAATTTAAACAACTTTATTAAGTATCAGATTTAGTTAAATATTTACGCTGATTCATAGATTTCAATGTAAGCAACACCACCTAAACTCTACTTCTTCCGGTTCAGATGGATTATATGCTTGTTAGTTTTAGGTTCAATTTTACGAATTATTATATACTCCGTATTCGGTAGGACCAAAACATGTCAATTGATCATACTGGGTGAATTTGCTATATATGCACATAATAGACAATAATATTCACATAGTTTCTTATTCCACTACATATACTCATCACGGGTGTTTGATGACGTGGGACGGACGGAGTATGAAGTTAACATCATGTCTTTTATCTTTCAAATTTTAGCAATTGAGCATTTTCTTACTTTACTGGTTTTGTACGTGCAGTTATACACTATAGTCCGTATTATTTTAAAATTAGCGAACATATAATGGTCCTAGCTAACTCACCCGCGGAACATTTTTGTTGCTATCACCCGCGGAACTCATTGCTAGCGTCTTAACTTTCGGCTTAGCTACCCGCCCATATTCTTTGTTTAATGCACGTATGTATTAGTCTGATTACACCTACCGTTTTGCATAACAATCATGTACAACTATTTCCAACATAAACGTAACATGACCTCTAATTCCTTGTTCTACATAAGAAATGTATCATTCTCTAATTTGGTATTAATGGAATATATGCTTACTATATACGGAGTATGGTGAAATTTCGGTCAAAATTGAAGAAATGATCAAATTTTATTTCCAAATAACATAGTGTAGAATATATGGTAGTATATTAGAAATTAATCCCCTTTATGTATAATTTGGCTAATAAAAGAATCAACAAAACATCCATTGTCATAGTGGTTGAAGACTTACATTATAACCCTGAGGTCACAGGTTCAAGCCCATATAGCATCATTTTGGCGCTGACATAATAAGTGATGTGGATGGCTTTAGAATAGTTCAAAGGTTTGCCTATTAGTATATATAATATTTTTTTGTGCGTGAACATCCTTCATTTATTGTTCAAGTATAATGTTTACTAGATGTAAGCTCGTGCGTTGCACGGGTCTCCTAATAATGACATTCAATTATGATGATAAAGTTAAGCCGATAAATATTTGGTCCTTATATAGGTTCTATTATCTGCATTTTATTTAACATGTGTAGATAATTATTTTCATTATATGAACCTTATTTAACAAACTTGGAAAATTATACTTTCAAATCATCATTTCTAATGTCACTGCAACTAATATTTTTTTTCAAAAGCATTACCTTAAATATTGTTACTAAACCTTCTAAAAAAGTTATTATTAAAAACATTCACATGGTATTGTTGTGTTTCTATTTTAGCTGATTTTCATTTTCAAGTTTCTGTATAATATGTACCATAATTTTTGCCTTTCAAACACATAAATGGGAAAAAAAAACAGATCTAAAATAAAATATTCGTTCGTCTTTAATTGTACAGTTTTAAATTAGCACACACTAATAGATTAGAACTAAATTAAAGTTTTCTTCAAAAAAAATATCTTAAATTAATGGAATTTTTTGGGAAACCACCTTATTAAAATTAATTTTTGTAGAACCACCAAATATTAACAAAACCAAACGGTAGAAATGAATAGTAAAGTAAATGGTGATAATTCTGGGAAATTGAATGGGGAAATTGGGAACAAAAATGAAACTGTTCAATTGAGAAAATCATGGAAAAAAGTAGTGGGTAAACCCCAGGCAGCAGGGATGAGTTTGTTCTATAGTGAAGAGGCCTAAAAATGGAGGATATTATAATAGAGGAGTCTGATGTGTTTGAGGAATTGGAGCTGTGGAAGCATACCTTGGTTGGGCATGTCATTGGGGAGAAAGCTGAGATTAAGCACATGAAACAAATAGTGGACCAACATTGGGAGGGAAAATGCTCAGTCCAGTATTATAGGAAGGGGTGGTTTGCCTTCAAATTTGGCTCACAAGATGATGAAGATGCTATTTTGAAGGGTGGACCATGGATGATTGCAGGGAAAACTTTGATTCTAAAGCAATGGATATCGACTATTGCTGAAGAAATTGGCAGAATGACAGTAGTCCATGTATGGGTTCTATTTCATGACTTGGACCCATACATGTGGTCTGTTGCTGCTTTGAGTAAGATAGCTAGCAAAGTTGGTAAGCCTCTTTTTGCTGATCAAACAACAACATTGAAAAGAAGGTTGTCATTTGCTAGAGTTATGATAGAGGCGGACATATCTACTGATCTGCCTACACATATTAGCATCAGCACACCTTATGGAGAGCAAATAGAGCAGAGGGTGGCATATGAATGGGTTACGTACTACTGTAAAGGCTGCAAGAAGATGGGTCATACAGTAGCTGCCTGTAAGCATGCCAAGCCCAAAGGGAAATTGACTGTAACTAAGAAATATGTGCCTGTCAAGGAGAAAACTGGAGATGAATTTGAAGGATGAGGTTGTGCAAGAAGAAACTGCATCTGTACCTGTACCTGAAGAAGTAATTGTAGAACACCAAGAGCAGCAAATTATTGAAACAAAATTTCAGAAGGAGGTGGATTCTCCATCTCCTCCCAGTGAATCTGTTGATGAGTTGGGGTTCAAGACTGTGACAAGAAAGAGCAAGAAACATTTAAGGATCACAAATCCAGCAGGTCTAATTAGTAATAGATTTGCTACTTTGATAGCTGGAGGAGTGAATGTGGACGCAAGGCTAGCTAACATGGAGTGTATGGATGGATCAGAGGAGGGTAAACCTCCAGATATCCATCAGTACTATGAATATTTTAACCTGAAAATCTGGAATGTAAGAGGGCTGAATCAAGCCCTAAAGCAGGAGGAGGTTAAGGACCTTCTGTGGAGAAATAAAGTAGCAGTAGCGGGAGTTATTGACTAGAATAAAGGAAAGCAAGGCTAATAAAATTATGAAGAATAGGTTTGGACACTATTCTCAGGTGAATAACTATAATAGCCCATTATAATGGGACACTTCAACATAGTGAAGAATGATAGTGAAAGATTAGGGAAAATCCCTCCCAAATTGCAAGATATGAGCGAGTTCAATGAATGTTTGGGAAAATGTAATCTGGATGACATTCAAGGTCAAGGTCACTTCTATACATGGACAAACAGGCGCAGGAGGGCGTGGAGATAGACTTTGGGAGAAACTGGATAGAGGATTAGTTAATGATGATTGGATCACCACTTATCCAGCATCCTATGCTGAATATCTCTCACCTGGAATTTCCGATCACTCTCCAGTGATGGTCACTATCAAAGCTGCTGAGAGGATTACTAAAACTTTCAAGTATCTGAACTGTTGGGCTGAGCATCCACAGTATAAGATAGTAGTAGAGAATGCTTGGAGTTGTAGATTGGAAGGTTCTCCAATGCATAGGCTGTTTGGCAAGCTGAAAAGAGTGAAACATGCTCTTGGAACACTAAACAAGAAGTACTTTCTAACTTGCCTAGCAGAGTTAAGAGTTGCAAGGAAAAATTGGAGCAGATTCAGAATAAGTTGAGAGAGAAGCCAATGGATGAAAATCTGCAGTATATGGAGGAAGAAGCAAAGTTAGAATACTGCAAATTCAAGAAGGCTAAATAAAGCATGTTGCATGAGAGAGCAAAAATTATGGATATCAAGCATAATGACTATAATTCAAAGTACTTCTATGCTAGGATTGCAGTTAGGAAAAATCAGAGTATTGTGGGTAAGGTTGCTGATAAAGATGGAAAGGTTTTCACTAATCAGGATGGGATTAGCAAGGCTTTTATTGATTTTTATAAGAGCCTGTTGGGAGAAGAAAAACCAGTCAAAAACATTGACAGTTCATTCTTTCCCAAGGGAAGTAAGATTTCAAATCATTGGAAAGCAGGTTTAACTAAAAATGTTGGGAAGGAAGAAATTAAAGCTGCTCTGTTTGATATTCATCCCGACAAAAGCCCGGGCCAGGATGGGTTCTCAGCAGGGTTTTTCCAGTAGTCTTGGGAGATTGTTTTTTTTTTTTTTTGAAATAAAAAGTCTTGGGATATTGTTGGGGATAATCTATGTGAAGCTGTAAGGATTTTTTCAGGAGAAGCAAACTCCCAAAGCAGGCAAATGCAACCATAATTGCCCTGATCCCTAAAAAGGTGAATGCTTCATCTGTCACTGAGTATAGACCGATTTCATGCTGTACAACAGTGTATAAAGTAAGACATTTTGCCCATATACTAACGTTTTGAGACATTTTGAGTTCCAATAATAGTCGGGCGAGAGTCCAAATGTTTAAAAAGAACTCAATGTTAGTTATAAATTATATCCGATAAGAGTGGAACTTTAACTACGACTTAGGTAAAATTCTTCGATATGCATTCAAGGTGACAAACAATTTGTTTACCCACTAGAGGTAAAACTCAAAACGGTTACATTTCAAGGCATTTTACGTTAAACTAATAAAATTTGAATTGTACTAAATTTATTAAAAAGTATATTTAAGAGGCTACAATACACAGACATTGATAAAGCCATTACTCAGCTCATTGGGTTATATATTTTCTTATGCATTTTCGATTTTCTTCTTATTTATAATAGTAGTTGAAGTTGCTGTCCTTGTTGAGATTTCCTTATAATCCACACCAAAATTCCAAGCGCCCCATTAAAAAGTTCAAATTTCATCCGAAGTTTTCATAAATCTGCTACTTAGCAAAGAGAAAAAAAAAAATTTGGCTCTCATTAGACCGAATAGATGTCATTCGAGATAATAAGTGAAACCATTTACCGCGACGCTACGTACATATGTGTCATGATGTACCATGCAACAATACTCTATTTAAATCCTGGTCGACCGCCTGTCTATGAAGCCTCTGCTACATGCATATATATGTATACACTACTTGTATACATTGTATTCTCGATGTCTTTTCACAAGCGTCAATACATAACAAGATAAATTATTCTTGCGATGATTTCTGAATTGTTATCGTGATTTTGATTTCAGATTTATTCTTGCTATTTTGATTTGGAATTGTTCTAGCGATGTTCATTTCAGAAATGTTATAACGATTTTGATTTCGTAGTTGTTATTGCAAATTTGATTTCGGAATTGTTATTGCAATTTGGATCTCGGTTCTTGCGATTTGGATTTCGGTATTGTTCTTGCTATTTTGATTTCGGTATTGTTCTTGCTATTTTAATTTCGGAGCTGTTCTTGCTATTTTGATTTCGGAATAGTTCTTTGGAGCACGAGAAGAGGAAAAGAAATGGGTAATGGTAAATTAGAACATGAAGGGGCAATTTGGTCAACATCCATTTTTGTGGATATCAAATGGGCCTAGCCCGACTTTTCCGTAGTTTGGGCCTTATATTTGGCCCAAAGCCCGAAATAATATAGGCAGGGGTTGGCCGTTGCCCGGTCCGGGCGGCTTTCAAAAATAAAACGCAAAAAATTTAAGTTTATAAATCTTAGTAATGTAAATTAGTGTAAATAATGGCGAATTATGACGAATTTGGTAAATAAAGTACAGAATGCAGTAAAATTAGGCCAAGTTTAATAATTAAATTATATTACAATAATAATAATAATAAAATTGTAAAATATAATATTGTAAATTATGACGTAACATCAAAAACCTTTTTAAAAGGGTAATAAATAGCTACTAAAAAACTTTTAAAAAAAAAGGGCGAACGAGTCTGAAATAACGGCCCATAAACCCTCATGAGTTGGGCTTGGGCCGACCAACTAGGCCCAAAAGTTAAGCCCGCCCCGAACCACATATGGGGTCTATTTTTACCCCCGAGCCCGGCCCGGCCCTTGATCACCTATATTGTGCTCGTGCTTTGACCTACGACCCGGACAAACTGCCCGAGACCCGACCTAAAAAAACCCGGCTTTTTAACCAGAACCCGAATAAGACCCGAATTGGCCCAAAATGACAAGGTCGATCCGACTCGACCAGTTCGACGCGTTGGGTCAAATATAATTAGCAAAAAAAAAATTCAATAATTAAATAATTACTATTAATGAAAATTTCACATAAATGAATTAACAATAAAATATTTAAGAAAAATTCTTATTCAAGACATAAATATGTTGAAGTTATTTTAATGATAAAATCTACTGACAAAAAAAGTTATTTTTTTCGCCTACTAATGTTTGGTACAGTCATAACACAAGCTTTGCTAAGCCAACTTTGAAAAAACAAACAAGTATAGAGAGCAGAAAACACAGATAATATAAATGGCTTCTCGGGTCATGATGAGGAAGAGCACTGGATCAAGGTCGCTCCACATCGTAAGCCAAGGCCGCCTACCACCAAGACCCCTCAGAAATACAAGAGGTACCCTCCATCTAAATTTACTCTTAAGCATGTACCGAAAGCTTCTGAAACTGCTGAACAACCGGAGCAGCAGTCTACCCCTACCGCTCGTAATGACCAGAATACGATGGCTCGCCCTCTTTCCGGGGGTTCACCAACTGATAATCCCAAGCTACGTTTCAATGGTCAGCATCTCTCTTCCGAAGCTGATCTAATAAACGCAATCTTTGACGATGCTACGCCTCAAGCACTCAAGGATCAGTTGCTGGACGTGTTGGCCAATGACCAAAAGTCCTTATCTGAAGCCCTTATGGAGTGCAATGACCATTGTTCGCACTCTTCTGACTCCAACAAAAGACGTCGCAAAGATGAGATGGCTGACTCAGCCACCTCTTCCTTCACCTAGTCCCTCCTCATGGCTATGACACTTTCTTTTTTGCTTTTTCAGTACCAGGCTAAACAAGTAGCCAGGTTTTGTGTTGTCTCTCTGAGAGTTGTTTTGTTTTTTGTCAACTCTCCCTTAGTTTTCATGTATATTGTACTTAATGATAACCAGGCAACACATGCTTACTTTATCTATGTATTTTGTACTACTGTAATTTATACTAAGCACTGCTACTTTTCTACTCTGTTTTTTGTTATGTATGCTCGTATGGTCTGTTGCTACTTCTCTACTCTGTTTTTTATCATGTATGCTCGTATGGTGTGTTTAAATTTATTCCCACTTGGTTGGGGCAGGCTGTTTCTAGTATGTTTTGGAAGGGCCCTTCCAGTCAACACCCCATGTTATATTTTTTTATTGAGTTTCTACCTATGATTCCATTACATCGTTATTGGTATTAACATTTCCTTTCAGGCTGCTTTTCATGGAACCTTGCTGCTCTTGGATGTACCTCCAAAGCAATCAACACCAAGGCTGATGACTATGGTATTCGCAATAAGTATGATCTTTATGGTCATTTTCACAAGGATAGCGAGCCACTATCCTTTCATTGGCATCAAGGCCGTTTCTATGATCTTGACGATTTTGTTTTTTTGGCTTCTACTTGCTCAGCTCATTGTAGCTCTTTGTATTTATTGTACTTTTCCTTCTTGGATGTTTTTCCTCATTTTACAGCAGGGTCTCGTTTTATGTTGCACCATTACGACGAAGTTTATTAACATTGATCACTTCCTGCACCAAGAAAGACTAATGATAATGGCCACTGTTTGCATAGCACGTTTCTTGCTTATGGGAATTTTATTCCGGATAGCGATCCACCATCCTCTCCTTGGCATTAAGGCCTGCTTTATGCTTTTTATGCTTCTCCCAAGTCCTCTTTTTTTAGTTCCACCTTGCAGGATCGTATTCTCTTGTTGTATAATGTTTTTGCAAAAGGTTTTTCTATGTTGTACATTTATGAATATTTTTTCTTCTCTCAACTGTGTATTATGAAAATAATTGCTTGGAATATACATGGTGCTAAGCGCAATAAGGCGCTACAAGAAATACTCTTTCTTAAACAGAAGTTCAACCCCGATGTTTTTTTCATTACGGAAACAATGACTACACCGACTAATACGACCCAACTTATTCGGAAACTTGGTTTCGACCACATGGAGATTATCCCACCCCATGGTCATTCAGGTGGAATTTGGGTGGGTTGGTCAAACCGCAACATCAAAGTGCATAGCATCAATACTACGTCTCGACTTGTTGAATTAGTCTTGGAAGACTTACCAACGGGTCATGTATTATCCATCAATGGTGTTTACGGACCGGCTCAGGAACGTGACAAACCTCACTTCTGGCGAGAACTCACCTCAACTTTCATGGCTCAATCTTTACCGTGGCTACTTATAGGCGATTTTAATGAACTTCTGCGCATCGAAGACAAACAAGGGGGAATAAGTCCGCCTTTGTCAAGGTTTACTAGATTCCGCAACTTTGTCTCCAACACAAACTCTATCGATGCTTCTTGCAATGGCTCGGCCTTTTCCTGGAAGCGTACATTTCACGATTGCGTTGTCTACGAACGACTTGATCGAGCTATCTACAGTTCGGCCTGGGACAATCTGTTCCCATCCTCGTCAGTTTTCTACGAGAATTTTGCCATCTCTGATCACGCTCCAGTAATTTTTGATACCAAAACTATCGTCTCTCGTGGGGCTGCACCATTCCGCTTCCAAAACTCATGGACTAATGACAATGCTACCTTCTCACTAGTTAAAAAACACTGGACAACGCATGTAAGAGGTACACCATTTTTTCGACTAACGCAAAAAATGAAAAGAGTTAAATACACTTTACGCCAATGGAACTCTAGCAAATATGGTAATATTAACAAACAATTAAGCCGAAACGCCGTCAGACTACTAGTCGTGGAAAACAACTTCCGTCGACGGCCTTTTAGCCCTTCTTTGAAACAACATCTTCACCGGCTTGTTAAACAACGTGAACGACTTCTGCTGTTCAACCAAAAGTTCTGGGGATCCTACTCCAGAAAGAAATGGCTAACCCAAGGCGATCGTTGCTCTCGTTTTTTTCATGAAAAATTTAAGGCAAGGAAAAAACGCAATGCAATTTTTCGCCTACGTAACGACGTAGGTGGTTGGGACTATGACGAGATAGCAATCCAAAATCAGCTTAAGGATGATTTCAGACATCGTTTTCATGCTGAAGCCTCGCCACAAAGGGGACTCTATATTGATTGTTTTCCGGATAAAGTGTCCGAAGAGGATAATCTGGCACTCACTGCAGAAATTACGGAAGTCGAAATTCTCTCGGCATTCAAGGACATGTGCCCCTACAAAGCACCAGGTTCGGATGGTTACGGCCCTAAATTTTTCACCGCTTATTGGGATATAATCCGAGTAGATGTAATTGCAGCAATACAAAGCTTTTTCCGCACTGGGAAAATGCTTAAGGAAGTGAACCACTCTCTAATTCAGCTCATACCAAAAAAGGACGGCCCAGAAAATTCAGGGCATTTTCGGCCTATCAGTTTATGCACTACACTATACAAAGCCATTGCCAAAATAATGGTAAATCGATTACGACCAGTTTTAAATAAACTAGTCAGCCCACTACAAGGTGCGTTCTTATCTGAGCGATCCATTCAAGATAACATCCTTTTGGTTCAAGAGGTTTTACATAAGTTTCAACAATCTAATAATAAAACAGGATGGTTTGCAATGAAATTGGACATGGAAAAGGCTTATGACAGGATCGAATGGGATTTTCTGTGGAAATGTTTACAGGAACTAGGTTTCAATGACACGTGGATCACCTGGGTAAAGGGTTGTGTTACCTCCGTTTCCTACTCGCTCATTGTGAATCATAATACAAGCGAGATTTTTACACCCTCCAGAGGACTCCGCCAAGGAGACCCCTTGTCTCCTTATTTGTTCATTATTTGTATGGAAGTTTTTTGTCGTCTTATGTCTATCCAGGCAGAACAACGTAACTCGGGCATTGGGGTTAAAATCACAGGCGGGCTACCTAAATTACCTTGTCTTCTCTTTGCGGACGACAGTCTTGTTTTTTGCAAGGCTACCCCTACTGCGTGTAAGAATTTAAAAGACACGTTAGATCATTTCACCAAAGCGTCTGGACAACTGATAAACTTTCACAAGTCTTCCATTGTTTTCTCCAAACATGTACCCAGCTCAAGGAAAATAGCTTTAGCATCATATTTCTCCATGACCTCTAAAAACGTCTTGGGACGTTACTTAGGAGTCTATTTCAATGGGCCCCACCCAACAAAGGAGGATTTCAACCATATTGTGGCATCGACTGATGCTAAGCTAAATGCATGGTCCTCCTCTTTCTTGTCCAAGGCTGGCAGATGTGTCCTCATACAGAGCAATCTAGAAGCCATGCCCACCTATGCAATGTCTACCGCTGCCCTACCTTCACCAATCCTTAATAAAATGGACACCCTCAACAGGAGCTTCTTCTGGAAATCGGATAGGTCTCGTAAAGGCCTTCCAATGATTGCATGGAATGCCATTTGCAAGCCAAAACAATTCGGGGGTTTGGGACTGCGAAAAATGAAACCAGTAAATGACGCTTTTCTCGGAAAACTAGCATGGAAACTTCTTACAGACCCAAATAATTTGTGGTGTGAAACAATCAAGCAAAAATATCTGAGACATTCTAGTCTATTCGACTACAAAGCAAAGGCTACCGATTCATGGATCTGGCGTCAAATTCTAAAACAGCGCGACATGCT
Source organism: Spergularia bocconei (assembly GCA_963457585.1). NCBI lineage: Eukaryota > Viridiplantae > Streptophyta > Magnoliopsida > Caryophyllales > Caryophyllaceae > Spergularia > Spergularia bocconei. The sequence goes on from OY734951.1 coordinate 17,746,009, forward strand.
TCGTAAAGGAATTAGATGGAAAGTTGGGAATGGTTCCTCCATCCTCTTTTGGTTAGACAACTGGTGCTACAATAAAAGTCTGATAGAGGTGCTCCATCTTGATCCTAATACAATTGAGAACATTGATCTTAAGGTCGCTGACTTTATCACCAATAAACAGTGGGACGTCCCTATGTTATCATCCTTACTACCTTCTAACTCCGTTGAAAAAATACGCGGAATCCCGATTCCCACCCTTGAGCTCCCTGATGAACCTGTTTGGGGCTTCACAGCTTCTGGTGACTACTCGGTCAAATCTGCCACTTGGTTGCAGCACGGAATTTACCCCTCTGATGAAAAATGGGAATTTCATTGGATTTGGGCACTGGATATTCCCCCAAAGCTACAACTGTTTGTCTGGCAACTCCTGAATAGCGGCCTACCCCTTCGCACACACTTATGCTATCGTATTCCTAATGTCCCAAATATATGCCCATTCTGTCTTAACAGCCCCGAAACTGAGGACCACCTTTTTCTGCAGTGCCCAAGGGTTTTCTCCCTATGGCGGCATCCTCGCGTACGGTCGTGGGTCACAATGCCCCACGTCCAATCCATCACAACACTTTTCTCTTCGTTCACATCTCGAAATAAGACTGGTATTTGTAAGATAATTTTCCTTCTTTGGAGTATCTGGAAAACGCGTAACTTTTACATTTTTCAGCATACTATGGATGATCCAATCACGAGTTTTACCCGCGCCTTCCGGTCTTTTCAAGAGTGGGAGGTTCGGTCGGAGCTTGATCTTTTCTCTTCTCCCCCCCCCCTTCCAATCTCACTGGCTCGTCGCCCCCACCATCTATCATCGAAGTTAGCTGGTCCCCTCCTCCTCACGGCGTCTTCAAGGTCAACTTCGATGGATCGGTCATTCACCATCAGGCGGCAGCGGGTTGCGTCATACGGGATTCCGCTAGTAATGTTATTGATGGTCGTGCATTCCGATTGGGCGACTGCTCTGTTCTCTTAGCAGAAGCTCGTGCACTCAAAGAAGGATTACTACTAGCTCGAAGTAATGGCATCGACGACATACTTATTGAAGGTGATAACTTAACCGTGATTCAAGCAGTGTGTGGTAATTTCAATGTTCCTTGGAGGATCGACTTCATCATACGTGAGATCAAACACCTCCTCAGCCTATTTCGAACATGGAATATCAAGCATATCTTTCGGGAAGGAAATCGAGCAGCAGATTGGCTAGCGTCGCAGGGGCACTCAATCCTTAATTCTCAGGATGAGTGCCCTACCACTTTGTTGTGTTCTGTAGAGTTTCGTGATATCATTACCTCGGACAAACTAGGTGATACCCTGGCAAGAAGGGTTACCTAGTATCTTGTCCTTGTACTCCGCTTACCTTATAAAAAAAAGAAATATATAAATGGCTTCTGTTTGTGCTTCCTCAGCCACTACTGTTGTTTCCATCAGGCAAGTCATCTTTTGTGTTATTAGTTTCCGCGCAATGCTTTGATCTAGGCTATATTACATTTAATAGTAAGTACTCCGTAGTAGCGTAGACACACTTTTTCAACCATCGGATACAAAACACGTTGTCGATCGTATGACACTATGACTAGTTAGTAGTGACATATATTTCGGTCGATGTGCTCTGCCCCTGTTTAAGTGCAAAAATTTTGTACAAATTTCTTTTTACGAATACATGCACTTGATTCTGTTTTCTCAATATGTCTATACACTCGATCATATGTTTCGAAGATTGGAATGTTAGATCCTTCCATTTGAGGCCACTTTTTAATATATAAAACTGATGAAAAAAAACTACTGTGGTACCCCTAGGAATGGATGTTCGTTATATTTTCCAATTATGTAGCTCCAATAGCTGTAGAGGTAATTGTTCTGAAAATTTAAGAATTGTTCTCAGTATGATTTGACTAAGTTGATGTGCAAGTTAGTCTAAGAATTGGGCAAACTCATTATTGGCCTTGATCAACATGGAGGTGGTTGTTAAACTTACAGCTGTTACAACTTACAGAACTTAGATGTTAGAAGTGGCTACTAGAGCTATACATTACCTCAGCCGTATACGTTTCACGCTTTTGCGAATCGACTTATAAAAACCCTCAAAGGGATGATTCAAGTAGCACGCGTTTTACCAAAAACTGTATGCCCAAAGGGAATGATTCGGACATAAGGATCAAATGAAGATATTATTGGACCCTGTTTCCAGATACAAAATTACATACTGGTACAACAATGTTGACTTACATAACAGACGCTTTATCAACTCATTTCGTTACGATAGCGAACATGACAATCGACACATTCTCCTTAAACAAATTTCAATGAGAAGCCAAAAATATGGTCGACACTGAACATCATCCTTTCATCAAACAATCAAATATTGCGGTCACCTAAAGACCAAAGACCGAATAAATTTTGCAAACATGAAAGGCATCATTTCTGGAAGCCCCCATACTGATGCTGATTGCTGGTGAAGCTTGAGAAAAAGTCGTCTGAAGCAGCAGATGTTGGGTTGTAGCTACTCGTACCGAGCCCAGAGCCCAGACCCATTGATGTTCCCATGTAATAAGATGTTGGATGTGCCTTCTGCATATCGTCAGTACCATCACTCAAACCCCCAACTATCCCAATATTTGCTAGATTAACCTTCTTAGCTGCAGAGTCCATGAATGGCATTAAGTAAACAGCAAAAGTACAGGAAGGAGACGCAATACAGCACTAATTTTCTATTAACAGAATGAGAGCAGTGTTCAGAGAAGCAGCACTGTGAAATACGGTATAATTCAGAGATTTAAGGTTGGGAGGAATCGTCCCACATCGGTCTCAACAAGTAGTGAGAAATTCAACCATTATACAGAAAGAAATAAACCATCAATGATCAACCTCATCTCCATTTACAGTTTTCCCCAACACCAAACCAACCATACTATTACTATCCTGATTCATAGAAGGCTCGTTTTTCACCTTACTTTTTTTTTCAATATATACTCGTATTAGATATTTGGGCGAGGATTTTCAGGTACATATTCGATTATTTCGGCATACGTAAATAATGTCTTTCCTACATCTTTTCCTTCCTAGCACATCTAACCTCAATGATATCATAATTCTAGCCAAGATTTCGTAACTTTTGAGCTATTAACATCATCACACTCTTGGACACTCATTGTTCACCAGAAACTACAAACTTCTAGCATTTAACTTTTCACCCCAATTGCCAGACCACAGGAAGATGTTATAGGATATACACATAACATCTACTGGATTTTACTCTACTCTATGGTGGTGAACCAACTAGTTAACAGAAAATAAGAGGCCCACTTATTAACTGGCGCATCCAAAACAGGGAGGGCCAAGTTTGTATATATGAGAAACAAAACTTAGATAAGAAACGTTTAAATTGATTATGAGGGGTCAATTTATATAGTAAAAAACTACTCTTCATGTCAAAAGAATGCAGAAAATGCAGTGTTTCTAATTATATACTTCGGGTAGTTGGTTAGCTAAGGTCTCATTACACCCCTGCTTTTCTGATAGCCAGCCAAAGTTCATAATCAAGGGGAAACATGAAATTGAAAAGAGAACAGATATTGGAATTCAGAGTCCTGAACTTACGTGCAGTTATATTAAGATCAATGAGTCCACGACTAAGTGACTCAGCCCAAATTCCAGACTTGACCTGAAAACCATCTTTCTTTCCATGTGCATTTGAATCTTGAAGTGATTTGTTATTTGATTCATTCTTCGCACCCACCTTAAGGGTATTCTCAGTGGGTTCGTGAGATGCTTGACCAGTTTGAGAGGTGAATCCACCAAACACATCAGACCCGTCAAAGTTGTCCAATGGAACAGCAGCAAAAGGATCCACAAAATTAACATTCGAAGGCCCTGAAGTTTCAGACTTCAATTCTTGTCGAACAATGGGATCTGGGGATGCAAAGAAGTCCATTGTTGCAGAAGTTGCAGCAGATGATGCAGGTTGTGCAGCAAAGAGATCAACATTGACCTACAAGTATCCTCAAACATAAGTCAGAGGGTGATTACTTGAACAAAAATAACACATTCAGAATTAAGGGGGACAAAGCAGAGAAAATATGTATTTGCAAAGGCCGTCTAAAGGAGGAGCAAAGTTGGCCTAGTGATAGGAACTTAACCTCCCTGAGGGTTGTCCCGGGTTGAATCCTCATATCCCCACCCCCGCAGCATTGGCTGCTTCTTTGTCACCCCCCCCCCCCCCCCCAACCCCCAAAAAAAAAAAATAAAAAAAAAAAAAGCCACATCTAAAGCAACCTAGGTTCTGCTTCAGGGTAAAAAAATTAAGTATATTAATAGAAGACAAGCATTCAATCGCGAAACAAATTCCAATTAGAAAAAGGGGTCTGCAATCAGGTTTCCTTTTGTTTGGTTGTAATATACAAAATTTGAAAAGAGGAAGAGAAACGGGACGGCAGAGACACATGTGCAAATAAGTTTTCCAGCTAGGAAGAGGAGACAAGTTGATCTATTTCCTCCTCTCTTTTTTTCCATTTCCCCCACCCCTTGAAACTGAACTAAGGAAATAAGAAAAAAAAAAAAAAAAAAAAAAAAAAAAACATCTTTCAAACCAAACTGAGGTTTTAAGTCAAAGCTCTCTCAGTGACAATGAGGTCTCTTGACTGTCCGTATCATATTTAGTTTATATAGACCTTCGAGCCTTCATAACTGGAGAAGATGCTACTACTTGCATCAACTTGAAGAAATTGGGGCAATCTCTCATTTAATTTGGCTCTTCAAATCGTCATATAAGTCAAAGCAATAAACTAATAGAAGAAAAAAGGTTAAGACAACAACTAAATTACTGAACTAATTATATAATTAGCTACAAATAAGTGCTGGGTATTTGTTATAATCTTTGTGACAATCAGAGACTAACAACAAGAAACAAACCTGAGCTCGAGGATTTCCCCCTGATTCAACTTGGGGAGCAGCTGAAACAAAATCTGCATCTGCAAATAGATCAACATCGGATGACTTGTTATCCAAGCCACTACTTTCTGGTGGAGCAGTAGGTGCTGCGTCTAAGAAGTCTCCTATTAAACTCTCCCCAAAGAGATCCACTTGTGGTGAAGTTCCGGCAGCAGGTTCTGCAAATAAGAAGAGTTGGACAATAAGCAGAAGCAGAAAAAAAAAAAAAAAAAAAAAAAAAAATACAGGTATATCTTCAGAGGCGAACAAGTGGGATCACAAACTAATGAAGTTTTGACATCTGAAAGGTTGGATCAAAACTACATGCACTCACAGTTAAAGGCAGAGAAACATAGGTGAAATAGACAAGGATCTCATCATACATGCAACATGCATTAAGCAAATTGACTATGGTGTTGACTGAAACTAATGTTGTATCAAAACCTTCGGGAGCATTTTGGTGATGAGAAATATATATTCACACATTTAGACTCTAAACCTCGCATAATCGCACTGTAGTTCTAGATTTAATCTTTAATGCCTCAATTAATAGAAATTTATGGTTCATAACAGTGTTTGCAAATTGTCCAGACTCTTTCCACTGATATTGAACGCTGCATGGTCCCAAGAGTTCAACACAAAAAATTCTAATCGCCTACAAGGAAACAAGGTCAGCCGACATCCTGGAACAAGCTTTTACGCAATGCATTAGGAGTTAGGGAAAAAGGGCTAATTTGCGTCGGGCAAAATAATTAAAAAGGCCATTCATAAAACCTTTCGAAAAAAATAGATTAGCCAGTTTTGACTCTCTCGTATCTCATCCACCCAAGTCGTCTCTCCTAAGCATCTGAAAGCTTCAGGCTCCAGCCCTTTAACTCTTATCATGCTTCATATTCAAATTTAATGTTTCAATTGAAAGAAAAACCCCAGGTCTACTCGAATAAACGATCAGTCACTCTTCTATTTTTTCCAGGTTGAACCCATTTTTTACATCTGTGTCTGAGTACAGATGCATCCAGTTGTATGATCTGAAACAGTAGAGTGCAGTTGGTACTACCACCAACATAATTATCAGTTCAACAGTTCCAAGTTCCAATGGTATTTTAAAGTTTAAAAACCACCAAACCCTTGCTTAAAATACTTACTACTGTCTACAATTAAAATGAATCCCGCTCAATAAGATCTTAGTGACAGCTTAAACAACCAAAACTTCACTGATCATTAAGAAGGCAAGAGTTTCAGGCCACCATAAAAAAAAGTACCTGATACCTTGCATCTATATTGTGATTTGCAAGATGACAACGTCTCAAATAAAGACCATCTCCAAAAAGAGTTAATGTGAGACCGACCCTCACATTTTAGGGTAAACTGAGCACTTTTATCACAAGGGACTCATTTCATCTTCAAAAGTGACGCACTCACTTTAAAGGTGAACCATGTAAACTAACAAATGACATTTTTATCTACCAGCTCACTTTTTACATCAGGTGAGTTCCTTTCAAATTACGTAGGTCACTATCACTTGCTAAGTAAGTCACATACTCACATTATGGGAAGTGAACCCTTTAAAAAGAAAAAATTACTATCACAACATAACTAACCCTTTTAACCTAAAGGACTGCCTGAAATGGGATTATTATTGAGGGCATACAAGAAGCCAAAATAGAAGGAAAAGGAGGGAAAGTGTGAGTTACCTGATGGCATAAGAAGAAGGAAGGAGGCGATGAGGGGAGCTATACTCCCAATTGGAGTGAATGAATTATCCTAGGTGGGAGGAGAGCAATAATTACCTTCACCCCCTCTTCCTCATTTATCGAACACCACCACTACTTCTTCCATTCCTTTGTTTTTCTCTCTATTACTCTCATAACAATTACACTCATTTCAAAGAATCCCTAAAAAGTTAAGTGGTCTAAGTATAACATATAGTGAGACGCTCTGACACAAGACTTGCTGTTTAAAGATTTACACTGACCCTGCCCCTAATCCCCAACAAATAGAAAATACGAACGCATAAACACACATGGGCAAGAGAAGGATGTTTGTCTTCACACAGTCTCTGATAAGACTTAAGGCAGTCACTTCAAAAAAAAATTGTTACCGGGGTGGCAAGCACTAAGACCCATATAATTGCCATGGGACTAACTGAAGAGACTTAGCTCTGAAAAGACGTGGACAGACACATCTAATCTACTTCAATGAATCTACACAAGCACTTACTGGATGAGGTAATGCCCCGAGGATCAAAATCATCATCATCGTCAATCTGGCTGTTCAAAGTTGCACTTCCACTCTCATGGGAATTGGAACTGTAATCATCAGAGTTTATTTGTGAGGAAGGTTTTGAAGAACCTGCTGAAGGCTGATACTGATCCTTGCTGCACAAACAACAATACAATGTCAGCGGACTAGGCAACTATATTCTTTAATCGAAACCAAAACTCCAAGTTTTCCAAAGTCAAAAGGAAGAGAATCAAGGAAGGATGTCGATAAGGAAACACCAAGCGAACCATGCACAGCTCACGCACAGATCACTAGTTTCCACACAAGGTTCACACAAGAAAGATCAGATTTCCCCAGAAAATGAGAATTCCAATTTGCTTGAGAAGCCCCAGTAAATCTTCACCAAAAAGAAGCTATGGAGCACAAAACCCATAGTCTCCCATGACAGGCAAAGCAATTTCACTATTCTCCCACCAAATTCAATCAAGTCTTCTCCCCCATCAGAATTCTAAACATAAGACCTTAGTAGATCCCCCTTACAGCTCCAAGCAAGATCCACATTCAATGTAATTCCAAAGTGCGGATGTGTGTCCTTGTTTAAGGCCTAGGGGGCAGCACCCCACCAGAAGCATAGCTTTTGATTCTTAAGACAATCATCCAATAGATAAATTAGTGAATGCTAGTGTTCGCACATAGAAACATAAAGATTGGCCAAACAAACAGCTTGCCAAATATATTTGGCTTGAAGTCGACCTCCCAGGCTCCCATGGCCTCATCCTATAAGAAATGAAGACAGTCCCAAACCTCATATAGTGAGGAATTACGCTGAAGTGAATAAACAGTTGTCAACCCATTAATTGAAACTAGAATGGGAAACCACCAAAAATAAATTCATTTAATGGAACATGGAGAATTTGATATAGATCTGTTTTTCCTTTACTTTGACTTCATTTTTCTCCCAGAGGGACGGTTCATATGACAATTCTTGTTAGCTGACTAGGAATCATTTTGGGGATAGCTTTGTTGATGTTGGTGTTAACAATGACACATGGACGAATTCAGCTTTAAAATTCTATCCAGAAAAACTGACCTTACCATTAACCTCTGATAGTTTAAAATCATAAGACATCTCTACATCATATCTATTGCTCTGCTGACCATATACTACCAGAAGGCAAGAACAAAATTCACTGGGGGGAAGGTCATAAAACCGCGATTTTCATAATATATTATTTTACTCCTTACAGCCACCAACTCAAGAACTTAGTTTAAAAAAGCGCGCCTGAGGCGCGCCTAGGCGCAAGGCGCCATGAGGCGCAGCTGCCAACGCCTCAGAAGCCTGAGGCGCACAAGTGTGCATGAGGCGCACCTGAGGCGCACTGAGGCGCAGGCCCTGAGGCGCACTGAGGCGCACGCGAGGCGCATGGCTCTGCAATTTCCAGTTTTCTTTCTCTTGTAACCTTATTTCTACCCTTCCCTTTGCCCCTTAATCCCTTGTTTATACTTCTTTACCCATAGGTCCTTTTTAAATACCACAAAAGGGGTAATTTTTTGCAAATTGAGGTTTCGGAAAACAGAATTTTGTTTGCTAAATGAGTGCGCCTCGTGTGCATGAGGCGTGCGCCTTCGCCTCGCGCCTTGCGCCTCATCGCAACGGCCCCCCAGCGCCTCGGTGCGCCTCGCGCCTCCTTAAACTAAGCTCAAGAAAAACGCTATGTAGAGATTAAAATAGGAAAAAGTAAAAAATAAAATAAAATAAAATAAAAATAAAAATAAAGGAACAGTAAATAATAAATGTACTAAGAAATCTAAATTCGCATTTTATAAATAAAGTTATAAAAGCTAGGTAGAGAAATGCTCTGGAAACAACACGTTTCTTCTAGCTTAAGACACCATGAATAAGGACAATCAGCCAAAGAAGAGAGGGAGGCCTCCTAAATCAACGGCGGCATCGGCCTCAGCACATCCGGCCGATCATAATGGTACCAAGATCGTCAACGAAGTTCAACAAGGAAATGATGAGAGTAACGAAGTAAGTGTGCCTTCGAACCCAGTTCTTAATGATTTCATATCTGCTATTCTATCCCCAAATTTGATTAGTAAGAGTAAAAATTCTGCTGAGAAGGATAGTGCTGGTTCTAAATCGAATTTTGAAAGAATTAGGGAAAATCAGATAAACCCAGATACGGATACTAGATTGGAAAATGTGAAGGAGGGTGGAATTGGGGAAAATGGGAATAGTACACCTATTCTGGGTAGGAAGGATTCTTACAAAAAGGCTGCAAAGAAAGTTACTCAGGGTATGTCACTGGATTTTGTAGAGAATTGTAGGACTGCTGAAGTGAACATTGATGAATCAGATGTTCAGGAAGAGGTTTTGTTTTGGAAGAACACCTTAGTTGGAACAGTCGTGGGAAAACGTACCACTCTAGCCCAGATGAATAGTTTTGCAGTAAAGCATTGGAGTAGTGTTAAAACACCTCAGATTCTTTATTTCACTAAGGGTTGGTACTACATAAGGTTTGATTCTGAAGAGGATATGAATGAAATAATGAGGGGAGGGCCATGGAGCATCAATGGAGGCTCACTTGTGCTGAAAAAATGGACTCCGATGATTTCACAAGACTTAGATACACTAACCATAGTTCCAGTATGGGTCTTGTTTCCTAACTTGGATCCCTGCCTCTGGTCATACTCGGCCTTAAGCAAAATCGCAAGTTATGTCGGCACTCCTATATGTGCAGATCAGTACACTACAAACAAGACAAAAATCTCTTTTGCAAGAATTTTGATTGAGGTTGACATCACCCAAGAGTTGCCTGATAGCATGCTCATAAACACACCTTTTGGTGAGAAAATACAGCAGCAAATTATGTACGAGTGGGTTCCTTTCTACTGTTCTTCATGCAAGAAGATGGGGCACACAAATGGAAGCTGCAGGAAAGGGAAGAAATCAACTGAGGGTACTAAGAAAGTCTATGTTCCTGTTAAGGAGAAGCCTGTTACGGAAGAAAAGCAGGCGGAAGATAATGAGATACAGAAAGAGACTGCACCTCAGCAGCCAGAAACTGTAGTCACTACCCCCTCATCCACATATGTGGATGCGGATGGCTTCACTCTGGTTGCGAAAAAGAAGAGTGTATCTAGGAGAACAGCTCAAAAATATGCTGAAAAAGTCAGTCAAGGATTTCAGGCAATACTTGTGGAACCTGTGGAGCTTTTCTTAGATCATCAGGAGAATCTGGGAGAGATGGATGACCCAGGAGGAGGAGGTGAGCCTCTCCACTCCCCATGATCATATCATCTTGGAACATTAGGGGGTTAAATGACCCCCTAAAGCAGCAAGAAGTGAGAGACTTCTTGTTTGCAAATAAGGTGGATTGTCTGGCTATCCTGGAGACACGAATCAGGCCTCACAAGGCTCAAAATATCCTAAGGAAAGCATTTAGTCAATTTAGTGTTGCAAATAATTATAATCAGCATAACAATGGTAGAATTTGGATCTTGTGGAGGCCACAACAAGTCAAGATAGATATTACGAGAACAACTGCTCAAATGATACACTGTGTCATTACTCATATCAATTCTCAAAGGAAATTCGAAGTCACGTTTGTTTATGGTGCTAATAGAGGTGACCTCAGGAGGGAGTTATGGAGGGATATATCAGAATTATCTCAAAGATCTGCCCCTTGGATCTTAATGGGGGATTTTAATGTAGTTCTGAATATTGAGGAGAGGATAAGTGAGGCAGATCCTATAATGAGAGACATTGATGAATTTGCAGATTGTGTCGCTCAGAATGGGATAGTCGATTTGCCAGCACAAGGGCATCATTACACTTGGACTAACAACCAAGATCCTCCAGATAGGGTGTGGTGTAAGCTTGACAGAGCAATGGTTAATAATGTGTGGATTACTCAACATCCAGGCCAGTGGCGGATCCAGAAAAATAATTTCCCGGTGTCCCAATACTATTTTTCGGTGTCCCACCCTTGTTTTTTAGGACCGTTTTATAATTTTTAGTACAAAAATTTACGTTTCGGAAATTTCTTCCGGTGTCCCAGGACCCCCCCTCCCCTAAGGTAGATCCGCCAATGATCCAGGCACTATTACTCATTTCCAAGGTTTGGGTATCAGTGATCATTCCCCGATCCTGGTGAATGTTCCCTGTAACAGTCAGCCTGTTGTTAGGCCTTTTAAGTACTTGAATTGTTGGTGCCTCTCAAGTAACTTTCAGGAAATCGTAAAGGAGGCATGGGAGGATGATATAAGAGGGTGCAGCATGTTTAGATTAATGCATAAACTTAAGAATGTGAAGGCTAAGTTGAGAGTGATGAATAAAGAGGAATTCTCGGACTTGCCTGCAAGAGTGAGGAATACGAAGGAGAAGCTCCTGACATGTCAAGCTGATCTGCAGCAAGACCCTCTGAACTTAGAAAAGATCTTGATGGAGAAGGAACTTAATGTCAAATATAGCAAGCTAAAAAAAGCCGAGATCAGCATGATGACTCAAAGAGCTAAAGTGAAGGACATTAAACAGGCTGACTCCAATTCGAGATATTTTTATGCGAAGATAGCAGAGAAGAAAATCAGAAATGCAATTGGAGTCATTCAAACTACATCTGGGATGCAAGTGAGTGGCCATAGGGGAGTAGCAGATGCTTTTATCGATTATTATGTCTCCTTGCTTGGCACGGAAACTACTATCCAAGATTATCCTACTACTCTTATTACCTCAGGAGATACCCTCAACGAGCAGCACAGAGAAAGTTTGACAGCTCCGATTACAAACCTTGAGATAAAAACAGCTCTAAAATCTATTGATATCAACAAAAGTCCCGGCCCGGACGGGTTTCATCAGGTTTCTTCCTAGCAACATGGGATACTGTTGGTGAAACTTACTGTGCAGCTGTAAAAGAGTTTTTCCACACAGGAAAAATGCTAAAGCAGGCAAATTCTACCCTAATTTCTCTTATCCCCAAAGGAGCTACCCCGAAATCAGTCGCGGATTTCAGACCCATATCCTGCTGTAGCACCATATACAAAACTATAAGCAAGATTCTTGCTCTAAGGATGAAGGAGGTGTTGCCAAAGATTATTGGTATGGAGCAGGCGGCTTTTGTCAGAGAACGGCAGCTTTTTGACAACACTATGCTAGCTCACGAACTAGCAAGAAAGTATGGGAGGAAGGACATTTCACCGAGATGCATAATCAAAGTGGATATCAAGAAGGCGTTCGACTCTGTTTCATGGGATTTTGTCAAGAGCATACTCAAGGATTTTGGCTTCCCTGCTCAATTCACTCAATGGGTCGTCTCTTGTATCACTACTACTCACTTTTCTCTCTGTATAAATGGAGTAGTAGAGGGGTTTTTCAAAGGGAAAAGAGGGCTGAGGCAAGGAGACCCCCTGTCTCCCTACCTCTTTGTGTTGTGCATGGAGGTTTTATCAAGGTTGCTGAGAAACTCACCCTCAAGTCCTGATTTCTCTTTCCACCCTAAATGTGTGAGAATAAAACTCACACATTTAATCTTTGCAGATGACTTGTTGGTTTTCACAAGGGGGGACCTGCCTTCTGTCAAAGCAATAGCCCAATGTCTAGATCAGTTTGCTAGCTGCTCTGGTCTGCATGCTAATCCACTAAAGACAGACGTCTATTATGGAGGAGTTCGTCAGGAGGTAAAACAACTAATAGCTGAAGCCACTGGATTTTCTGAAGGAAGTTTTCCATTCAGGTACTTAGGAGTTCCACTGTACCATGCACGGCTTACCTCAAGTTTATTTCAGCCACTCTTGAGTAAAATAAAACAGAAGCTCAGCAACTGGGCAAACCATCTCCTCTCCTATGCTGGTAAGATTGAGTTGATAAATTCAGTTATCTTTGGTTTGCAAAACTTTTGGGGCGCAAGTATTCTCCTCCCCAAAGGCATTGTCAAGAGCATTAACAAAATGTGCAAAGATTTCATGTGGGGCATAAAGGAGGGAGAAAGGAGAATGGTATTCAAGTCTTGGAATAGTTTTTGCAAGCCTAGAAAAGAAGGTGGGTTCGACATTAAGGAAATTCTTAGCTGGAACAAAGCACTTCTGGTGAAATGGCTGAGTAAAATTGAGCTGCTCCCCGAAAGCATATGGGTCAAATGGATTAAGGCCTACATTATTGGCAACCGAGACTTGTGGACAATGAATAGCAGAGCAATGTGGTCATGTAGCTGGAAAAATGTTGTCCACATCAGGGATGAATTGATAGAGAGATTGGGAGGTATAGGCAATGCAAAGGAAATGATCGCCAGAGTTCATAAAACTACTGAAATATACGATATTTTTAGGGCCAAGGATGAAGAGAAGTACTGGAGGAAAACAATATGCGACCATGCTGTCATTCCAAAGCATGGTTTCATCGGGGCTCTAGCAATACAGAAGAGTCTAGCCACATTGGATAACCTATGTAAAAGGGGTACACAGCTGGCTAACCGATGTGTTCTGTGTTACAGCAATACAGAGACAACAAATCACTTATTCTTCAACTGCAACTTCTCTAGGAGAGTCTGGGGCTCCATGGTCGCTAAATACCAATTCCCGCATGGTATTTCCACTCTCAGACAGGAAATGAATTGGTTTCAGAGACATAACAAAGGGAAAGGATGGAAGCAAAGGCGTAATAGGTGTGCTCTCCTCTGCACAGTGTACGAATTGTGGCGAGAGAGAAACTTTAGGATCTTTAGAGATCAGAAAAGAAGTGTGGAAGAGATAGTTAGGAAAGTTAGCTACATAGTAGCAGTAAGAATGATGTATTTGAATTCAGGAATTCCCGAGGATACTATTGTAACCATGCTTTGAGTTGCTAGCCTGTTGGTAACTTAAGGCATAGGTTAGCTTTTTGTAATGGTTTAGGGGATTTTTCCCCCGTTTTATATAAATTGATCATTACAAAAAAAAAAAAATAAATAAAAAAAACAAATAAGGAGTCAGCATTTCTCCTAGCCTATGATCAATACCAAGCAAATTCCTTTTTTCTTTCTCTTCTTCCTCCTGTACTCGGTAGAGATTTCAACAGGAAGGGAAGTCGAATCAAACTACAAAAATAACATAAAAGGTCAAGTTGTTCCACATACCGAGTGGTTTTCCGTTCAGTAGCAGCACCTTGACGTGACTTGGGAACAAATTTCTCAAATCTATCTTCCCCATACTTATCTTCGTCCTTATCTCTATAATTATCACTATCATATCTCCCACTGAAGCCTCCATACCTCTGATTGCTTTGGGAGCTGCCACCACCGAATGAAGCTGAACTTGACTTGAACGAAATTCCCGTTGATGAAAGGCCAACATACCTGTGGAGTGTGAGCAAATGCACCGATGAGCTTCATAAGGATTATACAGTACAAACTAAGGGGATATGATCCATAAGACTAAGCACACACTTCTCACGAGTAGCTGCAGCTTTGTTCCGTACTTCTTGGATCTTATCCTTGTTATTTAGAAGGGCGACAATGTTTTCTGCTTTTTTCCTAACATTAATCCCCACATCTTTCCCATTGGGTTCAACATATTCAAAACCTGTGAGGGACTAAAGTAGTCCAGAGCAAGAACAGATGGAAGTATAAGAACAAGGTTTCCATTATACGCATTCATGTCAAATTATCAGCAGTGACGAGAAGACTCTTACAGAGATCTGGAACGTATGTTCTATGATGTCATCAACAGCTCGCTCAGCTCCATTCGCAATTAGATACTCAATGACAGCAAGTGCCTGTCAGAGAGGCAAAACAAATAAAAGGGATAAAGAAGATATCCAAAACCACTCATCATCAGAATATTTTATCAAAAACCTATCTGCTGTTGAGGTTTAATAACACAAGCAAGAAAAAAATACCTTATAAACATAACGCCAGTCCTTGCCAGTTTCACCCAATCTTGTCCAGAGAACATTCATAACCATTTGACATTCGGTACTAGCAGATGACAAAAGAAAAGCCACGAATAAGTTGAAATCCTCTTGTCATCCTAGACAGCTTAAACAAAAGAGTTCACTACAATTTACAATTTTTTGGTGGCTTGTGCTATTTCTGCCAGCGCACTTCCATGAGGACCCCAGGGCTCATTATCTGTTGCATCCAGTACCTATCATAAATTATACGGGTCAATTGCTAAGCCCAGGAATACAATTTGTATGAACAACTTGTTAGTTCTTCTTTTCTGAGGAGACGGGGAAGCACAAAAGAACCTTTTACAGCTCAGATATATAATTAGAAGCGTTGAAATCTTTAAAAGTCATTAACAGTCTTTCATTTATAAGGTGGGTTTTGTTTTGTGCCAACCAATAGAGTTGTATGTAAATAGCCTCATTTCTAGTGAAACATTGATGATAGTAACCTGAATACCAAATTCCAAACCTTTTTGTAGGTGAAAAGAAGTTTGCAAAGATAGGAAATGTAACCCATGTACAAAAGGAAGGCATATAACAATAAGAACAATCACCACCCCATACTAACATTCCACATGTACCAACATATAAGGAATTCCGCATTTACATTATCTAGAAGTTTGCTTTTATAGGCTTGAGGTGCATCAAGGTGATGAGGGCCTAATACAATGAAGCATGAGGCCTACATCTCATTGAAGCATGGCAAGCTTATTTCTAAACTAAATTTTTTTTTTTTAAGTCACACTTCAAGTGCTATATAGAAGCTTAAAAAAGGACAAAGTGGAGAACTAAAAAAGAATACAAGAAACCACACCTATTAGCTTTACAAACTCCATAAAGCCAACTAATAGTACTCATCTATAAAAATAGTTAGCTCAACCTTCTCTTCTTCCTCATCCTCATTAAGCCTGAAGTCCAAAGCACCACTACCTTCTACTTCTGAAGACATCCCACCCTCTACCTTCTCGTCAATTTCACCAACTAAAGTGGCTCCCACGACACCCCTTCCTTTGGCATCAACTGATGGTCCAAATCAATCACTTCTGAATCTTGACGATTTTGTAACTAGGACCATATGCTTAAGAAGCGCTAAGAACTGCACACTAAATCAAAGTGTCATTATCAAGCACATAACCATATCATCCTCACAATCATCCTCCATTCTCCCACTCATTACCATCGTCAATGATGATCAAGAGAACAAGATAAAGCTCTAGATCTTGACGAATGTTTGATGAACTGATGGAGGAGCGTACATTCTGAAGATGGATAACAATTTACATCTTTTAAGTTAAAGTTGGAGCCCATTTTATTGAATTTTAGACTATTGTTGCATTTTAAATAAGCATATGCCCGGTACATTATATGTTAACTTTTTTTATGATTAGATTTGGTTTCAGGTTCACCACTCAGCACCTCACATCCAGTCCATGCTGCATACGCCTCATGTGCCTGCCTCACAGAGGCCATGCCTAAAGCATTTTTGTCCAATCTCCATTGCCATGACTTGACTGATACAAAACTCTATGAAACTTTTGCGGCCAAGGCACGCTTTCAAAAAAAAATCCACTGGATGTCCCGGAAAAAACCAAAACCCTACCCCATAATGTGAGATAAATTATGAGCACAAAGTACTAAAGAATACTTCCCTTATTTCCAGCTCCAAAACCATTTAATTTCCAAGTACCTTACAGAAAACTACCTCAAAGCTGCAAAAGGATATAATCAATAGAAATTACGAGTTTAGAGGCCTTAACTCAAAACGAAGTTCACCAAGTTAGTTTTATCCTTGTAGGCCAACTCTCATAGTCAACGACAAAGAGCTTGTTTTGTCTAAGAGATGACGATTTAAAAGTGAATAAAAGAACATCCTAGCACTACCTGTACACCACTTAAGTCACGTTCCCATACTTCTTTGACAAAAGAAAACTTGCGGCTACCTAGCTTTGCACTTTCGCTCTCTAATTATATCTCTTATTAGAGTATGATTCGCTTGCTGAACCTCAAATCCTCACATCAATTCATTAGCTTCTTGACAAGATTCTCAACAGAAATACACCATCAACTCGTGAGCTGTCAATTTAACTTTTCCTTCCTCAAAGTCAGAGAATCGTATGAAAATTAGGTTTAATAATTCCTTCCTTACCGCGTTCAACAAAAACCAACATGAGATCTCAAATACTTACTATCAACTGTAATATTTCATATACATCAAACTGATCATATGGTACAAAGGAACAGCTAATGCATTATAACTAGGACGATCCCCCGCTGATTTTCAAACCACTAGGCCAACCTTGATCCTCATAATCCATACGAGTACATTGTAACTACGACACTCAAATCATGTCATTAAGCACACAAAAAACTCGAAAATTAATAGCAGCGCATTCCAAAACATTTCCGATTTCCATACAACTCAAGATCATAATCAAACACACTACACATCCGCAATGAGAGCACATGATCACTACTCTTGAGCTCCCAGCTATCATAACCGATGATTTCGGCGACAATACTAAAACTAAACTAGACATAAAATCAATAATTCAGTACAACAAATTGAATAAAAATCAAATCAAATCAAATCAAAATTACATAATTAACACGAATGAAAATTCGAACCTTTTGCTCAATCTCAGGAACCTTCAACACCTTCAAATTCACCTCTCTTTTTCTACAACAATCAAGTTCAAATCACATTTACATGAAAAAATCACAAATTTTCGAACAATTGAACAACAAATTAATGAATTAAAAGCAAAAGAGAAATAGATTACATTTCGCGAACAGTTTGATCGAAGACCTTCATGAAATCCATGGCGATTGTTGATTAACGATCTGATTCAATCGGAAAATGAAAAACGTGATGATCAAGCTATAATAATTGTATATGAACCGATCTAATACGATTTGAGATTTGGCAAAAAAAAAAAGATTAATTTAATTCAAAAACAATTGACATTATTTTCGATAAAGAAAGAAAAAATAATGGAATAAAAAAACGAAACAGGTGGACTGTACCTTTAATTTGATGGAAAGAAAAGGCGGGAGAGAGAGAGAGAGAGAAAAGATTGACGGTGCTTTGCTAATGGAGGTTGTTCATGATTTTACAGAAGATGAAGTTTCATTAATTAATCAGATTTTAGACCCGCCCTATGCACGGTTCACGTACAATTGGTGTTATGATTAACCCCTTTGTATTAACTCAAATTTGCCACTACATGTGCATTAGACAAATTGATTATGTCTAAAATTTACACCTTTAACATTGGTTTTGACATCGTTGGATTCCTAATGTTTAGGTAAAAAAAAAAAAAAAGTATGTCAAATCCTGATGTTGTAGTAATGTCGAGGCAATGGGTTGAAACAAGTGGTAGTGAGTTTAAACTTATATTGATACTTGGCGGTAAAGTTGAATTTCAAATAGTGGATTTGACCGTGATTGTAGCAAATTAAAATTGTGATTCGGACCGCACACAAGTTAAAGTGTCTTCTCCATGCTTAAACCATTAGAATGTTTTTTTTCTTTTGATTCTTTAAATATGATAAAACATCTTATAAATTGATTGCAAGGTTGTCATAATGTCAATTAGAGCATGGGGGCTTCATCAACACTCTAATAGTTTGGACTCATTTGAGTGAGAGTGAGAGTGAGCTATATCGTTCTCATGACTAAAATGACTAAAATGTGCAAAGAGTCGAAGCAAGCATTATAGCTGTATCAAAGGCGGTCACACAAGTGAGACCAAAGTAAGAAGGCTTGAGGAGTGGGAGTTGAGACTTGAGAATGATGCTCCCCATTTCAAAAACTAAGGGGCATGTTCGGTATTGCTTTCTGTTTTCTGTTTTTAGTTTTTTGGAAAACCAAAGTCCCTTTTTTTAAAATCAGAAAAAGTGGTTTTCAATTGTCAGTTTACATTTTCTATGTGAATATTATGGAAACAAACAATTAAAAACTTTATTTTGTAGCTTAGTAAGCTTTATTTTTTTATACGCAAAAAAAAAAAACAAAAACTGAAAACGGTAGTGATACCGAACAGGCCCTAAGGTTCCTCTTATTTTGTCTAACTAAAGCTCTATATGATAGGACTTAGTTAAAGTCTTTCTCATATTAGTTTAGAGTCATTCAAATCAATCAAAAGATCAAAGTCATTCAAATCAGATTAGATTAGATCAGAATTGCTCAAATAACGATCAATAAATTTGGTCCATTATTGATACTAATTCGTTGAAATTCAATCAATTTTTCAACTAATTCAGATCAGATCAATTCGTAGTCATTCAATAATTAGATGAGTTCAGATTAGGAGCAATCAAATCAAGATTGATGCAGGCTTATACTCGTATCAAACAAAGCCTAAGTGGCTAACTTTATTAAGAGTTACCTCTAAACCAAATTATACACACTATACTAAAAACCTATGGGATTGAGATATTGCATTGAAGTATAAAGTACGGAGTATGTGTGAATTTTCACATTAAGATAACATTTCATTTGGTTTAGAGGTTGTTCTGAATAAGGTGATTAGTGAGTCAATTACCTCAAAAAAACAAAAGGCTTAAATCTGTATGAAAATCATAATACTCCGTAAGTGCAACATAATGCTTTTAGAACTTTATGTTGATGATTTTCTTTCTTAAACTAAAAGTAAAATAAATTCTGTACCGTCTTCTTGAAATACCGTTACTTGTTGTTTGTACCGTTTAATTTAGTCCGAACGAATATCAAGTTGAAAGACATAGTGCAGAACGGTAATTAGAAAATATATGTCTCAACGGATTCAACATCGCTACATTCACCGTCCGAATGGAGGACCTCAAATTAAGACACTCAAAATCCTCTCCAATTCAGGCTCATGGCAAGCATGAGAATTGAGAGGTGATCTAGCTGTGCCTAGTTGGAGTAACAATAAGGCTGAGGTGGAAGCACATGAATGTGACATAGATATTGGCATATAAACCCAAGAATAACTGTGAGCCACTAACTACTGATTATTCCAATTGAGCCAAAGAAGAAGCACAAGAAATCAGATTCTATATGCCACATGGCAATCCA
Source organism: Spergularia bocconei (assembly GCA_963457585.1). Taxonomy (NCBI): domain Eukaryota; kingdom Viridiplantae; phylum Streptophyta; class Magnoliopsida; order Caryophyllales; family Caryophyllaceae; genus Spergularia; species Spergularia bocconei. The sequence goes on from OY734951.1 coordinate 17,766,171, forward strand.
TTAGCCAATTGGAAATCAAACTGATCTATCCTACTAGATAAGCCCATGGTCCTTATTGTATCCCCATAACACCCCCCTCACTTGGTGCAATCATAACATAACACAAGCTTTGCTAAGCCAACTTTGGAAAAACAAAGTATAGAGAGCAGAAAACACAGAGTATTTAAATGGCTTCTGTTTGTGCTTCCTCAGCCACTACTGCTGTTTCCATCAGGCAAGTCATCCTGCATCATTAATCTTCGCGCAATGCTTTGATCTAAGTTATGTTACGTTGACGATTCATGTTAGCCGATTTTTAGACAAATGCTTATTATTGTGTGCTCTTGTTGGAATATAGTTACGTGATGGCCTAGACACAATTTTTCAACCATCGACTAACAAAATAGGTTGTTGTATAACATTATGACTAGTTAGTAGTGACATATTTCGCTCGATGCTAGCTCCGCCCCTATTTAAGTGCATCATTTTTGTACAAATTTCATATTTACGAATGCATGTACTTGATTCTGTTTTCCCAATATGTCTACACTCATCATATTTTTCGGAGATGAAATGTTAGATCCTTCCATTTGACGCCACTTTTGTAGTATCAACTGATCAAACACATATAAATAAGTTCATTTTGTACATGTTAAACGGACATAACACAATTACATTAAGTGACGTAAGTTTGGTTGATACAGCTCACAGAAGACAGGGAGTGTAGTTGGTGCAACAAGGGCTTCATTCTTAGGAGGAAAGAGATTGAGGGTAACCAAATTTAAGGCACCAGTCAGCTCGAAATCGGTGTCGGTCTCAGCAGCAGCAATTGAGCCTGAGAGGCCTATTTGGTTCCCTGGCAGCACCCCTCCTGAATGGCTCGATGGAAGGTATATCCCGACCCTAAATCATTTTGCGACTAAGCTTTCGTTCGTTGTTGTTCTAGGACTTGTTAGTTGTATGTATTTCTGATCAAAATTGTTTGTTTATTAATTTTTTTACTGAATTTTGCAGCCTTCCAGGAGACTTTGGATTTGACCCTCTTGGCCTTGGTGAGTATTACAGCGTAACTTCTCACTATATAGCGTAACTTCTCACTATGTAGCACTTCTGATAAAGATCATTCGATGTTTTTGTTATTAGATTCAAAAAGTATCATATACATAATGTGCCAGTACCATAGATTATTCTAATATCAATATGACTTACATCAAAAATTCAAAATGTCTCGAAATAGACTAAAATGGCTTTTCGATACATTAGGACACATGTTCGAATGTCTCACCATATATGATGTATCATGTATCCACTAGCAAACTCGCAATAGTGCGAAACTGCCAATATAGACTTCATAATCAAGATTAACTATAAAGTTGAACTATTGTAGATGCTAGAGCCATGTCCCATGGGGTTTTTTTTTTTTTTTTTTTTGAGGTCAATGTGGTTCATGTTCTTTTGTCACTTGGTATGGAGGTTGTAACCTTCTACGATATACTGATCTAAACCGAATCTAATGATTTAAATTAAAAAGGCATTCTAGAATGAAACATAGAGACTAGGTGCTCGGATCTTCGATTCTACATATTTTTACACCTGTGTTAAAAACATAGAGACTTTCTATATGACCTAGAATGAAATCATGTTGATAATTGCATTAGTCGAATGTTAGTCTAAGATGTAACAAACACGGGCATACAGCTTCAACTAATGTTCATGTTCTTTTGTTAATTAACCTTTCTAATGTACACAAAGCTGATTGCATAGATAGACTGTTTTGTGTCGAGAACTGGATTAATCGATTGCTGTTTCACAATATAACAAACACGGATCTCGAAAGCTTCAACTAAGTTGTAAATGTGTACATGATGAGCAGGGTCTGACCCAGAGACACTGAGATGGAATGTACAAGCAGAGATAGTACACAGCAGGTGGGCCATGTTGGGTGCAGCTGGGATTTTCATCCCAGAATTACTAACCAAAATTGGCATCCTAAACACACCTTCTTGGTACACTGCTGGTGAGCAAGAGTACTTCACTGACACCACTACTCTCTTCATTGTCGAACTCGTCTTGATCGGTTGGGCCGAGGGTCGTAGATGGGCCGATATCATCAAGCCCGGTTGTGTCAACACTGACCCCATCTTCCCCAACAACAAGCTCACTGGGACCGATGTCGGCTACCCTGGTGGGCTTTGGTTTGACCCATTGGGCTGGGGATCCGGCTCGGCCGCTAAGGTTAAGGAGTTGAGGACTAAGGAGATCAAGAATGGAAGGTTGGCTATGTTGGCTGTGATGGGGGCCTGGTTCCAACATATCTACACTGGTACTGGCCCAATTGACAACCTCTTCGCCCATCTTGCTGATCCCGGTCATGCCACAATTTTTGCTGTAAGTGTTATTTATTTTTACTGCATTTTGATTTAGTTAAACTTTTTTTTACAATGAACATGAGCAATGGTGCATTAAATTGGAGAAATGGGTGTTAATTAGGGTTGCTAATGGAACTAAGAAAATACATCTTACGTAGCACATCCTATGATAATTGCTTTGGGGTAATCGATGTTATGGCTAGAAGCATCTGACATGGGTGTTGTGCACATAGTCGGCTAATTCGATTAACAAATTCTCTTTTCCCGAAGTTTGTACTCATATTCAAATGTCGAGTATGTGACATGAGTGTGTAAAGTAATAATGTAATATGACATTTGTGACAATAACATAACGGAGAGTTAATGGATACCACGGAATGGTAAAAGGTTCTTTTAAAAACAGGGGTCTTAATTAACTTTTATTTCAAGTATCAATTGTATGATTGATGTATATGTATCCTAATGGAGTGTTTCATATGTTTGCAGGCCTTTAGCCCCAAGTGATAGAAGCAAGCTAAGGGTGAAGGATATTAGGGGAGTTTTACTTTGGATTGAACAAAGTAAAAAAGGGTATTTGAAGGAGAGAAATTAGGGTTGAGCTTGATCGATTGTTATAGTTGTTGAATCTGGACAATGCTGGTGGAATGTACAAATACCTTTGGATTCGAGTACATAATCTATGAATATCGTCTAATCTTAGATTCACTCCTCATCGACGTAATTCTATATTCTATGCATGTAGTAGGTTTAACATGCATGATAAATACAGGGATACGAGCATCATATATCACCATTTATTTGATTCATCCATGGCTATTTCAAAATCGAATTCCTGCATACATATCGATCTACAAGTTAGTAGTTACCCCCTTTTTTTCCAATTAACATGATGGTCATCGAGTGTGAAAAACAAATTGCCCTTTTGTCGAACAATATATTCACGAAGCTAAGCAACCCAACTTTACGATCAAGGCTGACACGGTTATTCACGTCAACATTAGTCAATAGACAACTTGTTCTAGACCATACTTAATACTTAAAAGAGACGATATTTTGATGTGGTCGAAAAGATAACTTTATCTTAGCTTCGCGCTAATTATACAACTATCAATAGATTATTAATAGAATGAGCCTAATAATTAAAACCTTGACTAAGACCTACATCATTTGCACATTAAACATTTTGCCACTGTCCTAGCTCAAGTCTAAACAATCATAGTTAAACACTTAAACTTATGCAAATTGGCAAGTTATGAACATAATTTCGTCACATTTCTAATTCCTACGTTAAAGAATGTGCTAGATAACATAATTGTGCGACGCCGTGCATACGAAACCGAAATCCTCTTAATTGTATAGTTCTATTTTTATTATTACAATATCAAGTATATTATTAATTAAATTGATACAAAGACTCAAATGACTTGCCCGAAGAAATAATGCAAGGTCAATGCAAAATCACATTAAAATTAAGGGTATGAGTGTATGACTGATAAGATATCATTGTCTCCGTAAAAACAGATAAAACACGACAAGTCAAGGGGCGGCTATTAATCAAAGTTTAAGGCATGCAATTGCAATTTGGCTACATTATTTGTGTCGGATTATACCACTTTAGTAGTTTAGTATACTTCGTTCAAGGTTACAAAACAATCATTCCGTATACGACGTTAACTAGCTCAATCGATATAATAAGATTTAGCACGTTAATATCGAATTTTTCATTCCACCTTGTCTCCGTCTAAGAAATCTAAAATTCTTTTGGTTAATGGGTAGATTTAGTTAATTAACATTCAACACCAGTTATTCAACGGAGTTCACAATAAGACGGATCCACATCACAAACTAGTAATTCACATACTATCTAGGAAGTGAAATGTTAATGTTGCCTGTGATAATGTAACAATCATATGTTTACTAATTACTATTACTCTATATTTTGGAACCCTAAGTCCTAGCGTCGTTGTTTGTATGTGGACAATAACGACCATCTTCGATCCCCTCCTTGTAATAAACGTGATGAATAACACCCATATATGTATATCTAAAAACAAAAATCATAAGCAAATGGAACATAATAAACTTACTTTGTAATATAAAGTCATTAAGGTGAATAATCCATGTATAATAACCTCCTTGGAGAGTTTCCCAGGTTCAATTCATTACTAGTTCGCATGCCCGTGCCACGCCCGGGCTATGTATTTATATTGTTTATACTCGTTTTATAAAAAAAGATGTCGTCTTATCTTTGTATTATATATATCCCTACCCCTGCAGCGTTGGCTGCTCCCTTATTTACCAAAAAAAAGTTGAGATAAGAAAAGTTATTGAGTTATACTCCGTACTATAGGTTATATGCATATTGCTAAAGGTCTACAGTGTAGACACAATTAATTTGTCTTAATGTAAAATTAAGTTAATAGTAGTAAAATCGAGATTGGAGTAGCAAAATTAATTTGTGATGAAAAAATCATGCAGTAAAATTATTTGTGTGGGTAGTAAAATTTTGCTAGTGTAGTAAAATTAATGCTAATCGTAGACACTTGTAGACTTCTAACATTGTCCTTTATTATTAGCTAGAAATAAGAATCGAATTCCTAACAATAAGTTCTTGCATTGATGCCTAGCTAGCCATTGAATTATATACTCCGTATATTACTATATAGGTGTATATGTCTATGTGTTATCATATGAAGTAAAATACAGAGTATATTATATTATCCCCTATTCGGAATATATAACAAGAATAAGGACAATGCTAGAAGTCTACAGTGTAGACACTTGAAAGTGTTACGATTACCATTAATTTTACTACACTAGCAAAATTTTACTACCCACACAAATAATTTTACTGCATGATTTTTTCATCACAAATTAATTTTACAACTCCAATCTCAATATTACTACTATTAACTTAATTTTACATTATAGACAAATTAATTGTGTCTACACTGTAGACCTTTAGCAATATGCAATAATAATAGCGTAAAACACATACATAATACTCCTCAAATGCAATAATGATCGCAATTGTGACAAGAGATGAATAATCCATGTAATGTATAAATTATTGTCTTCAATCAAAAGTTACATAATCATAAATCATAATACACGAATTGAACCTTACAAAATCATGATACACTTGTTAACTAGAGAAGTAGTGTATGGGGTAGCCTAAAATGTCGTATAGTTTACTTTGATGCTTAAATCATATTTTTAGAAATTGTACGATAACTTTTTCCAAAAGAGGAGCTAAATGCATGTTTGCAGTTTTAATGCATATTATGGAATTGCAAACATTTCAGTCATTGAATTTTTGTCAATTTGGGTGATATAGTACATGATTTTTGCAATTATAGACCTACTTTTGAAAGATTATTTATTCATCTTTTTCTCCCTTTTCATCCTAAAGGTCTCTTTCTCAAAGGTGACTAATTGTAAAAGGAATATTCATTTGCCCGTAATGACAAGAGGAACCAGTTTCAAAAGTTTAGATTATGTGACTGCTTTATCTTATTAGTCTTCAATGTACGAGCTCTTTAATTTATACTCATGAACTTTTAAGGCTGAAATTATCGTTGTCAAATTACTAAGAGTTAGCTCAAGTGGTTAAATAAATGTTGATGATGAAAATTTCTTGTCGTTTTCAGGTTGTTCCTTAAATGGAAGTAATCAATCTAGCTTAATTGTTAGCTTGTTACTAGTATCTACTAAGACTTGAAACCGCCTCGGTGGATCAATAAGAGAATATGACTGGTCGATATGGCTGAGATTCTTGTTCTTAAGAGCTGGTTGAACTGAGTTGATGAACAAGTGTTGATTGATATAAATTCCCACTTAACTTGTTTCACGTTCGATTTTGTTAGTTGTGGAAGCAATTGAGCTTCGTTACAATGTTTTCCCCGAGTCCGAGCTTCTCGAATCCAAAAAAATTCTAAATACTCCGTATGAATTACCGTCCAACTAAAGTACTCGTACTCTAATTTTGTGAATGTAATCACAATGAAGTTAAGTATAACGACAAGAAATGAGCAAAGTCAAAGGAGGTTTTTATTCAATAATGTGAAGGAAAGTACTCCTGCATGCTTTTGTTCTCTCTGCACCTCCCTTTGAGAATGGTCTCCATTTCAAAGCTATCCATACGAAATTTGGTTCAAACACACACTATTGACCAATTGACCATATATTTATGTCAAACAATCTTCATATTGATTTTCTCTCTTTTCTTTTCCTCTATTCTTTTTCCCTTTAATTTTTACGAAAATAAGAATGTGAATTGTCAACATTTGAATTTTCTTTATTTGTGATCATTGATCCATGTACAGTTGATTAAAGACATACTCCGTATTTAAATAAAAGACTCATTTAATGAATGATTTGTAACTAAAGGACAAGTATACAGTATACTCGTAATAAGTAATACTCCGTACTACTCTGACTTCACAAAAAAAAAAAAAGTAATACTACTCACTTTCCAATAAAAATAAGCAATACTCACTTGTATTAAGATGATTAAGCTTCCTGTTCTAAAGGAAAGAGGAGTATCTTATGATGGTTGGTATACAGGAAACCCGATCTTATTAACGAGCAATTTTCCCTTAGATCATCATAATTAAAAGTACTTGTTACTTTGTTGTTTTAAATAACCGACTCATTTTCTAGTTAATCTCTCATCGTAAATTCAGTTACTAAATGTACTAGTGCACAATATCTACAAGACTTCAATAATGAGTCTATATCCTTCATGCAAGATGCATGGGACAGATCGATGAATTCATGATAAGGGGGCAAATACAATAAAATCACACCAATTGACCAAACATGGTACTTTCACGACCGTTTTAATTGCATACTCGTACGTTACTTTTTTTCTGCGTAAAAGCAAGCAACATTGGGATCTTTTTCATTATTTGTCTTTGAATTGGCTCTCATATAAAACTCATGCACATTTCATGACATTGACCACTATTTCAGGCATAACCGACATGCTGATGCGCTCCGATCCCCCTTCATATTTGTCCGTGCTACACCCCATTTATGCAAAACAAATAACCAACTAACTCTACTCAAATCCGACCCCACTTTCGTAACATATATATGCTCCATACGAGTAAAGTAGTCAAAATCGCAACTTAAAATGTACCAAAAGGAATCGAAATTTCAGGGTAGACGATAATTAGTAGCACACCGATAGTATTAGTAATGGCTAGTATGAAATGATCGAGTACAAACGACTACTCGTCACGATAATATATGTAGGAGCCGAAATTGATGCACAAATAGCACAACTACTAATAATAATGGTTGCTACAATTCAATTTGATTCAATGTCACATTGTCACCTTGATATGAACAAGAAACAATATTTCTAACCAAAAGGATGGGGTGAATTTAGTAGGATTAGTAAGAAAACCATATGAACAAGAATCCACCACTACTACTCCACTAGTACTAATAACTAGATTATATGGACAATAAACAAATTACTAGTTTTAATTAGAGGGCCTAGTTCATCACTAAATTAAATCTAGTAGACTAATTAATTAATTAGCCAAACCTTGACCAAATCCTTGAGGCTTAATATCTTCAATATCTTCAACACCAAAGTTACAAGCAGGAGGGTTCATCATCACCTCTTCTTGCATCAACCCGAACCCGAGCTCGGCCAAAAACGGGTCGTCCTCGAAACTCGACCCATAAACAGCCGAAGACGATCCTGATGCACTTGAAACTTCCTCAAGTGGGCACACATTCACAGTACTGTCAGCATTGGTAAGGGCAGAAGCAGAAGTAGCATGTTGGGGCATCAGTAAGGCATGTTGAAACGGGTACCGGGTCGAAACCGGGATGCCAACCGGGTCATGGTCGAAATTAGACAAATGTGACATGGTTGAAAAGCTAGGAAATGGGACATTATAAACTTGATTAGTAGAAATAAGATCATAATTATGATTGGTAGGGGAGGGTGAAGTAGAAGGTGTAGGAGTTGAAGAAGTGACAGGAATTTGGAAAATGGGATTAATAATATTGCTATTATTAGTGAAAGTGACATGATTAATAATATCATTAATCTTAGGATTAAATGTGTTTCTTTTAATGTTGTTGTTGTTGCTTGTTGTAGCAAAGAGCTTCTTCTTGAGCTTTGTGTTCCAGTGATTCTTCACGTCATTGTCTGTTCTTCCTGGTAATTTGGCTGCTATCAGAGACCACCTACCAATAAATTAAAATCAAATAAAATCATCATGATTATGAAATTTTGTCCCAAAATCATATCTTTATTTCATAATCTACGTGTGATAACAACAAATTATGGATGCTAGAGCATATATTCCCCGATCCCAATGGGTTCGAAAAATAATGTACACAAGAACGATAAGTCGATAACAACAACATCTAAGTCATAGTCGCAAAATGATCATAATCTACATGTGACATAGCAACAAATTATGCATACCAGAACCTCAAAGGGCCGGGGTCGAAAAATTGTGTACAAGAACGATAACAACAGTACAACATCAAAGTCTTAGTCGCAAAATGATTATAAGTCGGAAAAGATGATGTATGTTTAAAGGAGAAGGAAAAGGGACATGCCTGCTACCCAATTTGTAGTACATGGAAATGATTGTGTTATCTTCTTCTTCTGTGAAACCTCCATGTTTGATGTCTGGCCTTAGATAATTCAGCCACCTCAAACGACAGCTTTTTCCACACCTTCTTAGACCTTCATTCCCAAAACAAAATTGCATCAGATATATGACCTTAATTAGCAATGAAACAGTGAATATTTTACTAGAATTTGACCAATTAATGTATCTTATAAAGTGGCAGAAATTGAGAAGAAAAGCTCAACTTTTTATGGGGATTGATTTAAGCACAAAATTTAACATATATGTAATTGGGTATGTGATGAATTCAGCAAAAAGAATCAAAGAAAAATGGGAAATACTAAAGAGTAAGTTACAATTGAACATTTTTCTTATGGATACGATGATTTTCGAGTCGACTAACATGAACCGCCGTTTAATAAATATGTACTTTAACTATACTTACTATCAAAATTGAAGAAAGAAATTTGGGGTAAGTTCAATTTGCAAATTTGTATGAGTGAATTTGTACCAAAGATCAAAACTTTATATCAAATTAACATGAATAATATGAATGTAAGATAGAATATGGTAAAAAAAAGTGTGTTTTTACCTGCTCTTTGAGGGAGAGAAATCCAGTTACCACCAGTACCATTTTTCTGAAGGTAATTCTTCAAAGTGGCATCTTCTTCAGGTGACCATGGCCCTCTCTTTACATTTGATTTGTCACAGCAAGGTGCTCTTCCCATTGTTTTTTTTACCTTTTACAAAACCTCTGTCCTCTTAGTTAAAAAAAAAAAAAAAAAGACCCCAAAACAAGCAAAACCCAAAATGAGAAACAGAGGTGTAACAGAGAAGTTTTGTGCTCAAAAGTCAGAAACAAGCCAAGAAACAAGAAAAAACAGAGTTAAAAAACAGAGCAGAAAACAGAGAACTTTTGGTTGCTCAAAAATACAGTAAGAAACAAGCCAAAGTTTTTGTTTTGTAAGAGAGTTGAGTTTTAGAAAGAGAAGTGTACCAATAATGTCAGAAACTATAAGTTGTCCTATAGTGTAGGAAATGCCTAGAAAAAGAGCTGCTCCTGAAATAAGGCTTTGTTTGGATTGGAGTTCAGTTTTTAATTTTTTATTTTATTTATAAAATGTAAATAGTGGTGACCCTTCTCTTTGACTTCACTGGACTTTCAGTTACTTCTAATTTGATTGGTACAATTTCTTTTTATTTTATTATTTTTGGGTTTGAAGAGTCGATTGGTAGAAATTATGTTTATGTGGTTTTTTCTTACTTTTAGTTGCCTTTTGTGTAAAGGATTAACCAAGTCAAACATTGTTACACATGGATTGTGGAATTGCTGATGTTACTTTTGGTGTGATCACTTGTGTTGTGTTGTGTGGTGTGGTGTGTTTGTGACAGTTTTGCCCGTTATTTTGATGAATTACCAAGTAAATGACAGCTTGTGTGGACTTTTAATTTGTAACAAGAGCTAAGAGGTATAAAACCTAGCTCACAAAGAGACGTGTCTATAAAATTATAGCAATGTTATGTGACTGAATTTCGACTTTAGAGTATAGAATAGGGAGTCTTATGGTAATCGATATTAGTTGACAAGTTAGTGTTTCAACTAGGTATTATGGTAATTGATATTCTGACAACGTGTTCAATCTTCAATGATAAGTGTTTGGAGCACAAAATCATCTATGGTTTCTATATAACACCACGATTTCAATATTTGAAATTGATCAAAAAGAGGGAGAGCGGTCTACTATAAGAACATTCTTGGGTTAAGCCGATTGTTCATCCCTTAACACTTAGCAAAATCCATTTCTTTACGTAAGGAGTTCATTTTGTTTCGAAAACTAAAGTCGTAAATTACTAAATACATACTCACCGTATAGATAGTGCAATCTAAAGTAAAGAGAAAACATGTGTTTCTTTAATGACGAAAGAAGTATGTGAGATAATTTATAGCATAATCCATGCATGCATCAGGCTAATTAACGCCAAGGGTATCCTACCAAACAGTTATTCAAAGGAAACATACAAAGAAAGAAAACTCAAAGGCATAATTAACCAAATTGAGTAAAAGCTCTCAATTGGCTGGCTTGAAAATTGAATTTTTGTCACCCTAATGTCTTCCTAAACTAAAGTCTTTTATGCTCAATGTGGATTGTTTGCCTGTTCTCTTTCTTTTCAATATGTCCATCACTTGTCCAATTCCACGCTTTTTAAGTTCAAAGTTCATGTCTAATGTCGTCATCTCACATTGTATTTGAAAGTCGCGATATGTTCATCTTGTAGGATACTCATATCATTGTTAATTAGTTTTAAGATATACGGAGGTTAAGTCCTCACTTGGCCTCAGAATTAAACTCGTCTTTCAAGCGAAATTTTTTAAATATTTTGAATAGTAGTGTATTATTTTTGTAGTCATCTCCTACATATATAATCCATTTTGACTCCACTTTGTATGTTGTTTTGTTTGTTTTTTTTACGGGCCGTGGTTGCTTTGTTCTTTACCATGGGAGGTTTGGGTCTTGATGGATCTCGGGTTTGTGTACCCTTAAAAATCGGGTGTTCCGGATCCACTGTTCTTTCCCCCAAATCACCACTGGTCATTGGACCGACCTCGGCTCTGTATCCTTCTCTCCCCCCCCCCTCCGGCACCTAGGGTGTGCAAGTTCTCCCCTGGCTAGTAGGGGACCCTAGTGCCGTTCTTTGTAACTCTTACCTGTTTAAAAAAAAAAAAAATCCATTTACATTCTATCTTAAATTTGAAATGGAATAATGTACGGTACATGGTAAAACTAGCAAATTCGTGAGAGAATTAGTGTATATCAACCGGACCACGCACGAAATAAAAAGTGAAAGATATCAAACATTACAAGACTTTGTGTTGAGAATAACCTAAATTGTAAGAATAGTTAAGATCAGACATAACTCTACATGCAAGTATATTTCTAGACGCATATTGCTAAAGGTCTACAGTGTAGACACAATTAATTTGTCTACACTGTAAAATTAAGTTAATAGTAGTAAAATTGAGATTGGAGTAGTAAAATTGATTTGTGATGAAAAAGTCATGCAGTGAAATTATTTGCGTGAGTAGTAAAATTTTGCTAGTGTAGTAAAATTAATGCTAATCGTAGACACCTTCAAGTGTCTACACTGTAGACCTCTAGCATTGTCCTTTCTAGACCTACTAGTTATTGATAATTGACTAATTGGTAAAATGTATTTACTTGGATAAGTGATAACTTGCAATTTTGCTCATTTCTTTGTTATATCTTCTCGACGTCCAGAATAATTTACCAAAGAGGGACAAAATACTAGCATTAGCTTTTTCGTCCTGTACTATTGTTTGTCTATATATGGTTTAATCTCAACTTTTGACAAAAATTGCAAGTTTGCACTTCCACAAAGTCATCACGTCGCAAGAAGCTCTTCCAATTGCGCAAGTTCCATTGCAGGAGAGTTGAGTACAGAAACGGCTTGCTTTGAATCAATGCATCCACAAGTCGTTAACTTTCTTTAACCTCTTCTTTTGGGTGTTAGGTAATAGTAATTGTTGCCGTCATATACAGTTAAACGGTTTTTCTATTTAGTGTTCGTACATATGTTGAATTGTCGATATTTTATTGTTCGTACATATGTCGAATTGTCGATATGTATAGCATCATGATGTCGACTATACATATGTTTCCTTCGGTAGTGTAGGAGGAGCTCAAGCCAAGAAGACAAATCTAAATTTGCGATAGGTTTAGAACAACGGTGTTCAAAATCGTACTTAAGTCGCTTCACCTATCATTTAACCTCTGGTTCACATCTAAACATATAGAATTGTCATGCATTACATATCTAGCAATGTTATTGAGCTCATCTAGGCGATCTATGTTATCCATCAAGTTCATATTTTTGTTGTGACGATCAAGTAAGTTGTTGACGCATAGTACTCATTATATGGATTCGATATCCATCACATAGAATTGCCGTTATAATACCAACATGGGGAGATCGAACACCTATCCAAGTTTGAACGACATGAATTGAACAAACCAATATGATGAGCCTTTAGGCAAGAATGTTGGACAAATGAAGGAAGGCTAAGCCCTGAACAAGTCAAACAAAGGCCCTAAAATGTGTGTACTTAGTTACATAAATTGGGCTTCTTTGAAGTACAAGACCAGAAATGTTTGAAGCCCAAAAGCATAGAAAATGAAGACAGCCCATATGAAATCCATGGACACTTCTATTGGACTGCCGGAAAAAGAAGTGTGAAAAGTTTTGGATCGGCCCTTCTGAACTCGAACAATTTTTGTCCCCGAATAATTTTAGTACACCCTCCATTTTATTAGGTTCTTTGCATTGTGTTAGAATCCTCTCAAACCAAATGCAAAGAACCTAATGAAATGGAGGGAGTATGAGACCGTCTCATTGACACTTTATATGAACAATTTCATTCCTATTTGTTAGATGTCTAGAATGGACAACTTAAAAATCCATTTTTGTTTTTGAGGTCACTTAAAATCCTCTTTAATTTAAAAATAATATGTTATTTGATAAACATAAAATTATCGGAAAATTCACGTGGTGTCCCCGAGATTTACCAGTTTGCGCGTGGTGTCCCTATGTTTGAAACTTGTACATTGTGGTGTCCCTGAGATTTGCAAAACGCGGTACGTGGTGTCCCTCAAGCTAACGGTGTTAACTTTTTTCCGTTAAGTGATGACATGTCGGCCATTTATAAATTTAATTTGGTATTAATTCAATTTTGTAATTTCTGAAAATATTAAAAAAATTCAAAAATTCAAAAAAAAAGTTCCAAAATCAATTTTAATAATTATTGGGAAAAAAAATTAGCAAAAAAAATTAAGTTATATAATTTTAAACGTAATTTTAGTGAAAATTTTTCGAAAATTCTCTAATATCTGTAAACTTCAGTGCACATGGTGTCCCTGAACTATACACACTAGTGTACATGGTGTCCCTGAACTATACACAATAGTGTACATGGTGTCCCTCAGGTTTGCATTACACTGCACATGGTGACCCTCTGTTTTTTTTTTTTTATTATTGCAACCGCTAGTTACAAAAGTGAAATAGCCTTGAAGGATTTGAAGGTGTTTCGGAGGACCTAATGTGAGTGTTCGTTTTACATCGAGGGCATAGACCGTTTTCCACGAAAAAAACTTACGAAAATGAAGATTCATGGGATGAAATGGAATCCATGAATATGATTTGATTTAATAATAATGTTTGCTTTGGAAAGAAGGATATTTTTACATATATATGCAGCTACAACGGCTACTTTTGTAATTAGCCGTTGCAATAAAAAACAGAAACATGGGGTCACCATGTGCAGTGTAATGCAAATCTAAGGGACACCATGTACACTAGTGTGTATAGTTCAGGGACACCATGTGCACCGAATTTTATAGATATTAGAGAATTTTTGGAAAAATTTAACTAAAATTACGTTTCAAATTATATAAATTTATTTTTTTTGCGAAATTTTTTTTCCAATAATTATTAAAATTGATTTTGGAACTTTTTTTTTTAATTTTTTTACTTTTTTTAATTTTTTAAATATTTTCAGAAATTACAAAAATTAGTTTTCAATTTTTTTCTTTTTTTCCAGAAATTACAAAAATGAATTAAACTCAAGTTAAATTTATAAATGGCCGCCACATCATCACTTAACGGAAAAAAGTTAACACCGTTAGCTTGAGGGACACCACGTACCGCGTTTTGCAAATCTCAGGGACACCACAATGTACAAGTTTCAAACACAGGGACACCACGTGCAAACTGGTAAATCTCGGGGACACCACGTGAATTTTCCGTAAAATTATTTATCCTAAGAGGCATAAATTTTGTGATTTGTCAATTTTCATCAAATGTGTGCCCAAGTCATGTATTTTTGAAGTGTCGAATTTTATCTGTTTCCATATAAAAGTTAAATCCGGTGCTATCTAAGGTAAAGATAACGTCAATCTAAGCTAGATATATAATTATTCGATCGATTAGATATTCCAATTACATGCATGCACCCTAGCCATGCAACTTTCTAAACAGCATCATTTCATGTATGTAATCATCTAATCGATGTGGACTATTGATGTAGTAGTACTTGGATAACAGTGACATTGGTTGTTATCTAGCTAGGGCTCATTTCATGTCCCCGTTGAACTGTTGAAGGATAGGAGTTGAAACAATACACATGTACAGTGACCGTTGTACAATGAATATGGGTATATATTCAAAATTCTCGTTTAGTTTATAGTAAATGACGACGTATATGTATTTGGTTCTTTCTAAGTATATATTTAGTATGCTATCACAAATTAAAGCTACAAAATCTCGACTATATACATAGAAGCTTGTTTTGTTAGACATTTACTGTACAATTTACCCTACATAGAGTTTGACATATCGATTGTATTGTATGTATGTATAGCCTCTATTGTGAATTCGCGATCTTGTTGGACAGTTTTTCCGAATTTTTTAGCTGGATTTTTGAGCATATTCCTTTACCTTTCGAGCGTTTGTTGCTATCATATTATTGCTGTTTAAATTAGCTTATGCTTTCTTAATTAAGTCCTTTAATGTCTCGAAGTGGAAGCGTGATACTTAATTATTCTATCTTAACAACATTCTCGGGGATCATATCCCAAGACTCGAACAAAACATCTTACGAGCACTAGTTCAATTCGTTCTTAAGAATAATCTTAACCAAGTAAGAAGTAACCATTTGAGTATCATCAACTAAGTGTGAGACAGTGAGGTCCATACAATGGTATTAGCTTGACATACATGTCCCCCACGCAAATGATTTCCAGGTTTTAAGCGTAGATAATGCACAAACTTGTTTATACGGAGTATAATTATACCTTGTGCCAGTAGTCATTCGCTTCAGAGTGAGGGGGCTCCCGTTTAGGCTTTTGGTCATTAATTAGAAGGGTTCCCTCGAGTTCAAATCCTATTGGTCTCCCTCCTCTATCTAGTAGACTCTTGAGCGCAGTACATGGTATTGTTTGGCTTGTACATTATCTTCACTCCTCAACCCCAAAGGACATTCGGGTAAAAGACATATTAAGATTAAGATATATATAAAAATATAAATCCTACCAAGAAAGATATAATAAAATCAATGTTATTAGGGGCTCAACTATTAGGTTAGACTTTGCTTGGAATCAGTCGGTAACATATGTACTGATCGGATGGCATAATCTATATCCAACACTAAGACATAAATCGAAGTCTTAGCTTGTTGTTAATGGAACTAAGGTCACCATTCGTTCTTGCTTATACTTGACTCTTTACCATTTCAGGTCGGACAAATGAAAGCTCATTTTAACAACACGAATACACGATCATATGCATGCCTTGATGAGATTGAATTTAAAGGCCCCCTTGGCCATTTGTAATGAATGGTTGCTCAAAAAAGAAGTGATTTTATAAGTTCAGTGAATGAAAGGCCCCATTTTAATGGCCAGATATGAATTACAATGTCAGTAGTATAGTACTATATGAGTATATGTCGTCAATGTCATTAAAGTTCTACCTGAAAGTAGCCTCGAGATAAACCTATGATTTGTATAACCACATTCATAGTACATGCATGCACCGGAGCCATGCAAGTTGATCGATAGAATGCATGTTTAGAATCAATGTACTACGGAGTATATATGATATAATGTGGTACGTAAATGACATTGAATCTTATCTAGTGTTCAATCTGCTCGTGAAAGCAGGTTTCTATTTTTAGATTCGGATCAGATATGATAGATCAAATTTTAAAAAACTTGATTGCTAGCCAATTGACATTCATTTCGTGTATTATCGTAGACAGGTCATAAAGTGATAAAGGTGTAGCCGTGTAGGCTACCTTGGTTTACAACTAACTAGAACAATGTATCAAAGCCAAGCAAGTACTACGAGCTGATGAACACTACTGGAATAATTAATACTAAGCCTCGACTAAAACACGAGCATGACTAAAATTGATTGTTTTTTTTCTTCTTCTAAAAATCAATATTAGTCATGATTTGTCATGAAGTATGATTTCAATTTAGTACATGCATGCACCGGAGCCCTGCAAGTTGATCGATAGAATGTTTAGAATCAATGTACAACGGAGTATATATGATAATGTGGTACGTAAATGACATTGAATCTTATCTAGTGTTCAATTCATCTGCTCGTGAAAGCAGGTTTTATTTTTAGATTCGGATCAGATATGATAGATCGAATTTTAAAAAACTTGATTGTTAGCCTATTGACATTCATTTCTTGTATTATCGTAGATGTTTTTAGCCTAATATAAATCAAGGTCCTAAAGTGATAAAGGTTTAGGCTACCTTGGTTTAATTTGCAACTAACTACAACAGTGTATCAAAGCCAAGCAAACACTACGAGTTGAACACTACTTGAATAATACTAATGGTGTTTTTGGTCAAGCTTCTGAAGTGTTTCTGGACTGATTCTGGGACCTGGAAACTGAAAACTGCCCAAACACCCAAAACTGAGAGAAATTGTTTCTGGTTTGTGAGAAGCACTTTTAGTGTAAATTTGTTTTTCAGAAGTAGAAGCTCCAATTTGGAGCTCCTCCTCCACAAACTGTCTTTGAGAAGTAGTTTTGTAGAAGTTGAATTTTGGCCAAACAGACCCTAAGTCTCGACTAAAACATGAGCATGTCTAGAATTGATTGTTTTTCTTCTTCTTCCAAAAATCAATATTAGTCATGATTTGTCATGAAGTGTGATTTCAATTTAGTAATTAAGAAAACGATTTCTCATTACGATTTATAAGCACCATTTTTGGATAATGTACGTTGATGCGACAGGTCGCGAATAATCCAAGTGACCTAGCGACTAGCGAGATACATTGTAATTTTCAAGACACAAGTCCGACCTTGATTACCAGATTTACCAGATTGGCACATTGTATCCGGAACGTTATCAGATACTACTAGCTAGGGTATCATAAAAGTCTTGCAAATAGGCAGAAAGGTTAACCGCAACTTGTTCAAGTTGGCATTGATTTTGAACTTTAACTTGAATCTAAAGCAAAGAAGCCAAAACATTGGCAAGGGAACACTGAACATAGACTTTGTGAATGAGCTCATACTGAGCTTTTTTTCAACAGCCATTTACATTTAGCCATTTAGTACGTCGTCAAAATTTGTGGACTCGCCCTTAGAACATTTCATAGGGTTTTATGATACACAATTACGATTAATTGGAGAGTTCATACAAGTATATGTGACAATTATTAACCTTAGCTTGCTATATGAATTACTCATATTGCAGCTCAAAATTATGAGTCTGGTGATATATGCATTGGGCTTTATTGTTTGGATTGGTACAAGTATATGAGGTCCAAAGAGGAAACCATTGTGTGATTATAAGGCCCAGGAGAGAACAGATGAAACTTTCTAAGCATCTAACTTTAGAACCGCATGCAATCGTGCATAGACTAATAAATCATTGCAAAGCATGAAAAATATAAAATCAAAAATCAAACAACGTATACTTCAGAATTCAGATGCAACAATTTGATTTGTGAATATAATCCGTGTTCACTTGTTCTTCGTTCCTTAAGTTGAATCATAATATTTATAACAGCATTTTCTCCCTCCAATAATTTTTTTATTTTTTTTTGGAAAGTCCCTCCAATAATTTCGTTTGCTACTTTTGACTTGAAATGTTGGAAGCTACTTCTATACCAAATTAAATACATGATCGCCTTTAGGCGTAGTGGAGTTGGTAGGGTGCAATGTGAAATAGTATATGTACTAGATTTTACAACAAATGAATGATACATTTAGTCCATAAGTAGTTTCAACTTAGCCGGTCAAAAGCAGCAACAGAAATAAGAAATCTCTTTAGATCGAATGGGGTACTATTGAACTACATCTTTCAGACATAATGAAACCACATCCCATATGCCTTGATCGTTCACGGTTAAGCCAATTACCTAAAACTCTTTTTTAGGGGGGAGTGGGGGTGTCCCAACGACCTAAAACTTTAATGCGGAGTATATTTTTTAGGTCAAGTAGCTAAAATTTTATACTCAGCGCAAGTGAATTTTTCAAACCAACAAACCTATTTCATACTTCGATTTCTCCGATTGGTGGAACCATTCTTTTATTCTGGAACTGCATTTTAATCGCATATCTAAATATCTAATCGCAAAGAAAAACATAATTAAGTCAAAATATTTTTTGTCAAAGTCAACAAAATTCTTACACTCGTACAAGAATTGAAGAAGACATCAACATTCACGTGACAAGATCTACCTCACGTGAGTTGTTGGTACAAAAAGGATTAAAATTCTAATCAAATTGCAAGTTGTGGAATAGATTAATGTACACGTCTTTGTCACTACTTTATTTTTATTTTTTCCACCAATCTGAAAATTCTATTAACTAAGATAACACAATCAGAAAAATTCATTAAAAATATTGGTGCATAGTTTCCCAAATTGTAGATACCTTGGTTGAAGTGGAACTACATTTTATATGAACTCCATAATCTCAATGTCGGCCCTCTTGCTATTTTCTACTATAAATTCTCATTTCATGTCCACTTTTGTATACCTAACATGATCTATATGCACCTAATTTTCTACCTCTTTGTCTTAAGACTAGCTCTAAGTCTTAACACACATTTTTCTCTTGTCTTTTTATATAGATACTATGTACTGTTTCTATTTACATCTAACCTTTTCGATCTCAGTTTTATCTAGAACTGAGTCAATTTATAGGTTTTTAGTTAAATATATGAACTATGTTAATGGAACGATTAAGTTTGAAAGCATTTGGTCATACTATTGCTGTAATATACGGAGTAGTTGTAATTTCGATTACATATCACTATATATCAGAACATGTTAGTTAAAAATGTAGCACCTAAAAGATCACTACCTTGAGTCGAGCTCAAAAAAAGTTCTAACTAACATGTCTTCTACTATCTTCTGTCTCGTTCTTAAATTATTAAGTTAAATTAAAATGGTTTGACTTAGTTTATAAAAAAAACCACGACCAGAAAAACAATGACTGGGAACCTGAATTCCCAAGGTTTAATTAATGTGGACCCACATAGAGCACCTTGACTATAAACTAAATCTTGTATACATAATGATGAGAATAAGTTTCAACATAACATTAAGACATGCTAATTAAAAGTGATTAGTTCATTAGCAAGTGGATGAGGAAAATTATCACATAAAATGTTGGCCAATGTGCTGGGTTATAACATGATAAGGACTGCTTAATCAGTTTTTTGCCCACCTCCACGTCACAATGCCAATCCCAATTCTTCACAAATCACCATCATTGGATATAACCTAATTATTTTATGCTTTTGATTAAGCTTTAATCATAGTCTAATCCTTCTTTTGATTAACCATAGACAAAGCATATACTCCGTATTCAGAAGCATGCGAAGACTTTTTATGATTAACACAGTATGCAATATTATTATTACTCTAGCACTTAATTACTATTTGCTGTTGAGATTGAGCACAAGATTTGGACTCACCCAAAAAAAAGGTTGGGGACGTCTTAAGTTTTGACCTTAATAAACACGATTAGGAACCTGTAAAGTGTTAGGTGTAAAACTATTAATTGAATTTAAACCATCAATTTAAACTTTAACTGAGATGGTTATATTTTAATATAGTAGAAGAGCAGTCTAAGGTGATGATGGTTGATTTTCTGTATATGACTTGAAACATTAAGAGTTGTTTCATGTGAATACTAGATAGTGTGGATACCCTTTGCCTATTGGGCATCAGCTGGTGCATAATAGTCCACCTGACTGGTGCAAGAGACGAAGACTATTAATATTTGAACTTGATACCTCTGTGTTAATTAAGCTTTATTACCATTTGAAAAGAAAAAAATTTTAACTTGATACCTCTTTCAATTTAATGGCAAAATTAGAGAACTTGGTTCTAACTAGCAAATAGGAGCATATCGCTTTGCCGAAGAAACCTAAGTTTAGTAAGAGTTTAGTTAACAATATAATAGAACTAGTTGTCATTTTTCAATTCAAAAATCCGGTATACAAATCACCGTTATTTATACAACCTAAATGTAATATCTACCTCATAGTATGTGCATGCATACAAACTTGCATTTTATATTGTTGAACAAGAGTGTTTTGTATTTGTTATAACTAGTAACTAAGTACTCCCTCCATGCCAAAATATATGACGTTTTCAAGTTACGAGACAAGTTTTGACTTTCAGTTTCATGAAAAAATATCTTGTCAAAAATTATAAAAATTATACCATTGGATTCGTTATAAAATATAGTTTCACATGATCATAATTTCATAATTTTTACCCTTATATTTTGAGAAATATCGAAGTTCAAAGAAGTGTCTCGTAACTCGAAAACGTCATATATATTGAAATGGAGGGAGTACAAACTTTATATCTTTAATTAAGTTTACTAATGATGCTTCCGGAAGTATTAGGGTATCTCATTCGAAGCCCCCCATGATAGACAATTCGTACGTATGGCTTTCGAAAGGATTGCAATTTACAAAATGGTTGTCGCCTTCAAATGCATCTGCTCCCATTTTCTTTTTGTAGTCTTTTCATGAAACCTCTCTTTTACTAATCCAATTATATTATTTCTTATTACACAACTAACGCATTAGCTTAATATTGTACTCCCTCCGTTTCTTTCATTTCTTTACGTTTCGTTTGAATTCCTCTCACATATTCAAACGAAACGTAAAGAAATGAAAGAAACGGAGGGAGTACGAATTTATCTCTTTTGATTAATATCGGTTCATCTCATAAAGTCATCAATACAAAACGCCCTAAATATGAGGCTATTATTAGTTTTCATTTTGTCCTTGTCTCTCGTCAACCAAAAACTACAATTTCCATCGCATCAATTCTTAAAAATGTTGCTTAATTCTTAGTGTTGATGAGTTTCCTTACGACGTAAATTAAAGGGTAGTGATCCGTGTAATCAAGATCAGAGGGACGAAAAGAGTATTGGGATGTTGTTGATGACAAAAATAATTTTGTCTTGGCGATGGAGGATTTAGTCAAGTTTATACGATGGGTTGAAGAGAAGGAGAAACCCAATCAATCACATTATTGAGTTTGGGACATTATTAAGTTTGGGCTGACAGCAAAGCAAGGAGCCTGCGTTTTCTAATCAGGAGCAATGGGCGCCAAAACTCGAAGCCAGTTGTGGACAACGCATGGGATATGATAAACCGCTCACAAATATCTCTTCCCACGACTGGAGAGACGATGGGAGTTGAAGTAACTGCCGAAGAGACTATCTTATAAATAGTAGAGAATAAAGCAGCATTAAAAAGGAAGCATCAATAACAATATCAAAGTCTTTAGTTCTTTCTTTCTTTTTAGTGTACATTGGGCAGTCTCGCCCCGTATTCCGAGCAGTTCATGTTTTAGAATATCTTTTTCTTTTCCATGGTGAAGATAGAAGACATGGAGGTAATTGATTTCATCTCTTCCTGGACTCTTCATTAGCAAACCTGACATTACTTTCAATTAAAGAGTCACCATTTTAAATCTGCAGGAATCCTTTCTTTATACTTGCTTTTAGTACTTTTACTCTATGGCATTTAGTTCATCGCGGTCAGTCTAATTTAAGTGCTCTTAGGAAAGACATTTCATATAAGTGTCCTTAAATTTAGCATTCAACAGATGTCACATGATTCGCATCAACTTTTCTATCTGATTTGATCTTACTTTATATAATCTAAAATCATTGATATTTTCATTGAATTGGATGAATTAACATCAACGATTAGAATACTAACACTTGATCGGAGCTACTTGAAACTGGTCTTTGAATTATTCAGTCTAATCTAAATTAACCTCGAAGCTGCACATAGAGGAAGGCGAGGAACTATACATTGTTCGAATGAAACCAGACCATATGCTCATGGTTTCAACCAAAGAAGCCCAACAGACATCAAATAAAGTGACATTTTTATTTATTAAAAAATAGAGATAATGTCACATTCATTCAATAATGTTTTTGAGTTACTAGGAAGCTTGCTCATAGTCCAAAAAGATTCTACTCATGTCTGGCAAAACAATATCAATATCTAAATCATTGTGCTGAATGTACAACACCAAATTATGGAAAGGAAAAACAACACAAATTACATTTTCAGGATAAAATATGCTCTCTTCCCATATAGCCTCCACATCCCACTTTTGGAGTTCACCCCTTTCAAAACATTTCAATGTACAATCCACTCCCAAGCCCTAAGTCATGAGTACCACACTACCACTACTAGAAACAAAAGGCCATAGTTGATTTTCGCACTCGTATTGTCGATATTTACACTTTTCTAAAAACTCACGAATTATGATCATAATCCCGACGAATAAAGCGGTCACATTCCTTTAAATGGAAATCAACTAAAAGCATTACATTGCAAATAGATACCAAAGAAATGACAAAAGGATTTTTTTCATAGATAGGAACAAATGAAAACGTTACTATATACTTACATCAGTTTCGAAACCGGAAATCAACACTACTAACAATAATACTATGATCGCGAAATTTAATTAACATCCTAATAGAGTAATAGAGTAAATACGTACTCAAATTTGATCGACAATAATAAGCGACTAAATACAAGTTCGATGGAACCAAAATAAGAATGATCAGCACAAAATACTTCACAAAAGTTGAACATAGCTAATACTATTAGCTTCTCTTAAAATCTTCAAATCAAATCAACTAATAATCACCATTAGTCCATCATCATCATCAGCATCATCATAATCAGCATCATGAAATCACTACTACTTTTTCCCCATTCCTCATCCGTAATCAATGCCTCCAAAAAAGAGCGCAGCCCACAAAATAGGAGACATTTTCCAACTTTTTTAATCCCTTTTTTTTTTGTTGAACCCAAAATATTTACAACTGAAGCAAAGTAGAAATTCCGGAACTTTCCCCATTTATCTACACAACAAAGATCCATACCATATTTTGAATATTGACCCACCAAAATGTTAACTTGACCCGTTTCCAAATCACATCACCAACTCGGAGACCCACCCGAAATCAGGCCCCTGACTCACTGAGTCAACTCGGTCCCTATCAAGCGAGTTCTCCTTGCTCAGCTTAGCGTATATCCTGGCCCTTAGACCTTTCCCTGACTCAACCCTCTCCATTGGTGCTTCCTCCTCCAAACTCGCCTCCCACGGGTCAAACAGCCCGAGTCCAGACCGAGTCGGAGTCCGGGTTGGTGTACTCGGCACAGACCCATTCCCACAGAACCCACCCATGTACCCACTCGGGCTCCTGGGCGACCCGAACCCTGACCCGGCCCCACACCCACCGACCCCTTGAACACCCCACCCACCAGACCTCGGACTCATGCTCAACCCACACCCACCATTACCCATATTCCCAATCTGCAACCCTCTCACTGAGTTAACGAGTTCACTCACCGAGTCAGCATAACTCGGACTCATCGGCGGCGAGTCAGGCATCTCCAAGATAGACGTAGGGGAGATACTCATACCCATACCCATACTCCTACCCATACCCATGCTCTGCTTCACCGAGTCAATCCCGAGTTGACCGAGTCGACTCGGTGGTGACTCAGGGAGGTTCGGCAAAACACGAAGCTGGTCAGGCGAGTGAGCAAAGAAGCAGACACGGCGCTGGCAGTGGGGCCCATCCGTACAAGGCTGAGTACGGTACCTTGCAGGGTGTAGCCAACACTCAAAAACACCATGAGCAAACTCACAAGCGTCACCTTTACGGCAACACCCACGGCGGAAATCAGGGCAAGCAGCGCCAGAGTAATGATACTTTCTCGGGTCACGGCGTCGGGCCTTCTCACCCGGATGGGCAAACGGGCATTCCGTCCAGTCGTGGGACCTACCCCTAGCGCAACGCCGCACCTTAAACTCATACATTCTGAAATTATCACATGAGAACGAGTCAAGTGGGAGGTCCCCACCACCGCATGACTCAGTGTCTGAGTACGAGTCATCTAACTCGGTCTCACATGAGGGCAGAAACCTGTGTAAAGCAGAGAAGTATGCGTTTGTTTGTGGTGAGTAAAGGGGAGCCGTTGGATCGTCGTATGGTGGATCCCACGGCGGCACCTCCACCGTCGGATGTTGTTGTCTCTGGATCATCATCATTTGATTATTTTATTATTTTTTGGGAAGATGAAATCTTTATATGAATGGAAAGTGAAGAGAGAGGAAATTAAGAGGAGAGAGAGTGGGGGGAAGTGGGAGTGATATGGTGGAAGAAAGGATAAGTGCGAAAACTGCTTTAAGTAGAGTGAGTTTTTTACTGTGGGGTTAGGTTAAGTTTTTGTTTTTACCATGGTTAAAAAATATCTTTACTAGGGGACAAATCGTATTAATAAAGTTGCTGTGACTTGTTTGTCACGTTGGACTGTATAGGCTAACCCATTATTTACCGTCAAGGCGTTGTTTGGTTGGAGAATGGGGAATCAATGGGAAGTGGTGTGGGATTTAGGGATTAGATTGGGTAATAGGTCAATTTTCAATAGGGAGTATGAATTTGGGCGTATTATTGTTGATGTGAGTTATGTATCGTTCATAATATCTCACCGTTCGTACGTTTTGGTTAGCATGTGGATGTGGATGTGGACGGAGACATGGGAGTTGATAATAATGGAAAATTAAGATTGATCGGAAAATGTAGATTTGGCGATTTGAGGTGGAATATATCTATACAAGGTGAGGGAGGCATGTCTATATCAATGTATCATGGTGGAATTGTCACAAGTAGTAATCATTTGTGCTATGAGCGAATGAGACCAAAGGTTGTTGATTGTCAACTTTCGTGTTGTCAGGAAACTTGGTTTCATGCGTCGTGTCTTGATGTTGCCCTTCGGTGACCGGCACCGATTGGAATTGAAGGCCTCAAATGAGAAATTTCGACCAGTAGATTATAAAGTTTTAGTATTTTCATACACTTACTTTAGTACTAAGTCGTCTCAGATAAATCATCTGATATACCAAAACGTTAGAATTTTACAAAACTTTAGTACTAAGTCGTCGCATATAAGTTATCTCATATACCAGAACGTTAGAATTTTAAACAGCCAAATGGTTACTTATCAAATCATACAAAACTTACAACATTCATTGCTTACAATTACTAATTGGATAACGTTCATACTGGAATTAAACTTTGGTTTGGATGATGATCTACATAAAAGAGACATTTAAAGTAGTAACTAAGGTGTCGTTTGGATACACTCGGGAAGTCGGAATTCCCATGAACTTGCAAATCCTAGGAATTAAGAAAGCATGGAAATTGGAGAATTTTGTTTGGATGAACAAGGGAGTTCAATTAACATGAGAATTTCTACTTACCTAGCCCCCCCTAGGTAATTAAATTCCTACACTTTGGAGGAATTGGAAACGCCTAGGAATTTCCAATTCCTATACTTTATGGTAACCAAACAACTCAAGAGAATTCAATTCCTAGGAAAATAAAATTCCTATGCATTTTGAGGGTATCCAAACGACACCTAAAACTTCATCTTCAATCTTCACATTTCTAACACTTAGCAAGTTGCAAACTTAATAATTAATCACCATTAAACTACAAAAAGCAAACAAACAAATAGTATCACTTGGCAGCTTTGATTTTATAAAAATAAAAATAACTCAAATACTATGGGACCCTTTTGGACTACCCTTGACCAAACCAGGTTAAGCCATGTAACCCTCAGTGGGGTCCAGCATTAAAATCGAAGCAAATAGAAAGCCAAGAAAACCAGCTGTGACTTACACTAAAAGCATGGATTCTAACAGCCAGTGACCCTAGACCTTCCTCTCCTTCACTCCATGAGACAAACAAGACAATAAACTTGTACTATTGTCACAAAATGCCTAAAAGACAAAATACGCCAATAAGAGATATGTTATCCAATGCAATACAATAATTAACAAAATCGGCATTTTATCATAAGTAACGTTCTATATACATAGTTGTACGTTAAATATATTGTACAACGTCTAGCATTCTCCGTGAGTCATATGACTCATATCCGATTTGTGGTGACGAAACATCTAAATTATGTCACAGACCGAGGCCCCGTTTGATAGGGCTGCATCTTTCTGAACTGATCTGATCTGATCTGAATGATTCTGATATGATCTGATCTGATCTGAATGATTCTGATCTGATCTGATCTGATCTGATCTGAATGTGTTGAACTGATCTGATCTGATCTGAATGTGTTGAAATTTTGATTGAATTTCAACGAATTAGTATCAGTTATGGGCCAAATACATTGATAAAAATTTGATCTGATCTGAACTGATCTGATCTGATCTGAATGATTCTGAACTGATCTGATCTGATCTGAATGGTTCTGAACTGATCTGATCTGATCTGAATGATTCTGCACTGATCTGAATACTACTGCGAATAAGTCCTATCAAAGAGGGCCCGAGTAAGTTTAGCTGGTGACTTTGCACTAGATATTTACTCAAGTATATCGTATCGCGGAGAAAATCACGAGAAAGAACTGTTATCTTGGCGGGAACTGGAAAGGGGGTGGGTCCACGTGGAAGAGATACAGTGAACAAAGTGGAGTTGTACGGAAAGGAGTATGGAGAGAGTGTCACGTGGGTAGTGTTATAGCCGTTGGATGAAGTGGATTAAGGAAATGATTGTGATTTGCTATTTTTAGGAGGAGAGAGAAAAAGATTGGGTACAGATGGCAGTCAAGAGACCGCCGGATATTCGTGAGGACCGTTGGCGGCGGACCACGTAATCTTAAGTTCTTAACCACCTGCTTTGATCTCGAGCCTTCGCTTCTGTTGGCGCACTTTGCGTAGATTAGCGAGGTTTTTACCCTTTTGTCTGAAAAATGAACCTGGTGTTACAAATAAGGAAATGGGATTAGTAGGATTGAATATGAATATGACTGTGGGCTAAGATTAGAAGGGTAAGAATGTTAATTACTTGAGTAGATAAAGATTAGTGGTAAATCTTATGTGTCGTGTGTTCAATCTCGGTCATGTTTAGTTGAGAACTTGAGATGATAGCTACGAGATTTACTAATTGCTAGACTGCGATATGAAGTAATAAAATGAAAAATTTTGACGTAAAATGATTTGAACATGATTGAACTATGAATTTCTACGTAAATCATGAAGAAGAGAAGATAATCGAGAATAATTGTATATATTTGACGGAGTACATATGGTCTCGTAGGCTAATACTATCCCGTACTAGGTCATATCCTTATATCTTCAACTTGGAAAGGGTGAGTCCAACGATTAAACCATAGCCAGTACTACATATGAGATCAAACCTAATTGATTCTATCAAATTTAGCTTACATTGTGCTATTAATTCACTTGAAGTCGGAATTCGTTTAATTGCTTTCCAACTTATATCAATTTTAATACCGGGAAATGTAAATGCACTGGAGGAGTTATGCATCGATAGAAAATGCTTATATGATCATTGAGTAAGGGAGAGACTATTGACACTCCACTACAGATGTTCGAGACTCTCGCTCACAATATTCTACCTCTAAAGAATATGAGGTAGGGTCCTATAGTGCATAAAATGTACTCCATTGTGGATGAGTGACAATAGTCACTTAAACAAAACGTAAAGAAAGGACAATATTGACAAACGATTAAAATTACACATAAAAACTCGAGCTTATCTAACATTGGTTTCGAAAGGGCAAAACTTGTTGTAGTAGCACACAATATCCATGATTATCCATGTTAGACAAACTCATTACCTCTTTTGGCTAGCAAACAAACCCTTTACCTCAACTTCACTACAATTTACACAGTTATTATATTTACAACATTCCCAAAAACGCACCATAAATGGAAATTTTTACAGTTTTTTTGGACACTAGTACTATTTACAAGAATGACAGTTGATGACGAAGGATGGAGTCCCACCTTATGACTTGAGGGTTACTCCCTTTGGTTAATTGGATGATTGTGGCTGGATTTAATGCAGCATTTACGCTACTTTTAACTTGCTTATTTTGGAGCTAGCAAACGATAATGGTGTGGCCGGTGTTAATGGTTTTTGGAATTACTTAGCTTTGGCTAATTAGCTACATTATGTTGTGATTAATGATAATCTATTGAGTCATTATCGTCTTTAATTTGATTTACTTGCTAAAGCTGATAATTGTTGACATTTTTAACTAGGTAACAAACAAGAAACATTGATTGAATAGAAGTCGTGGAATTCACAAAATAAACCGTGGATGATCTAGGTTGATAATTCAAGAATTAGTAATGTGCCCTACAAAGGTATTTAGAGCATTGTTCTTGATAATGTACTTCAAGTTTGGAGCCACTAGTTAAAATAGGTAGGTTTTGTGGTGAAGATAGACTTCAATTCTTCAAATAATTCGACATTTGTTGTGGCAAAGACTTTGCCGTTTACCAAAACTTTATGTTGAAAGTTGTTACGAGTATTTTTTTAAAAGTGATAACATCTGCTTTCGGAAAGAATGGAGATTTTGCCAAATGGAGTGACAAACTTTGGTTTTTGTTGCCGAAAAAATATTAAGGTGCTGATTTTAAAACAATTTTTAAAATAAAAATAAAATACTACATGATGGTTTGACTAAACATGTTCCAAAAAATACATATAATAAGAGAAGGTATGGTTTGACAAAAGAGGTCTAAAGTATAATAGAGCAACGCTTAATAACCCTCGATCACCCCTTAGGTTAAGAAATGCCCCTTGTATTGGCCCTATTTCTATCACCACCGGGGCATTTCCAAGCACATTCCGAACCAAACCACCAAGTATCGTTATTCTATCGTTTCTCCCTCCGTACGGCAATTCTCGATCATCCCTCTTGCTACATTCTTAAAAACCTTTTCTTCAGCTACACACCATGGTTCTAATCTTACAGTAATATGATGTATGAAAGTGGTAAACCTACATTACGAAATTGCCAAACATACACAAATTTATAGATAACGAGGCTGCCAGTGGGGCCTAGATAGGTGAGTTAGTTGACGAGAATTGTCGTTGCATATACATCGAGATTTTATCTCGAAAACAAAATGTTACTCTCTCTATTATTTCGTACTATATTCAATCTGTTACTGTTTTACATTTGGTTTAATCTATTAATTTATCTTCAAATCACATGTACAGAGAGTAAACAAAGTCTAATCAAGGAGTTACAAAAGATTTATCGTTTATCGCAGCAATTGGAACAGTACCAGACATCACAAATCACACATTCACACTGATCAATCGATTGAACTGTGAAATGTGAATGGTTGGTCCATCTAAAATCGTACGGCGATAAAGTATCGTCCAATTCCACCACTCCAGTTGTACACTATTTCGTACGGCAAAAATAAATAAATGGGCAAAAAATATCCAAAATCTTCGGGAGTGATAATATTATTCGAATTATTATGGGTGATACTCCAGTACCACGGTATACAGTTCTGTCACGTCCATCACGTGACACATAGTCACATACTAGAGAGGTGTGGGGGGATATTATTGATCATACCTCACGCGTTTCTTAGGACCCGTTTGGTTGGGTATTTTTGGTCGTGTCATCGTGTGTTGATCATCTGTCCCATTTTATATGGTACATTTTTCGGAAATTCATTATCTCAATAATAGATATTACAAACTTCTAGGAGAAAAACGATTTTCATTAATAAACTTATAACGTTAATAGACGAGTTTTTAATTTGAAAGTAGGTTAAATAACACGTATAAATGAGACAGATAATCCACGGTCTTTTTGACCCACCCTAAGCCCCTTCTAGGCTTCTACTCCGTATTAGTGTATTACAGCACTCCATTTCCTAAAAATGCTACTGTGTTAATTTAGTTGAAATTTTATATTTTTGCACTTGTGGCATTTTTGGATAATGTTTTCCTCCATATCGTGAGATCTACGTGATGTTGACTGCTTTCTTCCCTCCAACCTTATCCACAAGATTTTTCTTTATTTTTCCTTTTTCTGTTTTCTTCTTCTTCTTATGAGATTGTACCTCCGCAATGTCCGAATTAATCTTTGTTGTACATAATTACTTGAATTGGGGATATTGGTTAATATAAGTCATAGGTTGACCTTTCAAATTGATAATGTATTATATTGAGGATTGAGCTGAGTAAAACCGATATACTATTGGCCTTAAATATTAAGTTCGGATGAAATTACATTATGTCTAAATGTATCTAATTATATAAGTAACTTATTATCGGAAATTATATTGATCTAAGCTAAGTTACATAACAAACACAATATTGACTTGAATTATCTAATAAGAAATTTAACTGTATTATTCGTTTTGGTGAGTGTTGACAACGGAATTTGATCTCCTATTATCCATAGTTCGGCCAAAGCACATATCATGGGATAAGAAGAGTCATGATCGGGGGTTAAAGTATTCGTCGATTCTAAGGATACTAGTTGTTAAAATTGTGACATGATAATAATCTTAATATCAGAAACTGACTCTAGTACGGAGTATTATTTTTGAGTGTAGGTATGTTATGCCAAACTCCCTATTTGTTGTTCTACTATCTTGGTGTATTTAGTAACTATTTACCAAATTGTTTGGACCACCTTTTTGTCAATTGGATTTGATTCTGTATTTTACTCCCGTAAGGGGAACCCAATTATGGGCTTTGAGTGTCTTTATTACAAGTGTCACAGTCCAATAGAAATAGCCGAAGAAGTAGAAATAAAATTTATTTGATTTGATTGCCCCGTTTTTTGCCTTCAATATAGTCATGACTCGTGAATCTCTTGGTCATATAGATTTCGCATTTCGACAACAAAACATTCAGTACACGAGCCAATTAATTCTCAGTGATTGAGTGGTTGTTTGTTTTCTACGGAGTCTATGCAAAATGAAAACTATATGATTACATGAATGAGTCCTGACTCCTGAGTTAATGACCTAATGACCATGCTAATGGAGCAATGTAACAATTTCGTTCATTTGTTCAAGTGTAGATCGAATATATTATCCGTTCTTTTTATCTGTTAACATTTAGTTTGAAAATGTAAAATATCGCATACTGGTACCAAACATCAACAAATGAAAAAGCGGAGGAGAGAGTCGTTTACATGATATTCATGCCGGTGGTAGTTAAACTTACCTTCTAAATTACTTACACTTTGGACCAAGTAAATTCTAACAAACTACTACTAAAACTTTTTTTTTTTTAATTTTTTGAAATGGCTACTAAAAACTTGGTTAAGTTATTTTCCTACTTTCATATTCTTTGATTATTAATAGATTTTTTTTTTGTGTGTGTGAAGCTGAGTAAGTACTCCGTACAAATGTGTACGTAGCACAAACATGATGACTCATGTATAACGAGTCTAATGGAGTATATAGAGTTGGCCACTGATCAAGCTGTGCTGAAGACATGGGCCAAGGTTCATTTGCTACTGGCCCATGTGACTAATGAAAATCAAGCCGGTTCATTAAGATTTGGGCGTATTCTTTACGGTAAACTTGCAAATTTTCAATCAAGAAGTTGAGGGATTCCCGTCTAATAATCCACTTCAATCTAATACGGATTACGGAGTATTGCTTTAGTCCACTCCGTAACGAGATGAGCCAACGCAACACACTCACTTATCGACGACGAGAACTGTGTCTCTACAAAACGACCTTCATTGTATTTTCTCGTAATTGTGTTGACATTCACGCCTGATCAATTATTATGGACGAAAAGTCGTCGGATTCAATAGCATTTCCAATTCAAGGTACGAAACAATTAATAAGACTAGATATGGTTCGTGATTGGGATAGTCTCTCTTAACTTGAAGGACAAGTATAAGGTACACATGCAAAAACATGAGAAGTCTCTCACTTGCTCATCTACCATTTGTCCATTAATCATCATTATTATTCCACACTACTCCACCTCACCTTGTGTGAAGGATGCAGATGGGGCAACTCATCACATGATCTTATCAGCTTTCCATACTTTTGGGTCAAAATATTTCAAGTACAAAAAGTGAACGATACATTACCAAATCTGGATAAGACCAAGTTAATTTATTAGGGTTAAATCTTATATAGTTTTTAGTTAAACATTGCATGTTTAATTACCATTGTTAATAGAATGTTTTGCGACAAAGTAATCGAATTGATCTCAACTTGTCTACTTTCTAGTGCCTCGTCAACTTGCATCAAACTTAACCTTAAAGCTTCGATCGATTACTTTGAGTAGCCA
Organism: Spergularia bocconei; assembly: GCA_963457585.1. Classification (NCBI taxonomy): domain Eukaryota; kingdom Viridiplantae; phylum Streptophyta; class Magnoliopsida; order Caryophyllales; family Caryophyllaceae; genus Spergularia; species Spergularia bocconei. Next base: position 17,799,353 of record OY734951.1, read on the forward strand.
TTGAGTATTGTTTAGATTATCATAGAATCTGTCTCCCCATCACATGAACTGATAAACATTCGCTGATCGTACTTGGGAAAAGGTTTAATCTATAGGGATAATGTTACGAAAAAGACCAAAGAAAATGGAACAACTTATTAAGAATTACCGATTACGCTTTCGTATCATATAATAGGAAACTCAAATTTGGATAGGGTCGAACATTTGATCATAAAAGTTGGAAATGATCAAAGATTATATTACGATTGACCTACTTTAAAGGTATTATTCATCACGGAGTAGATTGTACTCCATATGACCTTTTTGGAAATGTGAATCATATTGTAGTGCCTCGGCCTTCATTGGCATTCCCTCGTTCCGCCCATGCTCGTAACTATAGTAAAGAAAAGAACTAACGACGACGTAATGGTATTCCATTTCCTGCAACGAATTTTCCATGTCTAATATTTTCATTTCCAAGGAACATTTGTGTATGATGAGTGGATTGGTATAAGTGTGTGATTGTTTACATAGCTCACAAAACTATGGGTAATGTTTCCTAGGTACCCATTCAATATACATTGACTAAACTATGGGTAGTTCTCTTAATAAGTCTACCCAAACAAGCCTTTAAACAAAAATATACGGAGTAATAAATGGACTGGATTCTAATTTTAGTGGGGCGGGTTAGAGAGTCCAATAGGCTATCCTGCACAATGTCATTTTCCCCTTGCATGGACTCACAATTCACATGCAACAAATATATGGATGCCACAAGTTGGGCTGGGTCTTTACTCTGTATACCACCCGGTGCTACAATAGGTCACGTTCGATCTGGTTAAAGCTCGGCTCGAACTCAGATTGATTGAGCCGAAACCCGGACCCGAGACAAGCATGCTACAGAGTACTGGTTAACAACATTCTAATATGAAAAATCACTTACAAGCAATTCTATTGTCTTCCACTATTTAATCCGATGCGTTCGCTATCGTCGTGGGCTAAAACGAAATTCCACCTTGGTACATGCATTTTCCTATGAACTAATTTTAGCGGTAAACGTCACACATGGAAACTTGTCCGCAATAACTACAGATCGAGTTTCACTCACACTGATTTGATTTGTCTGTTTTAAATCGACTATTTCATTAGTTGAACAACGGTTAAATTTGTCACACTGCGTATTATTGATTTATTGACAATCTCGTAGAGACACGATTGCATACAAAAGTTTCACTAAGGCCCCGTTTGATAGGACTGCATCTTTCTGAACTGATCTGAATGATTCTGATCTGAACTGATCTGATCTGAATGATTCTGAACTGAACTGATCTGATCTGAATGATTCTGAACTGATCTGAATGATTCTGAACTGATCTGATCTGATTTGAATGATTCTGAACTAATCTGAATACTACTGCGAATAAGTCCCATCAAACAGGGCCTAATTTCGTCACTATAATCACCACTATCGAGTATCACCCATTCACCCCCAGACAGCTTCTCCATTCCGTCCCAAATCAAATTTCATTCCCCCTTTCTACTCTCTCTCACTCAACCACCACTTCCGGCGGATCCTCCGCCCTTCCCACACCCATCAAAGGCGGCGCTCCGCCACATCCTCCCCCAAATCCAACCAAACCCGCCGTAAAATCGGCGAAAAATGGACGACGCAAAAGCATTAGCACAACACCAACAACAACTAATGATGCAACACCACCAACAACAACAACAACACCATCACCAACAACAACAACTCTTCCTTTTACAACAGTTTCAGCAACAACAACGACAACAACAACAACAACAACAACAACAACAACAACAACAACAAGCTGCCGCCGTTGCTCGTTTTCCGTCCAACATCGACGCTCATTTGCGCCCCCTCGGCTCCAATCGCCCTTCCAATTTATCCCAAAACCCTAACCCTAATTCCGCCCCCAATTCGAGCTATGGCAATCAACAGCAGCAGCAGCAGTTGCAGGCGAAGATGAATCGGCCGCCGCCGTCGCAGAATCAGTCGCAGGGTCAGCAGCAGCAGCAGCAGCAGCCGTTGGCGGGGAATCAAGCTGAGCTACAGATGGCGTATCAAGATGCGTGGCGTGTTTGTCACCCTGATTTTAAGCGGCCTTTCTCTTCTCTTGAAGATGCCTGTGAAAGGTTTGTTCTTCCCTCTTTTCTTTTTTATTATCCCCAATTTTGATTAATTTGTATGATTATGATGAATTGAATTGTGTTGGTATTAGTTCGTATCGATATCGTGCGTTGTGAGTCGATTTATGTTTGAGTAATGTTTGGTGGAATTGAGAAAGGTTTAGCTTTTAGGGAATTGTTACTATAATTAGGGTCTTTTGGATATTTGGAAAGGGTATATTCGATGTGGGAGTAGGCGGGGTACATTCGACCCCCTTGCCTTTGCCATAGGCGGGAGCTTTTAAGGCGTTGGGGAAGTCTTGTTGTTGTTGTTGTTGTTGTTGTTGTTGTTGTTGTTGTTGTTGTAGACTTGTAGCATTTTGGTTATTGTTGAGGGAAATTAGACGGAATGTAGTCGAGGATTTGGATGTTTTGATTGGAACGGGAAATGGTTGGGAGGGTTGTGATTACGTGATGTTACGTAAGAGGGCTGGAAGTTGATGCAAAAGTTTGTATGAGATGACCAAGAATGATGCTTTTAAGCGTTGAACTATACCCCCTAAGTTACGAGATTGGCTCCCCTTGTGAAAGACTAGATGTTGGGCCGAAAAAGTAAGGGGGATTTGGATTTCTCAAGGAGATGATTGTTTTTATGTCGAAAGGTCACTTCTTTATGTATCATTCTAGAATTTAGTTCCAAGATTGGTTCCTTTGTAAGAGTTGGCCAGAAATGTTTAGGGAGGATTCAATTTCTCAATGAGATGATTGCTTTGGGTCTAAAGGTTACTCCTTTATGTCTCAATTTGGATTTGCATTTAGATGCGTTGGTTTTTAGGAGTGCACGCGGCCTGGGATTTAAATCTGTTGATGAGGTGGAAAGTGAGAGGGAGGAATTGAAACTAGTAAGGCCGGTGTGAGACAATGGTGAGAATCCTTTGTAGTTTGTACCTGTATCATGAGGACTGAATGTATTGGTTTGATAAGAAAACCATTATGAAGTCATTTTGTTTTAGTCAGAATAGTTCCTTCGTATCATTGTAATCGGGGTCATAGTTCACATGGATACTGAGATCTCTAGGGCTGCTTTAATGGTAGATACTACATTTTCTCTTTCACTTGTAGTATGGGGAAGAAGTGGAATCTAGAAATACTACTAACTTAAGCTAATCTAATAAAAAGTCTCCTCTCCTCAAAAAAAAAAAAAAATTAAAATAAAAAGTCTCCCGAAAATCGTACTCACAAGCTCCGATAGAACAGGAAGAAGTCTTGGCTCACTCTTTATAAAAATGATCGATTAATTTAAGTTCTTGCTGAGTTTTGCAATTTGTTTTGTATCTGTTTTCACTTGTCAGTTGGATGCCTTAACAGTACCGACACATTAAATTAAATCAACGCTGGATATCTACAGAACCAAGAAACATTTTCAATTGCCAAGGTGTATTGATATGGGTAGTCATTAGTCACATCCACTCTTGGTTCATCTTTAGCTGTCATGACAGGTCAACTTTTTTTTTTTTTTTTTTTTTTAAAAGTTGAGTAGTTGATGATTCATGTTAGCCGACCTCAAATAATTTTGGGAATAAGGTTTGGTTGTTGTTGGAGTTGACCTTAACTCGTTGATTTATTTAGTGATAAAGTTGTGCACATATGTCCATATGGCCACATCCAAACATTCGATCTGCGAGCATTTGTTGCTGGAACATGGTTGCTTATTTTATGTCTCTACAGAGCTGTTGGATTTATTACTCCCCCCCTCGGCCCCTCTTCCTTGTCTTTCAATACTTTACGTTTGGTTAGAATTCCTCTCGCATATTCAAAATTTCAAACTACACACATGAAATTGAGGGAGTCTAATATTGCTGGGGCCGGTTGTAATACTTATTGGAAGGGCTGTAGACTGTAGTCATTCATATTTCGTCTAAAGTTTACTTGGGGATCAGCGTCTACTACTACATCCACTCAATTCAGAGTTGTGTCTCCGTCTTTATGTATAGGATTGATCTTGAGTGTATTAGGAAATAGGAATTAGGACTTTAGGAGTGCTCTATTAACATTGCGCAACTAGTGCATAGTCATCTGCCTTTGTGATGAATTTTCTTTTTATTGACACACGCTTTCTTGTCTGCAACGTCAGATTATAGTACTCCCACTCACTAGAAAAGTGATTGCTTGTTGGGATAGATGACTCACATGCCAGATTCATGAAATATAATTATGACATTTTGTATAATGATACGATATCAGAGGAGAGCGAAACCTAGGAGGTTTTTGTTTTCGAGAGTCTGGCCAGTCGTTTGCTGCTGGCGATCTCTGTCTTGTCTACCCTGGGTCTCTGGTGAAGAGGTGGTTTTGTGATCAAAGTTATCTCTATGTCTGATTTTTTTTCTTAAATTGTTGGAGTAAAAGTGTTTTCTTCCTTTTCGGTGGGATCAGAATCAGATGGCAGAGATGGGACTTATAAAATAGACTTGTAGTTTGTCTACTTTCCCGACTGAATTTTCCTCATTTTTTCAATTGCTGATTCGGAATTTCTTTTATCTTTTAGTTGTTTACTTTTTTGCAAGTCTTTCCATTCTCTCTGCATACTAGTCTATAAAAAGGGACTATGTTATATATACGTATGTTATTGAGTCAGACTTCTATCACTCAGTGCTTTTGAAAGGTAAGTGTCCATTAAGCTGTCAGGGCACTTGAGATGAGTCGTATATGGCTATTTCTGTCTAAGATACTTTTTGACCGTATGCATTGTCAAATGCATATATTAAATATTTCCTACACTCTGGCTTCTGGCACTCCACGTTGAGTTTTGAGTAACAATCATAATAACGATTTGAGGGTAGTGTAATCGGGTCCTTTAAGGAAGTTATGGGGGTATAAGTGTGATTAAGAGATATAGCACGAGTACATGACCTAGTGAATGATACTGAAGCTCTAAATTTTTTGAATTAACAGCTAAAGATCTACATCGACCCCCTTTAGAGGCTTTTGAGGCAACTGCAGTCTGCAAACTTGTTTTAGAGATGCAAACATTTTTCCTGCTAAGTAAGGCATGGTTGCTCATTTCGAAAACTAATGATCTAGGGAAGGCATGTTGATAGGATTTGGTGAAGTTGTTGGGGATTTTATGGCCAATTGAAAGTTAAGCTGCTTATCTGAGACCCGTCATAGGGCATCAAATTCAGGACTTCACTTTTGTCTCTGCTTAATCTGCCACTTCAACCTTTAAATAAACTCAAATTTCACATGTTACGTAACCCAGTTTTGCAGCTGAACAACACCATTTCCTCCTTCATCACCACCTTTACTGCATATTCTGCCAATGAAGTCATTAGCTCTTGATTGTAAGTACCGTAACAATACCAAGACGGCAAGACTACAAAGATGCCAACTAGAGTTTGTGCGGTAATTAATTTCTAGTCCTAAGTCCCTAAATAAAGGAGTGAAGGGTGGCATAAACGAAGAGTAGAAGTGGCCGTGGTGATGGTGGGTATGAGTAAATGAGGGGCGGCTGAAGCTGATAGGGATGTGTGGAGGAGTTTGGAGATGGTAGGGGTGGGTGGAGAATTGCTGGGTTGAGACAGGTATATCTGGCTAACAAATATGAAGATAAATTTGATGGAAGAAGAAGTTGTTTTATCTCGTGGCTATAGAAAAGAAAGCACTTTGGTCTATACTGCATATTTGTTGACGGACTGTTCATTTGATGTGTCCTCTGAGATCTATCTGTTACTGATTTTTTTTTTTTTTTTTTCATATCTTGGTCTTGGCTTTATCTAGATTTATGAAGAATGATTTCTAAAATCAAGCCAGGCCATGTGGCTTTGGGTGGTAAATTCCTTGGAGGCACAAGTAAAATCTTTTTGGGTATTCCACTTGATTGATCTGCATTAGAGTCTTTAGAGACATTATTTCAGATAACTCCTTCAATCCTCTCTAGTAGTTTCCTTATGGTGAAACATGTTTCACAACTTTAGCAATTCGAACAATTTCTGATAGGAGGATATTCAATGTTAGGATAGAAACTATTACGAATTCTAGATCAGGCGTTATGACTACTTAAGAGGGTTGGCAAATACTATTTAATTGAGGACCCATATGGCAAAGTAGTGAGGTGATTTTGAAAATTGTATGAAGGAGAAAGAATTTTTGTATGTTTCTCAAAGAATCATATTTGAGGTTATTAGCATTGGGTGGGCCGAACTTCCTAGGTTTGAAACCATCTTTGGTGCTGAAGAGACATAGGCACTTTCATTCTAGCATATTACTTATCAGTGAAAAGGTGAAAGAATGAGAAGGTTGAGGGAGGTTGTTGTTTTTTTTTTTATAATTTGACAGGGAGGTTGTTGTTAATTTGTCTTCTAGGTGTTGATCGTTCACTATTATTAAATAAGACTTACTTTTATTTTTTTCAAAGATGCAATTGTAGTTGTGCACCTTGGTGCATGGTGGGAACCTTCCCCGGACCCTCGCTTGTCGGGGACGCCAATGTGCGCCGGGCTGCCCTTTATGCAATTGTAGTTGTTAAGCCACACATTTGAATGAAGGGAAGGTATCAGTGGCATGTGTAGATGGACGGAAGGTCTACATGGGAGTTTTGCGCAAATTATATTGTGCACCTATGGTGCACCTCCTCACAATAGAGGAGTAGGGACCACACTTAAATAAATTTAGTTTTTTTTTTTAAGTGTGGTTCCTACTCCTCTATTGTGAGGAGGTGCACCATACTCATTGTGCACCTTGGTGCATGGTATAAGCATTGGGAGTTTTGTGTTTATCTTTTTGGGTTGTGGGGGGAGGGGCTGATAAGCATGGGTAAAAGAGTACTTAAATTCGGTGTAAGACGTTAGTACTTAAAGTTGAGTACAGCTAGTAAACTGTTAGGCAATCTTCTGGAATCTGGATGGAATGAAGTGTTTCCTTTTGAAATCACATTATACTATATGTGAGGTTTTCCAAATATCTGTAGTTTCCTGCTTGGGTTTCTGATGCTTTCAAAAACGTACAGGCTGTTACCCTACCATGTTGTAGCTGATTATGAAGCTGAGGAAGATGATAGAATCCTTGAATCTGATTCTACTGGAGAAATCCTATCTCGCTCCCAGCATTGGGACCAGAATATTGCCGCTAAAGTAGCTGACTTCACAGCAACTTTTGAGAAACAGGCGCTGGCCTTTAATATAATCACTAAAAAACGGGCCATGGGAGGATTTCGATCAGAGGAGAGATTGATGCTAGAACAGTTTCTGTTACAAGATGAAAAGAGGGCCATTATGGAGTTAAGGGCAGAAATGGAGTCTAGGGAGAAGGCTGGCCGAGAAGCTCATGAGGCTAAGTTACGGCTAGCTGCCATCCAGGCCCGAGCAGAATCACAGGCGCAAGCTGAGTTGATGGCTCGAGCTCCAATTAGGGCTAGTGCACTTGGATCACAGACTAATGATGTTAGCTTGAGTCATGTAATGGCAGAACTGGAGCAAGGGGTCAACCCAGATGAGATGATTAACGGATGGGGGAACAATGCACAGAGAGCCGAGAGAGAACCTTCTGATGATTTCTTGAATGACGAGGAGGCTGAAAATGGTGATGCAGGAATGCAAGAGGACCTGCGGGAAAGTCCAGAGTTTGATCTTAATACCAGATAATTAGCAAGTGATGAAGTAGCTAGCTTATGGACAAGTGGAGACGCCGGAGTCAGAAGAGGAGTTCGTCTTGGTTGTTTGTGATATCCTCTGTTGGTTGGAGTCCTGAAGATCATAATGCCATGGGTATGGGCATCACAATCACACTTGCTCGCTACCCGCCGCCCACAGTCCTCTGTGTAAAGAAGTTGGACAGACTCAGAAGCATACCAGTTGATAGAGTTCTGGACAGCAATGGGGTATTTCCTATTGGAATGCATTCTTATTTCTTAAGCTTATCATTTTTTTTCTTTCTAATTTCAATTATTTTCCTTTTAGCTTGGATGTGTAACTTGGGATTCTGTATGCGAGCACCTATGTGGATTCGGATCCCCTAGAGTTATTTTTCCCTGAATTTGGTAGAGTTTACTATTAATGGAATATATCAAGAAAATTGTATTTTAGAAAACAATGAATAAATCTATACTCCTATTGTAGAGTTAACTTTTCAATTTGAGTAAATTCTACCATGTAGAGTTATTTTTCAACTCTAGGGGATCTCAATCCGTGTTGAATTTAAAAGGAATATATAAAGTGACGTCTATTATGATTGAACATATCAAAGAGGCTCAAATCAAGAATGAAGGAAGTACAGTAAAATCATTTGTTAAGTAGACGGGCTCTAAAATTTTGATCACAAGTTCACAATGATGGAGATAATATTTAAGAGAAAAGTGAAGGGACTAACTAAACTACGGGTTGGTGGGTGGGTGATGATGAAGGTGGTCGGGAATACTAGCTGGTGGCCGGAGTGCTCTGTAACAAAGTTAGTTTGGGCGTCACCCACGTGGGCAGGGCAAGCCACTTATGATGAGGAGCAGAGTGACACTAAGGGATGACACCAGTCACAAGTGAGAGTAGCAGGATGTTGTCTTGCCCATTGGCAACGTCTGCCATTATCGATACTCCTGCCCTGTGTCCGTCATTGTCCTGCCACGTGCCGCCGTCTCACTGGGAAATCTTTCATTGGATCATCATGACGTGACCTCGTCATCCTGTATGCTTCCATCTCTTCTGGTGTCACGCCATCATCTTCCCGAATACGCAAAATCAACTTTTACAAGAAGAAGAATACATTAAAACTATACCACCATGTTTCCACAGATAACGAAGAATTTCTTGTTGAAGTTGAAAATTGATAGACCAAACAAACTAGACTTGAGACATGTTAGATACAGAATGGGTGCACTGCTTACTCTTAATGTTCAAGGCTCCGGCACACTCTAAACGACTCTTCAAAGTACTCAGGGTTGAAGCACCACCAAGAGTGTGGGAAGTGGAAGATTCAATTAATACTGACACAGAACAGTACTCAGAAATCACAGTTAGAACTTAAAACCTAAGCAGTCTCTGGAAAGAAATCACAGTTAGAACTTAAAAGGAGGTTCACCAAACAAGATCAGCACAGATCATCACTGAATAAATACTCGGGCTGCAACCTGCAATAGACTACCATTGATGAAAACAAAAATGACTTACTAGTGCACATTGGTATCTGGACATTCTGAGCAGCAAATCAAAGCACTTGAGTTTAGCCTTTGAACAATAACAATAACAATTTAGCCTTTGAATAAAAACAAATTATGATACCCACTATAGAAGTCAGTTTTAGTAAAGCTCTCTAACATAAACACGTGATCATCATTGTGTATACAGCAGCACTAAACTCATGATTAAATTCCATTTAAGATAGTTTAATCTAAAACCAACGATTCATTTTTAATCATAACAAATTAACAACAATACACTCATTTACATGGCTTCCCATGCTCCTCTAATAACCTACTTAATAGGTCCATGAATTATGTAATATGAGTATGACGATGGAAACCCAAAATGCCTACACCCGTCTGGTGCACACAGGACACTGAGGCAGAAAGTTCAGTCTTTGAAGCATTGAAATTCAACAAACAAACATTGAAATTCAAGCTACAAATAACACTACACTTACCGGGAAATTCTTGGCCAATCACGGTGATTGGCAATCCCTTGCCAATCACCGCGATTGGCAGTCACGCGCTACAATTGCTGCAGATAAAAAAAAAAAAGTGGGCCTCCTATGTCATTCTTGTCTCTGCTCCCAATAGTTTGTCCCCCCTTTTCCATCACTTTACCCCCACTAAAATTGTTTTAATATCATATATGAATATTAATATCAATTATTTTGTAAAATTGGTTTATTCCATATATTAATATCAATAATTTTATAAAGTTGGTTTATTCCATATATTGCCATATATTAATATAAGAAAAAACATATAATTAAATATTATGGTATATCTTTTATGAGAGAGAGAGATAATAGTCGGGCTTGAGCAAACTGAGAGGTACGAGTAACGAGATCAAAGATCAAAGATCGGGTTTCCAGATTCTTCAAAGATCAAAGATCGGGAAACCACAAACATCAATACGCGGGCTTGGTCGGAGGTGATTATAGGTCGTCGGAGCTGATTTTTTGGCGTCGGAGCTGATTTTTGCTGGGGCGGGGAGCTGAATTTTGCTCGGGCGGAGCTGAGATTAGGTCGGCCGAGGTGATTTAAGCTCTGGCTTGGTGATTTTTGCTGATCAATTTCGAAGTTTAATATCAACATGGAGGTAAATTTATTGAATGTTGTTGTAAATTTATGATGATTGGCCAATAAATGGAACAAGAATGGATGAATTAGAAAAAAGTATAAATGTGAATTAGAAGTGATGAGTAAAATTGAATGATTTTGAATGTGAATGTTAATATTGTTATAAAAATCGATGAGTTTTGAATGTGAATGTTAATATTGTTATAAAAATCGATGAGTTTTGAATGTGAATTAGAATGTTTTTATTGTTATAAAATCGGAAAAAATAGTTATACCTTTGATGTAGCTAATGGTATATCATAACCCGTAAATGGTATATATGAGGATTGAATTTGCATACAAGATGGAGGATTGAAATCGTATATTTCGGCCAGTCATGTTTGGGAGTTACGTGGTAAAATTTCAGGTTGATTTGAATCTTGATGCGGATGTGGTTAGTGATAGTTGGATTAGTGAGGACGAATGTGAATTACAACAACCTGTTAGTGAGGAAGAATTGGAGCCTATGGTAGAATTGGAGCCTATGTTAGAAGGTGATTTTGAAAATCCGTCGTCTGTGGGTAATGACAGCAATGTGACCACCCCAAAACGATTAGCGGTTGGTAGTTCATCGAAAGTGATAGAAGCACCTAAAGTTGGTAGGGTGTTTGCTAGGTGGGAAGATATAGACGTATTCTATCGTGCTTATGGGAAGCAAGAAGGCTTTGGGGTAGTTAAACCTCAGGGTGGGAAATCAAAATGTAAACAACTGACTCGTGTGACATGGAAATGTGAGTGTTCAGGCGCACCGTATCGTAGAAAGGGGAGTAAAGTTTTGTCTCCTGAAATAGATGGTGTAGGTGATTTGGTAGTAAATGCTAATCCTCAAAAAACATTTTTGTCAAAGAAGGTTGGATGCACAACATTGTTGTATGCTGCAATAGATAAGGATGGAATGTGGGTTGTTAAAAAGGTGGAGCTTAATCACAAGAACCATAATCCTACTCCTTCAAAGTCTAGAAACATAAAGTCATGTCGAGATATAGCTCCAAATGTGAAGAAACAATTACTTTATGGTAAGAAAGCAGGGTTGAAAGTACCCCAGATGCACAACAATTTTTGTGTACAAAGGAATGGCGAGGAGAATTTTGAACCCACTGTGAAGGATTGCTTTAATGTTATTGCTGCGGACCGGAAGTTGAAATTGAAAGATGGTGATGCTAATGCAATGATGGATTACTTTAATAAAATGCACAATGACAACCCTAACTTCTTTCATTGTATTAGGCATACAGAGGAAGGCGTTTTGCAAGATGTTTTTTGGGTAGATGCGCGTAGTAGGGTTGCGTATGAGGAGTTTGGAGATGTTGTTTGTGTTGATTCAACTTATATAGTCAATGAGTATGACTTGCCATTTGCGAATTTCGTTGGAATTAACCACCATGGTCAAAGTATATTGCTAGGTTGTGCTTTAGTATCCCATGAAACTTCCGAGACATATGAGTGGCTATTTTCTACTTGGCTTGCGTGCATGGGTGGTAAGGCTCCTAAAGGCATACTCACTGATCAAGCTGCTGCAATTCGCCATGGTGTGGCGGCTGCCATGCCAGAAACGAGGCATCGATGGTGCATTTGGCATATTATGAAAAAGTTTGCAGTAAAACTTAAAACTGTAGTAGATGAGTATGATGATTTTGATGTGAAGATCAAAGGTGCAATATATGACTCGTTTACGGGTGAAGAGTTTGAAAGTAGGTGGTTCCAAGTGATTGATCTGTACGATTTGGCAGAAAATGAATGGCTATGTGGACTGTTTCGTGAGAGGACTATGTGGGTTCCTGCGTACACAAAGCATATATTTTGGGCTGGTATGAGATCCACACAGAGGGTAGAGAGTATTAATAGTTTTTTTGATAAGTGGTTGGATTCACACACTAGGCTATATGAGTTTGTTGAGAAGTATTGTGAGGCAATGGCGAGTAGGGCCCGAAGAGAGAAGCAGGCTGATGATGACTGCTCTAGGAAGAGGAGATCGCTAACTACGAAATTTGATGTTGAGGCTGAATTCGAGAAATATTATACTCTTGCGAAATTTCAACAAATCCAGCGGGAGTGCAAGAATGTAATGTATCTTGAAGTTGAGTCGAAGCAACAGGTAATAAATTTGTGTGCTAAATTAGAATATGTATAATTGAATGAAATTGAAGTTGAATGTTAATATTGTTATAAAATCGAATAAGATTAGTTTAACTATTGGTTACAGGTATCTGAAGTGGAGTTGGAGTATCGGATGTTGGATCGAGTATGGGTTCATTCAAAAGGCATGCGCGATTCCGTTGCCACTGATGATGAGCGTGTATATGTGGTTCGGTTTAACACTGTTACTCATGAGATTACATGTGCTTGCAAATTGTTTGAGTGTAGTGACATATTTTGTAGACATATTATTAAGGTCTATGATCGGAATCGTGTCCGTGTTGTTCCTGAGCAATATATATTGAGGAGGTGGCGTAAGGACATTAATAGGAAACATACTCGGGTGAAGGTGGCATACCATGATCCAGATGTGACTGAAGCAATTTTAAGGTTAGATAGAATGCAGGTGTCTTTTGAAACTGTTGCTTCGCAGGCAATGATTAGTGATGAGGGTGAAGCATGTGTGTTGTCTGCCATTGATGAATTAGCAGCTAGACTTGGTTCTGTTTTGGCCAAGGCAAGTGCAACTGGTTTGGGTGCTAATTTTACGATCGATGACGCAGTACATGATGATGATGATGACGGAGTTATGTTAGGGGAGGAGGAATACACAGTAGAAAACGTTGTCATAGGTGGGAGGGTTATAGACACACAAAGTAGTGTAGCTGGACCACTTGCAATAGCCGCCACACCATCCACACCAGCTACACCTGGTTCATCGGGTACACCAGGTACATCTGCTATAACCACCAATTTCAAACTTGTGGACCCTCCCACACGAAGAAAGAAAGTCGGGAGGCCAAAGGTCTCTCGCATGAAGTCTTTAGAGGAACGTGTTTGTGGTAAGAAGCAGCGGAATACTAAAGGGAGGGCAAATGTAATAAGAATTGTTTCTTAATCATAAATAAATAATTTTGTAAATTTGTGGGGAATGATTACCGTATATATTTTGATATGTTATTTGGTTCGTAGAACACAACGATGCCTAGAAGTCTAGCTGTTGGTATTCGCGAGCTTCCCTTGCAGACTTCTTCTTACGGACAGTTGAACCAGTTGCAGGTATATTTGTTAGCCACTACACTTATCTTAATTCGTATTTAAGTAAGCGTTATTTTGATTATGCTCAATGTCAAATTATGTGAATTGGCAGCCTCCAGCATCAGCCAACCCCTTAATGTTGCCCAATAGTGGATTTCTACAAAGTGCGCCAAATTTAATGGGTGGAGGACCTCGTATCCCACAAACGAGGTCCCATATGTTGAACAGGGGTGTTTTGGGTGGTGAACCACAAAATCAATCTCGTTTTCGGAATGAGATATGAAGTGAATGACGTGACGTTAAAATGTTGCTTAATTGTACTTCGTGAATAATTGTACTTGTACTTGTTACCTTTAGTGAATTGTATATTTGTGAGTTTGTTGTATTGGAAATCATTTGAAATCGTATTCATAGTTTTCTTGATTGTATTGAACGTTTTCGTACTTGGCTAATAAAAGTTCTGCGAGGTTTTCTTCATTGATCACTTAGAATGGTATCTGACGCTTCCAAAATGGTATATATCTGCTAGTCAATAGTATATATGTGTTATTAAATAGTATACAAGATTTCAAATCTGGAAAATGAAGTCTCCATGGAAAATGAAGTCTCCATATTTTGTTAAGGGTAAAACCGCCTCTTCCCATGGCGGTTTCACTCCAGAACTCGCTATCTTAATTGAAGTCTTCATTTTTGGTTAAGGGTAAAACCGCCATCTGTGGTGGCGTTTTTCCTACTAAAACCGCCCATGTACATGGCGGTTTCACCCCCCCCCCCAAAAAAAACAGCATGAATGCGTTGGGAGGATTTGAGCCTGTGACCAAGGGTATGAAAGATTGAATTAATGGCCGTTGGGCTAACTCGAAGTTACTGATATATTTTTAATTGAATTTGTATATATATTATTACCCAATGGCATGTCTATTATTATACCGAATAAATGAATTTAATTAATTATATACATAGTCCCGACGAGATTCATTGCCAATATAAAATGTACATCTTTGGTGGTTGATATGACCTTGTTGGCGACATAGCCGGTTTCATTGTGTACCTCGTTCCTTATACGAATTGCATAGTACTTGACCATTATTTGAATGAATCGTTCGTATTATTATCACATATAGGAATTGCATACACAAGAAACACATTATAAAAACCGATACATAAATTTAAAACCGAAAGGGCCATTTTGTTAAGTAATCTTGCATTATTTTCATAAAACTTTCAAACCGATACATAAATGTTAAAACGTCCATGTCGGAAAACCATGAGTCCCTGCATGCATAATCATTCATTGTTCAATAAATGGAGTATGTGTTGTTGGGACATCTAACACGCTGAATTTATGACGATATTTTCATGACAATATATTACTTCATCCAAAATGGTATATAATGTCCACGCAATAGTATATAAAAACTAGAAATGGTATTCACTTGTAGTGTACTAAACTTTGAGAATCTTAGCAATAAATGATTATTGCAATAACTATGACCAACTACACGTTCTGGCTGCATGCATGCTTTGGATGAATGATAACTGCATGCAATAAATTGAGTTAGGCTATTAATCATGTGGTGTTGTTGGGAATGTTAGTTATGAGCAATTAATTGTTTTAGAGGCTTTGTAGCATATAAATTTGGTTGTTCATAGGTTACGTACAACATCCCACAACATCCCACCACATCTCATAATTTTATACCTTTAATTAATAAAAGTTCACCTATTATTGTCAAATAATTATGAGTATTGAGAGATTTGCAAGGCCACCTTACCAAAGAGATTTGTATGAATATGGGGTCTCGGACATGTTTGAAGCCCTGGGTTATAGTTATGGGCTACATGATCCGTGTCATATTATGTATGAATTTAAAGCCTATTGGGATTCAAATTATGATACGAGTTATTTGAAATCTGCTTTGGCGGATGAGTGGGAATTTAGGGTAACTCAAAATGCCGAGTTAATGGCAAGCTGCTATGAGATTGGCATTGATCTGCCTACTATGCGAGCTGAAAATCAAAGACGATACAGTCTCAATGAGCTGCGTCGTGCTGTTAACATGATTCGTTTAGAGAACCATGTAATGGGTTGCAATATTAGTGCTGCTAAATCAAAGGTACCTTCTATAAACCTTACTATGTGTACTAATAATTTAATCCTATTTCCTCCTCGTGTGTTGCACTTGGCTGAGAGTACTGGAAATTGGCGTCTTGATGGTTCGTCAAGTAAGTGGGAGGATTTGCATCGTCGTAAAGTTTGTCGAGATACAATAATGGCTCACGCGTATAGTGAGTACATGTTCCGTAAGAGGGAGAGAGATTTACTAAGAATTACTTGCCGCGAAGTTGGTACGGCAATGCCTCCTTCAAGGTTTGTAGATAATGATGATGTTCCCTACACTATACGCACCGATGAGATTCGAATTCAAGTGAATTCAATGCTACTTCGTAGAGCAAGATTTTCTATGATGAGGGCATGCAAGGAATTCATAGAGGACAACGGATGGGTTTTCTCACCGGATCATCATAGTAACATAATGTATTGCCCAACATATATGTCTGACTACGATAACTCGGACGAATCTGAGTGACTCCAATATTTCTTTAATTCCCCCAATGTGTTGTATTAATTCCCCGAATGTGTTGTATTAATTCATGGTTATAATCATGAAAGTTGTTTTGTTGGAAGGTTTTGAGTTGAGTACCTCTTGTTTATGAGTTGGCATGAAATAAATTAATTAACTTATTGAGTTTGCGTGAAAATTATTATTTGGTCAATTATAATAAAGACAATAAATTCAAATTCCGTATTCATTCTGGGAAGAAAACGCCATAGGCCGACGCGGTTTGAATAGCTGTGAAACCGCTACCCCAGATGGCGGTTATACTATTTCCCAAAAAAAATATGCAATGTCTGGCATTGGCAGGATTCGAACCCGTGACCTAGAGTATGGAAGATTATAGCGATTACCGTTCAGCTAACTCGAAGTTACTGATTTTTATGTACTCGGATTTTTATATATTACCTAAGGGATATGGGCCATTAAATTCATTTTTATCAAAACACAATTTCTCTCTCCTCACCGTTTTCGAAAATCTCAATTAAACCCGACACACTCCTCCTCACCGTTTTCGAACAAACCACCATTGCCGGCAGCCCTCCCTCTCGCCGGCGAGTGTGTGTTCCTAACCCCCATAATTTACTCGTGTGTATGCCTTCCTCGAGTCGTTCCTCGAGTCGGATTATCACCGGCGCTGGTCCGATTATCACCACCACTTGTCGGATTCACTCAATCTCATCCCCTTTCACCGATTAAGGTATGACTTCTCTCTCTTGAAAACATATTTGTGGTTGCATGTTCAATTAATTGGTGTTACATTGTAGCATTGTAAGTAAGTTTGATTTGGTGTTGCATGGTCAATTAATCCTTCATGTATAATTGTTTAGATTGATTTGTATACATTTAAGAGTGACTCATATGTGTTTTGATGGAGTTGTTGGACAATTATGTTCACCAATTGATGGTAGATTGAGATTGTATGATATGATTTGTCATTTGCAATTGTCCTTCATGTTTCAATTGATTGTGGTTGTCTTTGAAGTTCTTATGTTTGGGTAAATTGACGAGAACAAAAGTTACGATATAATTAATTGTATTTGAAAATCGTGCGGTAATAGATTCAAACGTAAATGTGTGATCGTTGTTGCCTTCGTTGTCTTCTTCGTCGGTCGGCGGCCATATGTGTGTTTTAAACAATAACATTTCAAATGGTATATGGGAATGATGTAATGGTATATCGGGGATGGTATATTGTTAAAATGAAAAGGTTTATGTGGTGATGATGTGATCGAAAGTCTTAACAATCATGGAAATTACTCGGTCTTATTGTCTTATTTTTCTTGATAAAGTCGAAATCCAATTACATATATGTGTGTGTTCTCGGGTTCTTCATTGAAATTTCTTATGTAGCAACTATTACACGACTTCTCGTCCCAACTCGGGTTTGAAATATACAATTTGTAATGGTATATGTGAATGATATATAAAAATTGTGGATGGTATATTTTAAAACTGAAGTGGTTTATGTGGTGTTGTGATTGTATTGTGAATTTGCTAACAAAATTAGAAATATATAGGGACGATGAAAGGGAGAGGGAGAGGCAGAGACAAAGGGAGAAGGACGACATCAGGGAGTCAGGTACGTTTCAAACAAACCACTTATAAACGTTTCAAACAAACCACTTATAAACGTTTCAAACAAACCACTTATAAACGTTTCAAACAAACCACATATGTGATTAGCTATATTGATGAAGTACATATGTGCAATTGTTTTCCGCAGGGGGGTGATGAGGATCACATGAGTTTTGAAGGAAATGAAGGGGATGGTGGGAAACCATTAGGGGATTTGGTCCGTGACTCGAAAAAAGTGATGTCTTATCGGGAAAAGAAGTTTGGAAAAAAGGTGTGTTTTTTTTCTTTAAGAAGCGATTCATATACGTTCTCTTCAAATCAATTGTTATGTATGTCAATTATGAAGTACTATGGTGTGAAAAGGAATATGAGATGCTTTGTATTTTGTTTGTATTTTGCAGCAACCAAATGTGAACTGTAAAGTTGAAACTTTCGGTCGTGTGGTGAGACACTTTAGCAGAAAAAAGCAAAAAATTGTAAGAGAAATGGGTTTTGGTTCGTTGCTTTCGTTTGCGGATGGCTGGGTCTTGCCCCGCAAATTCTGTTATTGGCTAATGACACGGTTTGATGCGGAGAACAGCAAACTGGTTTGTGTAGATGATTCCGAGTTTGGGTTGTCAAAGACACAGGTTCAGTGTGTTTTAGGGCTTCCAGTAGGTCCTAAAGTTGTTCCCACCACGTTACGAAGTTCTATGTCGAAGAAGGTGGAAAGCTTGCTTTCAAGGTTCGGAGTACATGAAGGTAAAGAAAAGGTTCTGACCATTCGGACTGAAAAGTTAGAGGAGGTTTTGTTGAGTGACGTTCAGAATTGGTGTGATGATGACATATCCGAGTTTAAGTCTGCTTTCTTGACTTACGCCCTCCTAACCATCCTTTGCCCGTCGACAAGTCCTTACTTGAGTACAGATATGTACTATGCTGCCACCCTTGGTAATGTCACAACCCAATATGATTGGTGTGGCCTTGTGCTGGAGCAGTTGGTGAAGTATGGCAGAAAGGTTCAACAAAAGTTCAACAAACAAGGGGTATATTCGGGTTGTGGTGGATGTGTTATATTCCTAGCCGTAAGTGTTTTGTAATGCTTGAGTGTGTTATATTAGTAATGTTGTGATCCCCGTGAGGTTTTTTAATTACTGTCCCAACCTACCTTTTGCAGATACTCTATGTTGATCGGTTGAAAATTCCACCCGTTAGATGGGGCCATTTCCCTCGTGTTGAAGCTTGGAGTCTCCAAACCCTTAATGCTGCTATCGCCAAAGACTCACTCGAGAAAGGCGGAGATTTTGGTGCAGCCGGGGTATTAACACTCGTCTTTTCTTATTACTACCATCATATACCTTTGTTTGACCTATAGTATACCATTTCGGTTGACATATATACAATTACAACTACTACTTAATCTGTTTCCAATTTAATCTCTTTCCAATTTTATTTTTTGTAGATGATTGATGTTGCATATGGCGAAGGACATCCTATGGAACCGAGAGACCGACTACCCCCAGGACATCGGAGGAGTAGTAGCCATCGTGGGGTATCGAAAGAGGTATTTCGATTATACCAAATTAGTAAATTGATAAGTACATGAACATAAGAGTGTTCCATTGTACCTCATGTTTACACAATTGTTTGTTCATATTTTGTTTGTAGGTGATTAGTGAACTGAACAAGATTGTGAAGCGATTAGTTGAACCTAGTAATGTGAAAGATTCTTTTCCGTCGTCCGATGACGATAGTGATGGTGATGGGAGGAGGCCGAAGAAACAAAAGAGGAGGCGGACGTGTATGGATTCTATTCAGGACCTCCGAAAGGCAAAGAAAGCAAGGGAGGTTCTTCACAGGGATGTTCGGGAGCAGTCCGATGGTCGGGACGAGGCCCATAATGAACCCCCTGTCCATCCGGGCCTAGATGATATTCATGATGTTGGCGTTGACAATGGGGTTTCTGATATTGATGATCCGGATCCGGAACACCCCCCTGGTTTTACCCCTCCGAAGAATCAGTCCTCCGGTGATCCTAGTACTGCAGGAGCTACGCCTTCCAATAAATTGCATGACAATGGGGAGATCTTTACTCAACTACACGGTTCACTTCCAGCGGGTACTCAATGTCCTGACCTTACTCCATTGGGCGAGACTACTCCTTTGTTCGACTTGAATTTGTATAATCCATCGCCGTCTACTCAAATGGTTGATGTAGATTTACTGACGGCTGATAGTGTCATCAAAGGTATATGTATTGATCTTACTGGTGGTGTCGAAGAACCAATACGGACTCCGCCTGCGACTGATGCTGAACCAATTACGACGCCGCCTGCGAGTGATGAAGAAAGATCGACACCTGTTGATGCTAATGAACCAGTCATGGTACCTACACCTACGATGGTGTACCATAGGAGTCGGCCACGGCGGGCTCTTGTATCAACAGTCTCCAAAGACTTTGTTGTACCCTTGAAGAAGCCCACATTCAGTATCGAGTCCATTAACAAGCTACATGATTTTATTGTGAACAACCGGTGCGTTCATGAGTAATTTACACTTTGTTTTTCAATTGCATTTGTCTTGTCTGTGCCTAATGGGTATTCAAAACCAGGTTACAATCACCTGGATCTATAATTGTTGTATGTGGTGATTACAAAGCCTCTGTTGATAGCTGTCACTCAATTTTGGATGATCAAAGGGACGTGTCTTTTGAGGTCAGTTGTGTTTCGAACCTCTATTATTAGACGTTAGATTCATTGAATTTACTCAATTTAAAAAAATTATTTGTGTACATTGCAGTATGTGTCCATGGCATCGGGTTTGTACAGTGCAAAGTGGAGGAAGGACTTCAAAGACGGATCAATTCGATACATGTTACCTCCCTCGTTTGCGGTAAGTTGTTTTTGTTGTTGTTTTCGAACATTTCAACCATATACCATTTAAACATTATTGTATACCATTTTAAAAATCCAATATACTACACCTCCCTGTTTACCATTTAAATTCATTTTCAATTATTCTCCCTTTTAAATTGATAGAAAATTATTTCTATATTGCATTAAACCTTTACAAATCGTAATACCATTTTAATTCGTAATACCTTTTAATTCGTAATACCTTTTATACATCGTACTATAACATGTTGTTTTATAAATGGTTTCGTTATAGTTTGCAATCTTATCCTTGGGAGGTGTAACAATACCTGATGGATCTAGATCTGCAATTGCGCAAGAATTCAATCATCATATTCCGGGACAATTGTGGACAGAACTTTTTAGTGTAAGTTCGGTTATATATGCATGCGTGGTCATATAGTGAAATTCATTACTCATGCGACTCATAGTCGTTTTGTGCAATGTGTAGATATTTGTTCCCGTTTTTGAAAGTGGTGTTTGGTGGTGTCTTGCTATTGCTGTGAGGGAGAAATCAATATGGATTATTGATTCACACGATGCATGTCGGGAGAAGTCCCGATATAAGCTGGTAATTACTACTATTCATTTCTATTCTGTCACCCCATTACGAATATTTTGTGTCCTAACCTCTTGAGCTGAATTTGTATGAAATTGAATTAGTTGGACGCAGTGGATAGTTCATTAAAGAACTTAGACGCTCGTTGGCATTTGGGCGATCTTCTAACATGGCCTATCACCTCTGTGGGAATTGAACATTCATTCCATCAGTATGTATTGCATGAGTGTGCCCTTCCCGTTTTGTTTTAATGTTTTTTGTTGTTTTATGCAATTATTTGTTCACATCAATTATTGGTCATGTGCGTATGTAAGAACAGATCCGGGTTCCTCATGCTATACTCTGTGAAGCAATGTGCCCATCGTTTCCTAAAAGCTATTCCCGTTGTGAGTTAAAGTGTAATTATATCTAATTCTAATTACGCACGCAAATTGTTGGAACATATCATCATTGTACTTATTATTTGTTGGTGGACTTGCATATGTTGTAGGAAGATGCAAATTTGAGCATGGTTTCACGGTCGTTTGTGTATGAAGATGTCGTATGCCCTGAGAATGCCAAATTTGATGATCTCAAAACTATGCTCGAGACAAAGGAGCAATGAAGATTAATGGTGTTTTTAGTAGGGTTGGTACTAATGGTTTGGACACCTATTTTGGTGTGAATTTGATGTAATCTATTATAAAGCCGTGTTTCTTTTTGGGAATATCGATGTACATAGTCGGCGTACTCGTAAATGTCAGTATTTGTAAATTGATTTGTTAATGATTCGCTTAGTGACGCATGCTATTACCCTGCAGTTGACGTTGGCAGTATACAACTACTTACAATTGAGTGACACATATATACTATTACGTTCAACTTCACAACGTTACATATGCAAAGGTGACATAACTCTGCATAACACTTGCAAAAGAGTTATATCAGTTACATGGTATGAAATTGAGATTGTATGGTATGTACGGATTCCTTTCTATGGTGTTGTCATATAATGATGGTATGTTAATTCAGTTACTTATTACTAAATGGTATATAATGCTTATTAAATTGTATATATTGGCTACTTATGAAACCGCCGTTAGGGGTGGCGTTTTCACTGTTATAACCGCTTCGCCCCATGGCGTTTTCACCATAGAACTTGGACTTGAAGTCTATATTGTTTTGAGCCTGTGAATTATTTTATTAAACACTCCAAAAAACACGTTGTACATGGCGTTGTGAGGATTTGACCCTGTGACGAAGGGTATGCAATATTTAAACAATGACCGCGTTGCGCTAATTTGAGGTGACTGATATTTTTATATATTACTTCCGAAAAGAGTTACAAAACTTTGCATAACTTACATAAGTTCGCATATCACCACTTGCAAACTACTTTCACAATGCATAAACCCTTAATACCATTCCCATACACATATATACTATTACAGATTAGAGTTACATAAGTTTGCATAACACTTACAAAAGAGTTATAAGAGTTACATAAGTTTGCATAACACCACTTGCAAAATACTTGAATACAACGTCAACAACCCTGGCTGTTGTGGTGATCATTTTAAACGTTGGAGAGATGAACAGATAAATTCTGTTTACCGCCGTTGAACCGACGAATTTCAGCACGTGCACTTGCAAACGTGAACATCACAATTCCACCTCGACCACCCCATGCGTCTACCCCGCACATTGAATTTATATTTAATTTTGACAATACAACTCTTGCAACCATTACACTAACCCTTGTTTCAGTAAGGACCATAAGAGTAGGTTTATACATTGTGCGTAGTTGCCATAGACCACCAAGGAATGTATCTCTACCCATTCCTCTACAATTCCACACAACAATGTTTTCCAATTTACCGGGCCTTCCCATCAGTTGTGGTATGAGAGTACTATAAGTAGTGTGGACATCTAAGGCTACACATATGGATCTACCATCTAATATACATGGACACCGTGATGTGTCATTCTCAATAAATACTTTCCAACTACAAAACACATCTACGCCATTTGAATTGTTCTTGTTGTAGTGCAAGATTTCAATGGTATTACTACAACTTTTATAATTTGATTCATAGGTTGAATCCACAAACATCTCGTCTCCAACCATATATAGGTACTCTATAGGGTCAATAAGTTGAGTAATACTTGGTGGAACCACAATACCCAAATCATCAAAAACCGGATCTATATAAAAAATCATCCAACATAATACTATTCTTAGGGCATTATGATGGTGCAAGCCTAAGTCACTTAGATCTATTATATTAGTAGGATGTATGTTGTCATTTCGAAAATCCAATTCCACTATATCGGAACGCGTGTAAAAAGGTGGAGCGAGTAATAGTGTTCGTACCTCTTTACATGTTAGCAATCGTAATGCCAATCCTCGGGTAGTAGATGAGGCCCGATATATCAAACCATATGGCTTCCCATTTACGATTCCACCACCTAATTCTCGTGTTGTATCATCTATGCGCTCATCTTCTCGCTTTGTTCTACGTTTAAGAGTAGACGAATTGACGATGAAGGGTCCCAAATACTCATGGTAGAATGATCCCAAATGTTCCATCTTTATTTGAAATTGAAGTACTCAGTGAGTAGTGAGTGAGTAGTTAGTTGTGAGTGAGTTGTTGAGGTTTGTTGGGTGAGTGAGTAGTGAGTGGCGGGAATACATTGACCATTTTTGGCGCCAAAACGTGTTATGGCGGGAAACAGTTACTTAATTTTGGCGCCACACTATTCAACTAACTTCTCTCTTGTTGTATTAAAAAAATATGCCATTATATGAGTCTTATATAATGGTATAAAAGTATTATGTAATAGTATATAAAGATTGAAAACCATTCTACGTACAAAACTCTAATAATCTAGCCGGAACATATTTCAATGTTATAAAACAAGAGCATTAACCATCAAAATAAAGTTACATTTTATTGCAAAGATAGAGATTATTGGATGCCCCATGATGTTATATCAAAGTTACATTTTCGATATGATGAATGTGGGGATTTAACGATTTCAACACATCTTACCCGTATATCACCTAAGAAATGTTTAGAGAAAAAATATCTTGATTGGACGCACTTAGCCCAACTTAACCCCAACGCTGGACGTACAATTCTACCTGACGTGGTCGTCATCAGTGTATTACCAAACTTTTCTTCTTCAATGGGGTTGAACACATCAACAACTTCGTTACTAATCAGTACACAAATGCAGTGTTGTTCGACTACTTTCCTTAGGGTGTTTGCAACTTTGTATTGTAACGCAGATCTTTTGAGAATCCCACTAGTGTTTGCTTCAAAAGTGTGTCTAAACAACCCTGCAATGGAATCAATAACCACTAATTTGATAGAGGATTTACCTTGTGAAAGAAGGACTTCAATGATATTGTGCAAGTTGTTGATGATGGACAACAAGTCATACGGGTCATCTATGTTCTTAACGAATATATTATCACAAGCGTCATCTTTCAATGTCGTTCCCATATGCCTTGCCATCTCCATAAGACGCTTTGTTGGAAAAGGTCCGTTCGTGTGAATGTAGATAGTTCCCCCATTTAACCCTCCATTTTCAATTGATAGTGATGCGGATAGCGATAATTGAAGACACTTTTGCGTTTTTCCGGTGCCATCTTCCCCAAATATCTCATTTATTTCTCCAACCTCAAAACCCCCATTCAAAACACTATCTAATCTAGAGGATGATGTAGTGCACTTCATGATAAGGACCAGATGTAGGAGAGAGGAGAGAGAATATATTTTATATTTTGCAAAGACTTAAAATGTTTTATATGATCTCGGCGGCGTTGGGTTTACATATATGTAGCTTGGATTATATTAAATATATACCACGTTACTTAATACATATATAATTGCTAGTACGTTATATACTATTGTCATTCATTACATATAAATGTTAAAGTAAACACACAAACTTGCAACCTAAATTGAATTAAAAATCACCGATTACAACAGCTGTTACAACATAACATTAATATAAAAACAAACATTAAGTAATGTGAATAAAGTAAAAAAGATTACAAGTTGAACGACAACAAATTAGGACATAACAGAAATTGAAAATCATGATTACAAGTCCGACTACAACTATGTTTAAAACTACTGGTACAAATCATTTTCAGATAGGTAAGGGTCATACTTCAGAGTATTGGCAGAAACATTCCCAAACAATTGCATTGTCAAACAGGAACCCCCTGCATACAGATCGCAACACATATCTTGCTCGACGTAGTAACATGCAATTTATTTCAGACCGAATAAATTGCACCACCAGCCACAATGGAGATTCAAATGATGTACAACTGATTAAATCAGTTGAATATGACTTTGGTATTGGTGCTCCAAAAGATACAAGATCCCATGATAACTTCTCCTTCTCACATTTCCTGATATTGTATTCATCCCAAAGAATAGGAATAGGGTCATCCTGGCCAACAAATTTCGTTGTACCAAGCACCCAATTATCAGGATTGTATCGGGAGTAAAAGGTGTCGTCGTACAAAACAACTCTACCATTAGTAGTGCGTATATTTCTTATATTGTTAGGGTCAGCCCCTAATGCCTTACCCACCTTGCAACCCATGACGTGATTTTCAAGCCGGATCATGTTAAGCGCACGCCATTGTTGCCCTTTTGAGTGACGGGGTTGATCCCTTGAATTCATAGTAGGAGTTGACAAACCCATTTCCTTACATTGACGTACGAGGTCCTCAGCTTGTTCATTGCGGAACACCCACTCGTCGGCCATGGTTTCCACATCATCATCACATGGATGATCACCACGCAATGGATTGTGGGTAAAACCATTAAACGAGTACTTGAATCGTCCTCCATCGTCTTCAAGCCCATAGTCGAACCCTAAAGCTTGTATGATGTCGCATGGTTGAAACACCATAGCATGTTCACTGTTGGGTGGAAGTGTGAAAGTTGTCATGACTTAGCAGATTATGAAATTGTTTAACTTAGAAGAAAATATTTTGCATTAAACATATGTAATGGATGTGTGTCCTTATATAGTACATATTACGATGCCGTACACTTAAGACTACCATGTCGACCATTTAGATACAAACAAATGATGAATATCATACTTAAGCAAATTAGGCCGTTATACGGTAGTGTACCATTCCGATTAGATAACACGCCTTCAAATACCACCCATATATACCATTTCAGGCACATAAATACCATACCTTTAATTCTCACACAAAATGGTTGGAAACTATTAACGAACGTACCACACTTGATTAAGCCGAGTTTTGTTATTTAGTATATAAATTGCCGTGAATTTTCACAACTCATAACACTATCCATTCCAAATGACCATATGAAATCTAATGAGTAATTAACCCCTTTCAATTCATTTCGTATATTTTAATCTGAAAAAGGAATAAATCAATATATCTTCCGCCATTGCAACCAAAGTTCGGGTATATATGATTATAATAAATACTATTTCAATATGGTATGATTTACCGTCTTCATTACAAAGTGTGGTCTTTAACGTATCTTATTTCCCGAATTAGTGTGTGATATTCCTCGAAAACCGTAATTAATCGAACACGAAAATTAGCATGGCAAATGAAGTTAATCAAATAAAGTTTTGCCCAATATATGATTGTTTCAAATTGTTGATGATATCGATAAGGTGAATTCAATGAAGTGGTTCAACATTTGTTACCGTTGGTAATTTGCAGTTTTCAAATCTTTCTTCAGATGAACCTCAAGTCATCCATCATCATGTGTGTTCATGTCATAGGTACTAGTCTATAATAGTAGTCTATACTTTAGCATGCGTTGAAGTGAAATTCTGCCATCACCACGTTGAACTCCTCCATCAACATTTGAGTTGTCATATCGTAGTACTACTCTACATCTATGTATCATAATGATAGTTCACCTACTCTACACCTATGTATCATCATGATAGTGAAGCTGAGCTAAGTTACGTTGTATGTGCAGGTAAAGTAGATTTAATTGATTACAATTTCATTACACATATATACCATTCACCTTCGATACATGTGTCGTTGAAAATCGACATTAACCATATAATCATTGTTTTGCAAACACATGTGTAATTTGAATTTGTACGACTTATATCCCTAATATCGACCTAGCGCAGCGGTCCGTTGCTTAAATATTGACTTAGCGCAGCGGTCCGTTGCTTAAATATTGCATACCGTACGAGTTGTTTAAAAATTGCATAATCATAGATTTAAAAACTACACTTCACGTCATTCGTGACCTATACAATTTGTCAAGTCTCTTAGCATGTGTAGTCATTTCATATCAGGTATCTTAGCTGTAAGTATGTATAATTATTACTGACATATATACTATTATATGGAGAAATGCGTATGCGTCATCGGTAAGGGGAGGGAATATTAGAGTAAAGTGTGATGGAGAAATGCTCATACGTCATCGGTAAGGGGAGGGAATCTTTGAGTAAAGTGTTTGAATAATATCAAGAGATTGTGTGTTTCAGTATATGAGAACGTGTCCTCAAAATAAAATCATTTGTACGTGACGATATATTTTGGAAATTGATAACAGTTGTATGGAGGTTTATGAAACCCTCTTTAATGTTTTAGTCGAAAGACTATTATCAGTTAATCAAAATTAAAGAATTAGCGGATTGTTGGGAGTTTGTAAATGCGTCCTCACAATTCGTCATTTAATTCATTTTGTACTATTCACAATTGACAATAATGTTATACTATTTAAATCTCCACATAGCTGTACCTTACCTTATATACAATTGACAGGAATGTTATACTTTTTACAGGAACCTATATAGAATTGAAATTAATTAAATAGAAAGGACTACAAGTCCTTGTTCACTTATTTGTAGTATGTATTGTGTAGGCCCAATGATGGAAGTAGTAATATAAATATCGGCATTACATACATTAGATTAGAATAGCACAGCAGAAACTCACTGAAATATAATGTCATCATTTAACTTTGCTTTACCTCCTTACACCAACATATTATACTCGTATGGGGTAGATGACATATTTAAGGCACTTGGTTATGATTGTGGTTTGCAAATGCACGAAGATCAGATTGGGGAGGTTCATCGTTACTCGTACAAGCCATGGGGTGGAATATTCGAACCACCAAATGAAGACAATGCGCACTTAATAGATGGTGAGTGGGCATTAAGGGTTCAAGAATCGTGTGAATTACGGAGAAAATGTGAAGATCTCCTTCTTAGTCAACCACAAAATTTGGCAACTAACCTTGTAGGGAATAAAGCACGTGCACTAAATATGATTAGATTTGAAAATCACATCATGGCATGCAAAATTAATAATAATGAGGTACAACATCCTTCAATTCTAAACGCTATGGCAACAGATTACGGGCACTTATTGCCCGCAACGACTAGGTCTTTTAATGTAGAGAGCGTTAGAGGTAAACATTGGGTGTTAGATTATTCAAAAGAGAAATGGTTAGACATTGTGAAGTGGTGGGGTGAGGAAGCAGCCTCCGCATCAAATGAGTACGATTATCGTATAAGGGAATGGGAGGTACTTGCAACGCATTTAAGACATCTAGGTGCGCCAATTCCATTTAGTCGCGCAAAGAAGCTTATACAACAACGCAGTGTAGTTGGGGAAGAAGATATACCATTGTGGCAAATATTTGATCACCTGAGAATGGAAATTAATTGTATGCTGTTAAGAAGAGCAAGGTTTTCTCTTATTAATGTGTGTCAACAATTTGTTGAAGATATAGGATTCACCTGGGAGGAAGATATGGTTCATAAAGCGAATTATTATGATCCTTATGTATCTGATGAGTACACATCGGATGCTGATGAATCGAATGTCGATTAGATGTATTTATAACAATTTGTGTAACAGCATGTAAGATGTTATTTCATTTCTACATTTTATGTAACACTTTGTTAAGTGTACCAGTTTCATTTTCATTTAAATGTACCGTCTATATATTAGCATTAACCGGGTATATTGTATTAATATCATTTTGCCTAATCATGATAATGTTGGATAAAATCTTGTCCGATTATGAATAACGTATAAATACCATTCTTGGTCATCTATATACCATTTTAGCAGGTGATATACCCTTTTTATGAGTTTATATTCCCATGCTCAGCAGCGAATTGAAGCGAATTGAAGCTATACAGTATTTCTCATTAGTATTTAAAGAAGAGCAAGTGCTTTTCAATTTCACCGCAGAGACTTTCTCTTCAAAGCTATACACTTTATCTTCTCCAAAAGAGCAATCACAATGTCAAACACACAAAATGAACTTCGCCACGCTCCTCTAATTATCACTCACTATAAATATCCTTCATACAGAAGTCATGAGTTCAACATTAATTCCGCAACGTACTTTTACTTAGACACATCAACCCGCAATTATGTTAGAATCAGCAATGAGAAGTTAAGGGATATCATGGTGGACACAAAATTCAATGGCCCCGAATGGAAAACAATTTCTATGGTGTTGCAAGGAACGCGCGAAATGGTACCAGGTCATCTTCCACACTTAATGGACACCTATGGTATGAAACTCGTTTTTTTTGTCTTCTTGGAATGGGTTTATAATAATTTACAACAAAGGTCATGGGTTTACCTTTTTCCAAGAGCATTGATGCATTTGGTTGATCCTGTTCCGGTGTTCAATTACGAACAACGTAGGTATGGATTACGCTATCAAACAAGGATTGTTTTAGGTAGTTATTCAGACGGTTTTCAAGTATTAACAACTACATCAGTAACTCATGCAATTGATATTTTAGTGTGTGTTCAAATCATTAATCCCCCATTTTGCATATGCCATTATTCAATGACATTATCTCTTCCAACTCATAAACCACCCAATGCTGGTCGTCCAATTGAAGTTGGTACTACTATCATGTGTTGGAATGCTCGGGGTGTATGTAGGCCGTCATTCATCCAGCACCTAAGTCGTTTTATTGTTCGGTATGATCCGAAACTAATCATAATTACTGAAGCCAGATCAAGTTATATTAATTGTGGTAAGATCATGTTATCATCATTCCCGGAATATCGGTGGGAATTGGTTGGGGAAGAGGGGTGCAAGGGAGGCGTTTTATTCATGTGGTGTCCAGAAGTTTTGGACTTCAATGGTGCGGCAAGCGATGGCCTTCCGACCGAAGTAACCATGGTGGTAATATTTTATTCCTTCCTAAATTAGGGTACATGTTTTGAATATAGATAACAAATTTCTAACAATATCTTTTTAAATTAGGGTCCACCCGATCATCCGCTAGCAAGGCGTCGTCTTTTTTGATGATGGGGATATCACACTGCTGGAGTAATGGGGACATTAATAAGTAACATTTAGATACGTCGGAATGTAACTTATGTGTACTGATGATGTTGCAACTTCAAATTATTTAGGTTACTAATGATTGTTTTGTAACATTGTATTAAGTTTGAAACTATCTCGTTTTAACATTCTTCTTTAAGAGTAGTACTATTTACATTGTGTCAATGTTAATCCTCATGGTTGAATGTTATAATTTCTGTTTTGGTTACAAAGAGGGGCTAGGCCACGAGACACCTCATGACTTTAGTATTACATACTAAGGTTCAATACAAAGGTATATATTTGGACGTGAATGATATAATGTTAATTGTAATAGTATATGAACCACACCAGTATCTACCGTTTCGATGTTATTAATTAAACACATATGCTAATTACCGAAACTGATATATTGGCAACTTACAATATGATATATTGCAAATGGACTAAACAACGCACTTAATTTTTAATTATTAGGACCATGAACAAGATGAGGATTAATATTACTAAAAATGTAACCAACCCCCTTAGCCTGTCAACCTGATCACTCAACAAAGAGACATCATCATAAGATGTTCTGTTGGATTGAGAAACTTGATTACCGCTGGTAAATGATCGAAGTGATGGTGGTGCCGGAGGTGCAGATGGTCCAGACAAGGCGGTGAATGTAGGCGGAGGTGCTGATGCTCCACCCGATGGTCCACCCAAGGCATTGAATGTAGAAGGGGAAGACAGAACATCCTCATCACTCATCCAGTTCCAATAATTGCATCTGTAGCACTTATAGTACGGGACGTATGGATGATCTACAGATTCCGATATGAAAACGGATGCTCTACCTCTAGT
The DNA here is from genome assembly GCA_963457585.1 of Spergularia bocconei. Classification (NCBI taxonomy): domain Eukaryota; kingdom Viridiplantae; phylum Streptophyta; class Magnoliopsida; order Caryophyllales; family Caryophyllaceae; genus Spergularia; species Spergularia bocconei. Next base: position 17,830,750 of record OY734951.1, read on the forward strand.
CTTACAATTACAAATATGATTTTTTAATCTAAGTGAAGTGATTTTACCCATAATATGAAATTATAAGGGTTGTTTTGAAGAAGTATATGGTGAAAGTTGAAGAGTAGTAATAGAGTGCCGTTGGGGAGGTCAATTTATAGACCCATATATGACCGTTGGAATAGTACAAGCATAAATGAATTATCGGAAACAATATAAAATAGTATATATATGTTTTCAAATAGTATATAAAAACGTATTTATATTTGTTACAATGAAATAATATATACAAATGCAAATGTTTTGAAATAGTATATAAATTTCGAGTTAGCGTAACGGTCTTTGGTCCATTATTATTTATATTTGCCGTTTTTATTTGGACCAGAGGCCATGGCATTGGGTAATGATATATAGAAATCCAATTACATCATAACACAGGTCTGTCCAAGCTCTAGATACTATTACATAAGCCATATATACCATTTCAGAACCCTCATATACAATCACACAAACTAAAAAACCGATTTGAAAAGCGTAGCGTTGTGAAACCGCCACCCATTATAGCGTTTTGAAGGCAGAATGTAGTATCGTAAATGTAAGTAGTTCAATTTGTTGAAGTGTGAAACCGCTACCACACACGGCGGTTTCACTTTTTTCATAGAAGAATCCCTGGTGTATCAATATTATTATCCTTCAATACACGGCGGTATCCTTCAATACACATCTTGGTTTCTTATTTCATAAAACAAACCGAAACAAATAACACCAATAACAACCAAAGATGACAACTAAATTGGCATGGTATCTTATTGCATGACTTGAAATGTCTTATAATAAGATTCAAATACAACACTAACTTCACAAATTCTAACCCCACCGTACATTAGAAAAAACCTAGCTAATCTTCCGCTAGGCGGCGGCGGTGTGTAGGTCGACGTTGGCTTGCGGAAGGTGGTTGGCTTGAGGAACCTGGTTGGCTTGAAGAAGCTCGTTGGCTTGAGGAAGCTCGTTGGCTTGAGGAAGCTCGACGCATATATTGAATTAGAGGAGAATGATCATCCAAACTAACACTTGGTTGTTCTTCAGATTGTTGGATAAGATGTGAAAATCCCACCTTCTCAAGACATTCGGAGCAATGTTTGCGGATATCGGTTAAAGTTTGTACAAAATTGATATTAGATGCGTCATTGAGTGCAGCTTGAAGGTCATGGTCACACCTCATGTGTAGGGTTGCAAAACCTTGGGTCTACAATACCAAAAAACAAATTATTTGATAAACATGCTTCCGATTCAATATAAGTGAAATAAGGATATATCATACTTACAAGCAATTGAATGGATGGAGAAGAGGGATGGTAGGAAACCGGACCACCATGAGATTGTTTAACAGCTCCAATGACGAGTATGATCTCGATACCAAACCATATACGGATCATTGTAATCCATCGGCTCATCATGTCTTTCAATATCGGTATGAACCACCCTCCTTTCTCGACGCCTACGCCATAAATCGATATAGACATTGTGGATTACACTCCAACTTATCTTGCGATTTCCTCTCCTATCCAATTTATGAAGATCCACCGAAGTATCACAGTGGACCGGGATAGTTTGCTTCATACCAAATTGGCGTACTACCCGATCCGGACAATGCCACTCTACTATATCAAAGCAGATCATGGGAGCCAAAACACACCAATCTTCTTCATCCTTACAACATATCGGAGAGATAGCTGAGAAGACATCCGCTGTATAAGGCTGCCAAATGAACTAAAATAAAACAAATAAATAAGTGGGAGAACGTATAATCATGCTTATAAAGTCACAAAAAACTGGATTGGATAAGTGACTAAACTTACTTGATCATGAGTCATGCAATCAAATGCATCTCTATAAGCGGTAAGAGAGAAAATTCCTTCGGCTCTTCTTCGATCGATCATAAGCCACTTACGTCCTAATGCATCTCTCCCATAGATATGTTGCTCACCAAATGGACTAGGTATAGTGTCATCCTCATTCTCATCCTCATCATCATCCTCATCTTCATCCTCATCCTCATTCTCATCCTCATCGTCATCCTCATATTCTAATGGTCCCATGTTCATAGGACGTCCTATAGCAATACGTTCCCAAGACCACAATTGGAGAAGAATTAGAGGACCAGCTATCTCTAATGCACCCTTACGAGACGCTCGACACAAGTTACGATACAATGTTGCTAGTACCGCACTTCCCCAAGAGTAATCATCCAATCTACTAACATCACTTAACAATGGCAAATAGATTACTTGAACTACATCCCCACTCTTATCAGGAAAGAGAACGGTACCAAACAAAATAAGAAGATACGCACGAATATAGCAATGAAGTACGCCATCGTCCATACCGTTGGGCAAATGACTAAATTGGGCCATCAACCAAGAGATTTTCAAAGACGTTCCCTTCAAACTTCCCCCCGGTGCTTTTCCCAACAATTTTCTCACTAATCCTTCCCAATTGTGATGGGTCTCATATTCCGTCACTGCTCTTCCATCTATCCTCAAACCTAACATTACTTGAACATCTTGCAAGGTGATAGTGGCCTCCCCAACGGTTAGGTGAAAAGTGTGGGTTTCTTGCCTCCATCTTTCTACCAACGCAGATATTAAATCCTGATCTAACTTAACACTAACTACCCTATGCGCCCCATAAAACTGCGTTTTCCTAATAAATTTAACGACCCGCTTACTAAGACGATATTCGCCATGCCATTTTATGTGAGTTCTACATCTAAGCGGACTCACCTCCTCACCGTCCCAAATTGATTGACTCCTGTGTTTGTCTTGCAGTGTGAGCAGAGACGGTTCAATCGGACCCGGATGAAGATCCGCCTCCATGAGAGCTACAAAAACAAATACATAAGGGTACAAATATTACACATAAATCAAAGGCATAATAATGTTCACACCAATATATACATCAACAAAATAGCATTCACTCGATAAAATGTGTATTTCACACTTGCATCGATGGTTAAGAATAGGCCTCCTTTCAAAACTCCATGGAAACGGGTACAACCTTATAACACCCGGCTTATAACACCCGGGCCACTCAATACTTCATCTTCACCGTCAATGAAACACTCTTTGTATTGATTTTAATTGCCTCACAAATCTCCGTAATGATGTCATTATAAGTCATACTAAAAATTGAAATTGAACCATACATACCTACTTCTACCATATATACCATATTGAACTACAATGAATCATATAATTCATGGTCACAAACAATTAAACTAATGAATTGGAATGAGTTAGAATGAAAATAAACAATTACAATGAATGAAATTTCAATTAAAATGAATTAAATTACCAAGTATTGGGTACAAATTTGGACGGACGGCAGCAGCGCAGAAGGACGGACGGCGGCAGTAGATGGACGGACGGCGGAAAACTGGCGGAGCAGCGGCAGTAGATTGACGTAGCGACGGCGGAATACGGGCGGAGCAGCGATAGGAGAGGGAAATGTGAGCTGCTGGCATATATGGGGTTTTAGTAGGGGGGTTTTAATAAATTAACCCAATTGATAATATATACCAATTTAATTCAATACATATCAGTAACTTCGAGTTAGCGCAACGGTAAATGATTCAATCTTGCATCCCCTTGGTCACGGGCTCAAATCCTAACAACCCCATGTATGGGGTTTTTTTGGGCCTATGCCATCCCATTGATAATATATACAAATGCAATTCAATACATATCAGTAACTTCGAGTTAGCGCAACGGTAAATGATTCAATCTTGCATCCCCTTGGTCACAGGCTCAAATCCTAACAACCCCATATATGGGGTTTTTTTGGGCCTATGCCATCCCATTGATAATATATACAAATGCAATTCAATACATATCAGTAACTTCGAGTTAGCGCAACGGAAATGGTTCAATCTTGCATCCCCTTGGTCACAGGCTCAAATCCTAACAAACCCCATATATAGGGTTTTTTTGGGCCTAAGCCACGCCATTGATAATATATACAAAAGCAATTCAATACATATCAGTAACTTCGAGTTAGCGCAACGGTAAATGATTCAATCTTGCATCCCCTTGGTCACGGGCTCAAATCCTAACAACGCCATATATGGTGTTTTTTTGGGCCTATACAATTCACTAAGTGCAGTAAAAACCGCCATAGGGTGTGGCGGTTTGAATCCGGTAAAACCGCCTCTTCGCATGGCGTTTTCACTCCAGAACTGGAGTCTGGGATCATTTATGTTCACTGTGAAACCGCCAGGAGGGGGGGCGGGTTCCGGTACAAGTTCGTAGATTGAAATACTACATTAGTGTTTTGAAATAGTATATAAGTTTATTTAAATAGTATATAATTGAATTATAATGGTATAATGAAACGACGTTACGTGAGAAGAGTACAGTTGCATTAGGGCCTCAAAGTAGAATTTTAACTATTAATACTTGTTCAAATATTTACATAGGCTCATACGGGCCTCAAAATTGTTTACATGATCTCTCCAACAACACGTACGGGAAACCTATGCTCCAGATTTGCTTGGATTCAGAGTTGTCACGAGTCACACATCACATCATTCCCGTACACAAGTTGTTTCAATTCAGACTTGCATTCATTGGCATTGCACATTATGTCTCCATAAAGAATCATCTTCCAAAAATATGAAATTGCATTTACAGCAAACATCTGCAAAAACGAGTCACATAACATTACGCATGTTCACTTACGTAAAAGAAAGGTATGATCGAGATTTTCATATCTAAGGTGCGTACCAAGGATACTTTTTTCTTAAAACGACTAGCACATTTTTTGATGCAGTATAGCATAATAAGGCCCGATGTTTTCCTAAATGAACACAGGTTCACAAAAATTAATAAGTGAACAAATAAATTACTAAATTAATAATCAACCAAATACATATAGTAGCTATACTTACTCCTCAAAACCATTACTTGTATTTACGTGTCTTTGTTCCCAAGTACTGATGATCCCCGTTTGCCAGCTACTATCTAGTTGCTTTAGTGAACTGTCAATTGCGTCCAACTATATGACAAAAATATTACTTAGTTTGTTCCTTCGATTTCACCCAATTCAAATCAACATAACTAAACCATACTCACCAACTTTTTCACAACAACATGTCTAGCGGATTCATGGGAATCAATAATCCATACGCACTCGTCTCTCAATGCAAGTGCGAGACACCACCAAATGCCATTTCGATACACAGGAACAAAGATCTGTCATATCAAAAGACACGTTTGTCACTCACTACACCGATTGATGACATGTACGGGTAATTTATGTGTGTGTATACTTACGGTGCAAATATGGTTCCATGACTTGACCGTTAAGTATTTGAGGAAGTGATGGCCAACATCAGACCGTATCTTGACCGGAATTGCCTCCCCTATAATTAACGAGATAGCAATCTACACGATAATAATCATATTTCACTTCCTTTGTGTGTATCAAAATCAACAAACCAAAAACTTTTAATAAATTCATAGTTAATGTACCGCAAAATCAGGAGAAACCATGTATCTAACAGAATCAGGCTTGAATTCATTGCTCCATCTTTTGTTGTATAGGTGACTTGCAAATTCAACATACTGATACACTCATCAATGATATTCAGTTAGATAGATTATATAGATTTTCTAATACACCACAAACCATCCCCCATTTCCTTTGTTTACAAGGTTTTATGATAAACAATGACTTACCGGAATCGGCATATCGAGTCTAGGTACTGCAATACCATACGAACAATCTCCTACTGATAGTTTGAAATCTCCACACTTTGCCAATATAAACGCAGAATCATGTAAGCTACAAAAAAAAACAGCTCACATGCTCTTAGTAAAAACACTTGCATCCATTAATGAAGCAAATTCTTAGTGGACTTTTTAATCAATTACGCACCTCTTTTTACGTATGAAGTCATTCAGCACGTTTATATCACGATCAGTCCGGTACTCCCATGGCCTACCGTGACCTGTGATACGGACAACATCAACTTCTTCACCATTCTCGCTATTATCACTACTTGACTCGTCTCCTGAGGCATCACTATTAACATCTTCAATATGATACTGACTAGTTCCGAACACAGGCATAGAGCACACCCGTCCCTCTTCATGCAGACTGCTGCCACCCTCAACACTGCAACTCACACTCTCCTGAAGCACCATCGTCTGCTCCTCATTCAATGGGTGTCGAGTGACCACTTCACAATCACCCAAACCATTATCATCGTGTTGATTCTCTTCATTATGGGGGAGTGGTTCTCGACGTTCTTGATCATTAGCGGCTTCACAATCACCCAAACCATTATCATCGTGGTGATTCTCATCATTATGGGGGGGTAGTGGTTCTCGACATTCTTGATCATTAGCGGGATCACCATCACCCAAACCATTATCATCGTGCTGATTCTCTTGATTATGGGGTAGTGGTTCTCGATTATCTTGATCATTAGCAGGATCACCAATACAACCAACATTTTCACTCACAACCTTATCACCAGTCTTCTTCTCTCTTTCATTCTTCAATCTTCGCAACTGCTGCATAGATACATTGCATGTCCGCCTTCTCTTCTGTTTCGGCGGCCTTGGATCTTCAGCATCATCAGACGATTCCGTAACATGATCCGTACTCGTCTGTACTTTTGACCGCTTCACAACCCTTTGAACATTACGAATCACCTGCCATCAATGATAAGTCACAAAATCACTTCCACAACGATTTCAATATAACAAAGATCCACCTTTCACCGTAATAAGCATATAATACATATAAAACATAACATATAGACATTGAACTCCAACTTAGTGCACAATGACAATCCGGTAAATGACAATCTAACAAAGGCGTCGAAATTATCTAACTTAACTTAGTGCTTTTCACTATATCCGATAGTCCATACCTCTTTAGCTACTTCTCGTGCGGTTGAAACCACATCAATATCTGGCTTTATATCCCTAGGTTCCAGAGGATGACATTCTCCATACGCAACATCAATCATCTTGATCCAAAAATAAAAACACAATCAGTTAAAAAAATCGACAACCACTAAGCATCCAAATAAAACAGTCACACCATTTAATTAGAAGGGTATTACCCCTATTTTGCCAAAATCTCCACCATCCTCGTGTTTGTCTTTCGCAATAGCTGCATTCAATTTTTTTAAGGTCCAAGCCTCCACACGAGGGAAATGACCCCATCTCACAGGTGGGTTGTTCAAACGGTCAACATAAAAGAACTGCAATTTGAGTCATTATATAGATTAGATATCAAATATGACTCATAACAAATGTACTTTTATATATGTCACACTTACCGCAAGGAAAATCACACAACCACCGCAGCCGGAAACAAATCCATCTTTATCAAATTTTTCTTTAAATCTCTTACCATAGGACAGCAACTCCTCCAACAACAAAGAACACCAATCATACTTTTCAGCCACACTACCAAGAGTGGCAGCAGGGTACAAGTGATTGGGAAGGTTGCTAGTTGTTGATGGACATAGGATCATAAGGAGAGAGTACAATAAGAATGCTGTTTTAAACTCTCCGTTTCTTCTACACCACAAATGTCGACATCACTTTCCAACAACTCACTTAACTTCTCATCACGTATAGCTAGGCTCTTCTGACTTGATACATGCTCTCCAAATCTTGATAACAATCTTCCAACCTTAGTATCCAATGGAGATCCTTTACGGTACTTCATCGGAACCATATTAGGACCATCAGGTAGCCCTAACACCCATTTAACTTGCGTTGAACACAATGGGAACTCTGTGTCATCTGCACAAATAATTTTCCTTTCACATGGATCAACCCTTGTCATTAACCAGTAGCAAAACTTCCGTGGCAGAATCCAATCTTTCCGAAATTCAAGTAAGGACCCAAATCCCATCTCCCTTATAACAGCCCTTTTGTTCTTCTTTGTACTCAGAGCAGTCATCACTCGACCAAACGTTTCCACTCTACAATTCACATTTGGTTGCTGAGAGAAACAAAATTTTTGATATTTAGCCAATTATATACCACTAATTCTTATACAGTATGTAAATGGTATAGTACGAGTTATCAATGGTATATGAGTATCTAAAATGGCAGTTTGTAAAAGGTATATGAAGAGTTTAAAGTATGATTTATAAATGGTATATGAAGATTTATAAATGGTATTTGACCATTTACAGTTTGAAAAATGCAATTCACGATTTACGAATGGGATATGACTATATATGAATGGTATATATGACAAATTTCTGTTGAAGTTCTAACCTTAAGACCGTATTTTTTATCCCGAGTACACATCACTTTACGCGTCTCCTTCACAACATCTCCGACTGACTTTCGACAAGCCTCTGCAGATGTACTTGTACTTGGACCATGTGAGTTCTCCTAAGTTACACAAACACCATTTAACAAGTTGTGACTTCTTAACGAAATTCAAACTGAGATTGACTTTTTACGACTTACCTTATTACTCCTACTCATATTTCGGTCATCACGAGCCTCGTTCCCATGAGATTGACTACTACGTATCCCTTCCATCTACAACAACATTACAGACCTTTAGGTTGTCAAAATTCAATGATTTCAAGCACCATCATCATATGCAAACATACAAACATGGCCATTATATCATATGCGGACATTTTACCACCATCATCAACACTGTCTCAAATATGGGAATGGCACATCCAATGTGTTGCTCAACATGTTCTTACAACACATACATGAAACAAAAATTCCCACAAGGCTTCTTTAATGACCACGAGTTCTACCTATATCACCTTTTCTATTCAATCCACACGACAAAACCTCTCCTAACAACAACATCAACGTTTCAACAAATTCCATACATAATTATTCTAATTTTCGAGTCAAATTTTCTAATTTCCATAACTATATGTTCTTCCCATTACAACCCACATGAAATATTTCGTATTCAACCTCCATATTCCACTTAATTAAACTCCAATTTCAATTATATTTTGAATACTCTACCCTAAACCCTAAAAATATTTTCCCCCAAACACAAATCAACATCACATCTTTAATCATGAAAACCATAAACTATACATGCAACAACGATCCAAGAGAGAGATAAGTCATACCTGTTTACGGAGTGCTCTCAATTAAGATGACAAATCGATTCCAAGGAGAACAATGATTTCGACTTTTGATTGTAGAAGATGGAGAGCAACGCTTTTGATTTCGACTTTTGATTTGGGGACTGTAGAGTGAGAGAGGAGAGAGAAACGCTTCAAAGAGGGAACAGGGGAGGGGAAGACTATAGAGGGAGGGAGGAGAGAGAAACAGAAACGGGAACAGGGGACGGGAAGACCGTAGAGGGAGGGAGGAGAGAGAAACAGAAACTGAAATATTTTGTGATTTTTTCTAATTAAATCAAACAAATAATTTTCGTTTTATGATTTTCTGAAATAAGGATAACAATAATTATTTGTTATTATTACAATTACAAAAATTATTTGTTTTTATTACAATTACAACAATATACAAACAAATTTCATTTTATATTCCCCCCATAAAACAGCTAGGCCCCACCACTGCAGTCAATGTTCCCCCTCTCCCCACGTGCGTTGGCTGGCTTCTTCAAAAATTTGGACTGGAGTGCGGTGATTGGCAAGGCTTTGCCAATCACGGTGATTGGCCTAGCCAACCTCACACTTACCGAAATCATGAGGCATAGTCAATTAGTCCGGGATTTCATGGCTAGGAGCCTAGGACTACGTGACATTTAATCATTTATGATATATCATCTTCTCCTTTCAAAAAAAAAAAAAGAAAAACCCTTCAAATAATAATGAAAATTATGTTGTGGCCACCAATCATATTTTTTTTCTTTTATTTCCAAGCCATGTAGCCTACCAAACTACAAACCTACTCCAATGGTAGAGGCTGCTATGTTACCATTTAGTCTCACACCAGAAAAGAGCTGTCCCATAGTACGGAGTACTTGAAAAGGTAAGAATTATTTTGCCGTGCAAATAAAATCCAGAGCTAAAAAAAATACGCAACTTTATTACAGCCATCACACGCACACAAATATCGATAATTGCATACCTTCAAAAAAAAAATATCGATAATTGCATTACTACTGTACACAACCAGCCCATGGAGAGAGGCAAATAGACGTAACTCCTAAGTCCTATCGCACTCGTAGGGTGTGCGAAATCCATGGAAAACCTCCAAGTGAATCAAAGTAATCAATGAAAAACAGTTTATCTCTTTTGCCATTCTCTGGGTAGACCTCCTCAATTGATTGCTGAATATCCCGGTCACAAATCAATTTCAGGAAAGTATAGCAATCAGAGCATGTCATTTCCTGCAACGAAAACCAGCGTGTTCAAAACTAAACATTCAATTTGGACAAGACGAGGGATAAGCAAGCTGTGATGCAACTAACATACCTCAAAGAAAGCCTTGGAAAAGGTACGCATACCCTGAGACATGGAACTCTTGTACAAAGTGAGATGAGCAAGTATACGCCAGGGCAAGTACTTGGATTTAACCAAGGTAGCATAGAGGTGTGCCATCCTACCAGCACTCCACTGTCCTATCTCTCTTTCATCCGTTTGGATTTGTGTGCACCGCTCAATAAAGTATCTTTCAAAAGCATTAATAAAGGCACCGTTGATCCGGCATAACGCCTCTGCCATCGCAATATAGTAGTCCTCACCCATGAAATCCATGCCTGCATCGAGAAAGGATCTGAAGAAGCATCCCAAAACAACATCCTACATCAAGCAATTCAAAGACAAGCAACATCGTAAAGTAAACATCTATCACCAAATATAAAAGTTATCATCAATGCTCACTAATATTTTACGTGTTTTTTTTTATTCATGGTTCCTATGGAGCAAAGAGGTGGACAAAGTGGCTAAAACTAAATCCTTAGAATAAGGTACATCCCTTACAAACTTCACTGAAAATCAAGTGAGCATCAACAAGTTCACAGCGAAGACAACTAGACAAGAAGCAAGAAGGAATGCATGCATCAAACAGAAGGACAGGGTTTAGAACTAAGTTTTGATCAGTTTAAAGCTTCAAGTTGAAGCTAAAAAAAACAAACCTCGGCATGGGGGTGCAGATGAGCTAGCTCATGAAGCATCGGTGATGGATCCACGACAGGAGGAACATAACTCAATATTTCGCTGGCTTCATCTATGACTTTCTCCGCCACCTCTCGGTCAAGCACGATCCTTGAAGCTTCTCCTCTACCAGTATCCATCATCCCCTTATTCCAATTTCAACAAGATTATTTAATAATATCAATTAAATCAAATCAACAATATCCATGGATTTAAGTATCAATGAATAAACTTACCAAAAACAAAAAGGGCAAACCTTAATTGAATTTGAGAATTGTAATCACAAACCGAACCCAGATTGTTTTTCCTTTATATATGATTCACAAACCCAAGCGGTGGCTTTACGACTTCGCCTAGGTTTTCAGTATTGTTTCTTGACAAAATATTAATTTTTTTTGGAATGTTTGCCGGCCTATTTCGTGGGCTTTGTACGTGATTTGGCCCAATTGGCCACTTTTACAGGTTCGGACCTGTATAACCCAAATCGGAAACTGAATTGACTCAAATTTCATCTTAAAAGAGACTAGAATGAATGCCCGTGCGTTGCACGGGTCTCTTAATAATGATGTCAATTACTTGCATTTTACTTAACCCGTGTAGATAATTAAGTTCATTATAAACCTCATTTTACAGAATTTTGAGCTTATACTCTCTTACTGTGCCCTAATAAGTAGGTAACCATCCGTCTCAGCTTAGCTTAAACGCCTTATCCCCAAAATACCCTTGTGTTGAGAATGATGTACACACTAATCGGTTTTATCCAATTATGATGGTAAAGTTAAACCGATAAATATTTTTATATATGAACTATTACATGCATTTTATTTAACCCATGTAGACAATTATTTTCACCATATGAATCTCATTTACAAACTTGGGAACTAATTATACTTTCAAATAAACAATTTTAATGTCACTGCAACTATACTTTTCGATCTTCAAAAGCATTACCTTAAATACTGTTACTAAACCTTTTACAAAAAGTTATTATCTAAAACATTCACATGGTGCCGTTTTGTTTCTATTTTAGCTGATTTTCACATTTTCAATTTTCGTATAATATGCACCATAATTTTTACCCCTCGGACACATAAACAGAAAAAAAACCAGACAATATAATCTAAAATAAAATATTCGTTCGTCTTTAATTGTACAATATGAATTAGCACCCTCTAATAGATTAGAACTAAATTAAAGTTTTGTTCAAAAACACTATCTTAAATTAATACTTAGGAACATTCACACGGTACCCTTGTTGTTTTATTTTTCTCATGCTTTATAATTTGATTTTTAATGCTAACATTTCTTATAAAAATATAGCAAATGGGTATAATGTTTACAAAAATGAAACAATATGGGTACCATTTACTCAAAACATACATGTGAATGCAACACCTTTTAAAAGGGAGCAAAGAGATAGTAAATTTCATTTTTAACAAATTTGCTTATAATGTACTACCTTTATATGTTTAACATACGCTCCCACAAAAATGCCACATGATGTATCTTAAATTTTTTACTCGTACATCTTATCACGTTAGATAACATATGAATGCTAATTAAGGCCTTGTGTGATTCAACTTATTCAACATTGTATTCTAATCAGATCAGATTAATTCCAATCCAATCAAATCAAATTAGATCAGTTTTATTCAAATCAAATCAAAAAGCTAGATATGGATAAGGGGGGCATCGAATACATATGGTGAGCTACAACAATGGTTACTCCAAATAACAATCAATGAATCTAATCTATTATTAGTTATTAATTCGTCTAATTGCAGTTAATTTATCGATTAATTCAGTTCAGATCAAATCAAATCAAGTTTATTCCAATCAAATCAAATCAAATCAGTTCAATTCAAATCAAATCAGATAAAAAAAATGCAGTCTAATTGCACAGGGTGTAAGTCTAGTAGATTTTGAATGACCATATAGTATATAACTACACTATCATTTAAATTAATCAAAATATAAATTTGACTACTATACGATGAAAATAAAAATACACATGAATGATGGCCTTGGCTAATATGTATCCGTGTTGTTTTATATCTCCTAATCTATTTGTACAACTCTTATCCATAGTATCATATATATAAAACAAACATATGCTTAGTGGATCGTTAGAATTGATTACCTTCATACATAGTATGTTTATATTATTTTAGTTTAGTTATGAATCCTTGACAAATTATTAGGTTAACAAATTATTTTCACTCCTTTCACCTATATATCCACTTCTCTAATAAATTTTCTAATGTACGATTTTTAGTAGAGATATTATATATTCCAATTGGCATTGTTTCATTAATGTGGGACAATTTTTTAGTAATATCCTTTTTTTTCGCCAAGATTAGAGATTGTCCCACATCGTCCAAGAAGTAAGATTACATTATTTACGCACACTATAGGTTAGGTTGTTTTTGTCCCACATCGTTGCATCAGAAGATAATAGTTTTATTCTTGTAATCCTAACTGGATTAGTTCTTGTATTCTTTAAAAAAAAAGTTTATTAGTCAATAGATATATTTCACTTGGTCATGGTTCAACTATGTGGGATAACGTTTTAGTAGATAAATTATATAATCCACTGATCATGATTCATTAATGTGGGACGATTTTTCAGTATTCTTCTTTTTTTTTGCCAAGATTAGAGATTCTCTCACATCTTCCAAGAAGTTTGATTACAATATTTTGCCACACTATATGTTAGGTTATTTTACTTTTGTCCCACATTGTTGCATAAGAAGAAGATAGATTAATTCTACTCGGTATTGTAATCCTAACGGGATTAGTTCTTGTGTTCTTAGAAAAAAGTTTATTAGTCCATACATATATTTCATTTGCTCATGTTCACAACGTGGGATAATTTTTTAGTAGAGAAATTAATACACGCGGCTAAGACTTAGTGGCGTGGAGCAGTCCAAATGAGCTTTGGCAATATCATGGCCAGAAATTTTATATTTTTTTGTATGGTCATGATTTGACAATGTGGGATGTCTTTTTACTACTTTTCTTATTTACCAATATTGGAGATTGTCCCACATCGTCTAATAAGTAAGATTACAGTATTTTGACACACCATACGCAGCTAGGTTATTTTTGTCCCACATCGTTGAATCATATGATAAGTATATATAATTATACTACTTAATTGTTAGTATTTCTTTTAAAAGGAAAAAAAAAACTCTTTCATTGTGATAAACCTGTTGTTAACAAAATTGTAGGTGAAACAAACTAAACATAGAATACTCTATAGAGCACTATATAGGTCTATATGATACTCCTATACTTATACTAAAATATAATAATGTGTATTTAAAAAAGACATCTTATTAAAAACTTTTTTTTACACTAAAACTATGAGGTTACCAAAAAAAATTATTAGTATGTTGAATATGCATACAAAGGACAATGTTTAAACTTGCCAATCAATACTTTAGCAGCTTATTACAGCCAGCCGAGTATGTATGATCAGACATTATGATTGTGAATGTTGATCTAGGATTTCAACTATTTATAGCGAGCTGATTGTTTAACTTCGATTAGGATTAGGAATATGATACATTAGGATTAGGAAAATATACCAAAATCCTTGCCCGATAAATCCCTTCTTTATCGATTGATATGGAGTTTCTAGAATGTTCCATTCTTATTTAATTATTTTTCAATTACCATATCATGTACAATTGAGTTTCTAGAATGTTCCATTTTTATTTAATTATTCTTTAATTACCATATTGTATACAGTTTACATGAAATTATTGGTGATTTACCATATGTAAGATTCAAATATAAATTTTATGATAAAAGATATGGAAAGACGGACATTCTAGAATGTTCCAGTCGTTGTGGGAGCACAACAAAAGCCTCCATTTTTATTTAATTATTCTTTAATTACCATATTGTATACAGTTTACATTAAATTATTGGTGATTTACCATATGTAAGATTCAAATATAAATTTTATGATAAAAGATATGGAAACGTGGACATTCTAGAATGTTCTTATCGTTGTGGGAGCACAAAAAAAGTCTCTTTTAATAATATATATTGATATTGATATTGATTGATTGATTGATTAATTAAATCGAGTTAAATTTTGTATTAAAACTCAAAATAGTTAATTTCTTTATTTATGGCGCCAAAAGCATTTTTAGTGCTACAAAAAATTGTCCCCTCGGTGCCCCGTATACTGTACAAGGGTTTTAACGAGGCAAGGTCCCCACTCATATTTGATTTGCAAAAGGCGAAACCCTCGCCCCCAGAGCCCCCACCGCCCGACCCGACGAGCATCGTGGAGGAGGTAAGTCATGGTACACAGCGGCCTCCTAGGTAGTGGGTTCCCTTGGTGCCCACAAGGAACCACCCCCCACATTGGAAGGATGAAATTCCCACACTGCGGCTGCCAAGGATTGAACCCGGGTCGATTGCAAGCCCTTCACTACCCGAGTACCAACTGCGCTACACCCATGCGGGTTCCTCATATTTGATTTGATTTGACTAGAAAGTTGATGAAAACTTGAGATTCTCCTCTTGTGAGAATGTTTCTTCTCCTTTAATAGGAGTCTTTCGATCTCATTTTAGGAGTGGTTACTTTTGGTTTGTAGATTTGAAGATCGGATTCGATGTTGGGTGTTCCGATCAACTTCCGGGAATGGTGCATAGTTTTTATGATTTTTGTTACTCCATCATTTTCTACATCAAGACGGTTATAGCACATCTCGACGTGATTTCTTCCGCCCCAAAAGATGTGAGAACATAAAAAACTTATCAGGGGTCTCGATCCAGAAACAAGTAGTTATTCTTGACCCGTTGTTTACTTAATTGTCTTGGTTGTATAATGTATGGTGGAATCCTAGATCTACCTTGTTGTAAGTGCCGGATGACGATTTATCAATAAGATTTTATTTCAAAAAACCTTGTCCACAATAATCACCTATCAGATTTCACTAAAACCGATTATTTTTTTTTTCTTTTTGAATAAGAGGAAATTCATTCATAACAATTAGCCATACGACATCTACAACAAAACTGAAGTTCTCAAAATACAACGCTAACGTCAAATAAAACTCAAACCTCCACAAAACTACGATCGTTACGTTAGATGACTCGTGATCCGAAAAACCCTCTATAATAATGCTGCTTTATGATACAGCTTGACCTGAGGGGACCTATTGATCTCTTGTAGTTTGTCAAAGGATGAGCAGATCCGCTAGCCAGTAGAAGAGAACTCAGCATCCGTCTCAACGCCATGTCAAAATTAATGAACGTCAGATCCTCGTAAAATTCTCGCAGATCTCAATATAGACCACCACCTATATGGTGGCAGAGACCCCATCTCGAGAAGATAGAAACGAGTAATTATGTTATTAACTAATTGATTAGGGTAGAAACGAGTTATTATCAACCGATTAGTTTGATCTGACTTGCATAACTAAACCACATTGCATATTATCAATATACGTAGATTTCGACGGTAGATGATTAGTCATTGCAATGGTTAATAACTAAACCACATTGCATATTATCAACGGAAAATTCACGTGGTACCCTCGAACTTTCACTGATTGCACATGGTACCCAACTTGGCAAGTTTGTGCACATGGTACCCCCGAAGTTACCACTTTGTGCACATGGTACCCAAATAGGAACTTCCGTTAGATTTTCCGTTAAGTGATGATGTGTTAGTTAGTTGTTTGAGAATTAGTTAATTAAATTATAAAATTAATATTTTTAATAAAACAATTCAATAAATTCTTAAAAAATTAACATTTTTTTTCAAATAATTTTTTCAAAAAAAAAAATTACTAAAAAAATTATTTTTCTAGGGATACCATGTGCAAAATGTTGTGATCTCAAGGGTACCGTGTGCACAAAGTGGTAACTTGAAGGGTACCATGTGCACAAATTATGATTGTTATAAGAGAAATAATTTTTTTTTTATGAAAAATAAACTTGTTTTTTGGATTTTTTTTTTGTTTATGAAAATATTTTTTTGGATTTGTTTTAAAAATAAAAAAAATTATTTTTATTTTATTTTTTTATTTTATTAAAATAAAAAATTATCATTAATATTAACTAATTTATATAACAATTAACTAACACATCATCATTTAACGGAAAATCTAACGGAAGTTACTATTTGGGTACCATGTGCACAAAGTGGTAACTTCGAGGGTACCATGTGCACAAACTTGGCAAGTTGGGTACCATGTGCAATCAGTCAAAGTTCGAGGGTACCACGTGAATTTTCCGTATTATCAATATACTTAGGCCCTGTTTGATAGGAATTATTCGCAGTAGTATTCAGATCAGTTCAGAATCATTCAGATCAGATCAGATCAGTTCAGAATCATTCAGATCAGATCAGATCAGTTCAGAAATGTTCAAATTTTTATCAATGTATTTGGTTCATAACTGATACTAATTCGTTGAAATTCAATCAAATTTTCAACACATTCAGATCAGATCAGATCAGTTCAGAATCACTCATATCAGATCAGTTCAGATCAGAATCATTCAGATCAGATGAGATCAGAATCATTCAGATCAGATCAGATCAGTTCAGAAAGATGCAGTCCTATCAAATGGGGTCTTAGTTAGTATGTTTAGCATTTTATTGTCAATAACTAATTGATTACGGAGTAGTTATTATCAACCGAAGTTGAACAACGATTTAGTAAACCACATTGCATATTTTTGATCTTCACTTAAAAAACGATTATATACAAAAGTTTCACTAAATTTCGTCACTCAACCACCACCCCCAGACAGCTTCAAATCAAATTTCATTCCCCCTTTCTACTCTCTCTCACTCAACCACCACTTCCGGCGAATCCTCCGCCCTTCCCACACCCATCAGAGGCGGCGTGTCTGTCACCCTGATTTTACTTCTCTTGAAGATGCTTGTGAAAGGTTTGTTCTTCCATTCTCTTTTTTTTTTTTTTCTTCCCAATTTTGAATATTGTGTTTAAAGTTTTGATTAATTTGCATGATTATGATGGATTGGACTGTGTTGGTATTAGCTCGTATCGATATTGTGCGTAGTGAGTCTATTTATGTTTGGATAATGTTTGGTGGAATTGAGAAAAGTTTAGCTTCTAGGGAACTGTTACTATAATTAGGGTCTTTTGGATATTTGGAAACGGTATATTCGATGTGGGAGTTGGCGGGAACTTATAAGGCGTTGGGGAAATGTTGTTAGGCTTGTAGCATTTTGGTTATTGTTGAGGGAAATTAGACGGAATGTAGTCGAGGATTTGGATGTTTTGATTGGAAATGGTTGGGAGGGTTGTGATTACGTGATGTTACTAAGAGGGCTGGAAGTTGATGCAAAAGTTTGTATGAAATGACCAAGAATGATGCTTTTAAGCGTTGAACTATACCCCCTAAGTTACGAGATTGGCTCCCCTTGTGAAAGACTAGATGTTGGGCCGAAAAAGTAAGGGGGATTTGGATTTCTCAAGGAGATGATTGTTTTTATGTCGAAAGGTCACTCCTTTATGTATCATTCTAGAATTTTTAGTTCCAAGATTGGTCACCTTGTAAAAGTTGGTGCGAAAAATGTTTAGGGAGGATTCGATTTCTCAATGGGATGATTGCTTTGGGTCGAAAGGTTACTCTTTTACGTCTCATTTTTGGATCTGCATTTAGATGCGTTGGTTTCTACGAGTGCACGCGGCCTGGGATTTAAATCTGTTGATGAGGTGGAAAGTGAGAGGGAGGAATTGAAACTAGTAAGGCCGGTGTGAGACAATGGTGAGAATCCTATGTACTTATATCGCGAGGACTGAATGTATCGGTTTGATAAGAACGCCATTATGAAGCCAGTTTGTATTAGTCAGAATAGTTTAACCAACTTGAGCTTGCATATTCTACAGCACATTTTGTATTCGAAGCTTGCGTCTCCTTATGCCTTCACTAAATCACTCTATTAGCAACGTATATTTATATACCCAAATTTATCGCTAGAGTCATTACCAAGGAACTCATTCCTGTCCTGGCTCACCCTCTGAGACCTAACTTTTGTTATTTCCTCCGTCTCTCTAAGCTGTTGTCCACAAGCTTTCTACTTGAACCCCTCCTGTCTTTCAACTAGAGGGAAGTTGCAGTTCATGAACCTACCTAAGTGGACCATCAAGTAAACTATGATATGTATTGACCAATAGCTTCCTCTCTCTGTGAGTTCCACCTCTAGTGTTTTCTGTGTGAGTTACAAGTAGAAATTGCTTGCTTATGTCTTAACAATAATTTTCAGAGCATATGGGCGATAATAGTAATTTGGCAACAAGCCCATCAAGATAGTTGATGCATTTTCAGTTTCTAGACCCCTTTGTAGGCATTGAAGATTTGAAGTTAATATCTTTCTCCAGATATTCATAAGGTAAAATGACTTTGGGAACATTTTTTATGGATACTGTCGTAGGGCTCATTGACTCTAATGATCCACCTCATATTAGATGAAAGGGCTTGCTTTATTAATGAAGATATTGGGTCGGAAAAAGAATTCACATGTTTTGTTCTTTGTGTGGAAATACCCTCTGTGCTCCTGCGAATGTCTTATAAATATAACTTTTCCCCCTCATTGGATCCCAGACCTACTCTCGGACAGTGCTTGTGTTCATTGTCACCAGCTCACTTACACTTGTATCTATCTTCTGAAGTTTTTGCGAACTCTATGCCGTATTGGATCCTGAAATCTAAATTTATCTTTTCTTTATTCTGCTCTTATCTTAAGTTGTTCCTACCATCTTACACGTTGGATTTTTTTTATGCTTGAGGTTTATTAGCTGGACTTTATGGAGCTATACTTTGACTTTCAATACTGTGCATTTTGTCTTTTAGTCCTACCACTATCGCTCTTCTAATTAGGTGGGTATCACATTGATGGCATATCGATAGTGGCTAAATGCTTCAGGAGCTGTGTTTGAGTTGATGATGGTAGCTGGTTAGAGCAGTTATATATTCAGAGAAAAGGAGAAGATGAAGGTTTGCTTTATTAGGAATTTCGTTCTGTCTGCTAAAACCATCACTTTGTAGTGTAGTTTCAATTTGGGTTCTTGAGGTGAAGCGAGATGCACCAAAATTTGTTAGGGTTTGCAGGTGGGAGAATATATAAGGAATCAGGAGGGAAGACAGGTGAGAAGAGAACGTGTAGATATTAGTAGGGAGTACAAATTTTGGTCTTAGTTTATAATGAGGTATCAGGTATGCATAGGCCTACCACTATTGGGTTCAATTTAGGTTGGATTGACAAAACTCCTAGTCAATAACCGGTGGAACTATGTTACTCGGACTTGGCTACAAGTGTCCCACTGTCCGCAAGGATACGCATCCAAGTGTCAGACTCGGCCAATTTTGGTGGAGTTTCTAACTTTCTATTATTTTCGCCTAGAATGAAGTGCCTAAGGGTCGTAGCCATGTCCCAGTGTCTAAGTGTCCAACACGGATACTCGGGAAAATAGAAGAGTTTGAGTATTATATTGGAATAAGGCTTGGTTATTGTTGTAGTTGACCTTAACTCGTTGATTTATTTAGTGACAAAGCTGTGGACATGTCCACATGGTAGAAGAGTTTTGCTCGCAGATCGAGTTAAGGTTAACTACAACAACAACCAAGCCTTATTGACTAGGAGTCGGCTATGTTAGCTTATTCTATGTCTCTACAGACGTGGTAGATTTCTTACTCCCCCCTTGTCGTTCAATATGTTTGGTTTGAATTACTCTCGCATATTTAAAATTTCAAATTAAACACATCTGAAACTGAGGGAGTCTGATATTGCTGGGGACCGCCGGTAATAATTATTGGAAGGGCTCTAGTCATCCATATTTTGTCTAAAGTTTACTTGGGATCAGCGTCTACTACTCTATCCACTCAATTCAGAATTGTGTCTCCGTCGTTATGTATGCGATTGATCTTGAATGTATTAGGAAATAGGAATTAGGAGTGCTCTTCTAACATTGCAACTAGTGCATAGTCATCTGCCTTTGTGCTGATTTTTCTTTTTACCAACACACACTTTCTTGTCTGCAATGTCAGAATTTAGTACGCCACTCACTAGAAAAGCCATTGCTTGTTGGGATGACTCTCATGTCGACCCAAGACGACACACATGTCAGATTTGTGTGACATTTTGAATTATGATACGATATCAGAGGAGAGTGAAACCTAGGAGGTTTATGTTTTAAAGATTCTGCCCAATCGCCTTGCTACAGGGGATCCTCTGACTTGTCTACCCTGGGTCTCTGGTGAAGAGGTGGTTTTGTGATCAAAGTTATCTCTGTCTGATTTGTTTTCTTAAATTGTGTGAGTAAAAGTGTTTACTTCCTTTTCGGTGGATCATATGGCAGAGACCGGTGAGACTTAGAAAATAGGGACATGTAGTTGGTCTATTTCTTCCCCGACTCAATTTTCCTCATTTATTTAACAGCTGATTGGGAAATCCTTCAATTTTTCTAGTTGTTTACTTCTTTGCAAGTTCTTCCTTTCTCTGCATACTAGTCTATAAAAAGGGATTTTGTTATATATACGTACGTTATTGAGTGATTTGTGTCAGACTTCTATTACTCACTGCTTTCGAAAGGTAAGTGTCGGTTAAGTTTCAGGGATTTGAGACAAGTCGTATATGGCTATTTCTGTCTGCGAAGCTTTTTGACCGTATGCATAGTCAAATGTATGTATTAAAAATTTCCTACTTTCTGGCATCGGCACTCCACATTGAGTTTTGAGTAACATTCATCATAACGATTTTAGGGTAGTGTAACCGGGTCCTCTAAGGAAGTGATGGGGGTACAAGTGTGATTTATGAGATATAGCACGAGTACACAACCTAGTAGAGTAGACAGGAAAGTTTGTTCATTCGAAAGTCCTAAATGATCCTGAAGTGCTGAAAGTTTTGAATTAATATGTTAAGAATCCACGCTGACCCTCTTTAGTGGCTTTTGAGGTAACTGTAGTCTGCAAACTTGTTTTGGAGATGAAAGGTGTTTCCTGCAAAGTAAGGATGGTTGCTCATTTCGAAAACTCGTGATCTAGGGATGGCACGATGATAAGATTTGGTGAATTTGTTGGGGATTTTATGTCCAATTGAAACTTATGCTGCTTAGCTGAGTCCCGCCATAGGCCATCGTGTTCAGGACTTCACTTTCGCCGCTGCTAATTTTGCCACTTAAACATTTAAAAAAACTCAAACTGCACATGATACGTAGCCCAATTTTGCAGCTGAACAACACCATCGCCTCCTCCATCACTACCTTTACTGGATAATCTGCCAATGAAGTCATTATCTCTTGATTGCACGTTCTGGAACAGTATTAAGACCACAAAGATGCCAACTAAGGGTTTTGCGGTGATAGAATCCTAATCCTGAGTCCTTAAGAAAAGGAGGGAAGGGTGGCAGAAAAGAAGGGTAGGAGAAGTTGCAGTGGTGATGGTGGGTATGAGTTAATGAGGGGTGGCTGAAGCTGATAGGGATGTGTGGAGGAGTTTGGAGATGGTAGGAATGGGTGGCGACTTGCTGGGTTAAGCCAGGTATATCTGGCTAACAAATATGAAGATAAATTTGAAAGGAAGAAGAGGTTGTTTATCGCGTGATAGGAAAGAAGGCACTTTTGTCTGGACTACATATCTGTTGATGGACTGATCATTTGATATCTATCTGCTACCGTTTTTTCTTGTTTCATATCTTGGTTTTGGCTTTGTCCAGATTTATGAAGATTGATTTCTAAAATCAAGCTAGCCATGTGGCTTTGGGTAGTAAATTCCTAGGAGGCACAAGTTAATTCTTTTTGGGTACTCCAGTTGATTTATCTGCATTAGAGACAATATTTCAGATAGCTCCTTCAATCCACCCTAGTAGTTTCCTTATGCTGATACATGTTCACACTTTCAGCAATCCAACAAATTCTGATAGGAGGATATTCAATGTTAGTACAGAAATTAATTATGAATTCTAGATCAGGCGTTGTTACTACTTAATCGGGTTGGCAGATACAACGTATTTGAGGATTAATATGGCAAAGTAGTGAGGTGATTTCAAAATTGTATGAAGGAGAAAGCATTTTTGTATGCTTTTCAAGGAATCAAATTTGAGGGTATTAGAATTGTGTGGGTCAAACTTTCAAGATATCAAATTTGAGGGTATTAGCATTGGGTGGGTCGAACTTCCTAGGTATGAAACCATCTTTGGTTCTGAAGAGACATAGACACTTTCATTCTAGCATATTACTTATCAGTGAAAAGGTGAAAGAATGAGAAGGTGGAAGAGGATTGTTGTTCTTTTGTCTTCTAGGTGTTGATCGTTTGCTATTATTAAATAGGCTTTTTTGTCATACTGCACTTTTTTTTTTTTCCTTTCCTTGTTGTGAAACCACCTTTTGAATCCTTTTTTATTTTTCAAAGCAGCAATTGTAGTTGTTAAACCACACCTTATCATGTTCCCAGCCTTAATTGACATATTTTATTACAAGGCCTCACCTTTTAAGACATTTTAATTGCAAGGCCGCACTTGAAAGACATTTTATTTATTTATTGTAAGACCACATCTCATAAGGCATTAAATTGCTGGAAAGGTTAACGGGAAAAGGTGTGGTTCAACAATCAAACATGTTTTAGAAGGTGTGGTCTTGCAAAAAAAGTTTTGACAGGTAGGGTTTCACCAAAAAAAGAAAAATAGGTATTTGAAAGGTCTCTGACAAAAAAATCCCATCAACTTTTTTTATCTCAACAAAGAATGGAAGGGAAGGTATCGGTGGCATGTGGAGATAGACGGAAGGTCTACACGGGAATTGTGTGTTTCTCTTTTTGGGGAGGGTAAGCGTGGGTAAGTCTTTAAACACCTTCCCAATTTCCTGATAAAGTTGATGTAAGACTGTAGTACTAGAATTTTAGTACAGCTAGTAAACTGTCTGGTGATCTTCTGGAATCTGGATGGCATGAAGTGTTTCCTTTTGAAATTGCATTATAAACTATACTAGTATGTGAGATCTTTCATATATCTGTAGTTTCCTGCTTGGATTTCTGATGCTTTCAAAAACGTACAGGCTGTTACCCTATCATGTTGTGGCTGATTATGAAGCTGAGGAAGATGATAGAATCCTTGAATCTGATACTACAGGAGAAATCCTATCTCGCTCCCAGCATTGGGACCAAAATATTGCTGCTAAAGTAGCTGACTTTACAGCAACTTTTGAGAAACAGGCGCTGGCCTTTAAGATAATCACTAAAAAACGGGCCATGGGAGGATTTCGATCAGAGGAGAGATTGATGCTAGAACAATTTCTGTTACAAGATGAAAAGAGGGCCATTATGGAGTTAAGGGCAGAAATGGAGTCTAGGGAGAAGGCTGGCCGAGAAGCTCATGAGGCTAAGTTACGGTTAGCTGCCATCCAGGCCCGAGCAGAATCACAAGCGCAAGCTGAGTTGATGGCTCGAGCTCCAATTAGGGCTAGTGCACTTGGATCACAGACTAATGATGTTAGCTTGAGTCATGTAATGGCAGAACTGGAGCAAGGGGTCAACCCAGATGAGATGATTAACGGATGGGGAAACAATGCACAGAGAGCCGAGAGAGAACCTTCTGATGATTTCTTGAATGACGAGGAGGCTGAAAATGGTGATGCAGGAATGCAAGAGGACCTGCGGGAGAGTCCAGAGTTTGATCTTAATACTAGATAATTCGCAAGTGATGAAGTAGCTAGCTTATGGACAAGTGGAGACGCCGGAGTCAGAAGAGGAGTCCTGAAGATCATAATGCCATGGGTATGGGCATCACAAGCACACATGCTCGCTACCCGCCGTCCGCAGTCCTCTGTGTTAAGAAGTTGGACAGACTCAGAAGCATACCAGTTGATAGAGTTCTGGACAGCAATGGGGTATTTCCTATTGGAATGCATTCTTATTTCTTAAGCTTATCATTTTTCTTCTTTCTAATTTCAACTATTTTCCTTTTAGCTTGGATGTGTAACTTGGGATTCTGTATGCGAGCACCTATGTGTTCAATTTAAAAGGAATATAAAGTGACGTCTATTATGATTGAACATATCAAGAGGCTCAAATCAAGAATGAAGGAAGTACAGTAAAATCATTTGTTAAGTGGACGAGCTCCAAAATTTTGATCACAAATTCACACTGAGAGATGAAAGACAAAAGTGAAAGGGACTAAGGTTGGTGGCCGGGTGATGATGATGGTGGTCGGGAATACTGGCTGGTGGCCGGAATAAGTGCTCTGTAACAAAGTTAATTCTAACAATTGCACAGATGCATTTCCTTAGGCTTGGAAGCAATTCAAGGAGTTAGCCTTAGCCTTAATCTATGCAATAACTATATACTCAAGAATACAAATAGTTTGATAACAGAAAAGGGTTTAATCTACATGTGAAATTTATTCGAATTTGAGGTAAAAGATAAAACAAAAATCATCTAAATCTATGCAGTCGCCTCATTAGCTTAAGAACTAGAAATAAACTGCGTAGTAGCTTGAGAAGGACGATCCAAGGCTTCTATTTCCTGTCACAAAGTTAACAGCAATTACACCACTGTTGTTGCTGTACTGTCACTGAACTCCACGTTGTAATCATCAGAATTCCGACGAAGACACGGGTGCAGGGCAAGCCACTTATGATGAGGAGCAGAGTGACACTCAGGGATGACACCAGTAACCGGTCCGAGTAGCAGGATGTTGTATTGCCTTTTGGCAACGTCTGCCATTATGGATATCCTGCCCTGTGTCCGTCATTGTCCTGCCACGGGCTGCCTTCTCACAGGAAATCCTTCATAGGATCATCATGACGTGACCTCGTCATCCTGTATGCTTCCATCTCTTCTGGTGTCACGCCATCATCGTATTTAACATTGAACTTCCTCTTTCTTTCATCTGTCTCTTCTCTCTTCCTTTTACCCTCCTTCTTAAGAGCATCAGCTAGTTTCTTATCATCGAGAACCAAGTCTTCTGGTACATCAGTACCCCAAGTGGCAAGATTTCTCTCCTTGACAGCAGCTGGTTTATCTTCAGTAGCTTCTTCTATACGAGCAATATTTGCCTTCATGAGCTCTCCTGAAGCCTCAGCCGCCTCAATACCAGCAGCACCTGTACAATAACTGTTTCGAATTGTCTGCTTGCAGCATTTGTAGCCCCACTGGGAGTCTTTCAAGTTCCACCAAGACCCCCAAACACATGTATGATTATTTATGCACACATCTTCTTCATATCCGTCCAGCACGATCATATTCAACTTGTTGTTCGCTTTGACCGAGTAGAAGCTCCCGTGCAATCTTTTCCTCAGTTGCAGCATTACCGTACTTGTCCTCAATAGTCGTCTCAACACGAGACTTCAACTGCTCTTTCGCAACCTTATACCTCTTGTACAAAAACTCGGCTTGAGACGGAGCTGCTTGTACGTGTACATCTTGGCCCTTGTCAAATGCCTCCCAAGCATGTACATTCAGCTTCTTGAAATCTACAGCTTGACCACTCAGCCTGTTTTTGTTATCACCTGAGTAAAACTTTTCATTGGGATCCGCATCTGGAAGAGGATCTTCACGCATGGATCGGGTTTTAGGATCATAGTAAGCGGAATTGGGATCAAGATTCACAAGATACTTGGCTATATCTTCCCGAATACGCAAGTTTCTCACAGTTCCAGTGCTTCCTCCACCAGTTGTACGTACACGCTTCTCAACTTTCGCAAAGTCCATCTGCTTAGCCTCGTCAACTTTCAAGTCATCTTCCATCTGCTTAGCCTCGTCCACTTTCAACTCATCTTCATCATCAAGCTTCTTCAACTGCTGATCCTTGAGATGCTGTCTCCTGGCTTCTTCCTGAGCCTCATGCCGATAAATAACATACGCATACGTTGCCGGGTCATAACCATTCCATCGGTCTCGTTTCCCATCGAAATCGAGATCAAATTCCTCTATTATCTCATCGGCGGCAATGTGCTTCCCCGTGAAGATTGCTCCTAATTTCCGAGGTTTTTCCATGCAAGACTTTGACGTATGAGTCAAGGCACCACAATTCGTACATGCACCTTTCCGAAATTTGTCTGCCTTAAAACCCTTTTCACCTCTTCTATACCACGAACTCGTCTTTTTCGTATCAATTTTCTGATTCCTTTGATGACCCAAACCCGGACCCGGATTAAAGTACCAAGGAGCATTACTCATAAAACCCGGAATATGAGGGTTAATCTCTTTGCCATCTTGATCAACCGCAGCTGGTGCAAGCCCAGCTTTACGAGCTTCCGATAATTCAATTTGCTTGATATGGTCTTTCCTCGACTTGAAACCTACTGATGCACTTGCCATGATTTGGGTGATTTTTTTTTATAGACGAAAATATTATGGTGTGAAAGAAAAAGAAGAACCCTACATACCTTATTTATACTAATATATACAAAACTTGATCGTTACATAACCTACCACACTAAATTTTCCTAAAACCGAAATACTTCCATAATACCAATATTCTATGATACCAATATTATTATTCTATTAGTAATTTTTGGTGCTTGTGGGATGCAAACCAGAAGATACAGAAATACATACTCCGTCTAAGTTTGGTATGAACAATTGAACATGTTTCAAGTCTACTTACGTGTCTATGGAACCAAAACTGGTTCATATTAAAGTTTGTGTCGTCTTCTGTTGTGTGTCACTGGTTAATATTAATTGATTGGACACTGACCATACGCCAAGTTTATTAGTGTAGATAATCCGACTTTTGCAATCATGGTTAAACTCAAGAAAAGCAGAGAGATTTAAGCTACATATATACATGTTCTTCCTCCCATCGGAAAAACTTATCGGTTTGGACGGAGGCCGGAATTGGTTGAGTTCGAGTTTGAAGACACCATAATTCCAAAGAAAGATTGTTCATAATCTTGACGGTAAATGTATTTATTTAAGGTACACTTATTATAGAATTAACTAAAAATAAAGTTTTTTAACTAAACTTGAAACCATCAACGAACTTTTCCTTCATAAGACTTCTAGAGTTCCATGGTACGAGTATGTACACATTCCACCACTGTTTTCGTCATCATTCTTTACCACTTGAGTTTCTCAGGGAAATACTGTCAAACACAAAGATATAAACCAATTTTTTTTGTTAATGCCTTTGTTTTTGAAGAAATTATGGTAAAATGAACAAATTAATTCTTTAAATCGCTTGTTAATGGTACTGAAAAAGTGAAATTCACTACCACCTTTGTACATGTAAACGGAACACTTGTTTATTTATTTATTTCGAACTAAGAGAATTCCAATACAAAACCCACCAACATAAGAGGTTGACAAATAAATGAAGATTATATTTAGTCTAATAGTTTCGAAATCTCATATCCCCACCCCGCGACATTATATGCTCTTATGTTAAAAAAAAAAAAGAGTAATAATATTGTTTACCTTTTCGATCAGAGACATGTAATATGGCTTCACTTCATCAACATTAATTCTCTCTTTGCTTTTGCTGTAGAGATCATACTTGCTGCACATCAACAAACGCAACTCAATAAGTTACACCCAAGTCTGGTTAATGAAATTGTTATAGAGAAAGTTAAATATTTGAGTAGCAAAAACTTTTCTAAATTACTTGAAAATCTTTAGCCATGTCAAGCTCTCCTTGTCCTCTTCATTCATCAAGTAGGTGTAGTCTCCCTCGCGATGCAAAGCTGTGACGTAAGGACCCGAAAGTTATTAAATCAAGTTATTTAGAGTCGATTAACATAAAACATGGTAACGGACCAAAGAATATACTTGATCGGTACAAAACTAAAGTACTTGCGATAGATAAACACAATTAGAAGTAATGTGCTACTAGAAATGAAGAATTCACATACAAGATCGAGATGAATTGTTACCGTAGAAAGAATGAAATCTGATGATGAATAATGCTGCTGGTGGAAGGGTGGAGTTGTTAACTTTAGAAACCTAGGTTAGATCACAATCCAAGGGTTAATACATCCTATTTTGATTATGTAAACAGTCCTTACGACCTAAATTATTATTCACGATTAAGAATTCTTTAACCAGAACGTTTTGATGGTTCGATTTCAATCTGATTTGTTCAAAAACTTCGGACAACAATGAAACTTTAGTACTCCAGTTTATTTGTCGATTTATTCTTGTTAAAGATCTCGAGTTACAATTGAAAACGATTCAAGATCACATTAAAACATAATTGATGTTTATGTTTTGATTGAGTTATAAATGATTATATGACGTACCATGTACATGTACTCGTCATGACCCCAGGACATGGTGACTTTGTCAAGTCCACAATTCTCCTCGTACACCCCAAGCTTTGTACTGTAAACCGGGTGCTCGAAGTCTGCATTCTCCTTGAAGAACTGCATCACAGTTCAATCAATTTAGAGGGTCACGTACTGTATCGAGCGTTATCGAAAAATAATACTCCGGCCTGTTTTATATTGTTGGATAGTGTATTACATGCATTTTTTTTTTTGAGGGAAGTATTACATGCATTTTGATCACACATTGACCGAAAAAGTATATCACGAGATGAAAATGTTATTCACTTTACATTAACCGAAAGAGTATAACAAAACACACTTCTCAGTTATCACGTTACCTTGTAATGAACGATTTTTTCACTAAATTGACACCCTACTGGAAAGGTATCACCTGTAAATAAAATGCAAACAGTTTCAAAAATTGTTATGTTTTAATTATGTGATTTGTGAAATAATGTTCTGTAGGAAGAGAACACTTAATTAGTCACTTACCAACAACAGCCCATTGTGGCAGGGCACCAAATGATTCATGCAGCAACACTTTACCTAGATCTGGAACTCAGAAATCATCAATAATTAATTTAAAGGACTCGAGATATTATACCTCTGTACTTATTAAAATCTTTCAAAAACATGCGAAGGGAAAAATAAAGTGATTATCTCGCCTTAAAATCATCAATTGATACGGAATAATTTGAAATGATATACACAACGACAATAATTACAATAAGTAGATTAAAATGGTCGATCCACATTAAAATATTAGTTGAATAAAATTTTCCATATATATTGTAGGGAAAATTAAGTATGTCACTTTACCATGAACGAGAGCGGTTAGATGAAGCCAATCTTCATCAGGAAAATCTCTACGAATGGCTTCAGCTGATTGTAAGAGATGTTCAATTTGTGGCTCATCAAGGTCAGGGTCACTTTCGTCCACAAATGAGTTTAGCAATTCAACACATTCCCATATGCTCATTTCTGCTCTGTTAAATTTACCATATTCCTCTTTCATCTTGTTCGCCTAAATTGAATAAAAGTTAAGTATAAATTGCGATTAGTATTTATGTAGAAATAATTCAAACGAAATCAAAGCATCATTTTGACAATTGCGCAATTGTGATACAACTATATAATGTTTTTGTGACATTTTGTTTGCGTAACTAAAAAGGATAACAAAACTTGTGATATACATATCCTTACATATGCATATGTTTGATTAATGTGTTGTGTTTTGTAAAACTCCATCACGGTAGCTTGTCTTGCGCTCTCCTTCTCATAATTCCTAAAAAGTAATGTCACCGTGCCATGAAAAATACATTAAGAATGCAATGTAATTAATTATGCATATGCATAGAATTGCTAACGTTTTACTTTGTTTTATTTAGTCGATGATATTAGCAACAAAATCAAAATTCAGCCCGTCTAATGAAAATGTAATGTTAGAAAAAAAAAGGCGGTAAAGACTTCCAATAATATTTTTATTTCATTTTTTCTCATAAAAAAAAGTGACAATATATCATTATTTCCTTGACAATATTTTTGTAATAAATGTAAAAGTAATATAGAGTTATTTTTGTGTTTATGCACGAGAACAATTTAATGGTTTTATACCGAGTTCTTGAAAGTTGTAAAAGTATAATTTGTGTAGACAAATTAAATATATTGCATGAAGAAAACTGCAATTTACCTAAATTCATGACCAAATGCATTTGAATCAGGAACAACGAAAGCATCATCTCCTCCAGATGAAACAACTTCGGACACCATCCTTACTATGTTTGGGGTTGCTGCAATGAAAATCATACCTATTATATTATATTAACAAAGTTCGTTTTTTCTTATTAAATAAAAGTGAAATTATAAGAAAGAAGTTGATAGAAAAAGGTCATCGTATGAAATTCAAAAAAAATTAAGAGGAAAAATAAGAAGTAAAGACAAATAAAAATTAACCTTTGGACAATGAATCCCAAGTAGAAAAACCTAAAGAAAAATGTGATAATGTGTGTAATGAGAAAAATTAGCAAATGAGCTTAATTTATATTGGCTTATCCTTGGGTGATTATCCCTTGTATTATTTGGGGGTGTAATTGTTCTAAATATGGATTCAATATATAAGGTAAAAAATAATTATTTACCTTGTATATTATGATAATACTTTAAAGTTTAGGCCATGCTTCAAATCCATATATTAACTCCAAGGACCTTGGATATTATCCAATAGAATAGAATGAGTTACACGTAGGAAATGGGTGGCATTTGAAGATCTATATCCCTTTACTAATCATGTTTCTTGAATCTTGATCATGGTTAAATAAGGAATGAATATGGGTTTTAACATGTGTCTAGTGGATTTACGTTAGAAAAATAGTGCATTATTAGTGTTTAATTTAAATAATGAGAGACCATAATTCAAATGAAATCTACAGAGGAGTGCAAATGGTAATTCAGGAGTTGTTTTTGAAACTGATTGATTTAGGTTTACTATCAACTTGTAAGATTGGCCGCTGAGCTACACTTCAGATTAGTGGGAAAATACCTTGTTGCTTTAATTGTTTAGAGTTATTAAAGTCATTATATATATACCTATGATACCTACCATGTCAAGTACATCCGAGTATATGTGCATTACAATTATCATTCATTCATTCGGTACAACGAGTACATTATATAACCACTACCTTGTCAGCTCATCTTGTTGAACTTTATTGCAAGACCGTATTTTGTTCTAGTTTTAAATTATCCAATTTTCTTTTGCCCATCATTTTGACAAAAAAATTCTCTTATATTAACATATACTCCCTCCGTCCCAGTCAATTCATTACCCTTTCCTTTTTGAGCCGTCTCAATGAATTCCTTACCTTTCTATTATTGGTCTTTTATAGCTTGTAAATGACCATTTTATCCTCACTTAATCACCCCCACGTGTTTGTTGGCTAATAAAAGGACCATTTTATCCCCACTTCCCATGTGCTTTTTCATTATTATTTATTTGTCATCTCCTTGGCCTTTGTGCAAAACATAAAGGTAAGGAAATGATCGGAACAGAGGGAGTACATAAATGTTTTAATATGATACTCGATAACACCCACTCTAACAGTTCGTACACACCAATAACTCGGACAACACCGAACCAACAAACTAGTTCAAATAAAAGCAAAACAACACGATGAATCAGAGGTAGTATGTTTTACTCTACCAAACACAAAGCTAGAAGTATTCCAAGTCATCCAAACCAACTTTCATTATGTTTGTGCTAAAAGATGAAGAATAGGTGGTGGAGAGATGAGACACTCCAAATTTTGTCCATTTGGACTCATAATAACACCACAAAAATATCCCCCACCCTTTTTTTTCCCTTTTCTTTTTTCCATTTTCATCCTTTATTTTCATGGGCTTAATTACGTAAGAACTTCCATGAAATTTTGACTGAAAGATTTGAACTTTTTTGATGGGTTTGGGCTGCAAATTGAGTATGATCAGATGGGGTCTTCCTTCATTTCAGTCTCCTTTCACTACCAACTCTTCTCCTCCTTGTTGTTCTACTTCCAGTAAGTTTTACGCTTCCTCCCCTTTTTGTTACATTTTTTTTTACTGTTTCTATTAGTGGGTTTATGTTGTTAGTGTTTCGACACGTATTGACTTGTTAGGGGTAAGGTTGCGTACATCCGAAATATAATTTGATCACGAATTGTTTTTGTATGATTTTTGTTTAAGGAAATTGTTGGGTTTTGTGTGATCTTTAGTAATTACTGATTTAGGTGAAATGTTAGAATTGGAACTTAATTACTAGAATTGAAGCATATATATTTATTGAATGCTGTGAATGTAGCTTCCCGAAAAGAAGAGTAATTGAATTGATTGGTGTTTTTTTTTTATTAAGGTATAGAGTAGCTTTATGGGTAGAGGTGAAAGGGGGATAATTCGCCATCTTAGAGGTCGTATGAGGATTCGAACCCGTGACATCTAGCTGAAATGTGGAAGTTGTAGTCTTTGCAAAGGATAAGGGTGGAGGATTAGGTTGGAGTGTATGGTAGCAACTTTGGAGGAAAAAAAGGTGGATGATTGGGTTGTTTAGTTTAGATGATGGCTGTTGTTGGGTTGGAAAAAATAATGATGGAAAAGAAAATGGATGATGGTGAAGGTTGTATTAATTGGAAATCATACACCTGATCTGGAGTTGATGCCGGGGGAGGAGGGGGGGGGGAGTCGGGGGAGATAAATCGAAGAGAGCCAAGGCTGAAGTCCTTAAGGCAGCTGAGGTTCCATTTTAAAGCCGATTGCCAATAGTAACAATAACTCACCAACATATATACGAGGGCCATCCATCTGAATTTCCGGACGTGGAAGTGGGACAGTCACCTCACACGCGCGCTTTGAATAGGGGTGATGATTCTAGGAAAGATAATTTGGAAGCTGCAAGATTTCTTTAGTGATTGCCAATCCTGTCTGATGCCATTTCAAGGGTCTTAAGCTGGTGTGGTTTGAATTTGATGCTTTACATGAATTTAGAAGTGTGAAAGGTAGGAACTGATAGACATTTGTGTTGAATGGAATGGAAATTTTACATAGCGTAGCGGCCGTAGCCAACTTTCTAGACTTTTATTTTTATAGTAGCTCGATTTCTTTGAAGGTCATTTCGAGAGGGGGTCAAGGAAAGTGGTGAAATCAAGCAGCATTTAGTTTGTCAGACTGTCAGTAGAGTTCTGGAAGGTTCAGTGTGTATTAGTGCTCTTCCGAATAACAGTTCTCTATAGAACTTGCTGACTTGCTGTGGCTTTGTTGGCAGTTTAGTTCCATAAAAGGTTAAGAAAAAAGAATTCCTGATCTTATTCTTCCCGCATCTTTCTAATATAGTTGAGTGTGTTCCCGTCCAAGGAAAAAGATAAAAATCAAGAAAGCTATGAGGTACTCATAATTTATAAACTGCACTACTCTTTATTATTAGTGACTATGATAGATTTAGTCAAACTCCAGTTTATAATGACAAGAACCAAAGCTTAACCCAATGCTTGGTTGGCTACACCTCAACTGAAAGATATTGCATTTTTTTTTAGTGTCATAAGCCGCCTACTTGTCTACTGAGCCTTTAGTAACAACTGTGGCTTTTGCTTGAATCACGGAGACTCTTTCAGACTACTTAGCATTAGAGTGTTATGGAAGACTAGATGTGTACGTTTCTGTTACTTTTTTTTCTGGGACCTGAAAGATTGTGAATTACTGGATGATATCTTTGGGTTATTTTAGTAGCAACATCAGTAAATTCATATTTGTAGATTACTGGATGATATGTATATGCTGAGATGATAGCTGAATTGATGAGTTCGGACTTTCAGAGTCAATGAGTCATGGTTCTGAAAATTGTTAGATGTCAACTTAAACTGTGACAAGAATTGTTGCCATCACTCTGCGTCCTAGCCATTAATTTGATCTTGCTTGCCTGAGATATATTTTAAGTTGATATGCTATGCTAATTTTGATTCAAGACCTAGGGTAACATTGTTGGGTTTGAGGGAATTATCCACAATATGACTAATTATTATGGAAATTGCAGTTCGAGGTAAAGAGCTTGAAATTGGCTCAGGAAGGTTGCCACTCTTGACTATAAGTTTTGATGAAAATGAAATGGTGCATAAAGATTCACTGCGGCCGCATGCATGCTCATCTTCAGCTCCACAATTTGTTGAAAGTGATTATTCAAACTTGGAGGTAATGAAGTATGTGAATGATAGACTCGCAGTTACCATCCATATGTTTTTTAAATTCAAGTGTTCATCCTAGTCCGTTTTTCTTCGCTTTTCAGGTGATTATCAGCAAAATGTCAAACAAAGGCTTGCATCATATGATCAGTGATTCTCAAGTAACGACTGGCAAGGATACATCTGCATATGTTCGAAGTGTTCAAGCATGCAGTGCTTCAAATTTTCATCTATTGTTGGAAAATATTAATATGCTGGAAAATAATATTGATGACTCGGACAAATTGAAACTTGAAAGAGATATTCTAGTTCAGTTAGGGAGGCTAGGAGCACTTGAGCTATTTTATGCGTGCTTATCTAGAACCCTGACAGATTCGAGTATCACACATCTGTCCAACCCTGAATCTCACCTCCCAGGACATCCCCAAGAGAATAAGAGTATGAATAATGATCTGGCGAAAAAGGTGGTTCATTCAAAGAAGAAGGAAGAAAGGAAATTAAAACAACAAAAGCGATTGCAAGCTGCCAGTAAAAGATGTGCTTGTAGATCTGAAATCAGTGACGAACATATGCATCCTGTAGTTTCTTCTGTGGCAAAAAAGTCTAAGGCCATCAGAAAACGAGTGATATTTGCGAAAAATGAGGCAGAACTAGCTATGGGAATCAAGGTGAGCTTCTTCAATGTCATCTAAATTTGTAATCTCAACTCTATGGCTATGCTTGGTAGCATGGATCTATTAGTTCAAATCAGATAGAGAATGGGGAGGATGAAGGATACTGACATGAAGATGGATAGTTTGGTTACATGAGTTAATGTAATGGTAATGACACAGGTTTTACATAACAATCGCTATTACATGACTTGATGTAATGGGAGTTCATTAACTGTGGTTGTTGGATTACAGCTCCCCTTATGTCTCCTAATTTTCCCACTATTTTTGTGCTAGATGGGTGGTAGTGCTGATTACATTACACTCTACTACCGTAAACGTCTGTTAAGCTGACCTTCTAAACACAACTCTTCCTTGTTCAAGGTAGTTGCAAAACTGGAAAAGGTAAAAGTGGCATTGGAGAAGGAAACTGGGAGGACTGTGTCTTTAAGTTGCTGGGCTGAAGCAGCTGGTATTGATGAGAAGGTGTTGCAGCATGACCTGCAGTTTGGTTGGTATTGCCGCGATGAACTCCTTAAAAGTGGCAGATCCTTAGTACTATACCTGGCAAGGAATTACCGAGGACTGGGCATCGCACATGAAGATCTTATTCAGGTGATAAACTGCTTCCGTTTCTGATTCTTATTGTTATTTCCTGATATATCCTTGAGAGGGCTCCAGACTTCCAAAAATGAACTTTGCTTTGGATCTATCTGCTACCTTATGAAGTAATTAAATGAACTCTCCATACCGCACCTTTGAGCAGAACATTGACATATTCATTCACGGACGTGGTTATTGAGAATGACTTATTTTGGATGCACAGAAGAGCAATAGTCAGTTAGTAATTTACATAGTCCCCCCTCCTATAGAGATCTGATAATCTAATGCTCTAATAGGACTGCTGACTGCAGGGTAACTATTCCAATCGCGCTTGTTCGCTTATGGCATTAATATAATGATATATTGATATGTATAATCTCCGTGGAGATAACAACTTTCATTTTGTTTTTTAGGCAGGGATTATAGGAATTCTTCAAGGGGCTGAAAGGTTCGACCATACAAGGGGATACCAATTCTCTACATACGTTCAGTACTGGATCAGAAAAGCAATGTCTCAACTGGTGTCTCGTCATGGAAGAGGGATAAAAGTTCCTGTATGTATTTCAATTAAAGGACTTGCAATTGTTTACGTGACTTGTTCTTGTGCTGATATGTCTTTATCCTTTTGTAGTTGACCTTAAGCACTGCAATAAACCGTGTACAGAAGGCTCGAAAGGCCTTGAAAAGAAGTCGCGGAAAACATCCAGATGATGTTGAAGTGGCAAATTATACAGGTCTCTCTTTGGATAAAATAATGTCTGCTGACAAATGTTTGAGAATTGTAGGTTCACTAGATCAGAAAGTGGGGAACTACATTGATATGAAATATCTGGTAAGATAGTACCATGGTTCGGCTCTCCTTTTTTAGATACCTACCTACTGTGTTACTTGTCTAATGGCAAACAATTAAATTCGCTTCTGTATCGAGTCATCGTCGATATATTCTTCTCTATATAGATTGAAAGTATGTCAATCTAATAAATATTGATGTTCAACAGCTCCATATGTCCATCATTTTTTTTTTTTTTTTTTTTTTTTTTTTTTTTGTGTAATTGGTTGCTAACCTATTACTGACTGATTATACAGAAAACAAAGTGCTATAGAAAGTTGGTTGAACCCCTTTAAGAGCGATGTTTTCTTTTCATTCTCGTTTCTGTATTGTTATGTTTCTTATTTTTCTTTCTGGTCGACATATCTGCTTTAATATGTTCTGTATAAATTGCACAGGAGTGCACAACGGATACCACGATCGAGGTGCCTGAAAAGGCCTTGATGAAGCAACATATGAGAAATGATATAAAGAAGCTCCTAGAAGACCTGGATCCAAAGGAAAGGCGGGTTTTGATCCTGAGGTATGGTTTTGGCAGCCATTGCATGTCACTTCATGAGATTGGAAAGATATTCGATGTCAGCAAAGAATGGATACGGAGAATGGAAAAGAAGGCATTCACAAAGTTGAAGAATGAAGAGAATCGGATAAGTTTAAAGCATTACATCGACCTGTAGTATAAAAGACGCCAAACACGAAAATATTGGTTTGCTTCTCCAGATTGACAACCCCTGTATCTTTGTTCATACAGATCTTTTGTACAAAAGCAGGTATATCATTCATCATATCTTTTTTAGCCCACCTTTTTCTTGTTTGATAGTGTGTAAGAAGATACTTTTCGATCAAGAGGGACGATGTGCATATACTCGAACTTTTGTCAGATTGTTTTCCTGTAACTTTGATGAGCATAAAGCATTCCTGAATACGACCCCATCCCGTTTCCATGCAGAAAAATGTGCACAATACATGTCTTAGTCATTGTCTTCTTCGTTAATTCATTATCAAAACCTAAAGTTTCCTTCCAATAATGATGCTTCACTATACTTTTGCCCTCTTGCCTATTGTAGATTTGTTATAACACTTAGAACTGTAAAGAAAAAGTTGTCAGGGGAGCTGTTCCATTACATTGGTGATACATCATTCATTCATTCTTGGCTGCCCATGTTATCAAAGTGTTGAGTTTGATGTCTTGTTCTAACTCAATCTCACTAACATCAAAACCGTCGACACAATTGTCAAAAGCGTCCTACGTGTGAATATCAAGATAGAACCGCTGTCATTTGGTGTTACGATGAAACCTCGCTCTGACTTCATCCCAAGGGACGCGCAGCAACAACAGTTGTTTGCCAGTTTCCTGTAAGATGACAGTTGATGACAGTGAGAGATGGGAGAGCCATACACCCTTTTGTTTTTCATGCACCTACAGATTGGGAAATTGCACAGTTTTGTCAGCAAAAGAATGAACAGAAGCTTCCCATCAAAGCTACAGTAGTGTAGCAACATCATATCGAAATCCTCGGAATTTGTCCCATTATATTTCTGTGTTTTGTGCAGTTTGTGGCTCAATCTCAATGGAGAAACTTGGCATTGGTTTGTAGTAGTAAAGTGGTAACTTTGATGCTGATTGCAGTCTTTTGTTTATTATTATTGGTTGCGTTTTCCAGTTTCTGACTAGTATCCCAATGTTGAAGTTTACACTCATACGACGAAATTATGGGTTTCATTGGGTGATGACTAAGGTGCTACGTGCAGTTTCTGACGAATAACTCATTCTCATGTTGGTCTCTTATATATGACACCACTCACCAGCATGGCTGCCGTGAGTCACCTGGTCAATAAGTAACGCCGGGGCGAATTCTGTGATGTTTGAAGTGGATAGGTTTACCCATAATTTTTGAAAGTATGTAAATAATACTCCGTATCTTACAAGTTGAGCAAAATCAAATAAAAAGTGATAGAAATAGAACTCTTTTGTTTTAAAGAATGCTACCTTGGATTTACAAGGCTGTATTTCCCGTATTAATATATCTAACTTGATATTGATGATATGTATTTGGTGTTGTATTTTTTTAATTTTAAATGGACAACCGAACAACTCAAATTACTATTGATCGCCCGTGTTACCTAACCATTACCTTTAATTTGTGATTTTTATTAGTCCCTCCATAAAATATATAAGTCGTTCTCACTTTTCGAGACGACGTTTGACCATCAATTCAGCGGAATGTATTTGCCCAAAAATTATGAAACTTGTATTGTTAGATTCGTAGTGAAAAAGTCTTCACAAGAGTATGATTTTATAATTTTTACCCGTATATATTGAGAGATGTAAGGCGATTATATCACTTTTTCGAAAAGTGAGAACGACTTATATTCTTTTAAGGAGGGAGTATAGTATTTGTTTCATGCATAGTTCTAACATTTTTTTTTCTTAAATTGTATCACTTGTTACCAACTTTTACTAGTTTTCATAGTATTGCAATCTTTTGTGAGTGTACAACATCATAAAAAAAAATTGAGTTAAAATAAGAGGTTGCCTCCCTTCACTACCATGCTTTTGACTATAATAAGAATATATTTTTCATTTCATTCAAGGTAGCGATCTTGCTATATTTTAATGTCGACATTTTCTTCAAAATTGTCACAATTTTGTAGTAAGATGATTATGGACGTATGTTTATCCTTAATATATTATGATCTTGTTTCAATTTGCTATATGTTATACATCATATGTAAGCACAACCCCTATGTTATGCATACGTTCAACAACTAGCATTTACTCGCAAAAAACCATTTTGTTAGTCATACACTTTTTAAGAGTTCCCGATTGAAACTACCATAGCACATATATATGTATTAGATCATCTTACTTGAACTGCAACGAGGTGGATGAAATGATAAACGAGTCGTGAATTGTGAATATATAACAAAAGTTTGTTCATATGAAAATTTCACTAATAACTTGCTTGTAGTTTTCACCCAACCTATAACAAATCCCATAAAAGAAAACGGAAACCGTACATAAATCAGATAGTGATCATAGTAGAGGTCTTTTTAAATCGTCTAATTGTATACGGCTTTGCACCAATGCTTGGATACGAGGAAATCTAGATAAACACACTTACATCACTTTTGGTGCCCTTGCTTGAGTTACAAGCCACACCACCGAGCTCGACTCTAATCTTACACATCTTGCCATCTATGTAAGATAATAAATAAATGGAATTTCAGGTGAAATGGAAACGAAAAATTACACTATAATAAATAACAATCGCAGTTAGTTACTATACATGTATCACAATTATAAATAACAATCACACTTACCATGCATGTATCCCGACAACTTATCTATCATATTTCTTACACCATTTTCATAGATTCGTAATATTCCGTACACTCAATCTGATAAAAAAGTGAAACTGAAATTGAAACTTACCAATTACAAATCTCGTCATCTCACCTAAATTACCTACAAGCTACTCCATCCTTTCCTCTCCTCCAATACATTCATGCACACTTGTGTATACTTCATCAACACAAAAGCAATAACTTTTATTTTTTGCAAGGTAAAGAAAATAAAGTAAAAATAAAAACAAAAATCATGTCATAATAATATCATACACATACATTCATGTCACTATGTCACAAACTCACAATCCAAAAAAAAAAAACAATTTAAAAAATTAGAAGAAGAAAATACATGTCAAATTGTCACACCCCATGTATACATCACTTTCGTACATGTCACCATGTTTCTTTTCTTTTCTTTTCTTTTAGTCCAAAAAATAATTAAACATTAAATAAATAAAAAATATTAATTTCTTACTCCCAAAATTATTAAATTAATCAATTTTTTAATATTAAAATAATATAACCCACTTTCCCTGTCTTTCCTCTCTTCTTCCCCACTCTCTCCATTTTCTTGTCTTTCCAGTTTCTACTGTGGGTCTGTGGTTGTGTAATACAGACATACCAAATAAATAAAAAAGTTTTTTTTTTTTTTTTTTATCATATAGTTTTTCATGACATTTCCATTACAATAAACCATATGAAATCAACACCCAAAATTTCATACCATAATATTATTACTACTACTAGTATACTCCAATTTTTAACCATTTTGATTTCCTAGGGTTTGTTTTGTCTTTTTTTTTGTTGTTCTTCCCTCTTTTTTTTTTTTAATTAAAAATGTTTGTTCATCATCATCCATGCTCTCTAATCTGACAAAAAAATCCCCAAATTAATCGCGAATTCTTCATCATCCATGTCGGATTCGCGATTTCTCTTCTAACCCTAATTAACTAAATTTTCTCTCTCCTCCAACTCCAA
The DNA here is from genome assembly GCA_963457585.1 of Spergularia bocconei. NCBI lineage: Eukaryota > Viridiplantae > Streptophyta > Magnoliopsida > Caryophyllales > Caryophyllaceae > Spergularia > Spergularia bocconei. Next base: position 17,872,236 of record OY734951.1, read on the forward strand.
GAATTTCCCCCCAAATTTTCTCAGTGTAACAATGGCGAAAGCGTATTCGGTACTTTTCCTGCTGTTTTTCTACTTGATAAACCCTAGATTTCTCACCCCTGCGAATTCTGAGGTTCGGATTAACCCTAATTTTATCGATGAGGAAGAATCGAGTTCAGTGAGTAGTATAAGTTTGTTCCACCAGGATTACTCCCCGCCGTCGCCGCCGCCACCGCCGCCGCATCCTCCGACAGTATCATGCGAAGGAGATCTAGACGGCGTTGGGACCTTGGACACGACTTGTCAAATAGTATCTGATTTAAATCTTACTGATAGTGTGTATATACAAGGGACGGGCAATTTTTATATCCTCCCTAATGTCAAATTGAATTGTTCCTTGCTATCTGGTTGCGAAATTGCGATTAATATCACCGGTAACTTTACGCTTGGCGAAAACTCGACAATTATAGCCGGTTCGTTCAATTTGTATGCGTGGAATGCGAGCTTGAGTACTGGTTCACTGATTAATACGACGGGATTGGCTGGTGATCCGCCGCCACAGACTAGTGGGACACCTCAGGGGTTGGATGGGGCCGGGGGCGGTCATGGGGGCCGTGGGGCGTGTTGTTTGTTTGATGATTCTAGGTTGCCTGATGATGTTTGGGGTGGGGATTCGTATTCGTGGTCGACTTTGCATAAGCCGTCTAGTTACGGGAGTAGAGGCGGGACTACGAGTAAGGAGGTGGATTATGGTGGGGGTGGTGGTGGGATGGTTAAGATTGAAGTGCCTGGGTTTCTTTTGGTGAATGGGAGTGTTTTGGCGGATGGCGGTGATGGTGGGAATAAAGGTGGTGGTGGGTCTGGTGGGAGCGTGCACATCAAGGCACATAAAATGTAATTGTTCTTCTCACTCTCTTTGTTTCATTGAATTTAGTGTAGTTCGGGTTTTTGCCACTGTCTTCGAATTTGAGTAGATTGTGTTTGATAAGATATGTTTTTTTCGTTGTATGTTCTGTTTTGGTTTGCAGGTGCTGGTTATCCATTTCCATTGCAAATGATTGCTTCTTAGTAGCTTTAGCTTTGAATTGATGTTGCTCATAGATTTATTAGACTTTGCAATAAATATTAATTCCTTGTATGATGTGTGATCCGGTCTTGATACGAGAACTAGGATGTTGATAGTGGAGGTTAAATGTTGCCGGTAGTGTAATAAATTATGTGCAGTATGTTTCTACTATAAATAGTTTTTGGAATGAAAAGCACGGTTACACGGTAGTATTAGATGGGCATAATATATCAATTCCCTGACATGTAAAGTTAGCTGGTGTGAGACTTAGATCTTAGATCATGAACATACACTTGTTTCTGAGCAGCTAGAATGGTGCTTGTACGTTAAGCATGATTTGGAGAGGACCATTACTCCCTTTTCTGTTTCCTCGACCCTAGGGATTTGAGCAGAGACACCATAGGTGGCACAATTTAATATAGAGCCCTGCTCCCCGAGAATGTTTGCAGGAGTTTCTTTGACAGTTGCCTTGTTTCAAGCAACCTAATTGGCTAGAGACTATTTTGGGGCAGTCCATAGTCTAACCATCAACTTTCACGTCAACGCTCTGTTTCTTCGTTTGAGCTTGACTCGTTTACTTTATCCCCGATTTATTAGGAACGTTGGAGGACTGGAGGTTATGTGCATAGACTAGCCGTAACTCTGTAAGGTATGTTAGAAAGGTTATGAAGTGGAGGACTTATCAGTCTCTCAAGTGCTGTGGGGTTATTTATATCTCCAGTTTTTTTAGATGGGTAGCTCTAATTGTAGCTAGCAGACACGTTCGTAATATCTTATGGGCTGTTTTTAGAGCTGGTGGAAGATCTTTTTGGTTCCCTTTACCTACTTTCTCAAGTATGGTAGGTTAATGGTGGAACTCTGGCTACAGGCTGCATAATCTAAGGTGTTAGTTGCCTCGAGTTTAATTCGTTTCTACTTCTGCCCTTTGACATTAAGGTTTACTTACTATCTAAAGCTACGTAATTCTAACATCTGTTGGGTTCATGCAAAACCTAGTTTCACGGTGTGTGATACACTCGTTTTTCATCTTTCATTAGTAACCGTCTTGTGAATCTTTGGTGCATTCCGAGTACTGGCAGTTCCTTCCTTGTTATGAGCGAATTCATTTTCTATCTCATTCTGATCTGCTGTACGTCATATTCGTTCCTTCTTGCTGGCCACATTTCATTATGGCTAAGACTTGAGATTGCCAATGATTGCTGTGATAGCTGTGAGTGACTTTGTCTATTTGTTTGTTTGTTTTTTCATTTTATTTTTTAAAAGTTATTGGGGTGCTTCTCCCCTCGGTACTTATATTTGTCTTCCTGCCTTGGGATGTCGTAAAAGTCGGCATGTCAGTGGCAAACAGGCTTTCCTTATCTTATTGTTTTCTCTGTTATGTTTATTATTTTATCCTGGGTTTTAAGGACATCCCTATTGTGATATTCCAGCGTAATTTGGTTAGTTGTTGATTTTCCTTTATAGGCTTTCCTCCTTGTGATTTAGTTGATAATTAGTACAACTGTTGCTATTGTCAAACGAGTATTGAAATTTAAGCGACTGTATGCACTTTTTTTTATATGTGAATTAATTTAATGTTGGGCGTCTTTTTTCACGAATAGGTCTGGTGGTGGTAAAGTAAGTGTTCGTGGAGGTAATGGTTTTGGTGGTGGAGGTGGCGGAAGAGTCTCTGTTGATGTTTTCAGTTGGCACGATGAGCCACAAATTTTCTCACATGGTGAGACTTCCTGCCTTTTGGTATTCATTGTAACTTGTTTATCTTGTCTTTTTTGTCAGCCCTTTAATTGCCCAAGTTTGTTGATTGCCAAGGTTTTGCAATTGTTTTCTATGTTTGATTGGTGTTCTTTACTATCTCTGCTGCTTGCTACTCGGAGTTGTATGATTTGTCGAACTGTGTATCTTTCCAACGTTGTGGCATTTGTGATTATGTGCTAGATGTGGGGTCAAACTTAACTGTGGTCCCATAGTTGTCACATACTTCGAAAATACCCCGTGCCTGGAAGGCTTCCGCCAGTGGCGGAATAAAGGGGGTTGGATGTACGCAACCTATACAAGGAGAGGCTGTTCTCAGAGACCTAGTTTAACTTGTTTTTGCCTTTTTGGTGGTCGGGGGCAATCAGAATAAAATGAGGTATACTACAGTAATATCAGCCAATAAATACCTTCCTTTTACGCAAAAAATGTTAAACTGGCCATGGAATGTGTTTCTGAATTAGTGTTTCAACACCATGATATTATTATTTGCTAACTACTTTACTGAATAAATTTCAGTAATCAACGGTAACGTTATTTAGCTCATGTATGATTGTGTCAGTTATCTGGATGTTTTCTTTCTTTACCACTTTGATAAATTGTTTATGTCTGGAGTTCCTTAAGCGTTTAGACTTGGTGCCAATGATAGATCAGCACTTTGTTTGCATGTAACATCGTAGCAGTGTGGTTATTTCTAATCCTTGATGGTTGTAGTATAATGGTCTCCTATTTCACTTGTTACTCTGTAGATTCCTCTTATGAGTAATGCCATTTCTTTATTTCCTGATCAGATTCGTCGTCTACAATTATTGATTACATTTACGCTATGATGTTTAATACATGCAGGTGGAACTAGTTATGGATGTCCCGACAACGCAGGTGGTGCTGGGACTCTTTATGATGCTGTTCCCCGCAGCCTTATTATTAGTAATCACAACCGTTCTACAGACGCAGACACTGTCTTGATGGATTTTCCTAATCAGCCGCTTTGGACAAATGTATATGTTCGAAACCATGGCAAGGCTTCAGTTCCATTGCTTTGGAGCAGAGTGCAGGTTAGTAAAGCTTCCCACAGGTCTAGCTATCGCTATATATTAGATCATATATGCACATACTATGATGATATATTTTCTTCTGTAAGCTTAAGAACTCTTGAACCGGGTTTCGTTTCTGTTCTTTGCTCCTTATTCTGAAGTGCACAAGAAAAGCAGTGTTCACTCTACTGTGTGTGTTTTAAGGAAAGCTCTCATGTTATGCATGTAAATTAATGTGTCATACAATGCTTATACTTATCTCAGATTCCAGCTCATTCATTCTTGATGTTTAAGTTATATTCATGAATTATTTTGTAGGTTCAAGGACAAATTAAACTGGAGGCTGGTGGAGTATTAAGCTTTGGGCTGGCGCATTACTCATCTTCAGAGTTTGAATTACTGGCTGAGGAACTATTGATGAGTGATTCGGTGATTAAGGTTAATATTATTTCTGCCTTTTGCTCAATGCTCTATTATGCATAGATTTAGGTCTCTTATTCACCCCATACGTTTTTCCTTCTTAGATTTTATATCTTTAATGTGCGATTCTATCCTAGTGTGGCTGACTTTTGGAAGTCGAAAACTTTACAGGATAGTGCTATCTAGGATTCTGTTCATGGTGTATGCTTATGTGCTGTGTTTACCTTTTTTATTTAAAAAAAAACTTTGACTACCGTCCTGTACCGGTCAGAAAGTAAAATTTCAACAATCACTATAAGAGGGGCCACTTTATTTATTTATTTTTTTCTTTCTGGTCTTTTGGTTTTTGCCAGCTATCTGTTGGTTGTGCATGTTGCTCAGTATGCGCTATTGTATGGCCTGAAAATAAAGCTCGTGCGTGCCTATGTGGGTAAAGGTCGGTATGGACGATTGAGTTTATCATGTAGAATAGTCCAGATTTTTTTGGGCTTGATAGGTCTGGAGGTATATAGCAAATTTCTTCTTCTTAGTTCAAGAGTGAACTTATGGCTTCTTGCACTAAAATGATTTGGTTATTGTCCTTGTACCTTATTTTGGAGATTGTAGTAATTGGATTTTAGGACAAAGCAAATACTGTCAGCTGTGTGTAACTTGCTTCGAGAGTGAACTTATGGCTTTGGGGTTTACATGCACCAAGTGGGTTAATGTTTTGGTAGATTTGGTGTCCTCTTATGTGATGTTTCTAACTGGTCTCATCTTTTGCTCCCACGCCTTGTCTTTTCTTAAATTATCTTGCTGGCATCTAGTTCACTGCTCTTTTAAGCTGTGCAGTGTAAATTGTTATTAGCTGAATAACTACTACAGTGGTTATGTTGGATCTTTACTCAATGACTAGATCATTTGTGGTTTCTTCCTCTCAACGGATCATATGTTATGCACGGTCTGCTATAGAAATGAAACATTATATCCTTTTACAGTTGATATACTGTTTATTCTTTTATCAATTTTCCTGGATTAATTCCCGTCCGGTTATCAAGTACAGGTGTATGGGGCACTTCGTATGTCTGTGAAAATGTTTCTGATGTGGAACTCTCAGTTGTTAGTAGATGGTGGGGGAGATGTTGCGACATCGTTGCTGGAGGCCAGTAATCTACTGGTTTTAAGGGTACTTTCTTGGTCTGAGATGTCTTTTTTACTACTATCAAGCCCTCAACTTTAGTGAAATGAAATGGCTCTATCTGTATTTCAGGAATCATCCTCCATACAGTCCAATGCTAACTTGGGAATACATGGACAAGGTTTATTAAATTTGACAGGTCCTGGTGATGTCATTGAGGCTCAGCGTTTGGTGCTATCACTTTTTTATGGTATCCATGTAAGTATTGCTTAAAAGTTGCATTTTATTTCTTCATTTGCCTGCAAGCATTCCGCGATTGAAGGAACTCTTCCAGTTGGCATGAGTGAGAAGAAAGTTTTCCAGTAGCATACTGCTTGTACGGTTATACCGCCTCGTGTGTCATAGTTACCGTATACTGGAAGATGATTTTGGCATTGTTAAGATGGTGATAAAAAGTAATATTAGTGGTCTCAGATTGTGATGAACATACATGGTATGTCGGAGGGGAAGGTGGTGGAATAGGATTATGACTGTAAAATGTAAATTGATAGGCTTAGCCATGGGTGGGGGTCAGACTGAGGTAATCTGTGTGGTGGGGTTTTAGTTTAGTTTGCAAGTGGCTGTTTGTGCGTAGCACAAAGAGATGTGCAACCGTGTACTGGGATATCACTAGTTCTGACCTCGACACCTGATTTTTTTATAAACAATGGAAGATATCTACAGCTGTACCCTTTTTATTTTCAGCTTATAAATATTAAGAAAATTAGATGGGTATTTCATGCAACTCCTAATGTGCAATACATATTTTGGAGATCACATGGTAGGACAAATTCGTTTTCCTTTGTGATAAACATTGTACTGTGTCCTAGGATTTTACTTCTATTGGGAATGGGATCTGATTGATTACGTTTTACGACTCCCATCATGAATATTTAGTGTTGCAGCGTTACCCGAGTGTGTCTTATATGTGCATAATATTTGAATGGAAATGAGCCATCACTTCATTTACATATCACTATCTTCTCGTAACCCGCTGAGTTTTGTTGTTTCTGTATTTGTTTTCTTTGGCTCTGTTGAGATGGTGCATTTTGATTGGTGTGTAAGTGAAATGGTTTGCATTTCTGTTTGTTTACAGATTGGGCCTGGTTCAATCTTGCGTGGTCCTCTAGAGAGTGAAGAAAAGGGCAATATGTAAGTTTACTGTATGCAGTATTTTCTGTTTAACCTAGACTATCACATGATTCACAATTTCACATCCCTTTAAATTTTGATATGGAATAAACTCAATAGAGTTCTTAAATCTTATGTTTTAGGACACCAAAGCTTTATTGTGACCGCCATGACTGTCCTGTTGAATTGTTGCATCCTCCTGAAGATTGCAATGTTAATTCTTCCTTGTCCTTCACTCTCCAGGTATTCATCTAGTAAAACTTAGTTTTCCTCAGATTTAGTGATTGAACTTACACTCACCTGAGGCTTTTTTAACAGATCTGCAGAGTTGAAGACGTTATTGTTGAAGGCTTGATAACAGGATCAGTTGTTCATTTTCATAGAGCCAGGACTGTAGATGTTTTGCAATCAGGAGCAATAAATGCATCTGGCTTGGGTATGTGTTCTGTATGTCCTTTCCGCACACCAATTTGGTTTACTTATAGAAAACATCTATCAAGCGTAATAGTTTTTTGAAAGAGAGACCTTAGCGGTGGGAGTGTGGGACACCAAGGAAGTAGACCTTCAACTTTCAAGAATAGCAATTTAGAGTTGTGTCAGGATCTTTGGCCATCGTACCTCTTGTTGGCTGGACAATGTTTGGGTGATATAAGCAACCAGTTTGTTTATTTATTCTTGTAAACATGTTAGCTTCTCTCTTCATTGTTTTAACTGTGCATGTATACTGTACAGGTTGTACTAGTGGGATTGGCAGTGGAAAGGTCTTGAGTAATGGCTTGAGTGGTGGTGGTGGACATGGTGGCAATGGGGGGGCTGGATGTTACAATGGTACTTGTGCGGACGGTGGTGTGTCATATGGAAGTAAACATCTGCCGTGTGAACTTGGTAGTGGAAGTGGAAATGACAGTGCAGCCGGTTTCACTGCTGGTGGGGGTATTATTGGTAAGTAACAGTAGTCATAAATGGAAATTCTTCTCTGCTTTTGGAATAATTACAGCATTACATGTGTTATTTATTCCTCACTTGTGTTTACATAACTCTGTGTTTGCAACTTTGCATCTTTAGTTTTTTGATTGTATCTGGATCTGATCCACATGGGAGGTGATTGACTGAATTTCAAGTCTTGGTTTGTTGTATACTTATATTAGTGGTCAGTAATTACCAGTATGTGCCAGTTGCCCCTGTATTTTCTCATCTTTTAATCGTTATTAGGAGCTCAGATTATGTAACGTTCCATTGCTGTTTAACACGTATAATTTCTCTATTTTTTTACTTTTCCCTCCAGTCATCTATGTTCCATTGATTGCTTTCTCCTCTGTTACTTCCGTTTTTCCATTTCTTGGGAATTTGACTTTTGGGTTCTTGATTTAGCTTTTATGATCTTATGTCTTTGTTCTATGACATTCCGGGATGAGGATTTAGGTTGGCCTAGTGGTTACGAAACCAACCTGCCTGGGGGATGTCCTGTGTTCAAATCCTCATATCCCCCCCCCCCCAGCATTAGCTGCTCCTATGTACCAGAAAAGAAAACTGTACCATTTCGGGCCAGGTGATTTAGTTAGTGCTTGCTCCATGTCCTTTTCTAGAATGTTGGTATTCTAAAGAGGGAATTTACTGCCCAAGATCATATACCTTATGTTATGGTTGAAGTAAATAATTTGTAGGTTTTCTTTTGCTTTATTCCTGTGTTCTTATTTTAAAAGGAATTGGTTGGAACTTCTAGTCATTAGTGCGCTGCTCTGATTTTTTTTTCTTTTTATGTAGTGATGGGTTCTATGGAACATCCTATATCAAGCCTGTCTGTTGAGGGTTCAGTGAGAGTAGATGGAGGTAGCTACCAAGATAGTGGAAGCAAAGCTTTTGCCTATTTTAGGAATCAAAGTGGTGGACTAGGTGGCGGATCTGGTGGCACTGTTCTTCTATTTTTGACAACATTGACTGTTGGCGATAATGCAAGCCTTTCTAGTGTTGGGGGGAATGGTGGTCCACTTGGTGGTGGTGGTGGTGCTGGTGGTAGGGTGCATTTTCACTGGTCCAATATTCCAACAGGGGATCTGTATCAGCCAATTGCAAACGTAAAAGGAAGCATCCTCACCTGGTTTGTACCTCTCTCCCAGACTTCGGTGGCGCCTTTTCTTGTACAACATACTAATGTTCTGTGTGTTCTGTCATGCTTAATTTGAATTTCTATGTTAATGATATTCTTACTTTTCAGTAATTAACAACCTAGCTGCAAATAGTTAAATCTTCAATTCCTTCTGGTTATCCCTAGCCTTGAGCTTTTCATGGTGTTGCTGGCTAGCTGTTGCTTTGTTTTGGCATGATTGATTAACATGGCTAGGCTTGTTTAAGATTTTCATTCTCATTGTGCCATGATAGTGTCAAAAGGTTCTTGTTTGCAGTGGGCTGTTCCTGACTTGTGAGATTCAATATTGCTTTAATACAGGGGAGGCTTTGGAGGTGCTGAAGGTGGTGCTGGAGAAAATGGAACAGTAACTGGAAAAGCTTGTCCTAAGGGCCTCTATGGCACCTTCTGCAAGGTGAGTTGCTACTTTTCACTACTGGAATGAAATTTCAGTTAATCCTTATATCATGTAGATGCGACTGCTCTTCTACCGTTCTTGTTGAGACCATAGTCGAGACGACTGCATATCACAAAAGATGCTCAGAAATTTTGATTGGAAGGCATGAAAGCTATGTACATCTATGTTTTGAAGGAGTGATTAGGCAAGGCACTTTTCTTCTGAGCAATCATGTGACTGGAGGGAGAAAAAGGCAGTCTCAGCTCTAAATCAAACGGGCGATCTATCTCATTTGGGAATTCTTGTCGATTGACCATCACTTCGTAGTTTGTCTGGACAGTGACAATACCTGGAGTCCATTTTTATGGGATGCTATTTAGCGACTGTCAAGGGGATTATTAGGACCTGCTCTTCTCATTTCCCGTGTCTGTGGATAAACTAATAATTTGACTTATTAGAGTGAGATTATCTTTTTTGTTCTTGAACACCTGTCCATTCTAATTGCCCCTGATTCTGATATTTTTGGATTGCAATTTTTTGAATGATGGTCATTTTGCCTTCTGAAAAATTCCCTTGCCTGAACCAGAAAGTAGTATTTCTGCACATTTCCAAGATAATCCAGCATTTTAATGTGCGCGTTCCCTTTGTTTCACTGTTACCCCTTCGAGATAATTTGTTTGATCCAGTGGATGCTTAACGATTCTCATTTTTTGAATAGTAGACCTGCTTTAAGTTTATTTACATTATTTGACCCCTTCTCAGGAATGCCCCTCTGGCACTTACAAAAGTGTTGTTGGATCTGATGAATCCCTTTGTCAATCGTGTCCCCCTCTGGAGCTTCCTCACCGTGCTGTTTACATCAATGTGAGAGGTATGTATAAGGATCACCTCTATATGATTTTAGCTTTGCTAGTTGTAGGAGTCCATCAGCATGCCCATACCTTTTATAGATTATAGTTTTGTTTGTCAACTGTTTGCGTGCATGTCTACATTTATTGTTGGAATAAATTCACTCTTTGACTCTCTTATTCCCTCCTTGTTGGGAATAAATCATATGGGAAGACTCAAGATCCTCCTGAATTTGTTGTTTTTAATAGATTTGGTAGTGTTTACAATGCACGGTAGTTAAATAAAAACTTGTAAAATGATACATGCAAAAGGTAGAAGGGGAAATAATCTCTAACTCCCATTTTGTTTGAACTCTACTTGGTAGAGTGTTATTTATTATTTTTCTTTTAATTCTAGATCTTTTCCTTTCATGTACTTCCTTGTGCTTGCAATTTGGCGGTGGCATTTATTTGCTTTGCCTTGTTCACAGGTGGTGTCACTGAAGGTCCATGTCCATACAAATGCACTTCAGACAGATATCATATGCCACACTGTTATACAGCTCTTGAAGAGCTAATTTATACATTTGGAGGACCTTGGTTGTTTGGTCTTCTTTTGTTGGGTCTCCTTATACTGTTGGCTCTTGTGCTCAGCGTGGCACGCATGAGGTTTGTAGGTGCTGATGAACTGCCTGGCCCAGCCCCCACTCAACATGGCTCGCAGATAGATCACTCCTTTCCATTTCTAGAGTCGCTCAATGAGGTATTTGTCCACTTCCTGGCACTCCAATATATTGTTTTTTAGTCCTTTTACGAGTGTTAACGTAGCGAGATGTTAGAAGAAGGCACTGGTGTGTTATTTATGTTTCTTTGAGGGCAGGGTTAGGGCTTCTTGTTAGGTGCCATGACAGTTGACTTAAACACCTCATCAGGTTATGGTTTAGTCTATAGATTAAGATATGATGTGGTGTCGTTGTATGGTACAGTGCTGATTTGGCACGCTTTTTGTCTTGCAGGTTCTTGAAACAAATAGAGCTGAAGAATCTCAGAGCCATGTTCACAGGATGTATTTTATGGGCCCGAACACATTTAGCGAACCATGGCATCTCCCTCACTCTCCTCCTGAACAATTAAAAGAAATTGTGTATGTATTAATTTCAGCCACTCGTATTGAATGGTTCTATGGAGTGTGGGGTTTACCTCTAATTGGTTGTAATTACTCGGTGCATTTCTTTTTATTACAGAATTTAAGTTTTCTTTACTTTTGCAGGTATGAGGGTGCTTTTAATAGATTTGTGGATGAAGTTAATATTCTAGCAACATATCAGTGGTGGGAGGGGTCAGTGTATAGTATACTTTCTGTTCTAGCATACCCATTAGCATGGTCGTGGCTGCAGTGGCGTCGCCGGATGAAGTTGCAGCGACTTCGTGAGTTTGTCCGATCAGAATATGATCATGCATGCTTACGTTCTTGTCGTTCACGTGCTCTTTATGAAGGGATTAAGGTTTGTTCGCATCTCCTCAAGTGTTATTTAAAGTGGTGTATGTAAGATGGACATGATTGTTTGCTGCTACTTGTATCTATTTTGTGATCTGATGATGGTTGATTTTACGTATCTTGCACTCAGTTTTTTTTTTAAATATGATGATGGTTGTCGTCATCGTGGACGTCTTCTGTATTTTAAGGATAGTATGTTGTCTCTATAGGTTGCTGCTACTCCTGATTTGATGCTGGCCTATGTGGATTTTTTCCTTGGTGGTGATGAAAAAAGGAATGACCTTCCTCCTCGTTTGCATCAGAGGTTTCCTCTAGCTGTGCTTTTTGGTGGTGATGGAAGTTATATGGCACCCCTCACTCTTCATAGTGATAATATTCTAACTAGCGTTATGAGCCAGGTATGATATTTAGAGTTTGAGAACTGAAAAAAAAAAAACTTTATAATGAAACTCGGGGAAGAAAAATTGGCTGACTTTGGTCTTTCTGGTTGGCTTCAGTCTGTTCCACCTACGACTTGGTATCGGCTAGTTGCTGGTGTAAATGCTCATCTACGGTTGGTTCGTCGTGGATGTCTAAGGAAAACGTTCAGGCCTGTTCTTAGATGGCTTGAAAGTCATGCCAACCGGGTGCTAAGGAATTATGGCTTACGTGCTGATCTAGCCTGGTTTCAAACGACGGCTTGTGGGTATCATCAATATGGTTTGTTGGTCTATGCTGTTGATGAGAACATTGAAACTTCATCTGCTGAATGTCAAGATGGCAGGATGAGGGCTGATCAACCTTCCAGGTAATTCGAGCTTGTTTATTTATGGTATATTTTAATGTCGTATCTTCGTCTGCGTCTGCTCATACCCTTCTCTTTTGTGATCTGTTTCTAACTAAATATCTATTCTTTAATATCCGTAATAGCATCAACAGAGGCAATTCATCTGGCTTTCAGTGGGAAGAGCCCCTTTTAAATAATGGTGATAAAAAAGATGAACATCTTTCAAGGCAGAAGAGGTCATATGGAACCATTCTGGACATTGGCAACATACAAAATCTCGAGGAAAGGAGAGACTTTTTCTTCCCCTTCTCTCTCATTCTTCATAATACGAAGCCTGTAGGGCATCAGGTAGTGACTTGTCATAATTCTTTGAGTTCAACTATGTTAATGTAGAAACTCAGCGTGCTTATGGCCAATTTCTATTTTCTAACACCTTACCAACCTTTTGTAATGTTATCCTGTAGGATCTTGTCGGTTTGGTCATCTCAATACTACTACTTGGGGATTTCAGCCTTGTGTTGCTTACCTTACTCCAGCTGTATTCAGTATCGATGGCAGATGTCTTTCTTGTTCTATTCATATTACCACTTGGCATTCTTCTGCCGTTTCCAGCTGGGATTAATGCTTTGTTCAGTCATGGTCCTCGACGATCTGCTGGACTCGCTCGTTTGTATGCTCTCTGGAACATTACATCTGTGGTGAACGTTGTGAGTTCTCTCTCTCTCTCTCTGGAGTCTGGGGTACATGCAGTCAGTGCAGTCACTGTTCCCATTGTTTTAAAGATGGGGTAATCTAAGTGATTATATTATTGGCCTGGAGAAAAGTAAAAGACGACATATTTGGCTACCTTATACCTTGTAAACCCACATACTATGATGTCTTTTCTAGGTTTTTTGATTATCAGATTTGCAGGTTCTATTTTCATGTCTTTTCCTCTGTATTGCGCTATATTGTGCCTTCCATCCATCTGTGACCCTCTATGTATCTTCTGAGTTGCTATTTTTGTGAAAAACAGGTGGTGGCATTCATTTGCGGTTATGTCCACTTTAAGTCCCAAGCATCACGAAGCAAAACAGTACCCTATCTGCAGCCGTGGGGCATGTAAGTTAATCTTTTGAATCTTTTGCTGGTGGTTTCTTTTTACTTTGGAATCACAGGCATGAATTGGTTCTTACCTTATGAAACATATGCCTTTCTATTTGCTGTATTTGTAGGGATGAGAGTGAATGGTGGATTTTTCCGGCTGGGCTGCTTTTGTGTAAATGTCTTCAGTCAAGACTGATCAACTGGCATGTGGCGAATCTGGAGATACAAGATCGTTCGTTGTATAGTACTGACTTTGACGTATTTTGGCAGTCATAAGTCATAGCAACATTTTCCTTATTGTTTCATGCCCAAGTATTAGGTTTTTTGTATGCTGTTCTTGGGCGTAGATGAGTGAAACAAAGAACAGAAAGAAAAAGAACAACAGAAGGCGGAAAAAAAGGGGAAATATTAGGACTTAGGGTAAATGCGATTCTTTTGTGTAGCTGACCCATTGTGCAGTACTGTGGTCTTTTGTATCTCTGTTGTATATAATAGGTACATATGCGAGCTGCTTTTTTGACCAATGTATCGTTCACCCTGACACACTAGTGGAAGGCTTAACATGTCAATGGCGCTTATCTAACATGACATTGGTGGATCGTATTAAAGTCAGAGTTTGAGATCTGTCATACGCTGTACTATTCTGTTTATCATCGCTCCCACCTGTAATAATCATCGTATGCACTCTCAGCCATACCAAGGCGTAGAGGGGCTGGTAGTGGAACCTGTATTACATGTTCGTGTTAGGGTAGGTCAGCGCTCCCGTATTACAAGTACATACTATGAGACATTGAAACATCACGATAATGATATAAAGTTCTGTACTGAGAAGGATCCCATGGCATTGTTGCGATCTACCCTTCTTGCGTCTCACCTGTACGAGCTTTGTGGGAAATGTAGTACAGAAAGGTAGGGGGAGACATAGTTTAAACGGGTGAATAGGAGCCAATGTTCAGGCAGATCAACTGCTTCAAGTAGTCCAAACCGGATCATTCAGGATTAAGGGTGAGAAATGTTTAGTGATGCACTATAACGAACCAGTATTACAGTTGCTCTTCTAAGTGACAGATAAATCATTCATGACTGACATTTTTGTGAGAATGCATACGGTTCTTTTCTTTAATTTTTTTTTTGAAGGGGGTTATTGCTTGTATGGTCTGCTTGTGGATCAAACATCTCAGTAGCACAGGACAGGCTTTTGCTTATTTCTTAAAGCTTCGAGGGCAAGTTTAATGTGCGAGCGAAATGGTTGGGGCGTATGAGCAGTTGAGAACGCTGGTTGCCAATGATGTTATCAAGTTTCAGTCGTCATGTTAGCCTTTTTTTCATTTTACAAGGATGATTTCTCATTAACACCGTCCACCACATCAATATAAAAAGCTCGACGCAAAGACATCGATAGCCTCACAATGCGGACGGCCAGAGACTACGATACAATGAGAGAAAGACGCCTTTTCTTTAGAACGAACATTTCATGTTCTTTCTGGCTCTGCATCATCATTAAGATCAAATGTTCTCTTTTCAGAACTGGTATTTTTGTTATTACAATGGTGCAGTTGTTGATCACAGGATAGAATCTTCTGGCTATTATTTGTAGAAGGTGCTACATCCAGTCCGGGATTGTCGCTTACTTCTGGAATTGAAGAAGACGGTGTGATTGCTGAAAGAGCAGCCACGGCAGCATCACCAGCAACAACTACAGCAGGAATCACCGTGAGAAACTAGATCTATTTACAGTCCATCTAAAAGCAGAAACAGCTCGAATTCCAAGTGCTCTGATTGATTAGAAATGACCAGTCTATGCACAAACTAGACAGATGTACCTGACTGAGCAGGGAGAACAGATGGCAAGGTGGCAGAAGACGACGATAACCCCGCGTTTGCCTTTTTCGTTTTTGACTGGCACAGAAAAAACATAATGTCATACATGAAGAGAAACAATCTCTGGGCTACAGAAACTGCCATATATATAAAATGCAGAAAAATTCTAAACTTGCCAAGCAACTTAATGCTCTTAGCTCAAAGAGGCTGAGGCTTACAGAGTTGTCCTTTCTGACAATCATATCCTCATCTTTAAATGACAGAAATCACACAAACAAGCAAACCTTACCTTTATATATTACAAAAATCAAACGAACTATGGGTGCGCTATCGCTGCAACGGACAAGAAAATTGAAAAAAGGGCAGCCCGGTGCACATTGGTGTCCCTGCAAGGCGAGGGTCCCAGGAAGGGTCACACCACAAGGGTGTTTAGAGGTCAAGCCTTCCCTTGTCATTTTTGGACAAGAGGCTGCTCCCAGGCTTGAACCCGTGACCTATTGATCACAAAGCAATAACCAAAACGGTGCGCCATCACCTTCGGGGTCAAGAACATCGAAAAAAGAAAAAAACGAAAATGTAAAAACTAATGATTAATATAACAAACTAAGCTGGGGCATTTAGCAAATAACAGCAACTGAGCAAAACAGTTAGCCATACAGGCAGGGCAACCTGATGAATTGGGATTTTCAATTTCCTTACACGCGGTGTTGGTGAGTAGGAGGCACTAGGTAGGAGTTCTTTAGTCTAAATTTCAGGTGTGCACAACAAACAAAAGGTGGACGTACCTTCAAATTTTCTTCACAATACTTGACAACTGTAGAAATGCCTGGAGAGCGTCCATGCAATAGGGTATAGGCCCAGAGTAAAAGTTTCCTTGGTACACTGATATCGACAATTTCAATTCCATCTGTGCTAGGTTGAAATTGTCCTGATTCCCCCAGCCGAGATGGGACCCAGAAAAGATTGATACCTGATGTAAGAACTATAGATGAACTATCGCGATAGAAACTGAAAGCAGATCTCAGCAGGGCATTTGCAGTTTCCAGATTCTCCTCTGATGTTTTTTTGACCACAACATGCTTTACTTTAGACAACAACGAGTTCCATTTTGTTTCAAGATGTGAAAGATGTGCTGTGTCCCCAAATGAAGAATTCCAAAATTCACTCGTTTGCAGATCAACACACAGAAGCTGGTCACTGCCCAAATCTGGATTTGTGTTGGTAGAAAAACTAATGTTCAATGGTGTGATCAAGGCCAAATTAATTATAAGGGATCTGCACCAAGCAACAGAAGCATGCTTGAAAACCCCGGTAGAAAAGCTATTAGAAAGTTTTGGGTTTTTGGAGCGCTTCCGTATCTTTTCATTTATGCCTTCAAGTGATTCAAGCTTCACGTCTTTCTCCAACAGGTATAGATATTGGTGTAGATAACTGCATTTAAGAAAGCAGAAAGAAGACAGTAATTACAATAACATTTATACAAGTTTTGATAACATAAATGAGGGTTCAGGATGACACAGACGTAGCATAGATCACAAGCATTAATGGGTGATCTTTTCAACAGAATAATACTCTAGAACACTCGATGCAGGAAAGAAAGAAAAATAACAAGTTCTATCAAAGGTGAACTTAAATAGAAGTAAAGCAACAAGCAAGATTATTACTATTCTTCAATCTAAAAGCAAGACAACATTTCGAATTTGAATTACCCATATAGTGAGCCCTCTCTTAACTCTGGGCAACTGATCTCTGGCGAACTACATATTTCTGGCCAGATGCTTCCCTGCTCCATGA
Source organism: Spergularia bocconei (assembly GCA_963457585.1). Classification (NCBI taxonomy): domain Eukaryota; kingdom Viridiplantae; phylum Streptophyta; class Magnoliopsida; order Caryophyllales; family Caryophyllaceae; genus Spergularia; species Spergularia bocconei. Next base: position 17,889,088 of record OY734951.1, read on the forward strand.
ACAAAGTAAACATCTTCTCAAGTATCTGCTCTGAGCTTTTAGCAGCGATAGATGCAACAGTACCAGCGGATAAGGATATTATAAGTGTTTTTAAAAACCTTCCGAGAGCCACAGGAACCATATCTTCCAGGCACAAAGAGAACTGGATTGAAACAATTAGTTAAAAACATTATTAGGTTCGTTTACTAGTCATCAGTTGTACCACAAACTAAAAACCAAAAACGAAAATTCTCCAATAGACAATCTGAATTGGTTGTCATAAAATAGAACAGCAAGTTGAGATACAATTATGATGATCTCAATGAAGTAACAAAATTTAATCTACAGTAAGGACTACGAATTGAGATAGTGAAAAGAGGCCCTAAGACAATAAATAATTTACCATTTCTTCTCTTCCAGGTGGTTTTCTAAAGCTCATCATTGAATAAGAAAAAAATAAATATAGAAATGGTCCTAAAGAAGAATGTGACTCGGCACGATGGAAAGAAACTAAAGAAGTGAATTTTAGAGCTCCTCGCTATCAGCAGTCATGATAAAAGTTTAAAGTAAATGAGGAAACAGATTTAATCTTTTTGTCAGGTACTATTAAAAGCCAGAACTATCTTCCAAACGATAAAAAGATGAGGATGGTCAAGTACTATCTAATTCAGAATGAGAAAAAAAAAATTGTCTGCTTGGACTCGATGGAAAGAGACTCGCAACTTGTAACTTCATAGGAAAGCTGAAAATTGAGAAAAATTAACACCCTTTATGTGCTCAAACGGTCACATACTCAATGCAGTACATAATCCACAGATAAGATGACAGAAAAAAGAAGACAAGAAAAAGAAAGACAAAGAAGAATGGAAATCTTTAGATAGAATAACTGCACTGGAAAACCTCTACATCGAGGCCACAGGATGGCAAATCAGAGGAAATTTAAGAGGAATCAATCTATATTACCCTCTTATCTGCTCGCATGGATACATAAGCCCGTTCAAGAGTGCAAACATCTCCAGTCTCCTCCAAGAGTTTCAAATAGAACATCAAGTACTTCCTTATACAAGTTATAAATTTTCTGGAACTCTCCGGCAGGTTAACTTCAAGGACCTTTTTGCTCCCAGAAACAGCAGGTGCTTTCCGTCTGACACCCAAGAGAAGTAAGGTAAATTGGAACTTGAAGATCATACAACGGTTATTCATATAAGTAACAATAAACTTCGAATTGTGAGTAGAATTGGCTCATTCAGCTATAATAAAACTTTTAGCTAATTGAGACATGAAATTTAACACACAATGGTTGAGTCCATACCTTCCTTTTTTAGCCGTACTATCAATCTCCCACATGTTAATCGTAAAAGAAGAGCGCGAAGACTTGAAGCAGAAAGACATCTCGTTCTTTGCCAGCTCAACATCACCGATGTTACCTCTTCTGTATAGCCCTTGAGCAAGCATGTATCTAGCTTTGTGAAAATGTTTCAGATCTCCCTCTACACAAACTCCAAGAGCAGAAAGGCAATCACTGTACAGCATATGCCAAGCATTGTCCAGACGGTCCATCTCACTGTTCCGGCCATCAAGGCCATGAAGGATATTATTATCTCCCCCATCCCCTGGCAACTGCAGCCTTTCTACTCTGTCAAGAACAGTCATGACCGTCTCTTTTGTGGTCTGGTTGCAGGAAAATGCAGCACAAACCTACAATAAGATTAATTCAGCTCAAGTTAATGGGGATGATGCCACATGGTCAACCAAAGAAGTATGTAAAACACACAAGAACCTGGCATTAATAGTATCTCCAACTCAAAATAACAGCCAACCTTACACAGAAGTTGAAAAATACATTGCAAAGCCTCTTAAAGTTCAATGGATAATGAGAAAAGTAAGACTTGGTATCGTAGATGTGCTTTTCCAGAAAGTTCATAGCTAACTGCGCCTGTGGCGTGGACAGGGGTCCTAAAAGGGGTCCTTTCAAACATGGTCCGGATAGCTAGCTCATACCAAATATAGAGTAGAGAAATTTTAGAATGGAAGCATATAGTAACAGGTGCCACTGCCAAACATCATATAAGCTTCTTAATGAAAACAGAAGCAAAATAATGTGCTTGCGGCACAAAGCAATATTTTTTGTCAAGTAATATCTGGCCAAGACAAACAAAAGAATCATAGTAAGACAAGGCATCAAGTGCACCTTCAAAGCCACTGTATCCTTCCTTGGAGATGTATAAAGTAACTTCAAACGAGAAGCATGCATCCTATAGATGGCATCAACTGCTGAAGGGTTTAGAGCAATAGCTTTGCCATAATACGAGAATGATAAATCCAACGGACATCGCAACTTTTCACAAAGTTTCCCCAAATAAAATGCAAGTGACCAATCCTGCCTACACAGCACAAGAGTAATTAAATCACATCATTCTCGAGAGAATAGAGAGCATGTATATCAACTTCTGGGATAAGCAGAAAGTACCTGTGAGCAAAAGCCTCCTCAAAATGTAACTTTGAACTTTTACAAAACAGTTCCCAAACAGAATCCTTAACAGGTGCAACAGATCTTTGATCATAAAGCGGTGCCACATTCTGAACGCCATCATAGTAGACCAGTGCTAACAGCTCATGTATTTCACTCTGCAGTTTAATTTGGAAAGACGGTCAACAGCTGACGATGTCAACTCAGCTAACAAATAAAGAAAAAATAGACATACCAAAGAGACATTAGCCTTTAAGATGAAGAGATCAAAAGAAGGAATTATGCAGCTTCGATGTTACATCTCTCATATACTAGAACTAAATAATGTCATCATAAATCCAGCATCTTACACAAATTCTCCCATTATCTTCACTAGCTACTTAATAACAATGCTGAAATCTTAATGATACGAAATTACCAATTGATAAAAAAAAATTTGGCAAATTGAGAAGGAAACAGATATTTGCACAATTTTCAAAAGATACGGACACCACAACAGCAAAGACGCGTCTAGACACTGTATGGACAATTACAAGAGTAAGCTCTTTCGGTGTTGTACTTGAAATGAAAGAAATTATAGTATTTTTTATGAGACATCTAAAACGCACCACGAGTTGAAAGTTTACCTTTGAGGTTGTAGTATAGTAAAATTAAGTGTTACATTCTCTAGGACAACTGATATATCTTCTTTTAGACAGGGAGAATAAGAAATGGATAAATACCTCTCGGCCAATGTAGCGGCATACTCTTATGACGATGTTTCTCAGATTGGAAAAGGAGGATGCATATAAGACTGGATAGCTGAGGTTTGGAAGATGGTTCCAAAGGCTGTTTGGTGGTGTACTTGGAATGAAAGTTTACCTTTGAGGTTGTAGTATAGTAAAATTAAGTGTTACATTCTCTAGGACAACTGATATATCTTCTTTTAGACAGGGAGAATAAGAAATGGATAAATACCTCTCAGCCAATGTAGCGTCATACTCTTATGACGATCTTCTCTCAGATTGGAAAAGGAGGATGCATATAAGACTGGAAAGCTGAAGTTTGGAAGATGGTTCCAAGGCTGTTTGGTGGTGTACTTGGAATGAAAGAAACTAATTTATATTGTATGATTGCTATTGTCTTAACGCACCAAGAGTTCAAAGTTCTGGTTTTAAGGTCATTGTGCATGATTGATTTAAAGTGTACATCCTCACCGGCACTTGACATTCCTTCTTTTTGTTCGTAAAAACTACTCATGATAGTTTAAGACCTTAATTAGATCTCCTTTTTTTTGTAAAAGGGCATCACCCCCTTGGTGTCCTCTCTTGAATATATTGATATATGATCTCTTACCTATAACAAAACATAATTAAGATAGAATAATCTTACCTCTCCATTAATCCATCGGATCAGTTAGCAGTAATAAGGCTACATAGATTTTGGAGCTACCATGACCCTGCCTCGGGCCCACCCACACAATCATCAACCGTTATTTCATCATTTAACGACTTGAGAATTTAAGATTTCCGTTTAAACGCTATCTAATTACTGATTGTTCCTGAAGCACAAAAGCAGCAGTATCTGCATCTTTCTACTCAACTTGGTCAGCCTCGAATTCCAACAAATTAATGATTTTAAGGGCAATGATTAAATTTTTATTTTTATTTTTTTTTTTTTTTTTTTTTTTTTTGCGAAGTTTGGTTATTTGCCAAATATATATTTCATCTTGGTTATTTCTAGTGTGAGACCGCACCACATTAGACCAATTACAATCTTAATATTTCATTGAACCTTGTTTCTTCTCCCAAACTTACCCCGCTATCCATTCAAGTTACTCGCTTTCAACAACTTTCACGTTCTAGACATTGTTCATTTTATCTACCGGATATTTTCAGAATTGGGGTAGGTAGAAGGTTTATGAGATCAGTTGTATACTGCGTATGTAGCTATGAATTAAAAAGAAAAACTACTTCAGTAATGTCATGTGTTTTAATGTAATTCGGTAGCAACTGATTCGTAAAACACAACTGCCACTTTATGGTTCCAATAGCGATTTGGTGGTGTACTTGGAATAAGAGAAACCATCGCATTTCTGAGGATATTATGTTGACACACCAAGACTTCAATTTAGGTTTTGATGATGTTGTATAGTTGGAGTCAAGAATTACATTCTCACCGACACTTGACTTTCACTCTTTTTGTGGATAAAATTTCTCATGATAGTCCTAGAGCTTGATTAGCTCTCTTTTGTATATGGGTGTCAACCCTTTAGGTGTCTTTTTGTATATGGGAGTCACCCCCTTGGTGTCCTTTTAGACATATTGATTTCCTATCTTACTTATCAAAAAAAGAAAAAATTCTGTTATTTTTTTCACTGAATTCTAACCTATTATTGTAGTTGCGAAACACTTCTTATTCTTCTAATTCTTCTTCATCTTCTTCTTTGTTACACATATCATAGAATTTCGTGCTTTAAAATCCTCTAAATTTAAAATTGTCATTTCTACAGGAGACGTAGTTCACAAACTGTTTGCTTGAATTCGCCTCCGTACCTTTACAATTGTTTCAAAAATGAAATTACTATAAAGGTATAAAATCTATGTTTCTCTATGTCAGATGTTTGGATATACGTAGAGCTTACACAGACATAACCTCTCGATCATCATTAGGTGGAAACAAACACTTTATCTGAACAAGTGCTAGTTACTCTGCAATTCCGACAGGATGACTCACTGAAGGCAAAGTTTCTAAGAATCAGAACTTCTCATCAACAGTATATGAGTGTCAACCCCAAACAATAGGAATCAGACAAATGAAAAGTCAAGTAAACAGAGAAAAGGCTGAAAGTTTTTAAACCTCCAAAAAATAATAAAACAGCAAGTTTTATCGATTCTGAAACCATACCAAGGATATAAACAAAAAAAGTAATAAACAAAAAAAGTAATAAACAAATAGAAATTGCAATCAATGTCAGAACAAAATCGTTAGCTGGTTACAGTAAACACATAGGGAGTGTGTTGGAGCATTAGAGACACTAGCTCCGTTACCTTAAAAAAACTGATCAGGATAGCGATAGCGAGAGAACCTACAAGTTTTTCTAGAAACTGCAACCCTTCTTGCACATAACACAGCCAAAAGACCTAGCCACAAGGTCCAAGGCAAGAGAGAAAAGTTCTATACCTGTTGTTCTGAAGTCTTAGCCAAAGCCAAGCTCATCAATAGGCAGCGTCGGCTCCTTCTCCTACTTGCTTCCACTCTTTGAGGTAATGAGGCATTCTTCCTCCATCCTGCAACATTTATATTTTTGCTCCCATCATTCAACAACAGATCTACCTCCTGTTGCAAAGGTTAAAAAAGGATGGAAAACGACGTCAAGTTCCTCAAAAATATGACCGAAAGTTTCTTTATGCTGAAATCAACATTTTTTTTTGGAAAACTATGCAGGAATAGAACTTCTGCAGAACCATTAGGCAGAAGACTAAAAGATGAGTTCATATTACCTCATCGTAGATATTGGCAAGACGTTGCCAACTCTCGAATCGTAATGGATTGAACAGCAAATCATATTTGGAAAGTTTTGCACCCTGCTCAACAAAATCCTCCCCTTCCTTTGTGAGTATAAACCCAGGCCATTTATCAGTGGCACTTGTTTCCTCACATTGAGCCAAAAGATAGTAAAGGTTGCTATAAACATCCACGTAAGGCTCACAGCTGCAATTACGGCATCATTAGTACTAAATTTCTACAAGAACCAAACACTGATGAATAAATAAATAAAAGAATCAACATAAAATCTAATTACAATGCAAAGAACTGTACCTCCTTAATGACACATTTTTCTGTTGGATGTTGCCCGTACCAGGAAATATGACGTTAATAATAGAGTCAAGAAATCCATCAGATCCAGCCTTCTCGGAAAGTTTACTTTCACGGAGTCCGGGATCATCTAAGTATTTATCAATTGGGTTTCCGGTTAAAACATCATCGGGTGGTTGTGGAAAGTGTTTACGTATGGCTCTTAATACTCTCCGGACCTTGATCAGGCCTGATTTCTGAAAATCGACATATTTAATGGAATAAAATTAAGCTATTAAGGTAATGAACAGTACGTACGTAACACTGAGCTAGAGAAGAAGGTAACTGACAGTTGAAGCCTTTGCATATGGAAGTATATATTTAAAGACATCAGCACACTGCTCTCTGGACTGATAGTCTGCTTGACTAGTGTTCCGATGCACCGAAAGATCATCCTCATAAGTTGAATCTGAACGGAGATTCAGACCATACAGACAAAAAAAGCACTGATTCAAGGCATCATCAATATCCGATTCAAGTTCTTCTCTTTCATCTTCACCAAGTGCAGTTGAAGTAACCTGTTTGATTGGTTTCTCCCCGTCTCTAAAGTTGCTGATAGGTATCTCTTCTACGGCTAAATCATGCTCACTATCAGAAGGGGAAAGACTATCTGGAACTACCATGTCATAAGAATCCGCAACGACAGCAGTGGCCGGACGCGTTTCCCTACCCATCCCATCAGAGGACGCATTCGCGTCAATTTTAATTTGATCAGTGGACAGATTTCCTTTAGTCTCCTTGCATATAGAATAGCCACTAGACTTAAGTTTCATATCTAATGTCAATAAATGTTTTATCGCAAGTTTTAGAAATGTTCCATCCACCCCTTCACCATTTTTGCCAAAGCAGCACAATCCATACTCGGCAAGCACATCATGGATCGCCACAATTAAATCAACCTGAGAAAAGATGCACGTGTGAACCATAGAAATTGATGATACAAGAATCACGGGGGAAAAGCATGGTCAGCTTACTCACTTGGGCTTTAATAGGAATTGTCAGATCAAGGTGTTGAAGTTTGCAGAATGCAATTGCAGAATTAACAAAGACACATCTTTGCTCTTGTTCTGTCTGGTCTTGACTTAGAACACCAGTTGCTTTCTTGTGAAAGCACATTTTTGCAATGTTGCACATGAGTGCCAGTAACAGACTCTGGATTTCAGCAATAATGGTTCTTGGAACAGAAATATCATTCTGCAAGAATGTAATTAAATCAAGTTGCAGCAAAAAGAGCCTGTCTACACACATAAGGCATGAAAACTTCGACAATGAGACAGTCTCATACGATGATATCCCTCACTAATTCTCAAAGACAACTTGTTATTTGCAAACGTAACTCAATCTTCAAAAATAACAACACACAACACACAACCAAGCCTTATTCCCAAAATAATTTGGGGTCGGCTAACATGAATCGTCATCTAGTAACCGTCTTGTGTACGCCAAGAAATGGCAAACTAAAATTCAATAGTAACTTATTTAAGAAGTAAGCTACTAATTTACAGAACTAAGTTAATTCAAAATGCTACTCTTTCAAAAGGAAACTTATTAGGTATCATAGAAAGGGGATCTTAGTGGTCTCAACTCACGGTGGTCTTACCCCATACAGTTTAGGTAGATTAGCAAACCAGATGAGATCACCCCCCCCCCTCTTTAAACGATTAAATATCACAAAGTAATAAAGCATCAGCAGAACCAACAACATTATAATAAAAGGTCAGCGTTTAAAAAAACCACCAAATTAAAACATATCTTCTCCATAAGGTTAGAAGAATGGGCATGTGCAGACGCAAATGAAACCCCCCACCCCCCACCACTCGTCTTTTACGTGGTTATTCAGAATTCAGAAGAAAAGATGTAGCCATAAACTTCTTTCAGGGAACGAAAAACTTACAGAATTTACACCCTGATCAATGCAGTTTTTCACTCGAGATGCGCATTCTGATATATCCTTCACCTGCTCCGAAATAGAACTAAAACAATGCCTTCCTGAGCTATCTTTGGGTTCTGAGGCAGATATTATAGTAGGCACAGAGTTCTCACTGAATACTTCACATGAAGCAACCGAATCATCCATCCCTGCTGCAGTCATAAGTATCTGGAGTTTACGTTTCTGACAATTCAGGTATACCTCTGTATTTAGTGGACTAGCCTTTTCACAGGCTTTAATTAAAATATCTAGTGCTGTCAGTTCACCAGTAGCGACCACCTTGTCTATAGGTGACAAATCCACATAAACACCTTTACCAGACAGCAAAAGTGGAGTCAGTAAGTTGATGCAGTCCAAATACATTTCTTCCTCAAGCAATTCAGTAACACCATTATCCAGCAAAAGCTGAACTTCTAACAGATAGATCACATGCCGGATTTTATCAGTGGTTAACTCTTTATTAACTTTGCAATGAGGCAATCGAATAGAACCAGGTAAATCATTCAAATTTCTATTATTTTCCAAGAGGGACAATGAAAGAGAAAACTCTTTATGAGCCCTGGCTCTATTACCCTCCCACATCGATACTAGACCACTCAACCAGTAGTATCTGACCCAAAAAGAGCTTTTCTCAGCTATAATCGGTGCTTCCAGAAAAGATTTTGGCCGTTCAGGAGAACTTACAGTGCTATGATGAGGATTCCCACCAACTACAGACTCAGTTTTACCCTCCTTGACAACCAAATCTGTAGGCCATTCTGAAAGAACTGACTCTATAATTTTGGCAAGTTGGTATATTGCCTCATTCATGAACTCGGACATCCTAGATGAATCTGATGAGCCTGAGCCTAGATCGTGATATAACTCACCCAGAAAGAGACTGCATTCTGGGGTTCTGTCCCATCCCCTTTGCCTCGTCAACTTCTCCAACTCTAATAACTTCATAAATGCATCACAATGTACCACGTCTCTTTTTGCAACCTCTTCCAAAAGTAGGTGTCCCAAGTGATAAGCACCATGATTTTTAGAAGTTTGCATCACAAAATTTTGCACATCATACCATTCATTACCCGACGGAAAATCAGAAGAATGATCAAAATCCTTATCCTGTTGTCCACCAATGATGAAAGGTTGCAGAAAACGAATTACAACTTTCTCCATGTCCTTAACCCCAGAAAATTCTGTATCCTCCTTTCCAGTCTTCTGGCTTCTAATTCTTTCCAACCGACTGCTTCGTCTTTCGTGTATTTGCTCTTCCGAGTAATGTGCTTCTTTTGTGTTACCATTACTTTTATCTCTTGAACTGCACTCGCTCATTGAAATACTTTGGCCAGAAGTAATAGCAGACTTGTCACAGTCTCCAGATCTTGAAGGTAAGCATATTTCTATTCTAATATGTCTCGAGTGCTTAGGTAGCTCAACTTCTTTCTCAGAATCACACCTATCAGGTTGAAGTAAGATCCCCAACATTAAATTGGCAACAGATTCCCATGAAAGTTCTTTCAATTGCAATTGGATGGTCTCAGTCACCTTCTTTACACTGCTTCCTTCTGGATCGCTGTTGGATGATTTTCTCTTACCAAATGTGAGTCTGACATGATTTGGTTCCAGTTTATCTATTCCCTTTGGGGCAAATGGTACTGGCTCTGGATCCTCGATGGTTAACTTGACATGTAAAGCTCGAGCATGAGATGGCCAGTGCCGTAAAATTAGTTCTGCGACTGAGAGGCATGCGACTTCATCTCCAATGGCAATGAGAACCTCCAAGAGTTTCTCCATGCAATTCCCTGCACACAATGGAATAACAATCAATATTAAATACACTTGACTAAAAAAATAAAAAGAAGCAACGGCTTCAAGAAAAAACTCGGTAAGAATATTAAGATCCTGAAACCAAAGTGAAACATAACTTCAATGGGCAGTGACAAATAGTGAAACAAGAAAGCATCACTAGAGATAGACACATGTCGTATGGTAGAGGGAGGATAATACTTACAATTGTTAGGGCTACAAACGAGCCCTTGTTCAAAAGCCCATCGAGATATATTCAATATACCCATGGTACACGCCAGCGTACCAAGCTTATTCCAGACAACTGAATCCTTAGTATCAATGTCTACTGCTTGAAGATAACAATTCAATGCACTTTCATAATGAGCAGACCCTTGTTGTAAAAAGACAGATGCAAGATTCTTTAATGCCAAAAACCTGCCACAGAAGACATAAATGATAGAGCAACTTTACATGTCTGCTGATTAAATGAGAAACAATGATGCAGTACATTGAAGCCAGCACAACAGACTTTGGAATGCCGCAAATCTTATTATATATGTAGCATTTATCTTATTAAGCTGACGTAAAGAGCAACTGGAAAATTATCCTCTCAATCTATCATAATGGCTTGCTTGGAATGGGAGTAATTATTACTGAAATAATAAACTAAAAACAAAGGGAAAATAGAGCAAATGATGGTGGTGGATAGAGGAGAATGGCGGAGACTAGGGGGTAAACATCACCCCATAAAAGGCGGGGAGGGGGGGGGGTAATAGTTTCCCGCCTCCCCCCTAAGGTAATCCATTAAACCCAAATGGGGTAATGCTTCCCCCTTTAATCCCTTGATTCTCCTTCCACCACCACCGTTTCCCCCAATTTCCTTTGTTTTGGCCTCTATTACCCTAGTAACAATTACTCCCCTAGTAAATATTCATAGTAACAAAACTCGAGCCCACCCCACTCAGAGTAAGAAATATAGGATGCTGAGCATAAAATGTGCATCCATAATTTAGAATTGTTGTTAAGTTCAAGTGGATCTTAATTACATAAAAAAGCGGTCATTCTATACAGCGATGAGGTTCTAATCAGTATCACTGAATTTATACAATGAGATGAAGATCTGCTTCATTCCAACATTATACTCATATCTATTAAACATTTTATACTACAATTCGATTGGAAGGTAAGACCATGAAGTCTTTTAAGATAAATAGAACATGATTTAAAACAGAAATTAAGATACACCGGTAAAGAATAACAATTTTTTCTAAAACAAAAGAGAGTATGGAAATTGACAGTCCTGGAATTATCATCTCACATAATACCACTGGAATAATATTCAGAACCAAAAGCACAATCACGTAATGTCCCCCCCTCCTCCGGCATATAGGTACAAAGACAATCATCCAACATAAATAACTGAAATATGAGTGGGAGCAAAACTCACTTAAGTTGTAAGAGATGACTGTCGCCACCAGCAGTACTTTCTACCTAAAAATATTATTGGAATCATAAGTCATGTTGAAATGCGACTACTATAACTTATCATGGACAAGACATCATAAGTGTGTCACCTGAGCTGTAGATATCAGAGGGTCGTTTAGTACAGCTTCCAGAAGCTCACGTGCTTTGTCATACTCCTTTGCCTGCAACTTCTGGAGTCCTTCGTGATAATTTTGAGTAAGATGAAACTCCTATAACACAAATCAGGCATTTATGGATACTCAGTATACAAGGCGACATATTGTCCCAGTAAATTGGGAATGAAAACATGACGACCTAAAGCCTCACGATATAATCAAAGGAAAATGCACACACGACAAGACTCTTTAGGCACTCGAATATAACAACCTGACCAGGACGTAACATAATCCCAATTTCTGGCCATCAAATAATTTCAGCGAGGGTTGGTAGCACGTCTAAGTGCAACGCCAGTGTATACTGAAAGTGTATCACCTTGACTTCACTCCCATTGTCGATTCCCAAATGTACAGCTCAAATGCCAAACTAGGGTTTCAGTAAAGTAACGATTCACTAGACAATCAATAATTAACCTACAGCATTGCAACCGGAAATTGAACCGACCTAAACCTCCTCGGGTTTTGATCAACCTACCAATCGAAATACTCTCCATAGAGCATCTGCCTAACAATCTATAACAGCTATGAATATTGCAAGTCAGGCAGTGATCAACTTAAACCAACAAAAATTCAGTCTTTCTCCGATTAACAAACACGATACACGACCATCAAAAAAACCCGACATTAATTCGACACGATACCAGAAACCCGTATAACAAAACCGAAAAAGAATTCCAGGAAAAAAAATGGGATACCTGAGCTTCTTTGGTAGGAGCTAAAGGCTCCCAATGGCTTTTCGAATCAGTATCATTAATTGCTGCAATTGAGAACTGAAACCCACAAAAAAAACACCAATTTAAATGATTAAAGATTTATTCTTTGACAACATTCTGAAAAAAATCATCAAGAAAATCAGCAGGTAAAAGAGAATTATATATGATAAAGAAAAAGCAGAAAAGAACATGTAGAAATCAAATTAAAATTACCATTTTGAAACTTGTGCTACAAGCTTTTGATGGGTTTTAAGAGAATTGAGGAAACATAGGTGGGAAATTGAAGGGTTGAATTGTTGAATTGTAGAGTGAAGAGAGAAAGAGGGGGGTTTAGGCGCCCAGAGAGTGAGAGTTGAAGTTTTTGGGTGTAATTTTTTTCTAAAAAAAATGTAATTATTTTGCTAATTTGGGGATTTAGTATGTCTATAGGTGGGCGGGGGTAATTTGGGGTTTTTAGGGTTTTTTTCTCAGAGTCAAGGTTTATGAATGGTTTGATTTGTTACCAAATGTGTTCGAAAGGAGACCAAATCTGAGGAAAGATAATTACTCGTACTTTATTACCCCTTTACTTTATTTAAAGAAAGGCGAAAGTCGGTGAGGTGTCTTTAAATTTAAAATGATTAGTATTCGCTCGAGAGTAGCAATGTAACATCAATCATGAAGTGTATAAAAGACATTAGTCACGACTTTGATGGTCTAAATTTTATGTTTTCAGCCATTTAAGTGAATTTGGCAAAGTAAAACTTAACGAATTTGTTGAATACTTGAATACTAGAATCGCACCAAATCTCGTTGATTACAAAACCCACATTAGTTAAACAGGAAATAACCATCGTCATTCAAAAACGTTACAAAGGAAATGAAATTCGAGTTCGAGATAACACTCAATTGAGTGAAGGTTACACTCGGTAATTCACCCGCCTGAGTCTTAGCTGAAATGAGCCCAATGACAAGTTGACGATCTCAACTTTGTGCACTTGGGTTTTGCTCAAAAACCCCCCTTTTCCCTCTTCCAAACTCACAAATTTCATTTCAAACACTTCAAATTTAAATAAATCAAAATTCCATCAATAAAAAAGCTTGAATCTTGACTTGATTATCAAAGGTATGGAACTATGGATATTCCTCTGTTTTCTCGTATTTCCCTTTGCTTTAATTTGCATTTCTTTACATGAACAATGTGTTTTTTTTCCTGTGTATTATTCTGTTATTGAAGCATGAATTTTTATTTTTTGCCATTGATTTAGTTTTTAATGGGTAATATTGAGGAACGATTGTTTAAAACTAGGATTTCTGTTAAGAAAAAAAATGGGTTTCCTTTTGATTTTGATTTTAATCTATGATTTTTTTGGGGTAATTTTTTTGTTTTTGGGTGCAATCACATCACATTTATGCAGACTTTCTATTTCTGTATACAATTTGTGTTACATGTCTTTCCTCTTTTGTATCGTTGCCGTTTATGTTTTGATCAATTGGGTGAGATTTGATTTTATGTTAGAATTGTGCAATTATATGTGTCATTTCTGGGTTCATATGAATTGGGTTTTTTCCGATGTCGTATCGGTATCAGTATCGGTATCGGTTCAATGATATGTTTGGTTTTCTGGAGGTGTGTCCAGTGTGCTTATGTAATTGTTGCTGTTATTAGTGGTGAGCTCTGAGTGTTCGATGAAATGCCTCACTGAAAATGTAGCTGTTGGGGATGGTGCATAAATTAGGGAAGGTGAAGGGTGGGTTAAATGTGCTTAATGAAGGGTTTATAATAATTAAAATGGGAGTTTTGTGTTTTGGGTCAAGTTTAATTACATGAAAATGGTGAATTGGTGATAAACTCACTCTTTAGAAAGGTGGGACAAATCAGCCTTAACATTACAACCTAAGATAGGTGAGTCGTGGAGAGCAACCGGAACACGGCTGTGGCTTTTACATTACGGATTGATGGAGTTAAAGCTCTTTGTTATGGGGTTTAACACTTTCACTACTGCAGTACTCTGTAGAACATAAAGTTTTTATTTTTTTTTTATTTTTTTTTTTTAGCATGTATGATGTGAAACATGGTTATTGAACTAGATAAGCAATTGAATTTTCATCATCAATGAGATAGCAATGTTGTTTTGATGTCTATGATCTTTTTTTTTTTTTTTTTTGGCTATGATTTTTTTTTTTTGCTTAGACATCTGTGCTTCTTATTTTGTGAAGTACCAGTCACTCGGTGCGATTCTGGAAGCAATTTTCATTTTGGGTCATCCGTGCGCAGCCTCTCTATGTTTCAATAAGGGTAAGACTTGCGTGCATCCGACCCCCCCTTACCCCGCCTTATGACGGGAGCCTTTAAGGCACTGGGGTTAAAGATGTTGTATTGTGCAATTATATGTGTGTTGGAATTGGTGAGTTTGGTGGGATTTGATTAAATCTTCAGCTTTTGAGTTTCATTAAAGTCTTCAAGAACAACAATAATTTATCCTTAGTCTCGAAATTATTTGGTGTCGGCTAACATTAATCGTCATCTAAAACCATCATATATATTACTGGTACCTCAAGTTTTAATCTTTGTGGGCTAATTGGGAGTCATTTTGTCTCAAATGTGAAATTTGTTGCTATAATTTTTACTGTTTATAACTGATTTCTTAAATGATGTTGATTTCATGGGTATTTTGTTCGAAAATAACATGTATGAGGGTATACGACAACACCCAGATTATTCTTGATGTTCCCTTGAACATTGTTTTTTAGAGGGCTTTGCAATTGTGAAGAGGAGAAGTGAGAATCACCAGCTTTATAGACTTTATTGATTGATTATATTGTTAGGCAACAGAAACATATACGAGGAATATATTCCAACACCCGAATGTCTGTCGTGAATTGTGATATCCCTTTGAACATTGTTTTTGCAGGGGTTCACATTTGGGGAAGAGGGGAAAGTCACA
Organism: Spergularia bocconei; assembly: GCA_963457585.1. Taxonomy (NCBI): domain Eukaryota; kingdom Viridiplantae; phylum Streptophyta; class Magnoliopsida; order Caryophyllales; family Caryophyllaceae; genus Spergularia; species Spergularia bocconei. Next base: position 17,904,357 of record OY734951.1, read on the forward strand.
AGCCTTGTGAAGTACAGAGGTGTTAATCAAATGACAGCCAAAGTTCTTTGGCTCATACTGTTTTCGTTGTATTTCAGTCATGGACACGGGTAAAGATTCTTTGCTTCAACCCTTTGGGTGCTATCGCGTCTTTTACTCTTACGAGCTTTTGATTTCTGCTGGACTCTTCTTACATATTAGTGGTAGCAAAAGAGCTAGCTTTGCTGGAGATTGTGAATGATGAAACATTAAAATGTTGTAGCTTTAAAGTTTTAATATTATGATGTGGTCTATTATATTTTGGGGGTTCTTGTATCTACCGTTTACTATGATTATAAGCATATCATTGCTTGGGCATAGTGGCTGAAAACATTTTATAGATAATCGGATGATGTTGATTCTTGCATATTCCATGACCTTATACTGTTTCATTCCTCGAGTTGCTTTGCATCAATTTGAGATCTTTTTGGATGTGAAGGTTTAGGTGATCTTTAAGTTCTTTTCTCTTTAACAAACTGTTTCGGATTTTGAAGTTTGCTTTTTATAGATTCCAGATGTGAGAATATCATGAGAATAGCTGTATCGTGGCGATTCTAGTCAAATAATACAATTTTTAAGTAAAATTTTTCAAATGCACAGGGTTGACAGCAAAGTCTTGAATGTCGGGGAAGAGCTATTTAAGGAAACTCTGGCATTACGCATGGGAACCCGGTATTATCAGCTTCAAGCATTAAAACCTTACACTTGGTATGAAGTGAAGATATCTTATCCAGCTTCTGTATGTGCATTTGTGTGTATTCCAGCTGTTGTTTCCATTGCTGATTTGTCATTGGTCAAGTGCTTATTGAATGGTTTGTTGGATAACAGATACCTGCTATCTTTTCTCTAGAACTAAAGAAAGGCGCTTCAGATGCTGGAATGAGAAGGCTAAGAAAATTGCTCAACACGGAGAAGCTAATTTTCAAGACAGAGAATCTTGATGAGATCAACCATCAGGTTTGTGTGTGCTTCGTCATATATTGATATTTTGCTTCATCTGTACAAGCTGTTGATTGTGTGCATTGCACAGGGTGGATTGCATGTTTTGATAACTGTGGAACCTGAGGGAGTTGTAGCAATACGTGGTGTTCGAGAAAGGGAGAGTATTATGTTCAATATTGGTATGCTTCTTCCTTTATGTTAAGATTTTAAAATGGTTGCTTCTTATGGTGAAACATACGAGTATGTCTTAACATACTATTGGGAAAATTCATTGTTGACGCCATTTTGTAAAACTTCTGCTTACAACATGCCATTTGCATACTCTAAGCTTCACTTCATGAATCAATCTATCCAGTTTAAGTTTCCCTTACTAAAGCTTCTAATAGGGCCCTATGTAACTCAGACACGAGTGACAGGAGTAAAAGTAGTTGACACGGCTGTGATTCTAAGTCGGCTATTTCATGAAAATTCCTCTTTTTGGCCAAAAGTGAAGGATCCAAGTGTCATACTCATGTCCGAGTTTCAATTATACAACATGGGTACGTGAGGTAATATGAAGAATCTGGGTAATATAGTAGGGCAGGATATTAAAAATGGTCGTTTAGTGAATTAAACGCACTAGCTCCCTAAAAAAGCATGAAAACTCCTTGTAAGGTCTCTGATTTCTCTTTGGATCTATGCTCTCCTATAACTTGAAAGGTCTAGTGGTCTACTCTGTTCCCTAGATGATGTCGACTACTTAGAACCTAAAGGAATAAAATGTACCAATGTGAACCCAACTTTCAAAGTCTCACCTCTAAAAGATACTGTTTTATGCAACAAAGGATCAGCATTTAGCCCTCCTCTGCTTGAAAAAGGATTTACGGAGTACTTTTTGTAAGTGAAGTATTTTATAGGCTAATAGCATGTGACCAGATCCACTTGGTACAACTTTGGCAGAAAAACGAGACTGCTCATTTTTGTGGAAACTTATCTTTAGAGTAGAGGAGAGCAGTGGGTGGTAATTTGGGATCAAAAGATAAGATGAATCAGTATGTTGTAATAGGTAGTTAATCGTACGTGAATGTCTTTGGGCGTGAAATCTATAACTTGTTAATGCTGTGGGCTAAGGCTATGAGGTCTTTTAGAAATTTTCTGTTGCGTCTATCTAGGTTTTGATGGGATAGTGCTGCAACATAACTAGGTTTATCCTCCTGTCTTTGAGCTCTACCCTTATGTCTGAGAGAGGATAACTACTGTGTGAAAGTCTGTACTCCCTAATTATCAGACTGCACGGACAAATACTTTTGTTTACTAAGATTTTGAAGCTTAAATTATTTCCTGCGTAATCTGAGATTTTGTAATCCACATTTCTTCCCACTTACATCATTCATCCCTTCTGGTATTTTTCCTGTGGTGTATGATCTCTGTACATCAACATATTCTTGATTCATCCTTGTTTTCTGAAATGACAGTTTGTGACGAGCTGGTCCTGGGCATTCCTCATAAAGCGTGGCTGGTTGTCGCTTTTGCATTGCTATGCATTGTGGCCGGTTTTTTTGTGCCTCGATTTATTCCACCCTTTCTGCTGCCAAAGAATGAAGACCTCCAACATGTCACTCAGTTTGTTGCAGACAAGGACTCTTAATCTTCAACCGCAGTGGAAGTTAACGAACATGCCATGCTGATCTTTCTACATCTATTTGCATCAGAAGACAATGCTTGAAGATGGAGTGGAGTAGTCACTTTGCGAAAGGCAGGAGGGGACGGGTGGTCAAGAACTACTAATGATGTTTTGATTTAGAAGCTTATTCAATGGCCACTGCTTATTAACATGTACCTGCAATCTAAAATGTTGAGACCTGTTCAGAGTTGCTGCGGATCTCTTGAAGCTGCATTAAAGCATAACCCTGAGCGTCTTTCAACATTGGATTATCATTATGATTGTTTTTTTTTTTAAAATGGTGTCGGACCAAGTCAAGGAAACTTCAGCAAAAAAATTTCTTCTTCAATCGACAACTCTTGTAGTTTACACTCCATAGTTGTCCTCTCTCAGTTTCGGTCGGTCTGAAGACGTTCTCTAAGATCTTTGTCTATACTACTATACCTATTCATGCAGGGCATCAGCTTCATTTGCCATGCTATACCTTGTGTTCACCGCGCGAAATTTGTAAGCTGATCGCAAAGGGACAAGAAAGTTTATTTGATAATGAACCAAATTAAGAACGTTACATATTGCTTGATCTTTGGAAAACATTAGATGCTGTAGACTGTTATTATCCATGCGCCAGGAACTGGTATCGATCGAACTACACTGCCAATGGCTACTTCATTGGTGGTTAGTACAAAACCGAGCAACCTGTTACGTTTGAACCATCAGTCTGTGAAACAATGGCTACTGGTCGTTGTGTTTACCTCGGGGAGCAATTCGGCTAGTAGTGATTACCACCTCATTTTTCACCCACGGTAACTTGTAAAAGTAGAAGAACCCGCAAGTAAAAATACAATGAGACAAGACTTTTTGGGACTTGGCGTGGGAAAATCTCGAATCTGGAGAGTTAATTTAATTAGGAAACTAGGATAATATTGCAAAATAAGACGAATATGACCTGATTTGAATCGATGTGATTTGATTTGAAGATATTGCAAAATCTGCCGAATATGAGTGGATTGATACCAACAACTAGACTAATTCATTAAATTGTGTGAGTTATAATATGACTTGATTTTGAATCTCATGAGAAGGGTGGCATAAGAAGGATGTGTCCGGCCGCAATTTTTTGACTCGGAACGACTTGATGTTGAATATTACTAGTCCAGTGAGAAGTGGTAATTTGGTGAGAAATGAGAAGTAATAACTACAGTAACTAAACTGCATAACTCTAGCGAGTTAACTCAATAAAGTAAATTGTTTAACTCCAATATTATTAGTAATTCCACCAAATTCAAAAAAATTAATTAACTCTAACGTAACTCCGCAAATTAAAACACGTAACTCCAACTTAACTTCACAAACTCCAACTTAACTCCAACTTAACTCCACTATCTAAAACACGTAACTCTAACGTAACTCCACTAAATAAAACACGTAACTCCAACGTAACTTCACTAACTAAAACACGTAACTCTAATTTAACTCCACCAACTAAAACACGTAACTCCAATTTAACTCAACCAACTAAAACACGTAACTCCAACTAACTCCACCAATTAAAACACGTAACTCTAACGTAACTCCACAAACTAAAACACGTAACTTTAACTTAACTCCATTAACTAAAACACGTAACTACAACTTTACTCCACTACTTATCAAAACTCCACTAATCAAAACATAATTTCAACTAAAAAAAAAAAAAAAAAAAAAAAACTGAGAAATGAACCCACATTTTTTCTCTCTCCTCCCCTTTCCACTCACCACCACCCCGCACCTCCGCCCAGCCACCAGCCACGCGCACCGACGACCACCTTGATCCAGTCGGCCACCACCACCGTTACCGCCGTGCTTACGCCTGCGCACCGGTGGTGGTCCCGGCCCCCGTCGACCCATCACGAGCCCAAATCAAGCCATTCTCTCTCTTCAAACTCCTCTCTAACCACCACGAATTCCGCCATCCCCGACGTTAGCCGCCCCTCCCCGACGTTCGCCTCCCTTCCCCCGACGTCCGCCGCCTCTCTCCCCAATTTTCGAAGTTGAAAAAAGAGGAAATGGGGGAGAGGGAAGGGGCGGCGGCTTGTGGGAACGGCGGAGGGGATGTTGGGGTGGTCGGCCGATCATGGTGGCTGGGTAGGGGCTGGTGATGATGGTGGTCGGCGACGTTACCGGCGGGGCTGGGGTGGTCTCAGATTGGGGGGGTGTTGGGGAGGAGAGAGAAAAAGAAGGGGATTGGGTTTTTATTTTTATTTCAGTTTTAATCTAGACCACTAGATCAATGTGAAATGAAGGGTCCAGATCACTTCTCATTTCTCACGAAACTAATACTTCTCATTTGATAGATTTCCTTGAATCATATACCAAGTCGTAATTTTATGAGTCACGAATTATAGTAAGGTGTTCCATGGTAACAATTAGGAGTATTAGTTAATTAAGAAAACTTACTAAATCAACCCCTGTATATATATGGCCGCTGACGAGGAAAGCAAAGTACTTTTGTAACAATCACTTTTCCACAAAAAAATACTCCGTAAAAGAAGAGAATAGGGGCAGAGGAACAGAGAAACGCAACAGAGCAAGGATTCACTTTATTCTTTAATTCTTTGATTATAGTGATAATAATAAAGGTACGTATTCCCCTTAGTTTGATTTTAGTATCCTAGTAGTAACCTAGCAAAGTATACAAAATTTTATCATTCTTTTGCTCAAATGACCTGATTTTATTTTTGGATATTGGTGTGAGCTTTATATTCCAATAGTTGATCAGTATATTTTTTTTGTTGTTGTGGCGTGACATTGAAGACACTGATCAGCAAGGAGCGAACTTGACAATAGTTGCAAGGAACTTTGCGGTAATTTAATTATGGCTGATTGGACTGAGTTGCCATTCGAACTTCTCGTCGAGATTGCCATGAGATTGGAAACAATTGAAGACTTGGTTTATTTCTCTACTGTTTGTCGTTTGTGGAATCACGTTGCCTCTACGGCTAAGCCTAAGTTCAGAGTGAAGACAATGCCGTGGCTATTGCTAGCTGAAAACACGAAAGAAAACCCGGATTGTCTAAGGAAAATTTTCAACCCGGCCAATAATAAGTGTTATCAATTGAAACTCCCCGAGACTTTTGGGTGTAGGTGTTGGGGTTCCGAATATGGTTGGATTGTGACTTATAATTACGATTTAGAGCTTCATTTATTCAATCCACTTACCAAAGCTAGAATCTCCCTCCCACCCATAACATGTTTGACGTACCAATGGGGGCCTCATGTGTCTAATGGCAACTATGTGGGATTTGAACTATGTGGGATTTGACGAGGAGGGAACCGAACATGAGATGAGAACCTCATATATTATGAAGGCGTATGTGGTAAAAGTAGTAGCTGAAGATGATTTTATTGTTTTTGTCACCTATTGTTATTCATTGAAGAAGTTGGCATTTGCAAGGCCAGGTGATCAATCATGGAAATTTATCGATGAGCCGGGGCACACGGTGGTGAGTCGCTTTAGTAGTCAGGTGGTGGATGTTGTGTGTCATGATGCCCGAATACTTATTTTGTACGAGGATGCTTCGCTTGGGTTACTTTACGTCTCTCATTTGAACGATCCAACAAAACTTATCGTAGAAGATCGTTTACCCAAATTTCCAATTATCTTGGCTAATCAAAGAAATCTTGGTTTGAAAGCTGAAAAATACATACCTGGTGATTGGGGGATCGTGAAAGACTTATCATTGGCTGAATTTGGGTTATACTTGGTAGTAGACTCATGTGGTGATACTTTCTTGGTTGTACGAGATAGGTGTGGTGTCTCACTAGATGAAGATCCAAAGAATTTTGATTATCAAACATTTGGGTTTATGGTGTATCAACTAGATTTTGACAAAAAAGAATGGTTTCGAATCTATAATCTTGGGGACGTTGCCTTATTTATTGGTAATAATTCTTCGATGTTATTCCGCGGAAGTATGCCCAGTAATCGTAAGTTTAACTGTATCTATTACACTGATGATGGATCAGAATTGTGGGATCTAGTGGCGGCATCACTTTCCGGTGGTGGTGGTGACATGGGGGTTATGACTTTGGAATCGGCTGAGCCGGAGGATATATACGATGGTTGTGATCGATATTCAAGATTTCAAACCCCTTTAGGGTTTATACCCCGATTTTAGGTTGCCTGGTTGGTCGTGACTTGTTCGTAGCGAATACTATTTGAAGACCCATATTCAAGCTTGCTAATAAAGGACACTCGTACATCCGACTCCTCTTATTATCTTGCCATAGGCGAGAGCCTTTTGACGGATAACGGGAATGTTGTAAAAGAGGCAGACATGCAGAAATTTGCAGCACAAGAGCAGAAATTCTGAAGATATTTGGACTCCAGATTTAAGATACTGGTCATGGTTAGGATACACAAACCAATGGCCTATAAATAGTTGATGGCTTAAATCATTTCCTGTGTAACCAGAGTTTTTGTGATCCACATTTCTTCCCACTGACATAAATCATCCCTTCTGGTATTTTTTTCTGTGGTGTATGGTGCTCTGTATATCAACATACTCTCGATTCATCCTTGTTTTTGGAAATGACAGTTTGTGACGAGCTGGTCCTGTGCATTCCTCAGAAAGCGTGGCTGGTTGTCGCTTTTGCATTGCTATGCATTGTGGCCGGTTTTCTTGTACCCCCAACGTGTTACTCAGCTTATTGCAGACAAGGGACTCCTAACTTTCAACTGCAGTGGGAGACAACGAACGTCATGGTGCCATGCCGATCTTTCTACATCTATTTGCATCAGAAGACAATGCTTGAAGATGGAGTGGAGTCACTTCGCGAAAGGCGGGAGGGGACGGGTGTCAAGAACCAGTAATGATCTCTGTAAAAGAAGTTCCAACTTTTTTTTGCTAATTACTGGATTTAGAAACTGCAATTAAGCAACTTCCTGCTAATTGCTTATTAACATGTACCTGTCTAAATGTTGAGACCTGTTCAGATTTGCTCCGAATCTCTTGAAACTGCATTAAAGCAACTTCCTGAGCATCTTTCAACATCGGATTATCATTAAAATTATTGTTTTTGGGGATAATACCCAGAAATTTACACTGCCAATGAGAAGTGAAAATACCACGTCTCAATGTTTACGAAGTAACGATGTAGGATACTTTTTTTTTTGAACTCATAATGTAGGATACTTAGATATTAGATAAGTCGGGTAAGTTTATACTGTCAGTTCCCAATCGTGGTGTTAATTATTCAATGTCAAAAGGGTAGAGCGAATGCCGAGACTTTCCACAGTTTCCTCGATAAAACGTGTTTTATACGATAAGACAATTTACTAACCCTCAAAAGTAGCTCGTTTAATTTAATTATCAAATACGGATAACATCGTTTACAAAAGTACCGCAAAAAACAATTTCTGGCCAAATTTCAAACACAACTAGGATGAAGGCCCGTGCAATGCACGAGTCTCATAATAACGATATCTATCAAATGTGATAAAATTGAACTCAAATACGAAGTAGTAGCCGTAGTCCTAGCATGATAAAATGAATTCTAGTAGTCCGATTATATTTGAGATTATTTAACATTTCTTATGAAATTTCTTACGAATTCGAATTGAAACTAAATTTTCACAAAGAAAACAACATTAACTATATCCTTTTTTTCTCTTATGTAAAAGCTGGAGAAACGTGGCGACCTACAAAATACATATAGGAAACCTACATATATACCGACATAGAGGCGTATATATAGGAGCTATAATCAAACTTTCTAACTAAGACTTACAAATTAAATTTATTGACCTAAATAAAAAAGCCTTATATAAATGTTTTAAGATAAGCAATTACTAATTATCAAAATAACCAATTACCAATTATCATAAAACATGTATGTGTCCTATGTACTCAATGTCCTAATCTCCCAAGATATGTCCTACTAAAAGTTCTAAACTCTGGTTTATATACGTAATATAAGACTACCAAACATCTATGATTCCTTAAATTCTGGCGGTCGGTTCACATTAGTGAGAAATTCGAGTGTAATAGGAATCATTAAGTACATGAGATTGTACTATAATTAATGTTATTATATATAACCAAGTTTTAGTTAAATACGGACTGACCCCATATTGTTTTTGGTTTTTTTGGATAACCCCATAGTATATGTACGTAGCATTCATCCTAACTACAACAATCTATCTAACATTGATATGATTTACCAGCAGCTCTAAGACCAATAGAAGATATTAAGGTTTAGTGTGGTTTAGGTTGGTGTTTGATACGTAGGACCTTAGGATGTAATAATCCTTTAATCAAAATTCTTATTATAGTAGATTTAGTATATATTTAGTACTAAAAATTATGATATATTTTTCCTTTCAAAAATAAATAAATTAGGATACATTATTATATAATATAAGATTTAAAGTATATTTATATTATGTAGAGCCTTAGAGTCCTACCCAAGATCATGTTCGATATATATTTCATTTCAATATAATATTAACCAAACTCTCTAAGAATGTCCGGTCGTTGTGAGAGCTCCAAAAAAGCCTCCTTTAATAGTATAGAAAGATTTACGTTCCAAATGTAGACGGTAATTTTGGAGCACACCTATCGTGAAGCAAACCAATCGTCCGATTGGTTAATTAGCCAAGTGCGGTGCTGATCAATCTCAAAAGCCAGTCATCAATCTCAAAAGCTCATCATTTTAGAGTAGGACGACCCAGGGAGGATATTTTAACATGATTGCTAAACGCAACTTTCTTTTTACTAACGTAACCTGTCCAAATACCTATAATACCCTCATATTCTCCAAAATTACAAACCATACCCTCATCACCTTCATTTTTGACTTCTTCCCTATCATGTTATAATGACGTAAAATTTTATCGGATCATCCTTTATTCTTACTCATCACGTGTGTTGATCTTCAAACTTCATGTCACGTCTTACGTTTTCACTTGTTTCTTCTTCCTTTGACTTAATTTAAAAAAAAAGATTAAAAATCTCCAATTGACTTCACAATCAATCACCAAATAAAGAGTAAGAATAATGGATGATCTGATAAAATTTTATTAATTATTCACCTCAATTTCACCATTACTTTAGTTTGAACGTCTCACAATTTTGTTGATACTTTAATTTTTTTTGGTGTTGCAATACAATAAAATGTCAAATTTTGTGAAATTCATTAGCGTACGTTACTTTTAAAAGTTGTAGTGAGAAAAGATTACTAAGGGTAAAGAAGGAAAAAAACTGGAAAAAATAGGTTACATTAGTAAAATGTAGGTTACGTTTAGCAGTCCCCTATTTTAAGGGGTCTCACGATCTAGAATTAGAGTACGGAGTAGTTGTTTTCTTTTTGGGGGTCTTCTCCTCTTTGTAACCAAAAAACAAAACAAAACAAAAAAACAAAACGATAAGTGGTAGTTGAGGGATCAACGTTTTCATTTTTGTTTAGTTCAAGACCTGAAAGTTTTTTTTGTCAGTTAAGGACCTGCTGTTAGTGTGCCGTTAAAATGCTACTGATATTTCCACTTTTGACTCCCTTTTTTTCCCTCACTTCTCTCCCAACTGCATCTTCATCTTCATGCATTTGAGCATCTTCAACTTTATTATTAACTAAAACAACTTGCTCAACATCAAAACAATAATTGTATATAAATTTTGAAATTCATTTTCTTACTAACAAATCCCAAATCAATTACCCATTGGAATCGGAACGGGGTACCTCCAAACACCACAAAATAGCAAAAATCAGAGCTAATTAAAATAACTCCACAAACAAAAAAATTCCGTTGCCGGGACTTGAACTCGGGTCTCTCGGGTGAGAGCCGAGTATCCTAACCAACTAGACTACAACGGATTGTTGTTATATTGATATGGATTAACATTATAAATCAAGCCTTGGACGGAATGTTACGAATGCGGTGGCAGCCGAGATTAAAATATTATTGGATTATTATGATCCAAAAATAATTAAGTTAAAATTAGCTGTAATAATTCCTAGTAAAGTAGTAATTAACATTGACTTAGTGGTTAATTAGTCGTTTTGTTGTTTATGGTTTGTATGTAGACATGTAGTAGTAGCTAGCTAGGTCGGATGTCATCCAGCAAGTTTATCACAGTAAAACTTCTCCTAAATATGGTTTACTCTGATCTCAAACCCTCTAAAATTCTACAAATATACCATGCCAGACCTTTTAACAATATAATGAAGAACAGAGAACTAACAGAGGTTTTTGGCCTAGCTAGTGATTAGGCAATCATGAACCTGGTAGAGTTGGTCCATCCTCGTATGTAATGCATGAAGAACAAGCTAAGGGAAACTCTATTGGATAATTATATGATATCAAGCACAACGATTACACCGTCATCCGACCATGTCCAACATACAAAGTGCATGCAATCAATGTATATAGCACAATTGCACAAACCATTATTATTATTACTATTACATGCACATACATGCATAACAAAAAAACAAACTACCTAAATTACAAACAAACAAACAAAAAACAGGAAATGAAAAGACATACGACTGATCTATGATCTAATTAAGAAGTGTGGTAAGTCGTCTGTCCACCATAGTGTCCAGTCCCAGTAACATCCCTAGCCCTATCCTTTACATCTCGGGCCGCATTCGCAATCCTCATCCTTGCATGGTCAAGCTGGTCCGCCCCTGGAGGGTGCTTCCCGGTCACGTATTGGTAAATCCACGACAAGGCCGACAGCGCCGCCACCCCACACCCGCCCGAGAACACAAAACCCGACCCGATTAGTAACACAGTGATGGCAGCCGGGACGAGTATTGGGCTGAACAGAACCAACAAGGGTGTAGTCACAATAAGTGATATCACCGTTCCTGTTAAAGTCAGCCCTGACAAGACCAAGAGGATGGTTCCTATAGTTGACGCCGTCAGAAACTTGACCGCTTGCCGGGAGCTTGGTGCGGCGGAGTAGAGCTTTGAGGTTAACGATTCTTGGTGCTGACCGCCTCCGACACCACCACCGCCGTAGTACTGTTGTTGGTGTTGTTGTTGTTGTTGCCTGTTGCTGTAGTGTGTGTCAGCCATAGCAGTGTCAGTGGTTGAATTTGTTGTTGGTGTTGGTGTAGGTATTGCTTCTGGTGTTATTGTGTCTGTTAATGTTGGTGTTGGTGTTGGTGTTTCTTGATCTGTTGTTGGTGTGTCTGTTGGTGTTGGTGTTGGTGTGGTTGGGTTGTCGGATTTGTTTTTGGATTTTCGTTTCTTTGGTACGGTGCTCATGAGTAATGGTTTTTCTTAGAGTTTGAGCAGAGTGAATATATGGTAGAGTGAAGAAGAAGGAAGTGGGTGGAAGAAATGGTACGTGGAGGAGGGGTGAAAGATGAAGAGATGATGAGAAATGAAGGTGTAAACTTTGTTTGGCAAGTGTGTATACTGCATGCATGGTGTTTGACACGTACGATTGTTGTGTTACGTGGATACAGATTTTATCCTTCTGATTTTTTTTTTTTAATCATTTACTAATTTTATTAGTGTTATTGTGTTACTTGCGTAGTTGTGTGGCATTATTTTTGTTTGTGTTCATTTGGTTTAATCTTTCTATGGTCGTATATGTGAGGAATAATGTAGCAATGTCGTACGCGCGCGCAACAAAATGATTTCGCATTGATTGGGAATTTGGGATGATTATACGGCCTCTTTTTTTTTTTTTTTTTTTGATTATACGGCCTCTTATGAATATAAGAGTGAGAGAAATTTAAATCAAACTTTAATATAATTTAGTAATCGAAAGGAATAGTATTGCATGTATGGGAGATTTTGGATTATTAATTGAATGAGGTTCAAAGCTGTCAGTTTTACGAGTTAATTGGTCTCACAATAATGAAAGAGGGTGTAGTAATTTTCAAGCATATTATCAATTGGTTCATGCATGAATTATGACTAGTTGTTATTTGTTGGGGTTTATGTGTCGGGTTTGAATTCAGTGTCTCCCTATCTCGTATCTTCAAAGTGGTATTTCAGTCAGTACAAGGTTTGACATAAAATTTGGTGCATATTCGAGCAAGCACATACACAAATCTATATTGTTGGGCCATTATTTCTAATTAAATTGGCAGGAGAGTTGCTTGAATCTTAATTATAATTAAAATCGATGTACTCTCAAAAGAAGACCTAAATTAAAGTGGTAGCCTGGCGGGGGGGATTGATTGGCGTTATACTGAGATAGGGAGAAAATGTTATATAAAGCATGGGTGAAGTAGTAATCAAATTGTCAAACATCGTTGAAAGATTAGGTAGCATTTTTAATTGAAAGTAGTAGCTTATTAACCGAGGTTTAATGGGTGCTTTTTAAATTTACTGATGGAACATGGGTGAACTTATCCCACATTGAAATATAAGTGAGATGTTGCTAACCATATATACAAGTGGGTTATAGGCTATGTTTGGTAAAACTAGCTGAAATAGTAGCTGAACGCTGAAATAGTAGCTGAATGCTGAAATAGTAGCTGAAAGCTGAATTAATAGCTGCAATATTAGCTGAAAGTTTTTAGCTGAGAGTGATAGGAGTGTTTGGCAAAATTAGCTGATATGGGAGCTGATATATATAAAATTACATAAAAATGTATTAAATATTTTTAATCTCTTTTTATTTTAGTAAATAAATGAGGGTAAATTAGGAATAAAATTATGATAAGCTAGCTTATTTTTTAATATGTTACCCAGGGTAACATCTTAAATAAGCTAGCTTATCATTTAAACTAGTGGTGTCACCAAACACACTTATTTGGTCAAAGAGCTTAAAAATCTAGTCAAATAAGCTACTTTGGCCAAATAAGCTAGCTTATTTGGCATACCAAACATAGCCTACTCCTCCTATTACAATTGGTTTTAGGATAAAATCTTCGCTTGGGTGTATGGGCTAGTATTTGACTCCCCCATTCGGTCTCTCCTCCCCCAACATGTACTCCCTCCATTTCATTAGGTTCTTTGCATTTGGTTTGAATTCCTCTCACATATTCAAACCAAATGCAAAAAACCTAATAAAATGGAGGGAGTACCATTTACCGAGCTTGAGACAAAGATTCCCGTCATTTCCACTTGCTTACTAATGTTTCAAGGTATTCACTCTCATGTAGACCTGGCAAAACTGACCCCGACCCGAACATCCGAAGGGGTTTGGATAGCTATATCATATCTTCAAAGACTCAAATTAGCAATAAAATTTCAAGTTAATATAATATGAAACAAAATTTTAAGAAATTTAATATTAATATGTTTAAAATTGAACATTTTAGAATGATTTGACCCAAATTCGACCCGACCCGAATACGACCGGAACCGAATTTGACCCGTAATTGATACATCCGAACTAGACCCGACCCAACCAAAATAGACCCGAAATGTATGACCCGAAATATGACCCCACCCATTTGACCCATTTGCCAGGTCTACTCTCATGGACAGCATTATAAGGGTGGTGTTGAATATTTAGCATTTTAGCTTAAATAAATTCTCAGTAGAATTATTGATATTTTTTTTTTTTTTTTGAAACGCGGTAGAATTATTGATAGTACTCCTTACAATACTGAAATTGAGCTCATTATGTGAGTTGTCAAGATCTTAACGGAGTTGGACACAAAATGAGACAGAAGATCTACTCATACAAAACCTTATAATTAACAACTGAATTATTAATCCCTAAACAAATCATAATGAAAATCACAAAACGGCTATAATCATTAATCAATCCCTAGATTTAAGATCCAAATTTATTCATCAAAACTCCCAATTTTTCATCAATTCATCAAAACATTACATTAAGTGCACATCCAACGGCCATAAATAAAGCCATCCAGCCTGTGATACGAACCCAAACCATAGAAGATTCCCAAATACGCTCCCCCATCTCTCCAATCTTCCACAACAAGCCAAAACAAACCCCCAAAAACGAAAGAAAATTTGAATTGACCAAGTGAACCCTCATTGGTCCACGTGTCATACACAAGAAATTCGACCGTTGTATCAAAATCAAAACGTTTATTTCTCTTCCTTGAAAATCTCCCCCCTTTTTTGTCTCTCTCTCTTTCCCCCAATTTCTGTCATCAAAATCTTTCGATTCTCTCTCCAAAAATCTTCTCTTTCTCTCTCTAAACTCCCAACAATGGCCATTGCTGCTGAAAATCAGGCCGAGCAGAAGGTAATTTTAATTTTAATTAGGGTTTTTTTTTGCTGAAGAATTTTGTTGGAGAATTTGATTTTTTTAATTAGGGTTTTTTGTTCCTGGAAATTTGAGGGGTTTTATTATGTTGATGTTGACGCTGCATTTTAATTGAATTAGGGGTTTCTTTTTTTAGAAGTAATTAGCAATTTATTCTATCTTTTATTTCCCCCAATTTGATTTTCATTCTTTATTGCATTTTCTTAATTATCATGCGTAATGTTGAATCTTTATTATGATTTCTGTAATTTGGGAGAAATGGGTTGAATTTTGCCAGATTTTTTGGTGGGGATTTTAATTATAATTGTAATTTTAATTGGGGATGAATTTGATTTGTCAATCAGATTGATTTTATAAGAATTGACTAATTTTAGTGGTAATATCAGATTGAAATTCTGATTATATTATAGATTTGTTGCTAAGTTTTGATTTTGGGGAGAATTTGTTTTGGTAATTTTTATGAAAATGGGGGTTTTGAAGATTTTGATATATTGAGTGGTAATTGTGTGTGGGTGTGTGTGTGTAGGCAGCTGGAGAGGTTCCTGCTGCTGAGAAGAAACGGTGGACGTTAAACGATTTCGATATCGGAAAACCCCTTGGTAGAGGCAAGTTTGGGCATGTGTACTTGGCCAGGGAGAAGAGGGTATGCTTATCCTTCTTGCTCTATCTTTGTTGTTGTAGACTTGTAATTCAAAAGGACTTTACTTTTGATGTGTGGTTGTTTAACTAGTGTTGATTGATATGATGGTTTCGAGTTTCGACTTTATTCGTGATCTGATAAGAATGAGGATTAAACAAAAAAAGGATGGTGGAAAATAGAAATTTGGGTTTTAGAATTGTATGTTTTCATGAAATTGCTAAAAAAAAAAAAAGAAGAACATTGCCACTGTCTGAATTTACCAAATGCATAACCCACTGCATTATCTCAGTAGCTGGAAATCCGCGGAGAAGATTGATCCTTAATTTGAAGCCAAAGACTGAAGGGTTCTTCATATTTCTGGCATAGAGTCTTTGGTAGCTTGTGGATTACTCGGTTAGACAAAATCGGCTTTAAATGTTATAGACTAGGTAGAAGTAATTGAATTATAATTGGTATGATAAAGAGGGTGTCGGACCAATCCAACTTAGAAATAAGGTTATAGACTAGCTGGAAAATCTAGAGTTGGTTTCTCTAATCCCCCGTGCTTTCCGAAACGTTATAGACTAGCTGGAAGTAATTGATTGGGTGATAAGTATAGTCGTATAGATGCTGTTAGACCAAATTCATCTCAAAGTTACGACGTAGGATATCCTGCTGCATATGTACTTATTGGATTGTCTCTAGGAGAATGTCGTTGCTCATGTATCCTGAATTGTAGATTCTTTCCGTAGTTAAGTTGTTCTTGTGTTGTAATGCTTATCCGAAGAATGTTCCTTTTCTGGAGCAGAGCAATCATATTGTGGCACTGAAAGTGCTGTTCAAGAGCCAATTGAAACAATCTCAGGTGGAGCATCAGATCCGACGTGAAGTTGAAATACAAAGCCACCTTCGTCATCCTAACATCCTTCGGTTATATGGATACTTTTATGATCAGGTATTGTATTCTTCCATGAAGCCTCTTTTTTTTTTTTTTTTTTTTTTTGAGGTCCCATGAAGCCTCTTATGATCCTATCTGTGAGGCAAAAATTAACCTGTAACCTGTCACGTCTTGTTTTCAGAAACGTGTCTATTTGATACTTGAATATGCACCCAAAGGAGAGCTGTACAAAGAACTTCAAAAGTGCAAGTACTTCAGCGAAAAACGTTCTGCAACTGTAAGTTCCAATCCAGCTGTTACACTTTTTTAGCCACAACCAATTGTCTCCATGATGCATGCTGTGTATCTATGATATCATCAACTGTGTATGGAAGATTTTGTACTTCTGGTATATCGATTTAATCCGCTTATAAATGAAGTTCTAAGTTGCAGATTCCTGATTCCAGAATAACTGTGTTTTATGTATTGCCAAGCTGTTGGTTTGATAGATCTTTACATTTGCCATTGAATCCTTACCTTATTACTAGGCCTAGTACTCTAGTAGTGCAACAGGTTTTAAAAGGGTGAAGTTATAAACCTATGCTTTTGGGTCTTCTTTTGGATGCAGTATATTGCGTCACTAGCTCGGGCTCTCATTTACTGTCATGGGAAACATGTGATCCACAGAGATATAAAGCCAGAGAATCTGTTAATAGGCGCACAGGTTAGAACCATAGTTCAACTGCATTTTGTCACGTGCTTTCGTATCTATAACATTGGACTAACTAGGAATTTCCTATGACTTCGCTCTATCAGGGTGAACTGAAGATTGCAGATTTCGGCTGGGCAGTCCATACCTTCAACCGCAGGAAGACAATGTGTGGGACACTTGATTACCTGCCCCCTGAGATGGGTATGCGTTCAAAAATGACTCAAAATGACATTGTGATCTTTTTCAAGTGTTTGATGTGTGCATTGTGGACTGAAAAATCCTTCCACGATAGGTCAAATAATCTTTAATCTTCTTTCTTTTCATAGTGGAGAGCACAGAGCATGACTCAAGTGTGGACATATGGAGCCTCGGTGTTTTATGTTATGAGTTTTTATATGGGTTTCCTCCTTTCGAGGCCAAGGAGCATTCAGACACATACAGAAGGTAAGCGTTCAAAACCAGAGTCGATTCTTCTAGTCCGTTTCACTCTACTTTCCACAGCTGGTTAATTCACTTGAATTAGTCTCCATCTAATTCATACATGTATGCAGGATTGTGCAAGTTGATTTAAAGTTTCCCCCAAAACCCATGGTCTCTTCAGCTGCAAAGGACCTTATTAGTCAGGTTTGCGTTCTTTGTTTTAACATATCAGTGAACATCTTTAAGCTGTAGGCTTGCTCATTAGGTGATTCTTACCAATCCATGTGTTAAATATCAGATGCTTGTGAAAGACTCGGCTCAACGTCTTCCTTTGCACAAGCTTTTGGAACACCCATGGATAGTACAAAATGCTGATCCCTCAGGTCTCTATAAGTGTTGATAATGTGCCCTCGTACAAGACCCATCATCCGATTTCCATTGCACAAGTTTCTGGGACATCCATGGATAGTACAGCATGCCAATCCCAAAGATCTTTACAAGTGTTGATATGTGCCCTCGTACAAGATCCGTCTTCTTCCCATCTTTGCTAAATGTACAACCGTCATTTTGTCCATGGAGTTGCATTCTGCGGCCTTCATAGGTTGACTGAGATGTAAAACTATATCTAGCTGATGTTCTAACTTCGGAGTAAATCTCCTCAGAGCTGTAACAAATATGTATCGTTCTCCAGATTTACTAAATATAGCTAATAACGATTCTTTGTTCTTTTGCTTCGTGATTTCTGAACTTGGTGGAATAAAGGCTAAGACCGCTGATACTGCACCTTGTTATACCCGAGAATATTAAGGCAAATTACATTCCTAAAATTACGAAGCTTTGGACATTGGACTCTGTTGGAGTTCCATTATATGTGAGCAAACGACTGCTCAGTTATGCGCAACAAAGGGGGCTTTTAGACGATTCCAAGTACGTCAACCAAATATCGACCCTTGGTTTGTCGGAGATACCTAATATATGAAGATGCGCACCAAGGGGAATATGGTGGAAGAAGGTTAAGACGAACAAGAAATTGTAAAAGAAATTTCATTTCATTAGGAGGCCTCAGTATCTCAATCTTGCTACCTATACAAAGCTGGTTATGATTCAGTAACCAAAAAGCTTTAACTGTAATAGTTCAAAATATTGCTTCAATAAGCAGAAAAGCTCAAGTGACGACTCCCATGGTAGCATCGAAAAGTTGATGTAAACTAAGTTCAATGGAGTAAAACTACTCATAGAAGCCGTAAGTCACCCCGCAGCAAGTTCCAATTGACTGAATGTGTAAAATCACCGATCAGGAAGACAAAAGCACACTGTAAGGGGTTTCATTCCCGGCCACATTTTACCTACCAATGGAGAAAGAAGGAAGACATATTCAATCGAGGTGGCTCGAGGAACAGGGAGCTTCACAAGATAATATAGTACATGATTGTGTATTTGCATGCAACAAGTATTTAGGCGGAATTGTTTTTACAATTCTCTATATCCGCTGATTGAGCTGCATCAGACTCCTCCTTCTTGGCTTTGGCAATTTCTGCTGCCCCCAGGAAGCTTGGTTGATTGGTCGATGAAAGAAGCCTTGCCCACATCCTGTCAGTTATCACCACTTGGTTGGGTTTCTCGATTATGCGCTGCATACATTTTCAGGGTTATCAACATCATTCCCAGAAGGTTAAGATTAAAAAAAAAAAAAAAAAAAAAAAAAAAAAAGCTGTGTTGAAAGATTAGCTTAGTTCATTAATTGACATCTTCAGCGAAGGAAGTCAATGTCCAACACAGTGAAAAAAATTTGCAAACCGACCTCCAAGTTTAAGCAGCTTGTCATGTATGCATGAAAGTAATTAAATTGAGAAAGAGGATTCAGAAACGTAAGTACTCACTTGGAAAGGGATGTAAGTGTGTCTGCCATTTACAAGCCCACTGGTGAAGCCTGTAAATCCTGCCATGGCTCCATGAACAGCACTTTGAGCAAGAAGTGTGCAATACACATTATCAGATGCATTGCTAGGAATAGCACGGATCATGTATGTGGGATCTGCAAGAACTCGCTCAAGTCACTCTCCTTTTCATAATTATTTCTACTCAATTCTATGTAAGCTATACAAAAAATAACAGACAGGAAGCTGAGCAATTACCTATATATTTGAGATTTATAACCATTTTACGTTTCTGCGTAAAATGTTCCTACAGGCACAGAAAAGAGAACAAATCAATATATAAGATTTAATTAAACTTTGAGAACTAAAAGCAATACTTCTCCACATACTCGATGCAAGAGACTTGCAAATCCAATAAGCCTGTGATTGTAAGGTTGAAAGATAAATGTGTAGGTTTTTAAGATAAAAGGGTAAGTCTTCGAAGTCTTATACTAATAATGTACTTTGAACCTCACCAATCACCATTTTATCTTATAAACTCCTACACAAAAGTTCTTACCACAACCCCTGGTTAAATAGACCATCCGAAACAAGTATCTCTATAACAAAAACCTATTCGATAAAATAGGACTTAAGTTTCATTCGCTGGTATGCAACATTACAACTACATTAAATTGACTGTTCATCAATGGTAAGATGAAGCATGGATTAACAATGTTGCTCTATGATAACAGTCTAGAAGCAGATCATTTAGCAAACTACTACAAAGATGGCCCCTCGTGAAGTTGAGTTAAAAAGTAAGAGGTGTGATCATGGTGACTCAATGTAGGATACATCATACATGTCATATGTCAGCAATACCTCGTGACATCTTTATTTGTTTAAATCCAGAATTGGTCTCCTGTATTAGTCCAGGGAACATCTGATTGCAGCAACAAGCACAATAGTATTCCTTCATGATTTATGACAATTGATGGATTTTTGAAGTACCAACAACAAATGTATGAATTCGCTAACAAATTCAAGGACCTAGGAACCACTTGCAACTTTTTATACCCAAGGGAGTCATAGATACTTCTGTTAAAACATCAATACCCAATTACCCACAAATAATCTTGCGTTTTATTCTATCTCTACTCTGGGAAAAGGGCAATGGATAGAAACAAACCTTGATTTTATGTGACATCCACAGGCCAATATCTTTCAGCAATTTGTTCCCAGAAGCATCTTTCTCATCCCGATTTTCTGAAAGAAGCTCCTGTCCTGCTCCTTCAGCTATCACTATGACCATATGCCCATTATCCTTGAGTGTTTTTTCCATGTATTCAAAAAGACCACCTTTGCCTTCTAGGTAAAAGGGCGACTCGGGAATCAAGCAACAATCAACGTCTCGACTGGCTAGAGTTGCATACATTGCAATAAATCCTGCAAAAGATAGCGACATATAATGAGTTAAACAAGGGGCAAAAACTCAAACAATATGCTTTGCTCACTGAGAGCTGAAGGAATAGCACCAAAGATAAAGAGTAAAAATTGGAATACAAAATCAAGTGCCAGAATTAACGTTGGATTACAGCAGAGAAGTAAATGATATATCTCTATAGCTGTCTAGGACCAGTCCTATCATGAATACACCTAGCTGTCTGCTGGGAACAGTGACGTGCAGGCATAACGGTGATGCAAACGATGATGCTGACGAGTGAATCAACATCATCTTGAAGATAAGTTGCACTCACGTCAAGGATACAATGTTTTGGGTTTACAAATAGGAAGGTAGGTGACACAGCACCCCTCATTGGAAGATTGTGAAGAATAACATCATCCACAACAATACTACCCCTTAAAGGCTCCTGCCTGACAAGGTAAAGGGGGTCGAATGTACACAACCTTCCCTTACATGGAAACATAGAGGTTGTTTGCAGATGACTAATAATTAAAATTGCATCGATACAGACTGTTACTACAAGAAGTGCAGGCAGCTTTGTGAGCAAATTTGCTTTATTCCATTATATTCCAAAACCAAAAGTAAAAATTGAGACTCGCTCCAATGAATTGTGAAACCTAAACCAGCAAATTCTGAATTGTCTTGTTTTGCAAATCATACATAGCGCTGGTTACTCATTAACCTTTCAAATTTTGACACCCGAAACAAAATTCTACTCAAAGTTTCTTTGGGCTATTCAACCGCACCATCATAGGATGAGAAACTTGCAAGAACAACGCAGACAACAAAACATATCCAAGAAACAGACTATACATACACAACTTGAGAAAGAGGTAGAACGAAGAAACTGGCAGGAGACGTGGCAGCATTCAAGGAAAAAGGATGGTAAGTAAAAGTGAAAAAAGTAACTAACCGCTGTAGCGACCCATCAACTTCACCAGACCAATACAGTTCTCCATACTTTCAGCTTCTACATGAGCAGCATTTATAGCACGTTGAGCTTCCTCTACAGCAGTATCAAAGCCAAATGACCTGTCAATGACCTGCATCGGACAAAGAATAAGCCATAATGTTCTTCAAAATCCGCAAAAGATATTGCAGGCAAAGATAACTAAAACAATAAGTGTTGTTTAACTACCGGAATGTCATTATCGATCGTCTTTGGGATTCCTGCAACAGCTACTTTAAGGCCTCGCCGTCTGATTTCCTGCATAACAGTGACCCAGAAGCGATTACGATAGTCATACACAGTATGGGAAACTCCCTTTTGGGTCTAATAAAAATCTTAAATCAATGAGTCCCAGACACCGCCATCTGATACTGACACCCGTGGAAAAATTCAGTCCTTGTATCTCTCAAGACTTTACCTCATAAATCACAGATGCTCCTTTTAGTGTTCCATCACCTCCAATTACATAGACCTATATCACCAAGAGACACAATCAGCATGCAAGAATATAGCTAGTGTAGGAAATTTGTATGGCAAAAAAGTAGTATGTATTCTTAATCACCTGGTTTATACCACGATCTTCAATGCTGTCTACTATCTTTGTGGTATCATGACCTCCTCGAGAAGTTCCTAGTATAGTACCGCCCCGTTTATGGATGTCATTGACAACCTTGGGGTCGAGTTTTTTTGTATTTTTAGCATAAAATCCCTTGTATCCTCCCTACATAAGTCCATAAGCCATAACTTGAGATCTTGAAGACATAGTAAGTTAATAACAGGTAAAATACGAAATCAAACTTTAATATAATGATCGATACACGGATACAGTATCACAAGTGTCAGTTTAAGCTAGAGTACAGGTTACAACAAAAGCAATCTTAATATCATGAGACACACTTTGTGAAAGTGGTTACTAAAGCGAGAACTGGTAAAGCCGTGATAGATTCCCAAGAATTGATTAAGACAGCTACTTTTAAGTTTTATCTATTTAAAGGCTAATCAGAAAACGGTAACAAGACTAGTAACTGGGTGAGGTAATCTACAAACACTTCAGACACGCCAAAGGAATTTTAATTACAGACCCTTGCTTACAAAGCAAACATGTTGTACAAATCTAAAGGTTGCCACTATGGATGTTGGCATCTCTGTTTCGTACAAAGATAACCTACATACTAAGCGCAAGATATGGAAAGCAGTGAGTAGGAAAATTTGCGTATGTAATTTCTTGAGAAAATCAGTGAAGTTAACCTTAGGACAAAAATTTCTAAATTTAGATGTTGTTCAGGTACTTAACCCAACAATTCATTAGAATTATTACTTCTTTCTTTCCTGTGCGCATATTGTTAGGAAATGTCCAGCAATAATAAATTGATATAATCATATCATGCTAGAGATTATAGAAGAATAAGCTATACCATCAAATCCATTAATCTGTTAGCTTGGAAATATACTTACATCAATGCCAATAACTCTGCTGGCACCATACATGTTGTAAAGACCACAGACAATTTCTCTGATTACGGTGTTCAGGCCCGGACAAAGACCCCCACAAGTTACAATGCACGCGTTCACTTCATCAGAATCAAAATATACCTGGGCTAACATAAGATTTTGATTAGTAACGGCATAACATAATTAACATTTCCGAAAGCCCTTAATAATGAAAGAAAGTACCTTTTGGCGTGGACCAGCACGGCGGAAATGTATGCCTCTCGGGGTATCCTTATGAACTACAATCTAGAAGAGAGAAAAGACAGTCAGAAAACTTATATTAGTTCTGAGAACCCATCCCGGCTTAATCTTTTCTCCTCCATGGAACTTGGAAGAGATCTTATCAAAATTTAAACCGAAACTGTGCAGCTAAATAACCATTGGACTGAATGGATAATGTAGAGTAAAACACCTTTTGCATCACAGAATCATTCATGTCGACGAAATACTGCCTGATAAGATAACAAGTCAACAGCATCATGTAGTTAATATCTCCTCAAGTTCACAGTATTGTGCTTGTGAATAAGATAAACAAATTTCACCTCCCCCCCCCCCCCCAACCAGAAGAGTATGGGGAAGAGGGGAGATCATAATTACTCTACAGTAAATTTCAGCAACTAGTACGCGGGGACTTACTTGACAACTGCATATGCAGGATTATCTTGCAGAGGATTATGGTAGGTCTGCATAACAAGGAAACAGAAAGCAAACGATCCGAGATAAGAACATCTTAGAGTGTTAAAAAAAATACATGTTCTAACAAAGATCATAACACAAAGCTGGAGAAAGAATAGCAATATGCAAGCATTCACCAAAAGTGGAACGAGGAAAACAAGTGCTTGACAATTAGACTTCATGCAGCGACCTGTTTTCCATTCTAGTTTACTTTGCTATGGTTTCTACATAGTTCTATCTACTCTTTACATAAACCACATGACCTCCAGATTCTCTATAATACTCACAATCCCGGAGCAGAAAATACATGAGGATGAAACAAATACTAGGTAGAATAAGTACAAATGGGCGGCTTAATTAGCTAAGGGTACAGGGGTGCCTCATCAGCAGTTTAATCTTACTTCGGGATCCTAAGCTTTCAGTTGTCTCACGAGTCCCAACCAAAGTATTAAACATATTGTCTTTCTCTACCATAAGAAAATCATGAATTCTTCTAGCTGAAACAGTGCACGTGAACCCTGATTATAAAATTCTCTGGTAGCCATTTAAATGGTCTATCGGCCTCAAGTATGGTCACACCTCACAACTGCTCCTTTGACCTGGTGACCTCTAGTTTCTTTCTTTTTCTTGAGGTCGGTGACCTCTAGTTTCATAATCACGAAAGTCGTCATTTTGACTTACCGTAAGTGTCACAAATTTTGAATGGCTAGTATGTACCCTGATGCCCTAGTACAATCTGAAACCTATACACTCATTCATAGGGTTCTCAACTGACCATATCTTAATATCTTTCCACCTCTACATCACCTTACCCAGAGCTCATACACTTTAGCCAAATAATTCACATGCTAACCATCACCTTTTTTGGAAGAACACCCTCCATCTGCATCTCGTTTATTTCTTCTACTTCATTTGTGAAAACACACCTACGAAACCTTCGTAAGCTAGAATAACCTGTTTGTTGATTTTGAGATCAAACTATGGTAATTATTTCGATAGAGTTATCACTTATCAAACATGCCTGTGTCTTTTATTAAGAGCGTTACACTTTGTGATTATTATCGATTCTTTTTGGTTTCTGCCACGCTTGCTTTCTATATATAGAACATCATAAACTGAAAAGTGAAAATAAACCACATTATAAACTGAAAAGTGAATATAAACCACATTGTGAGTTTTATCACAAATGTGCTGCAACAAGGTTGGCTGCAAATAAACATATTTTGCTGCTAATCAGTTCTCTCACCTTTCCATGATGGCATAAGTTTCACTCGCTCACCGAAACCAAGAACAGGCTAATTTAGTCTTCTAGTGTCTCATCATTTTTGGGAATAAGGCTTGGTTGTTGTTGTTGTTGTTGTTGTAGTGTCTCATCATATCACTTTACTAAAACATCAAACGCAAGCACTATGATCATCTACTTGCACCATTCCGCCATAATTCACGACTTACACCACACTTCTCAAGTATAATGCCGAAAATTTCACAGTAACAACAGCTTATTCTTCTTCCCGCACCTCATCATATCACTTCATTTAAACATCAAATCCGACCACTATGATCATCTGCTCGCGCTATTCCCCTAAGATTCGCAATTTACACCACACTTCTCGATTTAATGTCGAAAACTTCACAGTAACAACAGGCTAATTTACTCATCCAGCACCTCATCATATCACTTCACTAAAACATCAAAACGCGAGCATTGTGATCATCACTCTTCTCAAGTAAAACGTTGAAAACTTCGAACTAACAAAATCTAACTTACTGTTCAAGCAACTTTATCATCTCCTAATAAATCACACTAATCCTTTGAACAATCGCAAACATCTAACCCTAACAATCGAAAAAAACAACATTTCTTCCTCTTCACAACAAATCATCTCCTAATAAATCACACTAATCCACATTCTCTCTCTCCAAAAAAAATCAAATTAGCAGAAAACAATCAAATTAACACCGATTTCACACACAAAATCATCCACATTACAATAATCACAAATTCACAACAATTAATCAAACAACAGATCACCACGAAAGAAAAAAAAACGATTAATCAAGAAAAGAGAGGAATTAAAGCGAAGAACATACAGGAAGATTGGGAATGTAATCGGAAAAATGAGGAACATCTTCAAGAATATAACCGTATTCTCCTTCGGCAATCTTCATATCCGCGGAATCGTTCGTATCCGGCATTCTTGCGATTTGCGTAACTTGTTGGTGAAGATTTATGATCAAGATATATTATATATGATGATTTATTTATTTAATTAATTAATTTAATTGATTGGGGATTGAATTTTGGGAGAAGAAGAAGAAGAAGCTGTTTATGTGAGGGAAGGACTCTGTTTCATGTAAACCAGTTGGCGCAGCATTTTTATAATTTTATTTCTATTTTCATTTCTTTTGATCAATATTTTTGTCCAACTTGGCATAAAATTCCGCCCTTTTTCTTTGTTTTTCTTTGCTAGAAAGATGATGGGTTAGAAAATGACATGGAAGTACAAATAATCTTGATGTAATAGGACTAGTTCAGATCGGATGTAATAAGTTTTTACTCATTCTCGCTCATTTTATGAAGGCGCCAGCGTATTAGATAATGATGTGTGATGACAAGGGAAAAAAAATGATAAAATGGGAGTAACCACGTAATACACTGGTAGTTACTTTTTTATGCAGCTTCTGTTAATTTACAACATGTTTGGTAAGGAGGAATTTGACGGATAGAATTGGACGGAACAGAAAGGAACAGAAGTGAAAGGAAGGGAACTACGGTTCCTATGTATGGTTCACTTATTAAAATTTTAGAGGAATTGGAAAGAAAGTGAGTGGTTTTATGTTGTAAATTGGCTTTCCGTCCAATTCCGCCCATTTTGGCAGGGAAAGGAAATGACAGTTTAATGAAGGATCATTTCCTTCCATTTCATTTCCTTTCTTTCCACTTCCCATGTATTCTCATAAATCAAACGTAGGAAAGTTGTAAATTATGTTTCTTTTCCGTTCATTTCCTATCTACCAAACATGTTGAGTAATCAAAAATGATGTCGGGGTAGTGTAGAGTTTATTAATGAGCTTGATTTAAGTGTCAACGATTTGGTGGGTTATTATGATGTGTAGATCCATTTTGGTAGTGAATCTGAATCCAGCGCATCTAAAGAAATACCCACCGGTTATTGATAGCACATTATGCTATCTATCATTATTGATGGAAAACATGATTAGACCTATCTAAAGATGAAATTTGGTGGACTACTCCTACTTACTAGATCAATGCAAACGCTCGTGTGTTAGATTTCTCCCTTTTTTTTTACATAGAGAAAGGGAGAAATCTGAATTGTCTAGAAATTATGTCGAGTATGTTACATTAGCCAACATCAAGCATGAGTTTTTAGGTTACGATAGATAACTTCACTTGTATCAAAGTTAGAAACCCGTGACTCTAATTAATCTACTTTTAAGCATCTAACTCATCGCCACTTAAGATGAGTTGCACCATGTGTCAATCATGATATACAATAACTTTGTTTGCCTAGTAATAACATCCAGGGCCGTGCCTGAGCTAGGGCGAGCAGGGGCGGGCGCCCTGGGCCCATGGTAAGAAAGGGCCCAACGTGGTGAATCTCTAACTATGGGTTTGTTAAAAAAAAATCACGCTTAACACTAAAGATTGAAAAATGATTATTCTTTCTCAATTCACCTTCAATATAATCACCATGAAACACGTACAAAATAATTTGAGTATCTTCTTTTTCCTTCCTCTTGCTAATCTTTCTATTTTAACAACAAACGAACAATCATTCAAGCCATATTTATGTTGGATTGATTGGATGGAGTCCCTAATTTCTCTTAGTCATATAAGGGAGTTTTCCTTTACTTGTATTCACCAAATTAGTGAAATCATGAATTTCATTTCTAACTTCAAAAAAAATGCAATTTCGATTCATGCCAGTAGGTAGTAGCAATTCACCGAACAAGAAATATGCAGGAAGCTCCATCAAGATATTGGTTTTAATTCAGTTTTCTAGTCTCTAATTCGTGAACAACTATCAATTTTCTAAAGGTTATAATTTAAACTCTCTTAATTGTCTTATAATTGCATATGTTAATCTCAATTACAATTAATTCTTCGTGTAATTTGTGTAGGTTTCCTCAATTTCAATTCGTTGCCTGCTGTCAATAAGTAATTTACCTATATTGTAGCTAGTTTTTAATTGATTATCGGATGTTTTAGGACTAAATCAATGCCCTAGTAGTATTATTTATGAACATTTTTTGTATTTTTCTAAGGGGTCCAAAATTTTGTATCCGCCCTAGGGCCTTCAAAATGTCAGGAACGGCCCTGATAACATCACAAGAGAAGTATCACAACCACGATCCTTAACCGGCCCATTGTACGCTAGCAAGTAAATTGTATCCGGCAATTCTAACTCATTAGTATACACAGTGTTACGCATACATTACATTTGGGCAAAATTTGCGTACAATGCGCAACCACAAGTCACATCATGTCAAAAGAGGTCTAACATAGCATCATACAACTTTGAAAAGAATCAATACTCATCTCTAACCAAATAAAACGAGTAGTTATGCTCAATAGAAAGTCTTCATCTTTATATTTTTGTCTCCACCATTCATTTCAGTTCACGTAAGACTACATAGGACGACAAAACTCTCCCAATGAGTTTCAACACAGCTACATTCTCACAAAATCACACTCAAAACCTCTATTTAATCCAATCAAAACTCGTATCAACTCAACCAAACGCTCATTAATAACCCTCCGAAAAGTTTCAACTATTCCTCATTTTTGTCAACCCACAAGATCCACCCAAAATCATCAACAATATAAAACATCCAAAAATGGTAAAAATTTGCAAATCCAATGGTCCAATGTGATAGCCATACATACAGTATACCACTACCACCGCATGAAATTAAGAACCTTGTACTATGCACCACCAATATTAACGGCAAAGATTTGGGGGCATCAGCATGATATATTCATAATTTCATATCAGATCAGATCAAAACTAGTATTGTATTAACGCACCCAAATTATGGTCTCACACTCGCACCCACCGTCACACACTCTGGCCCGCTTCAATCTTACGCAACTTTTTAATCATATTTTATTCCCACAAAAAATCCCCCCCGACTTTTCTTCCTCTATTTCTCTCTCTATTCGCCTCACAATCTCATTCCCTCTTCATCCCAATATTCATTCTCTCTCTCTCTCTCCTCCGACACAGAAAAAGAAGAAAAGTTGAAAACTTTGTTATTAATTAAACATGTCGTGGCAAGCATACGTTGATGATCACTTGTTGTGTGATGAACAAGGCAACAAGCTCACTTCCGCCGCCATTCTTGGCTATGATGGAAGTGTCTGGGCTCAATCCCCCAACTTTCCTCAGGTCTAATTTTTTACTTAATTTTTTCCCAGATTTAATTTGTTTTTTTTTTTTGATTTGATTTTGGGTATTTTTTGTTTTTGCCTGATCTGGTGATTTCCTCATCTGGGTTTTCTTTGTTTTGTTGATTTATTTGGTGGGTCGTTGTTTGATTGGTTAATTATGCTTTAATTTTGATTGGATTTGATGTTTTTTAGTTAAATTGCATGTTAGGAAGTGATTTGATTGGTAACTTGTCCTACAATTTTCCCCGGATTTGGTAATTTCAGTTGAATTGTCTGTTATTTAGGGGTTTGAATCATCTGGGTCACTGTTAATTTGTTCGATTGATTTGAGTTGGATTGTTCGATTGATTATTTGATTCAATTTGGGGGCGGATTTTAGGTTTTGATTGATTAGATATTGATCTGTTCTTTTAGGAGGGAAATTATAATTATTTCAACCAATTTGGTATTGATAATTGTATTGGTGTTTTTAATTATTTCGGTCATTGATTTATTTGGTAGGTCATGCTCAATTTTTATAATAATCCCCAATTCGTTGACTTGATTAGAGGTGTATATTATTTTAATTTTTGGGTTCGAGCTGATTGCATGATGCTTACGTTACGTGGGTCGTTTATTTATGTGTGAATTATTGGATGGTTTTGCATTGATGAACTTGTTTGTGTATTTAGGTTGTGTGTTAATCTTTTGGTTAGTTGTGGTGTACTGGTGTGGCGTGTTAGTAATGTTTGTCAGTTTTCGATTTGGTGATTAAGCCGATGGTTCATGTTTTTTTCGTATACACGATGTTACGTGTATGATAGTTTTCTGTCCATGTGGACTTCTGGACATTTTTTTTTGGTTACAAACTTATGGACATTGTTAGTTGTCTTGTTCATCGATTGAGCTGGTTTGTGCTGTCGTTTTAATGACTTTATGGGTGAAATGGAGAAGAGTTATTGATCGCAATAAGCAAATACAATTGCTCAACTTCAGTTAATGTATGGCTAATATTTGTGCTTCGTGCACATTACTCGAAAAAATTTAGAGTTCTTCATTTGGAGTGCTCCTCAGCT
This sequence comes from Spergularia bocconei, assembly GCA_963457585.1. NCBI lineage: Eukaryota > Viridiplantae > Streptophyta > Magnoliopsida > Caryophyllales > Caryophyllaceae > Spergularia > Spergularia bocconei. The sequence continues at coordinate 17,934,682 of OY734951.1, forward strand.
CCTTCTTGGTCCTCCCAACCCAATTCTTTTACACCTTTCTGACATGGGTTGGCAGCGTGGAGATTTGAGCATGGCATCCTCCTAATGGCATGAGAATTTTTTGTGTGCAACGCTATCTTCATATCTGAAATCGTTTAATAATTTTTATGTTCTGTGCAAGATTATGTTTACCACAGCCATTTCTGTGTTATCCTACTCTTCTTCTCCCTCGTATTTTTCTGAGAATCGACATACTTACAAAAAAAATTCTTGGTTTCTGATATGCAGGTAAGTCCTGCGGAACTAGCTGCTATTTTAAAGGATTTTGAAGAGCCTGGTAGCCTTGCACCAACTGGTTTGCATCTTGGTGGCACAAAGTACATGGTCATTCAAGGTGAACCAGGGGCTGTTATTCGTGGAAAGAAGGTATTCATCTTTTCATTGAAGACTTGGGATTTTGAGCTTTGTGCTTTTTCTGCTTTGCATGTATTTTTCGTGACGCTAAATTATAACCTGAAGCCTGAAGGCACTTTTGAAAATCTGCTTATCTTATAGAGGTCCAATTTATGTAGGGACTATTCAGATTCTTCCAGAGTCTACATCTATCTCTTCTATAGTTTTTGTAGAAATTGCGACAGTTGTAGTTAATCTCTATATTGGGTAAACTAAACATGTATTGTAATTGTTAACTTGGTCAAAGGGAAAGAAAAATAAAGTAAGGGGAGAGGATAGAAAAGCCTCTCCTCCCCTCTTATTTCTCATTTTGCACTCAGCAATTAGCTGTAAAAAGCAATGGATAGAAGAAATATATTCTTGGCAGGGTAGTCTTTTTCGGCCATTGCTGCTTCATTTTGCCAACTTGGGGGAGTTAGTTCCCAATTGGACTCTGTTCCGATCTCATGGAACCATCTGGGATTTAAGGGTGGGGTGATTTAATTCTGTGATACTGCTCTTGCTTGGTCCCAACTCCCAGGTGCCTTGCCTCCTATCAGAGGTGCATTTGTCCAAAATCTGACAACTTTGAAATTTGAACTTTGATAACAATTTTTGCCGCCTAAAGCATTTTACTGGACCATGAATGATACACTGACAACTTATTTGCAACTTGATCAAGTTAGTCTTGCATTTGCCGATCTCATTGCATGGAGTGTTACTTTTGAAGCTTAAAAGGCACGTAAACCTTTTTATTGTTTTTAGAGGCTAGAAATCTTGCTGTTTGTTTTGGCATCACACAATTTTGAGTGTTACCTTTGAAGCTCAGATGGATTATTTCAGTCTCGTAAATCTTGAAAGGCACATGAACCTAATTGTTGTTTTTAGAGGCTATAAATCTTGCTGTTTGTGTGTTGGTATCATGCAATTTGGATGTATCACTGACTTCTTTTTTTATGAATGGTTTTTGTTTACCAGGGCCCAGGTGGGATATGTGTGAAGAAGACCACACAGTGCTTGTTATTTGGAATATATGATGAGCCTATGACTCCTGGTCAGTGCAACATTGTTGTTGAAAGGCTTGGTGACTATCTCGTTGAGCAAGGCTATTAAATAGTTTGGTAAGTTCAAACTTCGGCGACCCCTTCTTCCCCCCCACCCTTAGCCATATAAGCTGGAGGTTGTCTTTCAAGATGCATGTATTTAACATTCAGAATTAGTGTGAATTGACGATATGTTGAACTATTATTATAGTCTTCCCGACCCTAACTGCATCGATTTTCTCTTTTCTTTGGTGCAGGTTTTATAATTACATATTTGAGTACACAAGGAGCTTGGTGTGTCGTTGCTGCTTCTACAAACTGAAGATTGGCCTATGTGAACTATTCATCCTATGTGCTTTTTCCCTGTTGAAGGGGTTTATGTTCGTTTTGTTTGGCATAAGATCTATTACAGGGAGACTCGAGTATTTCTTGTAAGAATGAATTGTTTACTTTGATCTTGATGTTCTGGTGCTTGTTGATTCTGCACACATTGTCTTAATTTTAAAGCTTGAAAGCATATTGGGGTGTAGAGTTGGGACTTCAGTTTCATGAAATGGCAAAAACTTTGTGAATCTTCTGGGGAGTATTGTTCAGAGATGGTTGAAATCTTGAATGCAGTACCATTTATTTTTGGAATATACGGCAACATTAAAATTGTTGTCCATTAGTCGATGTGGCTAGTAGCCGATGTGACGTGGTTAGAATCAGGTTGGCGGGTTCGGGTACGGTTCAGGAATGAATTGGAATTGCCTCGGACCTCCATTTCATTAGTATCTTGGCATATGTTTTTGGACCAAGAACCAAGAATTGACAGGGCAAGTGTATTACTAACCTGATAGGCTGATACTACTAAATATAGCCATCTAAATAAACCGCTCCGTATCAAACTCACTCCTCTCCTCAACTCCCCACTGCCGCCCCAACGCTTTGATATCACCGTCTGCAACCGTCGATGTTTTTCTCCTCGTTCTTATCACCAGCGTCAAGTCGTCGCTATGACCGTCGATATCTTCTCCTCGTGAGTTTTCTCCTAATCTCTTCTCTCTCTATCTTCTCCCACGAACCCAATGTCCCCCTCCCTGATCTAGTCGGAGATCTTACGTCCGTACTCCCGACCCGGAGCCTCCTAGTGCTGATCTCTCTCTTCCTTCGTATTTGGATAACTTAATATAGATGGCTAATAGAGTAATAGGTGGTTAGTTTTGTAAGTAAGGTTAAGTTAGTGTGTAAAACCTGCCCAGAATAGAAATACAAGGATTTGAAAGATATTGTCAAAGTCGGATTTTGCAAAGAATTTAATGAAATGAGGGAGTAGTTTCAATTTGGATCCATGCTCCTCCGTGATCTTGACTAGTAAAGTGTTCGAACGTCTGAAATGAATTGACTAATGAGCAGCTAATTATTCCCTTAATATTTTTTTTATTCCCTTAATATTAATGCACCAAAAGTCTAAAACCTATTAAAAAAACGTCTTTTTTTCTAACGTGTTGAGTAGATGCTAAAACTCCAATTTTCATTAATTATTTGATATTCTTACTTGAAAGAACAAAATATGAAATTTTATTGATTAGTTTAAGATCATATCTCAAGTGTTCATCGACTTTCAAGTCAAATCAAATCAAATCAAATCAAATGAGTAGGGAACTTGTCTCGTTAAAACCCTTGTATAGTGCACACGGTAAGGTACCTATGTTACGAGGTTGGCTACACCAATCACGGTGATTAGCCAACCCATGCCAATCACCGCGGAAGACGACAAAGCTGGGCAGAGAACAAGGAAGCACGTGGGCAGCTGGGCCCATTTGGCAATAAAGAAAACAACAGCTAGCCCCCATATTTGTTATTTTAATGAAATAATAACATTTTCTGAAATTGCAATAATAATTTATTAATTATTTCCAATTTCTATCAAGCTTTTTATTTTATACGCACCATTTATTTCTCTTCTAATCTCCCACCAAATCCCCAGTTCATCATCACCGCACCCAGACACCAACCCATCCGCCGGAGATGCATCATCTCTCACTATGGCCAGCGTGCCCGGCGATCTTCCTTCAGCCCGACAACACTCTACTCAACTGAAATCCAATCCCCATGTCCATCTTCTGGCGACACCCATCACCTTTGAGTCACCAACCACCACCAACCACCACCAACCACCACCAACCATCCAATTTTAAAACCAAACATATACAATTCTATTTTCACCATATACCATTTGAAATTTACTATATACAATCTTAGCATACCTTTAATCTACCACTTTAATTCGCCAAGACAAACACAATTACACACGACACCAAGGGTTGGTACGAGAAGAGAGCAGCACCTTGACGGCAGCCACTTGAAGCCCCCAAGCCACATCACAAACCACCGCGTCATCCATCAGTCGCCACCATGGCTCTGCCCCACCGATATAATCCTATAATTCATATATACAATTCTACGTTTCCCATATACCATTTTATTTCTATAGTATACAATTGAACAAGATAGTGATGGTTGGTGGGTTGAGTGGATCACAACAACAACACACCACCATCACCCTCCTATCACCACCATAAAAACCCAAACCCAGAAAACCCTAATTCCTCTCTCCTATATAATCCTCCTAGAACCAAGCTCACCAATTTCCCCTTATTTTTGATTTATTTGCTTCAATAAACAAGAGTTGGGAGCTGATGATGATTAAAAGTAAGACCAATAATTTGAAGAGGTGACCTCAAAAAAAAAAAAAAAAATTGAAGAGGAGAGAGAAATTATGCGTTGAGGCCTTGAGGAAGATGGGTTTTATTATTTTTGTTTAATTGATTTTTCATTTTCACAAATTCAGTATTTATCCAATATAAATGTAAAGAGAGGAGAATATTATTTTATTGTCCCAAGGGCCAGCTGGGAGACCCACTTTCTTACAGATTTTGCTACTTTTAATGGGGAGTTGGGCGCGTGTGGCACAATCGCGGTGATTGGCTTGCAATGCCTAATCACCGTGATTGGCCAAGCATTTCTCCCTATGTTACAACTTAGGCACTAAAATGCATTTGGCGCCATAAATTAAATAAATTAACTTTTCTCTCCACCAATGGTGCACTTCATACCAAACATCTAGAATAGAGTTACTTCGGTTGCTTTAGTTGTATGCCCCAAATTTGCCTTGTCTTCATCACTAGACCAACAATAATAATTTGCTATTTCTTACACTTGTAACATTGGGGTTTGCCTTTGTGCCATCAATCACCTCATCATGACCAAACCTCTTACAATTGTCACACTGGACTTTACCCTTCTCTTTTGGAGATGAATTTTTTTCTTGAGTGCAAATTAAAGGAAAAGGCTTTTATTACGTAGATGCAGCAATGTAATCCGCCCCTGCGATATCCAATGCATCCAACGGTCCAGTATCAACCCAAACACGTGTTGAATAGTCAACCAATCCTAAGTAAGCTGCCATATGCGCAGCCGTGTTACCCGACCTACGAATATGATTAAAAGTACAAGAATGAAATCTAGAAGATAAAGTCAAAACATCCGAAATTACAAAACCGAAATGGTTAGCCGGGAAAGATCCCCATTTTAGCGCCCTAATTAGTTGGAGGAAGTCCGATTCTAACACCACGTCTTGAACTCCCTGCTGCCGGAGGCCGAAGTCTGCCAAACGTACAATGAATACATTGTAATGGGTTTGGTTTGTTTATTTTTATTTTTTGGGTTATGTTACAATCAGTCCTTAGGGCTAACTATTAGCATTAAATTTTTTACTTGATTCTTCATAAGTCTCAAGGCTAGTAGAATCTCTTAGTTTATTTAAATTCTTTTTTGTGGTATCCAACTATATCATTTTCATCTGCAATATTACCAAGAAAAAAAAAAGTAATTCTAAGGTACTTGACAAGTACCACAAAGCACAATAATAGCTTTCATCTCAACCGTAGATAATGGTAGAAATCAATCTACACCATCCATTTTTTTTAATTAGATATATATTATAAATTGACAAGGGAAGGCTTGCCCTCATTACACCCTTGTGGTGGGACCCTTCCCCGCACCCTCGCTTGTCGGGGACGCCAATGTGCGCCGGGCTGCCCTTTTTAGATATATATTATAAATTCTATTAAAAATAACCCAAAAAATAGAAAAAAATGGTTAATTGCATTAATTTAAATTTTCATGCTTACGTATACATGGTACAAATTATATCTAATATAATTTGATAATTATTTACTATTAAAAATATTTAATTAATTAAGTTATTTCAAAAGGATTTGTTATGGTGCTTTGCGGTACTTGTCGAGCACCCTGGCCTAGAACTCCAAAAAGAAAACTCCTCAACTTCTACGCATACCTGAGCCTTACAAATGACGCTCTTATTTATCCTCATTCATCATCTTCAACCAACAACAAATTACAAAGAAATTATTATTCATCTTCAGGAGATCAAGGTTAGGAATCAAAAAAATTCTGGGTTAAACATCAGATTGAAAGATTTTATTTCCATATCTATTTTTAAGTTCAATTGTCATTTGATTTTCGTTTTTCTTCGTGCTATCATATGAAGAATGGTTATGATGAATGTAGTATACTACTTATTTTTTGATGATCAATTTGGTGTTAGTATTGAATCCTTGAGATTTTGTGATTGATCATACTACTGTATCTCGGTTTTTAGCTGATTTGGGCTTTTTACTTGAGAGGGTTTTGATGAGTTTGAGTTTTTGGTATTGAATATTATATGTTGAGATTTTTGATAAGGTAGAAAGTTGGGTAATGTATCAATTGATTATGGACTTGCAATTTCGAAAAGTTTCTAATCAGTTTGTAAGTGGACAACAATTTGCTAATGGAGGAATGCGAAGATCATACTTTATTAAACTTCCGTAAATTATAATGAATACATTCTATGAAGCATGTTCTTGAATATTTGTATTTAGTTGACTATCATAGGAGGTAATTATCAACATTTCCAGCCCTTAGATTGATCCATGGGAAGAAAAAAAAACACGTTTAAAAGTGTATAAAGATTGATTATTTTTTGAAAAATAGAGTATTATTCTTGCATTAATTATACCACAAAAAGAATTAATATCTAATCTAATACTATACTATATATTAAAACCTGAAACCAAGTCTTTCCTAGGTTGACACTCACTACAAGAAATAAGTTAAATAGAGACGGAACTTTGTGAAGGAAATCCGTCTCTAATCGTACTTAGAGACGGATTAGAGACGAAATATGATTCGTCTCTAAACAGCTCGTCTCAAATTTATTAGAGACGGAATATAAAATCCGTCTCAAATTAGAGACGGAATTAAGATCCGTCTCTAAGAAATTTGAGACGGATTCTTATGTCCGTCTCAAATATATTGGAGACGGATTTTAAATTCCGTCTCAAATTAGAGATGGATTAAAAATTATCCATCTCAAATTAGAGACGATATTGTCGGACATCCATCTCAAACTAGCCGCTGAAATTTTACATAATCAGCCTTTTTTTTTAATAATTCTAGGCTATATTAAATATAATTTTAGTTCACTATATACAAATGTACAACTATCGCAAAAAAAATATATATATATTAAAAAATCGTAGGCTATATGGGATTCGAACCCACGTCTTTGCGCAAAGGCGCATGCTCTTCCATTTTTGAGCTAATAGCCTCCAAAGTATTACAATGTAAAATCGTTGTAAGACACATAATATCTGAGTATGTACATGCTTTAGCTACATACTTGAGGAACCTAGGCTGACTCATTGTGAGTCATACATAACATTGACAGCCACACCCATGTTCATGTAACAATAACATTCACTTATCAAGTTCTGTATAGAACTCTTACATCTGTAGGGGTGGATTTTTAGTCATTGTGTACAGTTCGCGTTCATGTTTGTTAATTAAGTTATTTTCCTCTACCTACACCCTTTTTACGAAGGAGCTTATACTTTCATGCATGCTTAACCCAAAATGTGGAAGGATAAAGGTTTATCTGATTCTAAACATAAAAAACAGCGAAGGCTAAGCGTAACCGATGACAGAAATTGAGGAAATGAAACAAACGTACAATGTTCATAGAAGATAAGTTCTCCAGAATTAGAATCCTTCCATTTTTATCAAGAACTAAAAAAAAGATGAAAACCAGGAGGTTCAATCCTTCCATTCTTATCAAGAAAGGCAAAATTATAAAGGGGTCGATCAACTACTCTAAAATTCTAGAAATGCAATTATGCAAACAGATAGCAATAAAGTCCTAAAGCCAAATCAGTAGGCAGCTAGGTGCAAAGATCAGTATGCATACCATAACAATCAGTCGTACCAACCTTGTATACAAGAAGAGGCAATTTATGTCTGCTTCAAATTGCAGATGCCTTGGATCCTTTGCAAATGTGGAACTATTGGCAAGAACTTTTACAGCTACACCAAACAGACAAAAGTGAGTCACAAATAACTCTAGCAATCTGTTATAAACAAAACGTAGCAATGACTGAGAGATGCATATATGGAACATTGTTTAAAGAAGCTTAAGGCTCTTTCTAAACTTCTATAATAAGAAACCTTGAACTGGAAATGCAACATACGACGACAAGCAGATGACACATATGGAAACCAGGCATCCTAGCTATTAGCTATGGATGAAGCCCCACTAACGCCGTGTGGTTAGCATACACACGACTAAGGCAAAGTGTCCAATAAAACACAGACCCAGGGTATTCGAATATGTTAGCACTAAGCAACAAACAAAGGTGAGACTATGGTATTCATTCAAGTCAGCATCAAATTCATTGATATTACCACTGCTAGTGTACTACAGAGAAAGTCTCATCTTGTTCATCCGATGTTGCGTATATGCGAATAACTGACACTCAATGAGAAAGAATTTCAAACTACATGAGAGCTTCATAATTCTACCTTACTCCCTACAAGGGTGGAAAAATAAGTACAACCTTGTCAACACAGGCCTGCTAAATGCTATAGATCATCAGCTCTTATAAACCAGCAGCCCTAACCAAATAAACTAAAATAGACCAGCAAGCGACTGCTAACAGATAAGTGCACCAACGCCTCATATGCGATAGCACAATAAGACAAGAAAGATAACAAGCAGAAAATTACCAGCAACCACACACACTTCCTTCCAGTGCCCCGGCATACCAGAATAAATCCCCTGACAATCTGGCAAGTTTAAACCAGTGTTGTAGTGGGCGTTGGCATCAACAGGAAAACCATCGAACAAACAATAATCTCCAATGGTTTTTTGGGCAAGCCCAAACCTCCGCTTCTTAGCCTTAAAAACATGGGTTCATCAGATTATTTAATGTATTCGACAAAAACTAAACACACTACGGGCTTCTAAATTCTAATTGATTCAATCAAAGTTTAATCTCAAAGAGAGACACCAATATACACATACTCAGGACATTATTAAGCTAATCGAATGTATAGAAGAACCAGAATTAGAAAAATCAAGGAAATCTAAAAATAGCAACTATCCCCAACCCTAACTGATTGATAAACCCCAAATTAAAAAAAAAAAAAAAACCCGAAATCACAAGGCGGAAAGACCAAATCAGAAATCCAAACAATAACTAATGACAAATAGAATCACACATAAGACATAAAATCGTAATAGAAATTTCAATTAAAAGAAGCATGTTTTCGTTACTTGAAAACAAGAGAGAGAATGAGAGGTCATACCTTCAACGACAGAAGGAGGGCGTCAGTGTTGCAGACTAGTTGCAGATCTGAATAAACGAGACACAAAATCCCAAAAGATTGGATCTTGAGAGAGTGAAACCCTAGTTCCTAAATTAAAACCATAGTAAGAGGTTACAAAAATTAATTTTTGCAGAAGAGAAAAGGGTTTAAAAGGATATAGGAATTTAGAGGAGAAGTTTGAGAGAAAGAGAGAAACGGGAAGAGAAGGTACCTGAAGGCTGAAGCTGAGATAGATAGAAGAAATCGTACTCAAAAAAAAAAAAAAAAAAAGATAGATAGAAAGAGAACCAGGGAATAAGAAAGAGAGAGACAAATGATGATTTGTTTACTTGGGCACAAATATTTGGAAGAATAAAGATGGTTTTGAAACGGAAAATTAAGGTCCGTCTCTATTCAGAGACGAATTTATGTATTCCGTCTCTGATTGGAGATGGAAATTACATTCCGTCTCTGATCACTTTTTTGAGACGAATTTAATTTATCCGTCTCTAAATTAGAGACGGATGTTTAATATCCGTCTTTAAACAGAGGTTTTCTTGTAGTGACTTGGCATACATTAATTGGATAGAACATAAAAATAGCATTAAATACAATTATCGGTTGGGATTTGGTAATAAATTATCATAGAGTAGTATAATATTAGCTAATTTATGGAAAATAATCATTATGGTAATTTATTAGAACAAAGATAAACCAACATTTTTCCTATAAAACGAGTATAAATTATATAAATATATAGCCCGGGCGTGGCACGGGCATGCAAACCAGTATTAGCTAATTTGTGGAAAATAATGGTTATGCTAATTTATTAGAACAAAGATAAGGCAACATTATGTTTTATAAAACGAGTATAAATAATAACAATATATATGGCACGGGCGTGGCACGGGCATGCAAACTAGTACTATATATTAAAACCTGAAACCAAATCTTTCTTACGAAGACACTTGGCATACATTAATTGGATAGAACATAAAAATAGCATTATATACAATTATCGGTTAGGATATGGTAATAAATAATCATACATTAATTGGATAAAATATAGAAATAGCATTAAATAAAATTATCGGTTAGGATATGGTAATAAATTATCATAGAGTAGTATAGTATTGGCTAATTTATAGAAAATATTCATTATGCTAATTTATTAGAACAAAGATAAGCCAACACTTTTCTTAGAAAACGTGTATAAACAATATAAATACATATCCCGGGCGTGACACGGGCATGCAAACTAGTAATCTAAGATTCTACCAGCCTTGGGACTTATGAAGAATCGAGTAAAAAATTTAATGCTAATAGTTAGCCCAAAGGGCTAATTGTAACATAACCCTTAATTTTTTTTACCTTTTTTTTGGGCCATTAGATTTTGATGAATGGGGGGTTTCGATTGATTCCTAAAATTCCTTCTCTATTTCGTAAACGTGCCCGATAAGTCACATGATCCAAATTTGGACTTTATCAGTGATCACCTAGGGTGTACTTGAAATTTTGCATATAAATACGATCAGCCGTTTTTGAGGGGTTGCTGTTGTTTCTAGAAGAACAAGGGTAAAGGAAGGCCGACCTAAGCTAGCTAGGTCAGTTTCTCTTTCTCTATAAATCGTTCCTTTTTTCTTTTCATCTGATTTTATGATCATCAAATCATATATCTAATTAAATTTTTATGCGATTCTGCCAGATACACGAGGAAGAGCTTTGATTGATCGATAAGGAAGAAGAGCTTCGAAACAATGGCGGCTGTTTTATCAGATTACTGTACCAATGATGTAACGTCAACTATGAAAGATGGTACGTGTAAATTTGGAATCTCGTCGTCGTAGTACTTGTTTTCTTGAGTAATAATCTTCTAAGTAGCGTAAACTAGCTTTGTTTTCATAATAGTATATATGTTACCCAATATTATGAACTAGGGCGAAATAACTTCAGGGGATTTGAATCCAATGAAATTATTTGTACTTATCAAGCTAAGTCATCGTGCGCAAAGAGAGGCTGGTCTTCTACATTATAGTCACTTTGGCAATGCAACTATTATGATTTGAATCACGTGAAAACTAATATAGTTTGGTTACTTCTCACAGGTTCTTCTGATGTTATCACTCCAGAACTGGTAAGTATGCTATATGCCCTATTATTGACCAACTTTCTACTTTTAGCTCAGAGGATCGGAGTGTCTTTTTGAACGAGTAATCTCGTATTTTTTTTTTATTTAATGTGTATTTATCAACCTGGTCACTGTTATATAATCATGTATTTCAAGTATTTGTTCGTGCTCTGTTTATATGCTTGTCACTTTGAGTTACTTGAGGGTGTTGGGCATTTTCCAATGCTGTATTTGTTGCTAGGTTTCAACATGTTACGAAGTTTGTACTTTTAGAAGTCCGCGTCTTTGTTAGGAATTTAATATTGGTGTTAAGTAGGTATATTTTAACCTATTTCTCCTACTTTTTATACTCTATATTCTATTCTTAACACCCACTATCTTATTCCTTGTGCATTCCCATATGAGGTATTTAAATGGGGACGGAGCGAGTAATATGTAATATTCCAAGTAACAGCAGGGGGCATCGGGCAATCGACCTCAGAAATTAGATTTATAAATCCTTTACCTTTGTAGTTTGTAGTGAGAACTGATATGAAGATGAATTCTTGTTATTTCTTCTTGAGTTAGATGCTGCCATGCCGGAGGCCGGAGCATTGGGTATTCCTTTTGTTGCCGGTACAATCTGACCTGTACCTTGGATCATCCCGCAAACGAAGTGTCTGTTCTGAGAAAGTTTCTTTGTCACCAAACAGTCTATTATAGTTTTTTGAGCAACTGCATGGACATTATTTTAACTTTTAGGGGTCCAATTGAGCTTAATAAACCAGTTGAAATCATCCAAATTTGTCCGTCATATATGCCCAAATTCAAACTATTGCTGTGTGCTTATGCTTGCTTTGTAGAAACTTCTCTCTAACTTGCTTGTAAATTGCTTTCTGTGGTTACTTGCAGAGTGATATGACATTGAAAGATAAATGTGATATGACTAATGAGATATATTGTGCAAGATCTGATGATGATGACAGTTCATTGTTTGATGATAAAAGTGTAACGGATGATGATGGCAGTATTACGGACGATGACAATGGACCAAATTTTGATTACGTTTCTAATTTCGAGCCTGACTATATAACAGATGAAGAGGGTTATTGGAGTCGTATCGGTGAGCCTCCTTTCTCACTTTTGAATCTTGTTCTGTATTTTATCTCCTATAACAGGAGTTTACATGGTAGGTTGGTGTTGTCATGTTAGCATGGATTCATAGACCACTGGTTAAATTGGCACTAACTGTTCTATTCAACTTGCCTAAACTCTTACGCACAATATTACGTAGCTTTTGTGATTGAATTCAGACAACTGATAAGATAACAATTCTTTTGTGAAAGACCAAAGGAATTACATTCAGGAGAAACATAAGAGAGAGCTATGAAAAAGGTGTAGGTACTAGGGTTGGCAATGAGAGGACTTGACCCAGACTCAGACGCGATATGTCTTTGTAGACCCATGTATATCGCCGCCAGGTCCTCATTTGTGTCTCTTGCAGGTCCTTTTATCCGATAATGTTTCTAAATTGAGAAATCTATGATATTTTCCGATCAAAACACAAGAGTTCATGGAGGGCCAATACATGGTCTCACAAAGTTTACTAATGGGGGTGTCCATCGATGGGCGCAGTCTAGATAGGGTGAACAAGCATTTGAGGTTGTATGACCATGTGACAAGGAGGCCAAATGGAAGTGCTGGTTATAAGACTTGAAGCGTTGGAAATGATAACATCATATGGGGTAGAGGGAAATCCAAATGACTTAGATGAGAGTAATTAAAAGTGATGTGAGAGTTCTGGGGCTTGAAGAGAATTTGTGGACTTTGCAGAACCACAATTTATGTGGAGGATGAAGTTTGATTTTATGCTCTTCCCGTTTTTTTGTTTTTAAAATGGTTTTCTAATGAGTTCTCACAAATTCTTTTGTAAAACCCTTTATTTTAACCCATCTACTATAGGTGGGTAGCAATTCAACTTATCATTAAGGAGGCATGAAATGTTTACACATTTTTCGGTTGATTTTTTTTATTATTTCTTTTGTTTTTTGGGCTCCTCTTCCTTTGATTTTAAAACTTTTTTCATGCGTTTCAGTACTTTTGTATACTCGTTTGCTCTCTACTTTTAATCTTTTGTTACCTACGCTTAGTTTTAAAAGCTGTGAGGCGCTCTGAGGTGATAATGGCCCGATGCGATGAGGCACTCACGTACGCCTCATGGAAGTGAGGCGTTTCTTTTTTCTTTTTCTTTTTTTCTTTTGTCAAAAAAATGTTAAAGAAGAACAAGCAGAAGAGAAATGAAATAAATATGGAAGGATTAAAGAATGGAGAAGAATAGTAGCTTAGGTTGGCAAATGAAGAACAGACGACAAAGATGTAAGACACGTTGAGTTGAAGGCGGCAGTTTGTTTCTTACTAGCATTAGGTATAGGTGGGAGAGATTTCTTTTTAATTATGTCCTAATTTGTTGTCCTAATTTTAGGTGAAAAAAGAATGCTTGGCTCATCAATTATTTAAAAATGAAATTCAAGAGTGTGCTGGTCTCAGATCCATGAGGCTGTCACCTTAATTGCGTCTTAGAGGTGTGAGGTTTCCTCATGAAACCTGCCTCTTTTTTGCATGTCTAAGGTGATGGAACCTCACTTCTGAGGCGCACTTTTTGTATAACGGTCCTAGATGACGATTTATGTTAGCCGACTCCTAATCATTGTTCTAAGGCTTGTTTGTTGTTGTTATTGTTGTACCTCATTCCTCACCTTGAGGTGTGCACCTGCTCATGCTTTTCTCAAATCTGATGTGTCACACTATTTACTGCCAGCGGTCTTGAATTCCATGTGCCCCGCTTGCGATTTTTCTTAACTAAGATGATTATGATCCCTAAATAGTGAATATAAGGAACCTTAGGCATGGACTTATTGGGGTTTAGAAATGCTAGGTATGGTATGCTATTCATGTGTTGGCTGGTTTCAAAGTTTGAACTGTATGAGTGTAGTTTGAGCTTACTGGCATGGCTAGCTATGCGTGGCTGTCTTTAGTTGTATTCTCATTGATTTTTGTTTTATTTTCATTACCTTAATCACGCTTTGCACACTCTGGATTAGTGATTTCTTCTTTTTTTTTGGTTTTGACAGAACCTATTCCTTTGGCGCATAATGAAGAGGTGAGAAATCATTTACCTGTTATATTATCCTCCTGTTATGTTGATTATATGGACTTGTTTGATTCTGCAATGTCAAGGTTAGCTAGGTTTTGGTTACTTGATTCTTGGTGTCTTCTTTGTGGGCGCGCTTTCACTTATGGATATACTGAGATGTTTTATTGAGGATGTTCATTACAATAAGAAAATGTTTTTGGTAGTTCTTTTACGTAAATACTTCGTTCTATCTTTGAAATGAAGATAAGAAAATTGTATTGTAGGCCTTAATGTTGTTTGCCTGAATTCCTTTCTCAGTATATGCGCATCGTTTTCCGAAAAATCTCTGTTTGTAATAGGGCAACTTTTCTGACTTTGGGAGTCATTGGTAACTTAATCGATATTCGTTTCTCGGAGTCTTGAATTGAAAATTAAACAGATGTAGCAATGAAGGTAGTGAAGGTACAAAAGTGTTATTTTTATTTGTCTATGTTCGGTAATGATGAGAATCCGTAGTTGTAGGGAAGGAAAACTGGTACTTTCACGGATTGTAAAGATGTAGTCTTGCGGTTTCCGCTACCAGTTACTTTGCACCAATTAATGAGACATAGGATCGATGATGATAGTTGGTACTGTGTTTGAGGGTGTTATATTTTTTTGCGAGAAGAGATTTATGATTTCGTTACTTAGGGATGGTAATTTTAAATCAAGGAGATATGATTTGAAGTTTTAAAATTATTAAGATTAGATGTGGAGTTCGTTGTACACATATTGTCTGATCCGACTATATGACTAAATATTATCAACATTTCTCGGCTGACTCTTTAATGTCCTCTATGCTACTTGCCATGGGGTGGGTCCTTTGACGTGTCAATTTAATTCCCATGTTTATTCCCCTTTCTACGTTCATGGTTAGTTGTTTAACATTCGGTAGACGTAAAGTTGTGCTTTGCTGTTTGAGGAATTGTATCTTCCTTGATCCTTGCCGTAGAATTTACCAATTACTAGTCTTCATTTTTAATTTTGGCTAACCCAAATTATTTTGGGAAAAAAGCTTGTTTATTGTTTATCACTTTTAATTTGTTGTTTTTCATTCTCAAATGCCAGGTGTATCACATATATTATCAGGATGACATCCATGATGATACCATGTGCCTTGACCTCTTGAAGAAAATTAACTGCGAGTCTGGTTTTATTCGTCGCTCTAGGACATGTCCTCATAAGTTTTATACCAAACTGACAGGAGAACAAGCTGCAAAATTCCGTGGTAATTTCCCTTTGGCTTCAAATAAAGGAAAGGCATATTAAATAGGTCTAATTGATGTTCCTTAATAAAATGGGTTTTGATCCTCGTTTGTGTTACAGGCGTCGAAGGAATTCTTGGTACTTGCCCTGGAAGTGATTATTACATCGATGATTGAGGTGTAGGGGTGATTGAATTCTGACTCGAGCCGAGCCGAAGTTTCAACGCTTGTCAACTGCTGTGCTACTATGATAGTAAGTACGAGTGCATGAATAAGCCTTTTGTCATTACGCTCTGAGTTTTACTGTTATTCAAAGTTATGTACGAATCTACCATCAGTGTAAATCGTGATCGTGCTCAACACTAGTGTCTGACAAGAAAGTTGCTCAATAATCTTTTGAGCTGATTGTTGAGGTTGACGGTGTGATCGGGAGTGGATCTATATCCGCCGAGTTGCTATGGCAGTCAAAATGTGGACCTTAGGCGATTCCGGCTGTTTTCTGGAGTCCAAATGCCTATCATGGCGCTTTTTATTATTGTTGACATACAACTCCCTGACATGAGGGCTATAAACGACATGAACAAATCGTAATAGAAGTGGACTCCATTCGTATTCTTACGGTCTTTGTAGACTTGTAGTGAATTGATTCATGAAAACCTCTTAGCTCAGTAAGGCCCTGTGCGATCGCACTTCATTTTTCTGATTTGATTTGATTTGATTTGATTTGAACTGATCTGATTTGATTTGATTTGAATAAATTTGATTTGATTTGATCTGAACTGAATTAACTGATAAATTAACTGCAACTAGACGAATTAATAACTAAAAATAGACTACATTCATTGATTGTTATTTTGATAATTCTGATCTGATTTGATTTGATTTGAATAAAGCTGATCTGATTTGATTTGATATGAATAAATCTGATCTGATTTGAAAACGCTGTTGAATAAGTTGAATCGCACAGGGCCTAATAAAATATAATTTTATTATTATAATGGGTATACAATATTGGCGCCATAATTTAAAACCCAAATAATATATCACTATTCACTAATAACATTTCTACATTACGCTACATTCTTCTGATAATAAAGTGAGTCGAGCTCGAGCAAAACTCCAAATTTTGCAAACGGATTAGTACTTTTTTGTTAAGATTGTTTTCTTAAATAGGCCAAGTTACCGGATTAGTACTTTTTTGTTTTTTTTTTTTTGAAATCAAAGTTACCAGATTAGTACTTGGTATAAAAAAAAATGTCAAAAGACATATTTGTAAAAAAAAAAATTAACGAGAGTCAAGTAAGGCTAATTTTTCATTGGAGTTGGAAAATCGACAAATAAAATTACTTATCTTTTTCAAAAATATGAAATACTATTTACTTTTTTGACCAATAAATTTATAGTTTTTTTAACATCTTAATTTTTTGAACTTAGTGTAGAATGAAACAAAATATTCTCAACAAATATTTTAGTAAAAAGTTAATTTGCATTTTTGAATAATGTTTTTTTTTTTTGGTCAAACTTTTCAGTGGAAAATTTAGGCTTATCTCAATCTTGTCGTTTATTTATATACCAAAATGTCTTTTCGATTTTTTTTGGAATATTAAATTATGGCGCCAATATTGTATACCCATTATAATAAGAAAATTATATTTTGTTAGGCCCTGTGCGATTCAACTTATTCAACAATGTTTTCAAATCAGATCAGATTTATTCAAATCAAGTCAAATCAGATCAGCTTTATTCAAATCAAATCAAATCAGATCATAATTATCCAAATAACAATCAATGAATATGGTCTATTTCTAGTTATTAATTCGTCTAGTTGCAGTTAATTTATCAGTTAATTCAGTTCACATCAAATCAAATCAAATTTATTCAAATCAAATCAGATCAGTTCAAATCAAATCAAATCAGAAAAATGCAGTTCAATCGCACAGGGCCTAAGTAAACTTGGATCATTTACAACCCTAAGGCCCTGTATGATAGAACTTAATAAACTGTATGTTCAAATCATATCATATTTATTCAATTCACATCAGAATTATTCAAATCAAATTTGGTCAGATAAAAGTCTTTCAAATTAGATCATAAGCATTTAAATCAGATCAGATTTAAGAAATTTGATCATATCATAATCAACACTAATCCCGAATTTTATTCAAATCAGATCAGAGTTATTCAAATCAGATCAGAGTCATTCAAATTGGATTTCATCAGACCAGAGTCAATAAAATCGGATTAGTTTAATTCAAATCAAATCAAATCAGAAAAATGTAGTCCTATCATACAGGGCCTAAGTATAGACCACCCCCCCCCCCCAAAAAAAAATAAATTATTTCCATACCATAATAGTCCAAATATAGCACACGGTTAGGGCATATTAAGCTTATTCATCAATCAGAAATTCACTTGCAATCCCAACAATTCGTGTTTGATTCGAAAATCATCTGACTTGAATCGACCGGTCAATAGAAATGGCTGGAATAAAATTTTCAACACTCAAAATTATAAGCTAAATATTAGATAATTTCGAGTAAAGATGACAAAAAAAAATATTAGAGTATGTTATGGCATTGAGCATTTGCTAAATGCTATTTCGGGTAGCATTTCACCTGGAGAAATAGTATTTCTAATTTTATAATATATGTCATTTTAGTAACTCATCAATTAGTGATTATATCAAACACGTCATTGTTAATAGCTGATTTTCAACCAACATCCACCTCAATAACAGCGACGAGTAATTACGACTATCAAACAAATCTTATAATATCCAATTTGACCCGAATCGAACCACTATGTTAGAAAATGGTCTACTTTGGATTTAACCGGATCGAATAAGTCCAATCTAGAAATGACCTAAAATTAAGCAAAGCCGAACTTAACCAAATACGTTTGATCTGAATCCGAGCTTGACCAACTATTTTTGATCCCAAATCCACCCGATCCTAAGTGTCCCAAGTCCCAACGAGTTGGATTGAAAACAAAGCTGATGTTCTTGAACATGAAAATTCAAACCCAAAAAGTGAATGCCATATTGCCATGAAAAATCAAATATTTGACCTCCCGCCAACAGAGGAGAGAAATTGTGAAAATTTTAAAACAGAGCGGGAAACTTTGCACGTTTGGCGCAAAAGCTGTAAAAGACCAAAAATTCCTTCTCAACATTTACAGTACTTTACCACCAAAAAACAACCGCAAACAACAAAGTTAAAAAAAAAGGTGAAAAACAAAATCAAATTTACGCATTTGCTCTTCATTTCCCAGCTTCTAAGATTCATCCTGCAAAATAGGTATTGTATTCTACTTCTCCTTTTACTTCTTAAAAAATTTACCCTTCATTCGTCGAGATTTTTTTATTTTTTATTTACTTTGTTCGAATATGTGAGAGTAATTCAAACTAAGCGTAAATTGAAAGTCGCGCAGTTATCCCCATAGTAAATTAGTAATTGTTGCTCATTTCAATTTTCTAAAATCCTCGCATATTTAGTTAAACTAATTCAGAATTTCACATACTTTGCATTTTAATTTTTTAGTATTATCCATTGAAATTGAAGACATATTTTACTTTTTTCATAGGTAAGTTTTTCTGAAATGAAGAAGATGAAGCAGACGAAACTATGTTTTACCAGAATTACCCCAAAAAGAGATAGAATTAGCGATCTACCAGACATCGTACTTTATCGAATTTTGTCATTTTTAGACACCAAATACGTTGTTCGAACCTCGGTACTCTCGAAAAGATGGGAAAGAGAATGGATTTTTACCCCATTTCTCATACAATTTCTCAAAATTTGCGGATCCCCTTCATCTTCCTGCCCAACCATATAACAAACTTTATGATCAAAAGATGGAAACTTTCAAGAATCTGATCACTGAGGTGTTAAAAGCTCGAAATGGTGTCGACATTGAGAGGATTTCCGTGTGCTGTGACTTGATATTGGACTCAAAGTTTATGAATTGGGTAGTGAGTTACGCGGTTAAGCATAAGGCTAAGGAAATCGAAATCATAGCTGATTCTTCGGATTTGGACCCTTTCGAGTTCCCTGAGTGTGTTTACAAGAGCCGTTTTCTTGAGAAATTTAAATTGGTGGGTGATCAATATGGTTATATCTATGTGTCCGAAACGTTGCCTTTCCAATGGTTAAAAGAGTTGAGACTTCATAGGGTTTATTTTACGCGACGAGGAATTAATGAAGAGATATTTCCTAGATGTCCTATGTTGGAGCACTTGAGCTTTTGGTTGCGTGCGATTTGGGTGGTAATAAGACGGTCGTAATATCAGCTCCGATCCCCTAGGCTTAAGAAGTTGGAGATGATAATTCCTCTTAGTGAAAAGAACATGCCTATAACTTACAAAGTTTTGATTTCGGCACCCATGCTTGAATACTTCAAATATGAGGGTCCTTATCCTATGGATTTTTCTTTGGATGCTTGTACACCGTGTTTGGAGGGGATTAACATTGATGTTCAAGCCGACATATCTGATGAACATGATATTCGAAAGAAATGGATCATGAGGAGACTGATTGACATGCTTGGAGTGTTTGGGAATGAAAAATCGGTCATCATCTCATCGAAGGTTCTTGAGGTATGGTTAAAGCACGCGTGGATGTTGCAGAATATCTGTTTCATGTTAGAACTATATGAATGTGGTGGATGAATATGCATGTTTTGATGTTTAAATTGAACTCTTGATAATGCATTTTTTGAAATTAGCATGCTATCAGTTTAGGCTTTTGGTTAAGAATTGAGACGTTTTTTTCACAGCTGCTATGTGGGTCAGGTAAAGTCGTGGCAGAGGCATCACTGCAAAAGTATGTGTAGCTCTGTCATGAAATCTACTAGTGAGATTAGCTAGTTCAACGGCTCATGTCACCATTTTAACAAATTATCTATCCACTCTTATAACGTCTGGAGTCTGTTGTATATATGTGGTTTACAATTGTAATTGTCGTGGTTGATCAAATATTTAGATGTACCTGTAACCTGTATATCAGTAGGGATTGCACCCATAGGGGATAAGATGATGGAGAACCGACTGAGGTGGTATGGCCACGTGAAGAGGAGGCCTAGTGACGCGCCGGTTAGAAGAGTAGAAGGGTGGAGAAGTGATAATATTAGTAGGGGTCGGGGAAGACCCAAGATGACTTGGACGAGGGTGATTAGAAGTGATATGAGCTCCCTAGGACTTGAAGAGAGTATGGTGTTGGATAGGGCAGGGTGGCAAGACTCTATTCATGTGGAGGACTTATTCTGACCCCTTTTGATTTTTTTGTTTGGTTTTTCCAACTATTTTTTTCCAAAACTTTTTAACTTGTGTTCAAAATTCATATGTTTTTTGGCAATTTTTTTTAACCTTTTTATTTATTTTGACGACTTTTCTAAATTTCCTTTGAAAGTGTTTAAATACTTCTAAAAGGTTTACAACGTTTTCGAAATTTTTTTGGCGTTCACAGGACGGTTATTGGATGGCGATTCATGTTAGCCGACCCCAAATCATTTTGGGAATAAGGCTTGGTTGTTGTTGTTGTTGTTGTTGTTGTAACCTGTATATCAGTATATGGTTGTTGTTCAGCAACATATTCTTCTAATTCAATTGTGAAGAATGAGTCTTTATGTGTTAAAGATCGAATGAACGAAATTACGAGTTTGAGTAAATTGTCAGTAAGTGTAACTTAGCTTCTGTTGTGATATGTGGCAGGTTCTCTCTGAAATACTCAGTTTGTTAGAAGGCCAGGAAACTCCATCTGCAGATTATGGGATACGGGAACTGAATTCTAGTTGGATGGAGCTTACACAACTCGCGCAACTTTCACCTGGATGGAGCTTTCTGCTCCCCTTATGTCAAAAGCTTCAATGCAGGGCTGCAGGGGACCTTAACTTGACAGGGCAATGCTAGGCTGCAACTCTGCAAGCCAATAATCGCCGAAACCTAAAGGTCTGACTGTCTGAGACTGATTTAGACTTCATCTGAATCTTCCTTCTGTCTTCCGGCTTAGAGAGCTGGCCAGCTATGTAACTTAAACTGAATAGTTTTTAGCCGTGTTGGACACTTGACGCTAAACTTCAAAGAATGGGCGAGTTGGCCACCTCTTCAAGTACAGAGCTAGCTACTGCAGTACTGTGACATGAGCTATAATTTACTAACCATGTTACTGCAGTTCGCCAAAGCTCAAACATGCAAATAGAAAAGAAAATACCCCGTCTTTTGCAAAGAAGCTACAACAATAGAAATATAATGACCCCAAATTGAAAGAAAAAGGTACTGAGGGTGTAACTTTATAACCACAATTCCAACCTTGGCAATTGGCATGATAACGGTAGTTAACAATCATCTTCACTCAAAAGTAATACGGAGTACTAATACCTCTTCTAAGTTCTAAATCCATAAATTTGTCTTACATAACACATGAGTAATTGGATAGCACTTGATCTTAGACATAAAAAAAAGTCATAGAAACAATCTTATTTCATTAACAACATGGAGTACTTCAACGTAGTAAAAAGGAAAAAAAAAACTAGAACGCGATTTACACTCTTACCTTAACAACAAAATGATCATTTGGAGCACGATAGTCCACTCCTGACTCAAGTTAACGTCTCTTCTAACTCGAAATAACCGATTTATAAAACATGTTTGAATATTATTGCAAAAAATCATATACAAATTGTCTTATCGCCCACCCTATAAGTTGGGCGAGCGAAATCCTCACCAACATTACATACAAAAAAGATTTTTTTATTTCTTCTTTTCGATAGGAAGACGATAATATAAAAAGTAGTCCCATTAACACATGGACTACCCGAGTCAATGTCCTCCCCCTTGTGTGTGTTAAAAATCATCATTGTTGTAACTTGTAAGTACAAACCATCAAAAGTAATCATTGTCGTAAGACAATATTTAAACGTTTTCGAAACTTTCCAAATAGATTCGCCCCTGTAAACCTCTTTTGGCAAGTCGGCTAAACTATACACCGCTAAACAAACATCTATAAATACCCCTTCCTATCTAACTCATTATTTTGATATCTGAATCAAACGTTACTGTATTCCAAAATCAAAATTTCAAGAAAAGCTTTGTAATTCTTGTTCCCTAAAAAACAAACCCTTTTTTTTTCTTGTTCAAAAAAAGAAACCTTTGATTCAATTTTCTTTACAATTTGTTTGATTCTTGGATTCACCTCCAATTTTTTTCACGGTACGCCTCTATTTTTTCTTTTCGATTTCATTGACGTTGGGTTAATCTTTATAATTCTTGCTAATTTCTGTAAGATTTCTGATAAGATTTGCAATTGCAATTATATAATCTAGGGTTTATGCGATGCGATATATGATTAGGATTTTGGCTTGTTTTTTATTTATGATTTTGATCAATCGGATTTTTTTTTATTTTGATCTCTGTTTCAAACGTTATTACTGTATTTCAAAATCAAGAATCAGAGAAAAACTAAAACCTTTCCTATTTTCTTACCTTTAATTCTTGTTAAAAAAAAAAAAAACCCTTTAGTTCAGCTTATTATTCAGATTTTTAGGGGTTTGGTTTGTTTTTGACTTTTTGTGGAAACTTTGAATAGAATTTGTCACGCTGATGTTGGCTTCCATTACAAGATTCATCAGCTGAACATCATAATTTGGCTTTTGATGTACATTAAAGATTCGGTTGTTGTATTACTCGCTTTGTTGTCCCTCGGAAGTTGGTTTGATGCAGTACATGCCCCTTTACTTAAATTTGGTATTGAATTGATGAATTCAATGTCCCTTGTCGGTTTGAATTGAATTCAATCATCTCTTATTGCCCCCCTTATTAGGCAGTTGGTTTTGATTTGAATTCAATCGTCCCTTGCTCGGAAGTCCCTTACTCGGTAATCGGTTTTATTTGATACAATTGTCCCTTGCTCGGAAGTCCCTTACTCGGAAGTCGGTTATATTTGATACAATTGTCCCTTGTCCCTATCTCGGAAATCAGTTCGATTTGACTCAATTGTCCCTAACTCGGAAATCCTTTTGATTTGATTCAATTGTCCCTTGTCCCTAATTCGAAAATCAGTTTGATTTGATTCAATTGTCCCTTACTCGGAAATCGGTTCGATTTGATATAATCATCCCTTATCGTCCCTTGTTTGGAAGTCGGTTTTAATTTGGATTCAATTGTCCCTTATCATCCCTTATTTGGAAGTCGGTTTTTATTTGAATTCAATTGTCCCTTATCGTCCCTTTATCGGAAGTTGGTTTGATGTCCCTTACTCTGGAAGGTGGTTTGATTTGAATTCAGCTGTCCCTTATTTGGAAGTTGGTTTGATCTAAATTCATTTGTCCCTTACTAGGAAGTTGGATTGATATAAATTTCAGTTGTCCCTTGTCCATTTCCCAAAAGTTGGTTTGATCATAATTTAATAGTCCCTGACTCGTCCCTTACTCAAGAAGTTGGTTTAATCTACATTATGTTGTCCCTTACTCGTCCCTAGTCCGTACTATTTGTCCCTTACTCGTTTTGGTTGTCCCTCTTGAAATTGTCGTGATGCACTATTGACCAGTTTTTGTGCGGGCTTTTAGAA
Organism: Spergularia bocconei; assembly: GCA_963457585.1. NCBI lineage: Eukaryota > Viridiplantae > Streptophyta > Magnoliopsida > Caryophyllales > Caryophyllaceae > Spergularia > Spergularia bocconei. Next base: position 17,958,870 of record OY734951.1, read on the forward strand.
GTTGTATTTTTATGAGGTGCGATATTGTATAAGGCTTGCTGCTGGGAATCATTATCAGTGTGCTCTCACACCTGTCAACGATAATATTGTTATTGGCAGCATGATTCTTGTGGATCCTGTATCACATTGGGTTATTGTATTGCTCCCTCTGTTCCCTTTTATTCCTAACTCGTGGTTTGAATTCCTATCCCATATCAAAACCAAACGTTAAGAATGCAAAAGAACCTAGGAGGGGTACATGGAAATTCAATTGTCCGTTACTCGAGAAGGTTTGGTCTAATTCAGTTGTCCCTTAATAGTCTTGGTTTCATTTGAGTTTTATTGTCCCTTGCTTGGTTCTTATCGGTAGTCAGGTTTGATTTGATTCAGTTGGTCCCTTGCTCAAAAGTCTGTCTGTTTGATTTGATTCAATTGTGCCTAATCGTCCCTTATTTGGTAGTCAGTTTTGATTTGAATTTGATTGTCCCTTATAGTGACTTACCTGGAAGTTGCTTTGATTTGAAATAAATGGTCTCTTCTCGTCCCTTAGTCGGAAGTTGGTTTGACATAAATTTAATTGTTCCGTATTTGGAAGTTGGTGTGATCTGAATTCGTTTGTCCCTTACTCGGAAGTTGGATTGATATAATTTCTGTTTTCCCTTATTTGACCCTTACCCAGAAGCTGGTTTGGTGCTACATTCATTTGATCATAATTCAGTAGTCCTTTACTCGGAATTTGGCTTGATCTTACATCCTGTTGTCCCTTGCTCGTCCCTAGTCCCTGCTGTTTTGCAAAGGTAATTATTACGTCAAAATCTTTTGTTAGAACAGCTAGTGATTACATTTCTGTGTATATCTGGTTGGGTTGAAATATAAATATGTTGCATAATCTGGCTTGAAGTTGTGGAAACAGAGGTGGCTGTGGCTTTTAAGCAAAGACTATGAACTGTACTAAAATTGCAAAGGCCATCAATGTTGGAACAGAGATTTCCTTGTGTGTTTGGTGCATTGTATGGGTGTACTGAGGTCCACCTCTTGAAATTTCAGTTTTCCGCTGTTGACCTGTTGCCTCTGGTGTAAGATGTTTGAATAATGTGCGGGCTTTCAGAAGTCGTATTCTTATGAGGTGGTATTTTGTTTAAGGATTAGCCGTTGGGAATCCGTATCAGTGTGCTATAAGACCCTCTTAATTACAATATTGTTCCTTCTCAGTCTTTATCAGTGTGCTATGAGACCCTCTCAATTTATCAGTGGGCTTTATTCGATGCTGACTCTTGTCATTGGTCTGTCTTGGTAATAGACGTTCTTTAACATTCTGGAATGTTGAGAGCTAACTTGTTTATAAGCATGTCGGTCATTATGTTTTTGGTGGTGTGACGAGGTTTCTGATGTAGGTTTCGAGGTTCTATCTTTTACATATTGTCCATAAGTTGGGTGGTAGGTTTTTTATTTTTATCTTTGAAACTTATTATGTCCGATGTTTCTGAGATGCTGTCTGAAAATAAAATGGCCCAGACATGAGTTGTTCGGCTGCCCTATATTGGAGTTGGTTTAATCCTGAACTCAGTTGCCCCTTATTCGGAAGTTGGTCTACTATGAACTCAGTTGCCTCTCATTCAGAAGTTGGGTTTATGTTGTCCCTTGCTCGGAAGTTGGCTTAGGAAAATTCTAAATTTAGTTGTTCCTTGCCCGGAAGTTAATCTCATTTGAATTACTTGTCCATTACTCAGGACATGCTATGATCTGATTCCTGAACTCTGCTTTCCTTGTCTCGGAAATTGGTTTGATCTAAGTTTAGTTGTCCCTTACTCGAGAGTTGATGTGATCTGCATTCCATTAGCCCTTATTCAGAAGTTGGTATGATCTAAATCTTACATTCAGTCGTCCCTTACTCGGAAATTGGAATGATCAAATTCAGTAGTCCCTTTCTCGGAAGTTGATTTGATCTAAATTCAATTGCCCCTTTCTCGGAAGTCGGTTTTGTCTTTTGAGTTGTCCCTCGCTCGTAAGTAAGTTGGATCTAAAAGTAGTTATCGCTCGCAATGTGGTATCTTGGATATAAAATTTTATTCGGTATCGGTTTGTTGCCTTTCAGTGCTCTTATAATATCATTTGGAGCAAGGTGTTCCATAATGAATTAAGGGTTTAAAATTTGGTACCTTTTACTCATTTATGGGTGTGTTATGCTTGTTTGTCACTCATAGCGTGGTGGTCACAAATGTTTTGCAACATTATGTGTGCTGGGTAATTTGTATAGTCGTAAAGGTTGACTGATGGAAACAAATTTGTTCCTCAGAGCTTGGATGGATCAATGTGTGAGGTTGTCGCTTCCGAAAAGTTGGTTATCTCTTCCTGCCTTTGGTGTAATCAGTGTGCGATTTTCTGAAGTCAGATTCTTATGTGTGTAACAGGGGGTTAGTTGATGAGAACCTTCAAAGCTTTGGTAGTGTTTTATGAGACCTTGACTCTGGAAGTGTTCCTTCTTGTTGCTTTCCCTACTTTTTAGCGTGTTCTGTCTTGTTGCTTTCCCTACTTTTTAGCTGTTTGTAACTTTGTATATGACTCACCTGATCCTGTGTAACATTTGGATGTTGAGAGCTAACATTTGTTGTTGGTTTTATGATGGAGTTCTCGTAGCGTTGGTGAGCTCCTGATGTTGTAACCCGTAAAAAACGTATGCTAACTTATCCGAGTCTCAGTAGTCAGTAGTGTTAATGTATGCTATTGATTTTATAACTTATAAGAGTTATAACCGTTCCTTTAATTTCTGACGCCTTTTGTAGTCTATTGCTTACAGAGCCAAGCTTTTTAGGTGGAATTGAATTGTGTTATAATGAAAGGGTAGATTCGTTTTTAAAGCATTCATGTTAGCAGCCTAATGGTTTTCAAGTTTTTGGCCGCTCTAGGTTGAGAGCTTGTGTTGGTTGTTACCTTGGATGACTGAAAATGGGTTGCCATTGATGTTGCGTGGTTCTGTCTCATTGAATTAAGCTAGTGACTGATTGTTTCCTTGTGATTGAATTTAGTGTGGTACATGAACTGTTTTGAGCTCTCAGTTTGTACTCGCTGCAGCTTTTGGAAATATTAAGTGCGTGGTAGAGTCGGGAAATTCATAGCTTTATTATGGTGGTTGAAATATATCTGTGCAGGGGAAGGTATGGTAACTACATTATTGCGTTCCTGGTAGTGGTTTGTGATTTTATGTGTACAGGGTGCATTTCATGCTGCAACTGTGGTTAAGGTAGTTTTAAAAGCTGTGAAATTTCTTTTTGATGCACAGCAAGGCAATGGGATATGAATGGCGTCAATTGTTTCGTCATATTTAGCCTATTTAGGAGAGATAGGTAGCAGTGTAGCACTTCTTTGTTCTTGTTTGAGAATTTGTTTTCCGTGCCTTCTGAGAATTTGTTTTTTCTCGTCTCTGATAACTTTTCAAGACTCTGTGCCTGTAGAACTTGGTGAACTTTTTTTGATTGGCAAGTTGTTTGTGCCATCAATGTCGGTAACTGGACTCAAGTTCCAAGTACAGATATTACATCTGAATGGAATCATTGTCATTAGTCGCCCCAAGCTACACCTTGATAGCCTATGAAAAATGTGAAATTGGCGTCTGACTTTCAAAAGCCTATGTATCTTTCAAACTTTTCGATTGTTGTTGCTTATTGGAAAGCAATTCCTGCAATGCTGGTGTGTCTAGTGTAGTTTCGTCACAATATAGGCATTATATGGTTGGCCACCATTCAATGTCTTTCAATTTTTTTTTTGACGATTTTATAAAATTTCCTTTGAAAGTTTTTAAATACTCCAAAAAGGTTTACAACGTTTTGAAATTTTATGGCGTACACAAGACGGTATTAGATGACGATTCATGTTAGGCGACCCCAAATCATTTTGGGAATAAAGCTTGGTTGTTGTTGTTGTATGGTTGGCCACCATGAGTGGTGCACAAAATTTTATCCCTGAAAGTTTTCAAGACTCTGAATTTTTCTTCTTTTTTTTTCCTTTTTTTCTTCTTCTTCCTTTTTTTTACTCTGATGCTCTGCCTTAGAAAGTTTGCAAGTTTTGATTTCGTAACTGTTTTTTCTTTTTTTTTGGTGACAGGTTTATCTTGTAGTGTGGTGTATGGGTTCTTAAGGTTTTTCTACATGTAGTTTTCAGTCAAAAATCGTACTGTGTAATCCTTGGTGACTATAAACAGCATCATTAGAGTAGAATTTTGATATGAACTTTGGCTTTTTGCTATGTTCTCCTATTTATCATCAGCTATCGGTGGCAGCCTAGCTTTTGATGTTAGACTCTTCAAGGTTTAGTGCGAGCTAATCCTTCGCCTATGGTTTGTGCCACTAAAAGTGGCCGTGTTTATGTATTTGTGGGACTTTGTGACAGTTAGCTCTGATTGGCAAGAATGCAAGATGTTGAGCTGTTAATGTTGGGCCTCAGAATGTTATTTCGGTTGGCTGCAACGCCTGTTACAAAGTCGTCGTCTGGGGTGTGTGTTTATTTGAATTTTTGTACATCCTTTAGTTCATATCTAATTTGCACAATTTATTTTGCGGCATGAACATTTGATTAGGTTTTTGTTACAAAGTCGTCTGGGGAGTTTATTTGAATTTTTGTACATCCTTCAGTTCATATCTAATTTGCACAATTAATTTTACGGCATGAGCATTTTATTAGGTTTTTGTACTGCAACCTGATGGTCGTCGATTTGCCAGTGATCATAACCATCGTTTGAGAGTCTTACATCTAACATTGTTTTGGTGATTTCTGTACTGTATGCCTCTATCTAATGAGACTCCTGGAATACGAGAAGCATGTAGAGGGTCTTGTATGCTGTTCATATCTAAATATCTTGCGGTGTTGGACTTTGAGAGGTGAAGCAGCAAAACAATGAGATTGTCGTCTTTGGTTTATGCAGATCTGTTTAGGTTTCTGCATGTGGTTTTTGAATATGTTTACTCTTGAAATTTATGGACCTGCAACGTATGGTTGTCGTGTGGTGTTATTTGTTCACTTGTTCATCTTCTTCGGTGTTGAGCTTAGAACTGAAATGTGCTCATGCATCATCTGTGTCATTCATTGGAACTTCAAGTTCGAAGAAGTATGTTTAGGCTGCTGAATGTCGCGTGTCATTGTCTTTTCTGCTTTGCTGATGCTTATTAACATGTGATTGTTGTGGATTGATTTATTGTTTGTTGTTGGCCTGATTTAGAGGCGAATATTACTAATGTCTAGTGTTGATATAATTGTGTAGACTTTTTGTGCTCGGGCCAACAGGGACCTAAATTTTAGGCATGAGCTTAAATAAGTGTGCTAGCTGCTTGAATTGTGACGCCTTACATTTTTAACCATCTCTTCGTATGCTTTGTTCTGCTCCAGTGACCATACTTTAAAATGTCTGTGATTTGTTGCATTTACGAACTCTGCACATGCCTACGAATTAAGATTGTTTCTTTCTTCTACCATGAGACCATCTTATAGTATGAGATTAACTAACTAATGAGAGGCCATGTCAGTATGTCACCCTCCCCCTCCGAAAATATAACACACCCAATTACGTATCACTTTCTCTTTTCTTTTCTCTAAGGCCCTAACCCACAAGGCCCACCCACCACCACCACCGGCCGGAGGCTATTGACCGGAATTGACCATCGTTGACCGATCAGTTTTCAACTTTTCTTTTTGTTTGGTAACTAATTTTTAAATTTTAAAAATAACTTTTAAATAGTAAAAGTAATGATTTTAAAATTTCAAAAGGACGCTTTTTAATTTCGAAAATAAAACCTTTAAATTCCGAAGTAATGTTTTTTCTAAATTTCAAAAAAATGCCTTTTAATTCAAAAGTAATGTTACTTTAATTTTTGAAAGTGACTTTTTGATTTCAAGAGTAACGTTTTTACGATTTTAAAATATAATGCCATTTAATTTCAAAAGTAATGTTTTTACGATTTTCAAAAGTAAAACCATTTAAATTCAAAAGTAACGCTAATTAGTTTTAAATGTAACATTTTATCGATTTCAAAAGTCATGCTATTTAATTTCATAATTAACGTTTTTAAAATTACATTTTTTTTTAATTTCAAGTGTATTGTTCTTTATATTTCAAAAATAACCTTTTTATTTCAAATGTAACGTTCTTTATATTTCAAAAGTAACAGTTTCTCTCTCGCATGCCCTAACCTCTCCACCACCCTGCATTAGCAACCACCACCACCATAGATGTCAAAGAAGCCACCAGATCATGGGCATTTGTCCCGCGTACCACGACGATTCCACAAGCTTCCGACAGCCCACGGTGGCTTCTCTCTCCCTTCATCTTTTTCCTCTTGTTTTCTTTACACCACGTGCTCCGGATATATCCCACCCCACCCCTACCCCTAGATGGACAGCCGCTTGTCGATTTTCGTCGTGCTTCACCACACTGGGACCCAACACCCTACGACGGTCGAGGAAGAGAAATTCAAGGAGAGAAGTAAAGAATGAGGAAATGGTGATGCAGGGAAGGGGCGCTTTAGAAATGATTATAGGTGTTCTGGTCGCAAGAGGAAGGCGGTTGTCGTGGTGGAGTCGTAGGGGGAGCTGGTGGTGGTGGGTGCGTGGGTGTTGGCGGCGGTGGGGTGGCTCGGGTAGGGAAGGGTGGGTCTAGAGGGAGGAGAGAGAAAGTGAGATATTAGTGCGTGTTTTCTTTTGTTGAATATTTTTTTTTGGTTAATTGACATGATACCCTCGTGTTTTGCTGATTTGCACGTGGTACTCAATGTTTTGCAAATTTGTACAAAATAACCTCGAGATTTGACTTTTTGCACACGGTACCCAAAACTTAACCCTCTCATTTACTCGTTAACTTTTGTTTTTTAAAAATAGGGTAATTCACGTGGTACCCAGTGTTACAAGTTTGTACCAAATCTCTTGAAGATTGTTTTTACATGATACCCTTGCCTTTTAAATTTCGGCAAATGCACGTGGTGTCCCTAAGTTTTGACGTTTTGCACATGGTGTCCCTGCTTTTGAAACTACTTCTCTCTGGTGTCACTCAGCTTTACACAACCGGGCACGTGGTGTCCCTGGGTCTAACGGTGTTAACAAAGTTCCGTTAAGTAATGACGTGGATGTCATTAGTGGTTAGAGGGGGAATAATTAGTGTTATTAATTATATTTTAACAAAAAATTATAATAAAAAACATAAAAAAATAAAAATTCTCTAAAAATTCCAAAAATTAAAAAACAAAATCCAGATATTGAGTTTTCTAAAAATAATTTTGAATATTGATTTTTCGAATTTATTTTCCCGGAAATTATGTTATTGCTGAAAACGACAGTGCACACGGTGTCCCTGAGCTCTACACTTTTGTGCACATGGTGTCCCCCAGTTTTACAATTTGTGTATGTGGTGTCCCCGAGTTTTCCAATTTAATGCAAATGGTGTCTCTGCTTAACATCGAATCCGTTTTTTTTCGTGAAATTAGTGCTCCAATTTTGAAATTTCGGGCTATTATACATTTGGAATCTAATTTAAACATAAATCACGACTATGAAGCAATAATTTTATGAAAAAAACGGATTCAATGTAAAGCAGGGACACCGTTTGCATTAAATTGGAAAACTTAGGGACACCACGTACACAAATTGAAAAACTGGGGGACACCATGTGCACAAAAGTGTAGAACTCAGGGACACCGTGTGCACTGTGGTTTTCACCAATAACATAATTTCGGGGAAAATAAATTCGAAAAATCAATATTCAAACATATTTTTAGAAAACTCATATATCTAGATTTTTTGTAAAATTTTTTGGGATTTTTAGAGAATTTTTATTTTTTTTATGTTTGTTATTATATTTTTGTTAAAATATAATTAATAACACTAATTATTCCCCCTCTAACCACTAATGGCATCCACGTCATCACTTAACGGAACTTTGTTAACACCGTTAGAGCCAAGGACACCACGTGCCGCGTTGTGTAAAACTGAGGGACACCAGAGAGTAATAGTTTCAAAAGCAGGGACACCATGTGCAAAACATCAAAACTCAGGGACACCAGGTGCATTTGCCGAAATTTAAAAGGTAAGGGTATCATGTAAAAACAATCTTCAAGAGATTTGGTACAAACTTGTAACACTGGGTACCACGTGCAAATCGGCAAAACACGAGGGTACCACGTGAATTACCCTATTTTAAAAAAACAAAAGTTACCCTATCTTCACTCTGCTCCGGATGAAGACTTTCAGCATTTCTTTGATGACCTATAAGTATCAAGTGTATTTGATACGAGTACCACGTATTTTCTTTGAACTTTATTTATATCTAGCACGTATAAATATTATTCTACCGTCGAAATTACAAAAAAAAAAACTCGCAACTCATTATCACCGAGCCCGGCCTTGTCGCTCAAACTAGCCAACGGAGGACGAGAGTATTATACTCCGCCATTCCGATTCCCCCGCACACCACCACAAAAGCCACCAAAATCAACTTCCACCGCCATTTAATCGGCAAGAAACTTCTTTAAGAAGCAATCAATAGACATATTTTGGATAATGGGATTCCATAGGTTTATTCAGCACACTTTCTGGGCAATGCTTGTTCTTCATTTCTGAAATTAATCATAGACATATTTCGGGCTTATACAACGAAATTACGATAGACATTACAAGCCTCGAGTTCGAATCGTTTACAACAATATACTTCCTCCGATTCAACAAGATTTTCCTCTTTCTATTTGCAGTTTTGAGATGCCATGTTGAGAGATACTTTTATATCAAATGAATCATTCACTTATTGCAAAAATTAGTACATAATTTAATCGGCAAATGCACGTGGTGTCCCTTAGTTTTGACGTTTTGCACATGGTGTCCCTGCTTTTGAAACAATTATTCTCTGGTGTCCCTCAGTTTTACACAACGCGGCACGTGGTGTCCCTGGGTCTAATGGTGTTAAAAAGTTCCGTGAAGTGATAACGTGGACGTCATTAGTGGTTGGAGAGAAATAATTAGTGTTATTAATTATATTTTAATAAAAAAATTATAATAAAAAAAAATAAAAATTCTCTAAAAATTTCAAAAAAAAGTCCAGATATTGAGTTTTCTAAAAATAATTTTGAATATTAATTTTTCGAATTTATTTTTCCCGAAATTATGTTATTGGTGAAAACCACAGTGCACACGGTGTCCCTGAGTTCTACACTTTTGTGCACATGGTGTCCCTGCTTTACATTGAATTCGTTTTTTTCGTGAAATTATTGCTTCATAGTTGTGATTTATGTTTACATTATATTCCAAATGTATAATAGCCCGAAATTTCAAAATTGGAGCAATAATTTCACGAAAAAACGAATTCAATGTAAAGCAGGACACCATTTGCATTAAATTGGAAAACTCAGGGACACCACATACACAAATAGTAAAACTGGGGGACACCATGTGCACAAAAGTGTAGAACTCAGGGACACCGTGTGCACTGTGCTTTTCACCAATAACATAATTTCGGGGAAAATAAATTCGAAAAAATCAATATTCAAAATTATTTTTAGAAAACTCAATATCTGGATTTTTTTTGGAATTTTTTTTTGGAATTTTTATTTTTTATGTTTTTTTATTATAATTTGTTTTTAAAATATAATTAATAACACTAATTATTTCAACTCAAACCACTAATGACGTCAACGTCATCACTTAACGGAACTTTGTTAACACCGTTAGACTCAGGGACACCACGTGCCACGTTGTGTAAAACTGAGAGACACCAGAGAGTAATAGTTTCAGAAGCAGGGACACCATGTGCAAAACGTCAAAACTCAGGGACACCACATGCATTTGCCGTAATTTAATCTGCAATGCAATCTACCAACTCCATTTGATTCTACGACAGATAGATCTCTCATTTAGTCTACACGTGGGTACTAATCATAGACATATTTCGGGCTTATACAACGAAATTACGATAGACATTACAAGCCTCGAGTTCGAATCGTTTACAACAATATACTTCCTCCGATTCAACAAGATTTTTCTCTTTCTATTTGCAGTTTTGAGATGCCATGTTAAGAGACGATACTTTTATATCAAATGAATCATTCACTTATTGCAAAAATTAGTACATAATTTATTCTGCAATGCAATCTACCAACTCCATTTGATTCTACGACAGATAGATCTCTCATTTAGTCTACACGTAATCCTAAACATGACAACTTAAAACTGTAAAAATAAATAGGAAAATCTCTTTGAATCAGAGGGGGTATGAACATGGAACAACCGAGCTCAATAAAAAATAGCTTGTGTTCGTTTACACCCGAAAGGCGGAAACCAAATTGTAAAACAGGATTACATAAGTAAAAGTTACCCATCGCATTTAGACAATTTAATTACAATAAACCAAATTCTTGTAATTTATTTATTATTTATAATTAATACTCCCTCCTCAAAATATATGTCTTTCTCACATTTCGAGACACTTATTTGACCTTCGATATCTCTCAAAATATAAGAGTAAAGATAGTAAAATTATAATCATGTGAAAGGATATTTCACGACGAATCTAATAGTATAATTTTTATAATTTTTGACAAAATATTTGTTTATGAAATTGAAAGTCAAAACTTGTCTCGTAACTTGTAACGTCATATATATTGAAACGGAGGGAGTATATCAATAGAAATACGGCAAATTCACGTGATGCTTCCGAACTATGTCAAAATGCTCGTGGTGCCCCTATGTTTGAAACTTGTTCATTGCGGTGCCCCCAAACTTTGCCCAAACCGGCACATGGTGTCTTTCCCACCCTTGTCCGTTAACTCCGTTAGCCCTTTGACCGTTAAGTGATGACGTGTCAGTGATTAGCGGTTGACGCATTGGCGGGAAAGTTAATTAAGGATTAATTATTATTTATTTAAACATATTTAAAATTAAAAAAAAAATTCGCTGAAACTCGAAAAAAATTTCACAAAAAAAAATAAAATCAGTGCACGTGGTGCCTCTCTTTTAACATGAACTAGAATTCATGGAATTAATTTAATTTCAATGGGTGTTTGGGAAAGGTTATGAGTGTTTTGAGAAAGTAGTGATTGTTTTACAAGTTCATTGGGGGTATAATGTTGTTTAAATACACACAATAGTGCAGTTTACAACGGCTATTTCTCAAACTAGCCGTTACACAAGAATCAGAGGGGCACCATGTGTATTGGGAGGTAAAGTTAGGGAGCACCATGTGCACTTGGGTGTAAAGTTTAGGGGAACTATGGACACTAATTTTTGTAAATTTTGTTTTAAATTATTATTATTATTAAATAATAGTTAATCCTTAATTAACTTTCCCGTCAACCGCTAATTACTATCACGTCATCATTTAACGGTCAAACAGCTAACGGTAACGGACAAGGGTGGGAAATACACCATGTGCCGGTTAGGATAAATTTCGAGGGCACCGCAATGTACAAATTTCAAACATAAGGACACCACGAGCATTTTGACATACTTTGAGGGCACCACGTGAATTTACCGATAAAATTAAGTATGTTCCAAAAAAGAAAACCAAATCCAAATTCCTTTTTTGTCCATTCCACTTCCCCCCACGGCCCCACCCCATATTTCAAGGGTTCTAAATTTCTAATGTTCTATTCGGAATCGGGATATAAATAAGAAAAAGTTGACCCATCTATAATTGAGTTTATTAAACAATTAAAACTGGAAAAACGAAGTGGGAAATCCTTAAAATTTAATTTGGAAGAAAAAATGAATCAAAACGACAGAAAAATGCCATCTTTCTTAATTGCATCTCCTCTTGAAGCTAAGAAAGCTCGTGATGATTGTACTCGAGGTATAATTATCAAGATATTTATTTCGTAATTAGAATTATTGTGATTTAATCATTATTTGTGATCTTAATTTGTTTCTATTTGTAATATAATAAAAATGTGATTATTTGGGAAATGGGCAGAGGGAGCAATTGCTGGAGCAAAGGCTGCTGCAATCGCTGGTGTTGTCTCTGCTGTGCCAACGGTAATTTTTTGATGATTTTTAGAAATTGGGTTTTGTTTTAATTTTACTGGGTTTCTTTGATTTTGTTGATTTTCTGATTGTTTGATTTGATTTTGAAAATGGGTTTGATTTGGTAATGTGGGGAATGTTTGATTTGATTGTTGGAAATTTGGTTGAGAAATGAGGAGCCTTGATCACGTTTTCATGTGTTGGCATAGGATAGGGTAAATGAAGTATGAATTGTGTTTATGTCATTGATTTGTTGGGTTCTAGAATGATGAGCTCGGGTTGAGTTTCGCTATGAAGGGTTCGTGGATGTTTAGATGTACTCCCTCCATTTCTTGGGGTTGAGTAACTATTTGTAGAAAAAAATTGAAATGCGAAGAATCAAAAGAAATAGAGGGAGTACGCAACATTACCCTTTTGGTGTAAAGGTTTTAGGGAGGCGGGCAGGTTATTGTGTTTTAGGGAAGCTTGAGAATTTTTGAAGGGAAAGGTGTGATAGGGTTAATGAAGAGATATACTGATGCAGTGTACTTTCTATTGTGTTTTTGTTCAAGGGAAGTGTGAAGTGTGTTTATGTCATTGATTTGTTGGGGTTCTAGAGTAGGTTCTAGGAGCGTTGCTTTTGTTGCTGTTGGAATGATGACCTCAGAATAAATTTCGTTATATAAGGGATCCGTGAAGGATAGATGTACGCAACTTTACCAATGGGGTGTAAAGGTTTATAGGGAGGTTGAATTTTGTATTTTAGAAATGTTTACTTTGTGGTGTGCTCTTGTTCAATCCCATGAGGGGAAGTCATGGACACCAAGCATTGTACTTTGATGTTTTTCTTGAAGTAAATACTTGGTAAGCTTGAATACTGATTGTATGATATATTGCTTGAGTAGATATGTTACAGCCTATACTCATAGTCTAAACCTTCCAAAAGATTGCACTTCTCAGGAAGATGTTCGCGAGGCAGCTGATGAACCACTATTCTGCTGTAGTAGGACCTGACTTTGATTTCGTTGCAATTGTTCTGTGGACTTTGTTGGGAAAATGGGGGTTGGGTTTCGTTCTGGTGGAATCGACCCAATAACAAGTAAATTTGATGTGAGGAGAGAAATCATATTGTTTGGAATACCCATTTCCCTTAAACAAATATTGCATGTGCATTACTCGTTAAGAGTTAAGACGACAATGGGAAACTGAAAATTTTGACTTTGTGCGGTCATACATCTTCGATCATCCTCTATCAATGGTTGGTAATATTATGTCACTGTTGACATTCTTTTTCTTATGGTATATTACTAGGCTTGCCTGTCTCAAGTTTGTTACCGCATTCTTGTCTAAGGTTTTCGAAAAGGACGGCTTATAAATGCTGGAAATTGGGTTCTGTAAATGCATGAATGGCAACTTATGTGGGGATTTTTTAAGTCTTTGGCAGTGAACATTACAATCTGTGACACGTCTCTGATTGAAAAGTGCAGTTAGCAGCCTGTCGTGTTCTTCCATGGGCGAAGGCTAACCTTAATTACACTGCTCAAGCACTCATCATATCTGCAGGTAATTACTTAATATCGCTTGCTCACTGATAGTAAGTATCTATTGAGTTTTTTTTTTTTTTTTTTTTTTTGAGCTTCATTTGTTCAAGGCTGTATGTAGTCTTCTTGATATGCCGGCATGTGAAGTTATCAGTTCAAGAACTTGAGATGTAAGCATTTTAGGATCGCGTTACCTAGGTAGATGTGAGTTAGCTTAGCTATGGCCTATTGGGTTAGTTAAGTTTGAACTGTGTTGGGGATTCTGTTCCGTAGATTTAACCTTGGGACGATATCATTTTTTTCCTTTTTTTTGTGGAGCTTCATTTATTCAAGGCTGTATGTAGACTTCTTGATATGCGGCATGTGAAGTTATCAGTTCAAGAACTTGAGATGTATGGTTCACCATCTTCATGTAGAAAAATAATCGTGTTTTTATTCCATCTTGTACTGGCCAAATATTGCGTAAGACCGTAATCAAAGCATATTCCGTTCTCAAGTACTTGTAATCTCTTTTAAGGTGTGAAGAATGTTACTTTATTAAGGTGGTTGGTGACTTATCTATAGTCTGTAAGCATTTTAGGGTCCCGTTACCTAGGTAGATGTGAGTTAGCTTAATTATGGCCTCTATGGGTTAGTTAATTTGAACTGTAATTTCTTGAGACAACAAGGGGTTGTATCGGCAGTACAAGGAAGGGGTTGTATAGGTCCTAGCTTCTTGTTTAGACTAATGTTGATACTCCACTTGATATCATTGCATTGATATATCTGAAAAGTAGGAGGGAATCCCTATTTGACTCTTTGATTAGTGTTCATTGCGTTTGCTTTATAATCCTATATCTGATGAATTGTTGCTTATTCAGCATCAATTGCTGCTTACTTCATAACTGCCGACAAAACTATACTGGAGTGCGCACGAAGAAATGCAGAATATGATAGAAGGACCTGAAATGGATGGTGCAAGTAGATGCTCCAGCTGAAGCATCACGCCCTTCAGAATCTGATAAGCATCCTCAATATGCCCCAACTGTTGGGCACTGAAGTTATTATCCATGGACAATTTGGCCTTCCAGCTCGAGTTTTGTTGTAAAGTTATAGGCGACTGTGTTGCAATAAGATATCACAAATGGATTGTTGTTTCGCTTTCATGCTAGGTTGTTAACTTGATATCATTGGAGAAAGTGTTGCCCGAATGGCCAATGTGTAGTTTGATCTGACAATTACAAACCATTGCTTTACTTGAGAAGAAACACAAGTTTAAAGTCTCATATTTCAGGTTCCACGAGATAATTGTTCTGCATACAGCACATAGACTTTGACAGCACATAGACTTGCTCAGGAAGATATGATCATGCGGCACTGCGGCAGTGTAGCCTTAGTTCACAAAACGTTTTAGTTGCATAAATAGAGTATGTTGAATCTTACATAAATGTCTTGTGAATCTTTCATAAACTGACCCATGCTGAGATGTTTAAATTTACAGGCCAAATATGGCCGAGCAAAATCAAGAGATCTTGAGGGCAAATACACCAGAGAAATTTCGATCAATGAGTGAAAATGATCACTAGGTAAGTAGGTATGTATGATGAAGAAATCTATCAAGTCCATCATGATGAGAACTTGCAAAAAACACTCCCTTTATCTGTGTTGGCGTATGAGAGCATATTGTTCAATTGTAGAATGTAGTTTTATCGAACAGTATATCGGCACGTAAATTCGGATCATTCATCGAAAAAATCAGAATGCAAATCGATAGATGGCGTCAGCCACTCCGTCTTCATCATTGCTAACACCAATCACACCGGCAACGGCTTTTGTCTTCTCCGATCCATTGCTAAGAGCAACTCCGAGTGCTGCTAACCGTAGCATTTCGATGTCGTTTTCCCCATCACCAATTGCCATAATCTACCAAGGGAAAAATGGATAATGATTCAATATATATATTTACCAACATTAGAGAAAATAGAAACTAGGCACAACAAAATACACGACAGCAGGAGTTCCAGTGAGCCCTTAACCAGATAAAAATGGTCACAACAAAAATATTTTCGTGGACAATTTTTTTTTACAGCATACCTCATTTGAAGAAACACTCAAATGATCTAGCAGCAGTTTCACTCCATTTCCTTTCGAAGTTCCGTGGGGAACAATTTCAAGCATGTCTGGGACGGTTTGAACAACGCTAGCATGATCTCCGGTGGCTTCTGACCAATATGGCCTCAAAGTGGTGGCAACTCCTTCAGGAGTATCTAAGAAGACCAGTTTCTGTGGACTTATAATGTTAGATTTGTTATCCAATAAGGGAAAGTATAATGGAAAAGTACCTGACATAATTCCAATTTACAATTTCCTTGCAAGTGCAAACTCGTGTGTGTCATACCTGTACATCAGCGGCAGCTAATAGGTCCTCAACTGAAGCCATCCTTTCTGCCTGCAGACAAATTTCTATTAAGAGATCAAGATATTCATCAAACCAACTTTACATGAAAAACAATAATAATAATAATAATAATAATAATAATAATAAAAATCTCTATGTAGATGCTAGGGGTTGGATCAGATGAAAGAGTATAGTAACACTTTTGGCACCTTCGGTTCATGATATACACTATGAAGGGAGTCCACAGCCGGATGATCAAACAACGTTAAGCAACGGTCGCCACAGAATGCCACGAGAGGGATTTTGTGCTCCCACGAGTATAGGAATGCCTGTAGTGTAAAACATGTGAGTTATGCATACCTTCCAATCTCAAACGAACGATGGACAGAGAAAAATGAAAACCATAACATTAGAATGTTTCCAACAAACATCTACAGACATTGCTAGACAATTAGATCACGTCATCAACTGTTCGAGCTATAGCTCAACAAGCAGATCACAGGCACAAAGCTGGTTATTTAGTTATGTCACAAACACTTCTATTAGATAAGTTGGACTACTTTGAGACCAGACATTCTGAAATAATACGGCATTACACATTCGACTTCTTAGCACACGGGCATGATCTGTCCTATACATCTGCAAATAACCAATTAGATCAGGTTTAACAGCATGTGCGTGGATCTTTGATGGAATTACGTTTGCAGGTCTAAGAGGAAGCATTAAATAAGAACAGCTGCCGAAGTGTTCCATGGTTGCCACCTTTTCACAAATTTGGGTGCAGCTCATTACAAAAAAAAAAAAAAATAAAAAAAAAAAAAAAAATTGGGTGCAGCTAGATAAGCATAAAATTTCAGAAGAACAGGCTAGACGTAGTTTTCCAGCGTCTTTGGGGTAAAAGCTTTGGATGCATCAGAAAATGTGACTATGATGTACATAAGTTGGAATTAGGCCGTTCTATAAACTTTTACCATGGACGAATCCCAGAGCAGTGAGCCATAAAGGCAAGAGGATTACATTCCATATGTTTCAAATGAAAATACCCTTTCACTTGTAAAGCATAACCATATAAAGTGATCAGTCTTCATAAAAAAAGCAAGCTGAAGCTTCCATCCACATTCACTTAGCAAGCAGAGTAGTTCCAAACAGCAAAAGTAACCAAGTAGGAGGAGGGAAAGAGGGGCACATTTTCATTGTCCTACTTCGGTATCTTTTCATAGTTCAAATACCTTACAAACAAAATCTAGTAAGAGTTTATCTAACACACACACATACCTCCCGGCAAACGTTTGGATCCAAAGTCCTTCTGAAAATTTCCCGGCCTTGTTGCCCATATACAATTAAACCCTATGCACAAGTAATGTGAGTTAGAAAGTCATCTCAAAGCGTCAGGGCTACATATTTTCTGACGGAGATGAAGACATTGTATGCTCCCTTTTGTTTTCAGACAAGCATACATGTTAACTCATAAGTTTGTTCAAACATCTCCCTGTTAAACCCAAGCCTAGCTTCGATACCTCAGATTGCACTACCTTTCACATTTTAGTAGATAGCCGAGAGCTGGCCATCATCAACACTACACTAATGCATCAGATGATTATGCCCCCTCCACTAAGATCTTGAAAGCTCTCTAGTTTTATCAATTAAAAGTAAATTCAAAAAATTTATCAAGTGAGTTATCATGATCAGGGCGGTGAGGGACACAAAATGTGACATAGGGTGGACAGAGGATAAGGTCTGCAACAGGGGAATGTTTCTTGGCTAATTGGTATCCGACAACTTTTGTTACTTTGTTCTTTTGAAGTACATCCGAAACAAACTAATTAAAGTGATCTAAGCAGATCTTAAGATTACATTTGACAACTTTACACAAGTTTTACAACTATAGATCATCTAAGCAAGAATTGAGTGGTACCTGCAAGAAAACCCCAGGACATGATTCAGAGAGAAGACCATCTATTCCCACCAAATCAACGGTCTTCAGTACGTTCATGGCACCAGTACGAGCCTACATGCATAAAAAACACATCACATATGTTACATGCCAGAGATACGTACACAAGTATAGAGTAACTGTAATATACATGATGCCCCCACCCAAGTCCCCGTGTGCTTATATAAGATTAAAAACAGAGTAGACATGGAGCCTGGAGGAATGTAATATAGGTCATGTAATCTCACTTTTCCTGTGGCAATGATCACTTGGACACCCCTTGACATTGCCTCTCTTATGGCATTAACATTTGCTGAAGAGATTTGACTCTTGCTGTTCAGCAGAGTTCCTTGCATTTCAATGTAAAAGAACAAATGTAAGGCATTGTTACTCTGTTAGCTAAGTAAGAAAAAGCTGCAGAATCTCCGTCGAAAACTCACCATCCATGTCGCAGAAAATATATTTGAATTTGGGCCTGTAAAACCGGAGACTGCCTTCTTTTTTCCTGTCTTCAGTAATGACCATGTAAGATTCTCTCACTGCAAACTATTGCAAGAATGTTCAAAATAAATGAGGTGTAGGTTCTATACAGCCTGCTGATATGCTAAGCCGTAAAATTATGAGTAGAACAAGATTACCGTCAGTATCAGGATATTTAACAAGACTGCCACCATTTTCAGCATCATAAGCACTTTTAATAAGCCCTTTCCCTTTCCAATCGAGGCTCTTTAACAGAAGTTCTTCCTCCTTCTCCATCTCTTCCTCAGCTTCCTCGCTAATCTCATGATCGAAACCCAAAAGATGTAAGAGGCCATGGACCTGAAATAGGTTGAGTAAAGTGCTGTCACAAGAAGTGTATGTTTGGTTGGTGATCCCCAGTCGGATCATGTGGTATATTAAGTACCTAGTGATCAAAATTCTGTAGAAGCACATGAGAGTCATATATTAAGTACAAAGACAAGTAGAAAATGGAGTGAGAGGGGTCAAGGCGGGAGAGTGTAGTTAATCACATCTATTGGTGTAAACGTGTTTACATGATTTTATTGGGATATAGGTGGAAACCAACCAGAAGGATGCGTATCTCATCAAGTAAAGAGTGGCCCCGTTCTTCAGCCTGTCTAGCAGCTGTCTCAACAGAAATCACAATGTCACCCAACATAACCTGAAAACAAGAATATACGAGTCCATCATTCATAAGCTCATTAAGATCTTAGAGTCTACAACCTATGTTTGCTATTGCTTACAATTGGTAGCTTAAGTTCTGGAATATGTTGGGACATCGAGAGAACATCAGTGGCATGGTCCTCATCCCTCCAGTCTTTGTTCAGAGCCCGAATAAAAACATCATTACATAACAGTAAGGATAATTCAATGGTCTCAAATCCACTGACATCATTGATAGTGGTATCTCTAAATTTGTGCTCGGAATCCTTCAGTCCCTCAAATGCCAACTTCATCGCCATCGGAGCATTTAGTCGAAGCATTTCAGCAATGTTCTACAAAAATAAACAAATAGAACCCCAATATAAAAAAAAGGCAAGCTATCCAATATGAGAAACATAAGAAGCTAAGCAATAGCAAACTCAACATTGTAATACACTCTGATCCGTGAGAGAAATTTTGCATTCCTTTTTTCGCCCTAAAGTACAATTGGCATATTTTTGTCTTATGAATTTGACGAACTTGTATTTATATTAAGAGCTTTGGGAATATAAATCCTTTTTGGCTGCGTAAAGGATCCTTCAACCACACTACAGTCTATTCTATGCCCTTAGCTGTGGTCTCTTTGAGAGGATAAGCGTGGAGGAGACAAGTCATTTTAAAACATAAATCATTCCTTCCGCCCTCTTTAGACCTTGCTTGGAATGAACGTAATTGTCATTGTGGTAGTACAGGCCAAAAGAACGGAAAAGAACGGGAAGAGGTAGTGAAGGGAGGAATAAATGGATGAAGAGGGACCTATTACTCCCATTTCTTCTTCATCTTCCCCTATCCACCATCATTTCTTCATCTTTCCCGTAATTTCTAGTCTAAGCGACCACTTATACTTTCTTATAAATGGACGAACAGTCTAACACTATTCCGCCTTCCAGTGAGTGTCTCAATACTAACATTTCAACTAGGATTTCAAATGAACATAAAAGATGCAATCTTGAACATATTTGTGCATACATGCACACAAATTAGAGACAAAGTACAACGAAAACACACGGTCTGACTACCTACAATGTCTCATCTAGCTTAACAATCCACTGTCCTTAATCAGACATTCCAAATTTCCAATTCATCCAGAAGCTTACGCAATCAAATTCTGAAACTACATATAATCAGCTACAACAACAATCATACAATTCACTATATATTGGATGACAATAAAACTTTCATTCTAATCATCAAACTAAACCAACATATTCAAGAGCAAAAGAAAACGTATAGAAGAAGATATAATACCAGAATTTCAGGATCATTGGGCAAACCTTCTTCAATAAGAATCTTCACACTAAGCTCCAACTCCTTTTCTTTCTTCTTCTTATTAAAAGGCTTCCTCACTCTTCTATACCCTCTTTCTCCACCGCCAAAACCACCACCACCACCACCACCAACACCACAAACCACCTTCACTCCACTCCACTGTCCTCCATTCCCAAATTCATTCCCTACCCAATTCCCAAAAAAGGATGAGCTTCTGATAGAGTGATTGACCCTGTAATGGGTCGGCGGAATGGAAAGGTAGCGCGGCGTCGGGGAATTTGGCAAGGTGGGGATTAGGGAGAATGGGGTGGCGCGTGTCATTGCACGCGCCATGGGGTGTGATAGAGATGAGAGTGGGGATTTGAGGACACGGCGGAGGTGAGGAGACAGTGAAGGGGGCATTCAGGTGGGTGTTTGGATGGAGGGAAATGTGTTTGGTTTTGCTGGGAAGTTTGACATTGAAAGTGACACTTTTTTGTTTAAACTGATTTGTTTTGTTTTTTTCTTTTGGAAAATTATACAAAAATAATTCCTAAGTTTGTTTCATCTTTCAAAAATAATCAAACTTTGAAAATGTACTCTCAAAAATAAGAATAATCTCTGCACTCAAAAAAAAAAAAAAAAAGAATAATCTCGAGTATTACTTTGTGTCACAATAATGAGCCCATTTATTCCGAATCTAGGGTTATCCACTTGTATGCCATTCCCGAACCTGTGATTGTTTTTACTTATTTTTTTCCCATTTTTTCTTTAAATTGGTTATTTTGTTTCTTGCAAATGTAAATTCAAAAAGAATGGGTAGGGGGAAGGGTATGTAGTGTTGGCTTTTGGGTTTGTTTTGCTCATTTATTTCTTTTTATCTTCTATTTTTTTTTTCGGAAAATTCACGTGGTACCCTCGAACTTTGCCCGATTGCACATGGTACCCAACTTCGCAAGTTTGTGCACATGGTACCCCTAAACTTACTACTTTGTGCACATGGTACCCAAAAAGTAACTTCCGTGTGATTTTTCCGTTAAGTGATGATGTGTCGATTAGTTATTAGGTAATTAGTTAATTAAATTATAGATTTAGAATTTCAATTTTAAAAAATTCAATAAATTCTTAGAAAAATAAATATATTTTTTCAAATAATTTTTTCAAAAAAACTTTATTAAAAAACTAATTTTTGTAAGGGTACCGTGTGCACAAAGTGGTAACTTGAAGGGTACCATGTGCACAAATTATGATTTTTTAAGAGAAATAATATTTTTTATGAAAAAAAACTTGTTTTTTGGATTTTTTTTGTTTATGAAAATATTTTTTGGATTTGTTTTAAAAAGTAAAAAAAAATTACTTTTATTTTTATTTTTGGTTTTTTGAAAATGGAAAATCATCATTAATATTAACTAATTTACATAAAAACAAACTAACACATCATCACTTAACGGAAAATCTAACGGAGGTTACTATTTGGGTACCATGTGCACAAAGTGGTAACTTCGGGGGTACCATGTGCACAAACTTGCCAAGTTGGGTACCATGTGCAATCAATCAAAGTTCGAGGGTACCACGTGAATTTTCCGTTTTTTTTTTTTTGAGAATTTCACATTTGAAAGAAAAAAAATTTTAATGAAAAAACAAAAAAAAAAAACTCAGGTTCGATAATCACATATAAGTGGATAACCCTAACTTCGGAATAAATAGGCTCATTTTTGTGACACAAAGCAATACTTGGGATTATTTTTGTTACATTTGCTAGATGAGATTATATTTGGAAGATGAAGCAAACTTGGGATTATTTTTGTGAAATTTTCCTCTTTTTTTTTTGTTAAAGATCCTCTATTGATACGAGTGCTTTGACTCATATTTAATTTGCAGGGTCAATTGCTGCTTCTGCGAAGTGGATGGTGCAACCGTGCAAGTAGATGTCCTCGATATGCTACCGTCGTAGGGCACACACTGATGTCAACATCCATGGAACTCTCGGCATTCTAGCTCGAGTATTACAAATTGATTGTTGGACTCTTAGTTATGTCAACTTCCAAAACTACTATATCAAGGTGACCCTAAAGTATGTTACCTAGTGCACATGGTGGTAGACCTGACAAAATGTGTGTTTTGGCCCTACACGTTTAATAGGCGAACGAAATAAGTACATAATAGTGCACATAGTGTCGCTTAGTTTTACATAACAATATGGTACCCCCGTCACGCTATTTCAAAAATTTAAACACCGTTGTATGTTGATAAAAGTAGCCATTTTATTTTTCAAAAAAGGAAAAAACAATAGTAACTATCTATATTACCTAAAATTAATGGATCAAAAGAGAAGCCAGCTTGGAATTCTGTAGCTTCTAGGAAGCCTAAGATTGGTATGAGTTTGCACTTTGATGAGGATAGTAGGAAGGCAGGGGAAATCACTATTGATGAAGGGGACATATTGGACGAACTTGAGAAATGGAATTTCACACTGATTGGGAATGTCATCGGATCTAAACCCAAGCTTAAAGACATGATTGACTACTCTAGGAAAGCTTGGAATGGAATTGGAGAACCCATTGTCAAATACTTCAGGAGAGGTTGGTTTACATTCAAATTTGGGTCAGAAAATGAAATGAACGAGGTTATGAAAGGAGGCCCTTGGAAGATGGGTGATTGCCCTTTAATTCTGAAAATATGGTCTCCTACCATATCTCAGGAGCTTGACTGTATGTCACTGATCCCAGTTTGGATACTACTCCCTGATTTGGACCCATGGATGTGGAGCCCAAATGCTCTGAGTAAAATAGGAAGCAAAATTGGTAGGCCTATGTATGCTGATAGCATGACCACACAGCAAGATAGGTTAACTTTTGCTAGAATTCTGGTAGAAGTTGATGTATCAAAGGAGCTACCAGAGGGAGTTATAATCAATACTCCACACTGTGGGCAGATTTGTCAACGGATTGAGTACGAATGGGTGCCTCATTATTGCAGCACCTGTTCTAAGCTTGGTCACTTGACTCAGCACTGCAAATTGAATAGGAAGCCTGCAGAGAAGCCTAAGCAGATTTACAAGCAGAAGCCTAAAGTTTCTGAGCCAATCATTGAGAATAAGGGTAACCTAATTCCAGAGAAGGAGGTGGAACATGTGCAGAAACAGGTGGTTGTGGATGAGAACATTCAGGATTTCACACCACCAGTGTCACCAATGGAAGAGGGTAAATATAGTATGGATGATTTGGGGTTTAGGAAGCATAGAACTTCAAAAAAGGGAAGCAAAGCTGCAGAGAGTAATGTGGTTCCAACAATCCTTAGTAACAGCTTTTCTATTTTGGGTGGAAATGACAGTAGAGAAGATCAGGGTTTGAGAAACTGCTTAGGGGAGGAAATCATCCCAGACCCTCCACCCTCATGTTAATTGGAGCATGGAATATAAGAGGGCTCAATGAGGCCCTCAAACAACAGGAGGTTAGAACTCTCCTGTTGAAAAATAGAATAAACTTGCTGGGTGTATTGGAAACAAGGGTGAAAGAAAGTAAAGTTGACAGCATTAGTAGGAGACAATTTAGGGATTTCTCTGTAGCAACAAATCATCAAGCTCACTATAATGGTCGAATTTGGTTGATTTGGAATCCAAGAGAAGTCAGGGTGGATATTTTACTCACCACCAGTCAACTCATGCACTGTAAGGTAGTACATGTTAGATCAAAGACAGAAATGTTAGTTTCTGTTATATATGCCAGCAACGATGCAAAAGATAGGAAAATCTTGTGGAATGATCTTTGCACATGGGCTTCTACTACCCTTCCTTGGGTTGCAGTAGGTGACTATAATGTTGTAAGGAGCAACTCTGAGAGATCAGGTGGCAATCCTGCTTCTCAGAATGACATGGACGACATTAATAACTGCATAGGGAGCTGTTCTCTAGTGGACATGAGGAGTATTGGATGTGGTTTGACCTGGACCAATAATCAGGATGAACCTGACAGGATATGGGCTAAATTGGACAGAGCTCTTGTCAATCAAGTGTGGATCAATCAGCTGCCAAACTCAGTTGCAGAGTTTTTTCCTCAGGGGGTATCTGACCACTCCCCAATAGTAATCAAAATCCTTGACTCTCCTCCAA
This sequence comes from Spergularia bocconei, assembly GCA_963457585.1. Classification (NCBI taxonomy): domain Eukaryota; kingdom Viridiplantae; phylum Streptophyta; class Magnoliopsida; order Caryophyllales; family Caryophyllaceae; genus Spergularia; species Spergularia bocconei. Next base: position 17,983,226 of record OY734951.1, read on the forward strand.
TTAAGAAACTCTTCAGATTCTTAAATTGTTGGAGGGACCATAAGGATTATGAGAAGACTATAACCAAGGCTTGGAGCAAGGCAGGGTCAGGAGGGACAATGGACAGACTGTTTGATAAGCTCAGGAGCACCAAACAAGCTCTAATAATCCTAAATAAAGAGGAATTTTCCAACCTCACACAGAGGGTAAAGAATCAGAAGAGCCAACTAGATAAATTGCAGGAGAGCCTAACCAAAGATCCTAGGAATGGCAATCTACAAAGGGAGGTGAAGGAGAATAAGGAGAAATATTGCAATCTGAAGAAAGCAGAAATTAGTATGCTTAATCAGAGGGCAAAAATCTCTAACATTCAGCAAGCTGACAGTAATACTAAATTCTTTTATGCCAAAATAGCTGAGAGGAAACACCAGAATATTATTGCAAGCATTAAAGATGAGAATGGAGTAAGCTGGTTTGATCCTAGTGATATTGCCAAGGCTTTTGTTTCTTTCTATGAAAGCTTACTAGGGACTGAGACTCCTGTGGAAAAGATAGATGAGGATTTTATCAGGAGAGAAGGCTGTCTATCTGAAGAGAGCCAGGAGAAACTAATTAAGGATGTCACTCCAAATGAAATCAAAGAGGCACTATTTGATATCCACCCAGACAAGAGCCCAGGCCAGGATGGATTCAGTGCTGGTTTCTTTCAATATTCCTGGAATGTTGTTGGAAAAGATACAATTAATGCTGTAATGGAGTTCTTCAGGAAAATGCACATGCCTAAGAAAGTTAATACCACAATGGTGACCCTTATTCCAAAGAAAGCTAATGCTGCTGCAGTTACAGACTACAGGCCTATTGCCTGCTGCTCTACTCTGTATAAGATCATTAGCAAGATTCTTGCAAACAGACTCAAGATGGTACTCCCTGAGCTTATTGGTCAAGAGCAGGCAGCTTTTGTGGCTGGGAGAAATATTTTTGACAATATTGTTATGTCCCAAACTCTTGTTAAAGGCTACAATCAGGCCAAGGCTTCTCCTAGATGTCTTATAAAAGTGGACATTAGGAAAGCTTTTGATAGCCTGAATTGGGGGTTCATTAGGGGCATGATGCTTGCTATGAAGTTTCCTGAGAAATATGTGGATTGGATATGCAAGTGCATCACTACTACCTGGTTCTCATTCAAGATTAATGGAATTTATGACGGCTTTTTAAGGGGTAAAAGTGGGATTAGACAGGGTGATCCTTTATCACCTTATATCTTTGTTCTAAGCATGGAGGTCTTATCAAGATACTTAAGGCATATGCAAAGTCAGCCACAGTTCTCCTATCACCCCAAATGTGGGAGAATCAAACTGACTCACTTAACCTTTGCAGATGATTTGATGATTTTTGTAAGAGGGGATGTGCCTTCAGTGACTGCAGCTATGAAGTGTCTTCAGATTTTTTCCAAAATCTCAGGTTTAACAGCTAACCCTGCTAAAACCGACATCTACTTTGGTGGGGTCAGCCAGGATGTCAAGGATCAAATTCTAAGGATTTCAGGCTTTGCTGAGGGATTATTTCCCTTCAGATATCTGGGACTGCCTCTGAATGCTTCAAGATTAAAAGGTGAGATGTTTGCCCATCTGATTCAGAAAATAGAGGCTGCTGTTCATCATTGGACAGCTCTAACCCTCTCAAGAGAATCCACAAAATCTGCAAAGATTTTGTATGGAATATAGGCATTGGAGAGAGGAAAATGCAGTTCAAGAGTTGGAGCAGTATTTGTAGCCCCAAAACTGAGGGAGGGCTCAGCATTAAGGAGGTTTTGGCATGGAACAAGGCACTTATTAGCAGATGGTTATGGAGACTACATACAAGGAAAACTGGGATTTGGGAAAACTGGGTTAGAGCTTATAAAATGAAGAATATTGCTCTGGCCAATATTACTTCCATCCAAAGTGACTCAGAAAATTGGAGAAGTATAGTGAAGCTGAAGAATGAGATCATGTTTTGTATGGCTGATGGAGGATCTTTGGGAGAAGTCATTGACAGTTGGAGCAAAAATGGTAGGTTCAATGCTCAGGCAGCCTATGAGTACTTCAGGGTCAAATATCCTAAGGCACACTGGCACAAAATCATCTGGAAGAGCATTAATCTGCCCAAGCATAGCTTTATCTCAGCTCTTGCTATGCAGAAAAAGCTGGCAACCACGGATAACTTGATACGCAGAGGCCTGAGCATCCCGAACAGATGCAGCCTGTGCAAGATGGCAGCAGAAACTCACACTCATTTGTTCTTCAAATGTAATTTTGCGGCTGAAGTCTGGAGGCAAGTCAGAGCTTGGATAAATATCAGTTGTAACCATAATGACATCAGAAGAATCATGGAATGGTACAGGGGGAGAAGCAATAAGAAACATTGGAAGTATAGCTGGGCTGTTTGCAGCTTAAATGCTGCAATCTACCTCATTTGGCAAGAAAGAAATGGTAGAATTTTTAGTGATCAGGAGCATTCAGTTGAATGGGTTGTAAATCAGCTTAGATTCATTGTAAGTGCTAGGCTCTATTACTGGAGTAGAGGTTGTAGTTTAGAGGAAGTTACGGATCATATTACAGCTCAGGCTTAGAGGAGCTTTTTTGTAATCTCGTTCTTATTCCTCTTCTTTCCCCGAGTGGATGAATAAAGAACAAAAACCTTTACAAAAAAAAAAAAAAAAATAGTAACTATCTATTGATTTTTATTATTTTTTGTAATTATTGTTTTTCTCGTAGAAAAAATAAGATGAGTAATTAGCTAATTAATCAACATAAACAGTTTTTCATTTTAGAAATAGTGTGGCCCTTGAAGCACTGTTATGTAAAGGGGAACCATGTATACAGTTACTGATTACTCAGAGGCACCATGTGCACGATGTTTAGATAAAAAAATTAGAATTTTTGGGAAGAAAAAAAAACGTTAGCAATTTTTTTGAATTTTTTCTTTTTTAAATTAATCCATGTGACTGCGTGCATGAAGATACAATCATATAGATAATCTTCATGTGAAAAATCAGAATGCATGTCGATGGATGGCATCAGCCTCTCCATCTTCGTCATTGCTGACACCAATCACATCAGTAACAATTATTGTGTTTACTACTCCATTGCTAAGAGCAACTCTAAGTGCTGCCAACTGTAGCATTTCAATGTCGTTCTCCCTATAACCCATTGCCATAATCTAGCACGAATTAAGATGAAATTTATTCTAGAAATTGGAAATCTATAATTTAGTGGATGAAAATGTTGTAGTGAAATTAACCCCCTTGAAACCAATAGAGACAATATAGTTCATAGGCAAAAAAGATAGAAAAACACAACAATATGGTGACTCAAAGATTAGATATTAGGCCATTAAAGCTCAATCAGATCTCTGACAAGCAAGGGTGCAGGAGTAGGAAGTCCTCCATTAGAAAAGTACTCGGTCACGGGTGTCTAATAACACCAATTTCTAAAGATTTAAAGGTTAGTAGAAAAAACAAAGGTTAGTAGAAAAAATCAAGGGTAGTAGAAAATCAGAGATTCCAATTCCAGTAATTGCAAACTCTGATAGATGTCACCTGTAATTCGCCGGCAGCTAACAGGTTCTCAACTGAAGGCATTATTTCGCCTGTAGATAAAGTTCCATTAATAGATCAAGATATTGATCAAATAAACTTCACATGAAAAAACTTTTCTTTAAGAAAGAGTCACTAGCACTATTGGCACCTTAGTTTCATAATATACACTATGGAGAGAGTCCACATGCTCATAATCAAACAAAGTTAAGCAACGGCCACCGTATAATTTTACAAGGGGAATTTTGTGCTCCGACGAGTAGAGAATGTCATAGCATAAAAGATCTGAGTTATGCATCAAACAAACTGTAGACAGAAAACACAACATTTGGGAAGTATACGACAGATCTTCTACACACATTGCAAAGAACATAGGTACATAGCTGGAGACTCGGTTCCTAATATAATATAATATAATATAATATAATATATTATTATAAAAAAAATTATAAAGTCATGAGGTCTTATTTCTCCAGTGACAATGATCACTTGGACACCCTTGAAATTGCGTCCCGTATGGCATTAACATGAGATTTGACCCTTGTTGTTCTGACTAACTTACATTTGAATGTAAAAGAACATACGTCTAGCTATTTAAGAAAGGAAAAATTAGCACTCATCATCCTTGTCGTTGAAAACATATTTGAACTTGGGCCTTGAAAGAAATTATTGTCCCTCATTCTCCATCTCTTCCTTAGCTTCCTCACTCGCTTATCTCCCAAAAATATGTAAAAAGGAAAGGTCATGCACCCGTTGTATACTTAAATATTTACCCCAAATATGTTAAGTATGGTAATTAGAAGAGCATGTTTGGTGGGTGAGTAGAAATGAAAAGGGAGTGAGAGTATAGTTGATGACACTATAATGGTCTTTACATGACAATGTAATTACATTGCAATTGACATTGATCCAACCACCTTATTTCTATTAGTGAAGATCCGATTAACTACACAATACATATTCCTAATATACTATATATTGTCGTATCTCATACCCACGTCCCAAAAATGGATAAACTTATGATAGAGTGACTAGCCCTGAAATGAGTTGGTTTTTGCTAGATTTTTGGGAAGTTTGACGATGAAGGTGACTTTTATTTTTTTGGCTTAAACTGATTTGTTTTTTTTTTGTTTCTTGTTATGGTTCCTCTTTTGGTCTTGTTTGACTCATATTTGCAGCATCAACTGCTGCTTACTTCATAATTTCAGCTGAAACATCATAATCTATCTAACGTCCTCGGTATGCCACCACCGCAAGACACACACTGCGACACTGAAATTAACATCCATAGCATTTTCGGCCTTCCAGCTCGAGTGTTACAAATGCATTGTTGTTTCGATTTTATACTAAGTTGTTACCAGGGATAAAAGCATTGCTAGTATGGCCAATTTGTAGGTTGATGACAACTAGAAACCATGTTTTACTTATGAAGAAAGACAAGTTTTAAGTTTCTCTGCCGTCAGGCTGGCCTTTTCGGAAGGTTTTCAGGCATAAACGTTTATAGTGCAGAAAATGCAGAATGATGCTTACAATATACTATGGCCAAGGTACAAGGTTCACACGAAATGATTTACATGAACACTAGAATGATGAATGAACCCTGTTGGATTACAAAGTATTGATGCCTTTAAACAAAGTGCTCTTGCCTTAAACTGGAGTTGCGCTGTTTACGGGTTCAACTTCCATCCAATCAAGAACAGTGTAGTATATATTACAAGGGTTTTTCTATAGAGTTCCAATTATTAATTCTACCCTTTTCAAGAAATACAACAATAAATGCTACTAGTTTTTTTTTTCAATTACATTTTTGATGTAATTCTTTATATTTGTTCAATTATCAAAAAATTACACTCACCAGACCGCGGCACCGCAAATCACCAACCATGAACCCTTTTTCGTAAACTTTAATTTAGTTTTCCCTTATTAATCACATCCCAAACGGGTTTTGTAGTTGGGATGTAGGGTATCGCCTCCGAAAAAGTAGTTGTTTGACATTCAATGTCATCGTAATTGTTGATGGAACAGAGTCGTGCGTGGTTGTTGGCGTCTCCGCCGTGTTGGTGACGATGTTTTTTTTGTTTTTTATATTTGGTCACATGAAACTGTGTTGTAGTTGGGAGAAAGGAGATTAATTAATTGTATTGGTTAATTTGTTATAAAGGGGCATTTAAATTTTGTTGGGAAATGTTGAATTTAATTAATGGCGAAAGTGGCGATTTGCCCCCTACACTTTCACCAATTGTGCAATTGAGCACCTTAAGTTCTAATTGAGCAATTTACCACCCTAACTTTTCAATGCGTGCAATTTCACACCTACCTCTATTTTTCAACTAATTTTGTAAAATATTTTTTTTTTCCTAAATTCACAAAATATATAAAAAAAAAAACATTTAAGTATATTATAAAATAGCTTTAGCCGTAAAAATACATTACATATTTTAAGTATAAAAATCATAAATTTTGTACATAAAAATTATACAATTCGTATAAACTGATGTACAATATAAAAATAGTGTTTTTGTATATAAAAAACACTAAAGTATAAAAATCGTAGATTTTGACATAAAACTCATACATTTAAGTATATAAATCATATTTTGTATTTTTACTGTACAATCTCATGTATTATATTCTTAAAATATTTTTTTTATATATTTTTTGAATTTAGGAAAAATATTAATATTGCAAAATTAGTTGAAAAATAGAGGTATGAAATTGCACAAATTGAAAAGTTGAGGTGGTAAATTGCGCAATTACAAGTTAGGGTGTACAATTGCACAATTGGTGAAAGTGTAGGGGGTAAATCGCCACTTTCGCCTTCAATAATCATATAAGGTGCCCATAGGCACTCTATAGAAAGACCCATATTACAAAGCCAGATGAGCAAAACAAAAGGAACTAATATAATGGGCAAAAGATGAGAAAATACATCAGAGGAATTTCGATCATCGGCTGAAAAATGATCATTAAATAATTGTTGTGGCACTTCACAATATATGGTCAAGAAAAGTATCTGTGTCATGACAAGAACTTGTAACTTCCTAAATCAATTATATAAACCCTCATCTTATCCCGGTATTGGAGTATGAGAGCACCCTTCAATCGAATGAATGTGGAACATTGATAAATGAATACAAAAAAAATGGGGATGTGAACCGAGGTTACATGATACATACTATAGTATCATCCATAGGTAGGTGATTGCCTGCCTGCCTGATACATATATTCTGCGTAGGAAAAAATCAGAATGCATATCGATAGATGGCATCAGCGACTCCATCTTCGTCGTTGCTGACACCAATCACATTGGCAACACCTTTTGTCTTCTCTGCTCCATTGCTAAGAGCAAATCCGAGTGTTGCTAACTGTAGCATTTCGATGTCGTTTTCCCCATCACCAATGGCCATAACCTAGTACGAATAAGTGGAAATTAATTCTATGTACCAAGACTAGAGAAATTTAAAAGCTATAAAAACGACAAAATCTAGTGGATGGAAATGCTGTAGTGGTGGTGAACTTATGAAACTAGTAGAGACAATTTAGTTCATATGGATGAAGGACAGAAAAGTAGAAGCGTATAGTGGCTCAAAGATTCGATAGTTCAAAGCTCGATGACCACAAAGTCCTCAAACAAGAATAATCCTTGCAACTATAGTAGGTTCGCGGAAAATAATTTATTATAGCATATACCTCGTTTAGATTGGCTCCCAAATGATCAAGGAGGAGTTTCACACCATTTCCTTTTGAAGTTCCATGGGGAACTATTTCAAGCATGTCAGGGAGAGCTTGAACAACCCTAGCATTATTGAAGCTAGCTTCTGACCAATATGGCCTTAAAATAGTGGATACTTGGTCATGATTATCTAAGAATACCAGTTTCTGTTGATTCAAATGCCAGATTAGAAAGAAGGAGAATGCGTGGAAAAAAAATGAGAGAAATCGAGATTCATTGCAAACTAATGTCTTACCTGTACTTCGGCAGTAGCCAACAGGTCCTCAACCGAAAACATTATTTCTGCCTGCGAACAAAGTTTCATTAATAAATCAAGATATTGATCAAAAGAATTTCACATACAAACAAATCTCTTTATGAAAGAATTGCTAGAACTTTTGGCACCTTAGGTTCATGATATACACTATGAAGGGAGTTCAAAAGTGGATGATCAAACAAAGTTAAGATAAAGTTCCATTAATAGATCAAGATATTGATCAAATAAACTTCACATGAAAAAACTTTTCTTTAAGAAAGAGTCACTAGCACTTTTGGCACCTTAGTTTCATAATATACACTATGGAGAGAGTCCACATGCTCATAATCAAACAAAGTTAAGCAACGGTCACCGTATAATTTTACAAGGGGAATTTTGTGCTCCGACGAGTAGAGAATGTCATAGCATAAAAGATCTGAGTTATGCATCAAACAAACTGTAGACAGAAAACACAACATTTGGGAAGTATACGACAGATCTTCTACACACATTGCAAAGAACATAGGCACATAGCTGGAGACTCAGTTCCTAATATAATATAATATAATATAATATGATATGATATAATATATTATTATCAAAAAAAATTATAAAGTCATGAAGTCTTATTTCTCGAGTGACAATGATCACTTGGACACCCTTGAAATTGCGTCCCGTATGGCATTAACATGAGATTTGACCCTTGTTGTTCTGACTAACTTACATTTGAATGTAAAAGAACATACGTCTAGCTATTTAAGAAAGGAAAAATTAGCACTCATCATCCTTGTCGTTGAAAACATATTTGAACTTGGGCCTTGAAAGAAATTATTGTCCCTCATTCTCCATCTCTTCCTTAGCTTCATCACTCGCTTATCTCCCAAAAATATGTAAAAAGGAAAGGTCATGCACCCGTTAAATACTTAAATATTTACCCCAAATATGCTAAGTATGGTAATAAGAAGTGCATGTTTGGTGGGTGAGTAGAAATGAAAAGGGAGTGAGAGTATAGTTGATGACATTATAATGGTCTTTACATGACAATGTAATTACATTGCAATTGACATGTATCCAACCACCTTATTTCTATTAGTGAAGATCCGATTAACTACACAATACATATTCCTAATTTACTAAATATTGTCGTATCTCATACCCACGTCCCAAAAAAGGATAAACTTATGATAGAGTGACTAGCCCTGAAATGAGTTGGTTTTTGCTAGATTTTTGGGAGGTTTGACGATGAAGGTGACTTTTATTTTTTGGGCTTAAACTGATTTGTTTTTTTTTTTTTCTTGTTATAGTTCCTCTTTTGGTCCTGTTTGACTCATATTTGCAGCATCAACTGTTGCTTACTTCATAATTTCAGCTGAAACACTATAATCTGTCTAACGTCCTCGATATGCCACCACCGCAAGACACACACTGCGACACTGAAATTAACATCCATAGCATTTTCGGCCTTCAAGCTCGAGTGTTACAAATGCATTGTTGTTTCGATTTTATACTAAGTTGTTACCAGGGATAAAAGCATTGCTAGTATGGCCAATTTGTAGGTTGATGACAACTAGAAACCATGTTTTACTTATGAAGAAAGACATGTTTTAAGTTACTCTGTCGTCAGGTTGGCCTTTTCGGAAGGTTTTCAGGCATAAACGTTTATAATGCAGAATGGTGCTTACAATATACTATGGCCAAGGTACAAGGTTCATACGAAATGATTTACATGAACACTAGAATGATGAATGAACCCTGTTGGATTACAAAGTATTGATGCCTTTAAACAAAGTGCTCTTGCCTTAAACTGGAGTTGCGCTGTTTACGGGTTCAACTTCCATCCAATCAAGAACATTGTAGTATATATTACAAGGGTTTTTCTATAGAGTTCCAATTATTAATTCTACCTTTTTCAAGAAAGACAACAATAAATGCTACTAGTTTTTTTTTTCAATTACATTTTTGATGTAATTCTTTACATTTGTTCAATTATGAAAAAATTACTCTCACCAAAAAAGGGTTTAGGGTTGGTAATTTGCGGTGCCGCGGTAGCGGCGCCGGGAAAGACAACCCTGAACCCTTTTCCGTAAACTTTAATTTAGTTTTCTTTTATTAATCACATACCAAACGGGTTTTGTTGGGATGTAGCGTATCGCCACCGAAAAAGTAGTTGTTTGACATTCAATGTCATCATAATTATTGTTGATGGAACAGAGTCGTGCGTGGTTGTTGGCGTCTCCGCCGTGTTGGTGACGATGTTTTTTTGTTTTTTATTTTGGTCACATGAAGCTGTGTTGTAGTTGGGAGAAAGGAGATTAACTAATTGTATTGGTTAATTTGCTATAAAGGGGCATTTAAATTTTGTTGGGAAATGTTGAATTTAATTAATGGCGAAAGTGGCGATTTGCCCCCTACACTTTTACCAATTGTGCAATTGAGCACCTTAACTTCTAATTGAGCAATTCACCACCCTAACTTTTCAATTCGTGCAATTTCACACCTACCTCTATTTTTCAACTAATTTTGTAAAATAATTTTTTTTCCTAAATTCACAAAATATATAAAAAAAAACATTTAAGTATATTATAAAATAACTTTAGCCGTAAAAATACATTACATATTTTAAGTATAAAAATCATAAATTTTGTACATCAAAATCACACAATCCGTATAAACTGATGTACAATATAAAAATAGTATTTTTGTATAAAAAAAAACACTTAAGTATAAAAATCGTAGATTTTGACATAAAACTCATACATTTAAGTATATAAATCATATTTTTGTATTTTTACTGTATAATCTGATGTATTATATTCTTAAAAGATTTTTTTTATATATTTTGAATTTAGGAAAAATATTAATATTGCAAAATTAGTTCAAAAATAGAGGTATGAAATTGCACGAATTGAAAAGTTGAGGTGGTAAATTGCGCAATTACAAGTTAGGGTGTACAATTGCACAATTGGTGAAAGTGTAGGGGGGTAAATCGCCACTTTCGCCTTCAATTAATCATATAAGGTGCTCATAGGCACTCTATAGAAAGACCCATATTACAAAGCCAGATGAGCAAAACAAAAGGAACTAATATAGTGAGCAAAAGATGGGAAAATACATCAGAGGAATTTCGATCATCGGCTGAAAATTGATCATTGAATAATTTTTGTGGCACTTCACAATATATGGTCAAGAAAAGTATCGTGTCATGACAAGAACTTGTAACTTCCTAAATCAATTATATAAACCCTCCTCTTATCCCGGTATTGGAGTATGAGAGCACCCTTCAATCGAATGAATGTGGAACATTGATAAATGAATACAAAAAAAAATGGGGATGTGAAATGAGGCTACATGATACATACTATAGTATCACCCATAGGTAGGTGATTGCCTGCCTGCCTGCCTGATACATATATTCTGCGTAGGAAAAAATCAGAATGCATATCGATAGATGGCATCAGCCACTCCATCTTCGTCGTTGCTGACACCAATCACATTGGCAACACCTTTTGTCTTCTCTGCTCCATTGCTAAGAGCAACTCCGAGTGTTGCCAACTGTAGCATTTCGATGTCGTTTTCCCCATCACCAATGGCCATAACCTAGTAGGAATAAGTGGAAATTAATTCTATGTACCAAGAGTAGAGAAATTTGAAAGCTATAAAAACGACATAATCTAGTGGATGGAAATGTTGTAGTGGTGGTGAACTTATGAAACTAGTAGAGACAATTTAGTTCATATGGAAGAAAGACAGAAAAGTAGAGGCGTATGGTGGCTCAAAGATTCGATAGTTCAAAGCTCGATGACCACAAAGTCCTCAAACAAGAATAATCTTTGCAACTATAGTAGGTTCGCGGACAATAATTTATTATAGCATATACCTCGTTTAGATTGGCTCCCAAATGATCAAGGAGCAGTTTCACACCATTTCCTTTTGAAGTTCCATGGGGAACTATTTCAAGCATGTCAGAGAGAGCTTGAACAACCCTAGCATGATCTCCAGTAGCTTCTGACCAATATGGCCTTAAAATAGTGGATACTTGGTCAGGATTGTCTAAGAATACCAGTTTCTGTTGATTCAAATGCCAGATTAGAAAGAAGGAGAATGCGTGGAAAAAAAATGAGAGAAATCGAGATTCATTGCAAACTCATGTCTTACCTGTACTTCGGCAGCAGCCAACAGGTCCTCAACCGAAGACATTATTTCTGCCTGCGAACGAAGTTTCATTAATAAATCAAGATATTGATCAAAAGAACTTCACATACAACCAAATCTCTTTATGAAAGAATTGCTAGAACTTTTGGCACCTTAGGTTCATGATATACACTATGAAGGGAGTTCACAAGTGGATGATCAAACAAAGTTAAGCAACGGTCACCGCAGAAAGCCACAAGAGGGATTTTGTGCTCCCACGAGTAGAGGAATGCCTGTAGTATAAAACATTTAAGTTAAGCATTTCTTACGGTCTCAAACGATCAATAGACAGAAAAAACACATCTAGTAAGTTTACAATAAATATTCTACAGACATTGCTAGCCAATATAAATCATGTCATTAACTATACAAGCAGATCATAGGCACATGGCAGGATATTCAGTTCCATCACAAAAACTTCTATCAGATAAGTAGGTGTAGGTCTACTTTGAGACCAGTTTGAACTAATATGCAAAACACATTGCACTTCTTAGCAGATTAGCATGATTCGCGTCCTCTACATTTGCAAATGTTAGGGAGTTAAGTTACAGGACCACTTGCCTCAGGTTAATTGGCAAGTGTGTCGGTGAGTAGATGTGCTCAGGACCTTTGATGGTATTACACAGTTTACACTTGGAGTCTGGGTGGAAGCAACAAAAAAGAAAGCTGCCAAAGTACACCATTGTTGCCACCTTTTTCTAGGAATCTGGGTGCAGCTGGATGAGATAGCATCCTTAGGGCAAAAGCTTGGGATTCATCAGAAGATGTTACAAGATGGAAGTGGGCCCTTATATAAAACTTTACTATGGATGAGTCCTTGTCCTTAGGCACTTTTTTAAAGTATACTACGTATGTGATAGCAGCCACCAGGTATAATTAAATTTATGTAATGCCATTTCTTTCAGGCTCAACTGATCATACTAAGAGAACTAGGGAAGTGCATGTCCTTATGTTAAGGTTCCTAACTTGACAACCCACCGCCAGCGGGGAAAAAAAGAACTGTGATAGGCTAATAGCAGGCATAAATGCATAATCACATTTATACAATGCCATTTCTTTCAGGCTTAATCGATCATACAAAGAGAAGTGCATAGCTGTATCTGCAGACACAGAATACTAGATTAGTGTACATCTTGTCGCCCCACACTACTCAAAGTCAACCCCAAGCCTACGCCCAGTAAGGACAACATTCCAACAGCCACCAATAGCCCAAAGTAGCCAGACATAAAGGCAAGAGTATTACTTCATTTCATATGTTTGAAACAGAAACAGCCTTTCACTGTAAGGCATAAACGTAACATGAGCAGGGAATAACAAGTGATCTGCCTTCTTAAAGAAAGCATGCTGAAGATTCCATCCACATCCAGTTAGCAAACAGAGGAATTTCGAACAGCAAACATAGCCAAGCAGGAGGAGGGGTAAAGGAGGCAAAAAATTCATTTTCCAAGTTCTAATATATGTTCAAAGTTCAGATACAACAACAACATCCAAGCCTTAGTCCCAAAATGATTTGGGATCAGCTAACATGAATCACCATGTGTAACAGTCATACGCAGGCCATAAAAGTTAAAAGGTAGGGTGTTACAGGTTTAAAAAGTGGTGAAAACACGTTTAGCAAGAGTTTTCAAATCCAGAAAAAGAGTAAGAACGCAAGTAAACAAAAAGTGTGGATATCAAACAAGTGAAAAATGTGTGAAAGTCTTCACATAGGTAAGAAAAAAGGTTTGGTAAAAGATAGAAATAATCTAGTAAGAATATATAAGCTAAACTTCAAACAAAGCACATACCTCCCGCGAAACTTTTTGATCTAAACTCCTCCTGAAAATTTCCCGGCCTTGTTGCCCATATACAATTAAGCCCTATGTACAAGTAAAATGTAAGTTAGAAAGTTATCTTTAAGCAACAGGGTTACAATCTTTCGCAAGGCAGATAAAGATATTGTACTCTTTTTTGTTTTCAGACAAGCACATATGAGAACACATAAATTAGTACATCTCCCAGTTAGATTCAAGCTTAAGCTTACATACCTTTGCAGGGCTTTTATCATCAACACTTCAGCATGTTTGGTAGAGAGGAATTGAACGGAAAGAATTGGAAGGAAGAGAAAGGAACGGAAAAGAAAAGAAGAGAAAGGAAAGGAACTACGATTTCCTTTGGTTCACCTTTTCAAATTTGGGAGGAATTGGAAGGAAAGTGGGTGTTTTTATGTTGTATATTGGCTTTCTGTCCAATTCCGCCCGTTTTGGGAGTAAAAGGAAATGACAGTTTAATGAAGGATCATTTCCTTCCATTTCCTTTCTTTTCCTTCCACTTCCCATGTATCTTCATAAACCAAACGTAGGAAAGCTGTAAAATCTATTTCCTTTCCTTTACTTTCCGTCCAATTCATCTCTACCAAACATGCTGTAATGACCTGAGGATTATCCATCCCCCGCGTAGATTTTAACAGCTCTCTAGTTTTATCAAGATTAAATAATTTCAACAAATGTATTAGGTCAGTTGTCAAGATTAGGGCAGTGTGGGACACAGATATGACACAGATATGACATAGGGTGGGCAGATGATCAGCCCTGCAACAGGACAGCGTTTCTGAGCTAGGGCTAAACGTATCCAACTTTGGTTCATGCACAACTAATTTATGCACAGAATAAAACGAAAGAAAACAACAATTTGCAGCTATAAAATGAAGTCGCCAAGTGGCCTTCCTGATGTCTGATTGTATTAAGTCTGGCACTAGAGCGAAACTAAAAAGTCACAACAAAAGTAAACTATAAGAAAGGTGGAGCAAATTCTACAAAGAGACTTTCATACAGTCAAATTGAAACACTAACTAGTGAGCATTGAGGATGCATGTAACTCAAATGTGGAAGTTTATATATTAATAACCTCATGGACACCAACAAAATCATTTATCACAAGTTCACAACTTTGAAAGCATATGAACTTTCAGACAGTTCATGCATTTCCAAACTCTCATCATCTCTCTACCTCAGTTGACTAAAATCCCACCGCCTTGCACAGCACAAACAATTACTATCATAGGGGCAAGGACAAAGTGATCAAGCCAGTCGAGGGAAAAAAAAAAAGCGAAAGCAGCATATCAGCCCAAAATACAGGGAGTTTGTTGTGCAGGATGATGTAATAATTTTTCCGTCAAGATTGTTACTACTGGACACATCCAAAGTCCACACATAAATCAGATGCAAAACTAGACGCTCTATCTCTGAGAAGTCGTCAAGGCAAGCATCAAGGATTGATTGAAATGGCTATGCAATTATCCATAGAGCTGTTTTACTATGTTATGTCACAGAAGGATCTCCACTAATGACAGAGAAAGACCATAAATGCAAAGAACATTTGACAACTTCACACAAGTTCTACAAGTGACTATAGATTATTTGAGCAAGATTTGAGTGGTACCTGCAAGAAAACACCAGGACATGATTCAGAGAGTAGACCGTCTATTCCCACCAAGTCAACAGTCTTCAATATGTTTATGGCACCAGAGCGAGCCTACATGCATCGAAACACATCACATAGGTTAGGCTACAACTAGAGATTATACACAACAAGTATAGAGCACCTCTCATTTATCTAATGCCAAGTCCCCGGGTGGCTAGAAAGAATAGGCATGGTAGATATGGAGCCTGGAGGAATGTGGTATAAATGTATAATAACCTTAAGAGACACCAGAGAAGCCACAAAAAATACTTAAGAAAGATATAAAGTCATGCAATCTCACTTTTCCAGTCGCAATGATCACTTGGACACCCCTTGACATTGCCTCTCTTATGGCATTAACATTTGCTGAAGAGACTTGACCCTTGGTGTTCAACAGAGTACCTTACATTTGAATGTAAAAGAACAAATTTCAGCCACTGTTAGCAGTAAGAAATGAAAGTTGTGGAATTACTGCTGAATACTCACCATCCATGTCGCAAAAGATATATTTGAACTTGGGCCTGTAAAACCGGAGACTGCCTTCTTTTTTCCTGTCTTTTAGTAATGACCATGTAAGATTCTAACAATGCAAATGCAAACATGTTCAAAACAAATGAGGTATAAGTTCTATTCAGACTGCTGATATGCTTTTCATTCTGCAATAAAATTATGAGTAGAAAAATATTACCATCAGTACCAGGATATTTAACAAGACTGCCACCATTTTCCGCATCATAAGCACTTTTAATAAGCCCTTTCCCTTTCCAGTCTAGATTCTTTAAAAGAAGTTCTTCCTCCTTCTCCATCTCTTCCTCAGCTTCCTCACTAATCTCATGATCGAAACCCAAAAGATGTAAGAGTCCATGGACCTGAAATAGGTTGAGTTAACAATGTAAAGTGCTGTCACAAGAAGTGTATGTTTGGTTGGTGATCCCCAGTCGGATCCCATTTAGTACAAAGACACGCAGAAAATGGAGTGAGGGGGGTCAAGGGGGAGACTGTAGTTAATCACATCTATTGTTGTAATAATGTAATGCTGTTTACATGACTTTATTGGAATATAGGTGGAAACCAACCAGAAGGATGCGTATCTCATCAAGTAGAGAGTGGCCTCGTTCTTCTGCCTGTCTAGCAGCTGTCTCAACAGAAATCACAATGTCACCCAACATAACCTGAAAACAAGAATATGCGAGTCAATTATTCATAAGCTCATTAAGAACTTAGAGTCCACAAGCTATATTTGCTTTTGCTTACAATTGGTAGCTTAAGTTCTGGAATATGTTGGGACATCGAGAGAACATCAGTGGCATGGTCCTCATCCCTCCAGTCTTTGTTCAGAGCCCGAATAAAGAGATCATTACATAATAGTAAGGATAATTCAATGGTCTCAAATCCACTGACATCATTTATAGTGGTATCTCTAGTTTTGTGCTCCGAATCCTTTAGTCCCTCAAATGCCAACTTCATCGCCATCGGAGCATTAAGTCGAAGCATTTCAGCAATGTTCTACAAAAACAATTAGAACCTCAATTTTATAAGTCAAATTAAGGCAGACTATCCAATAAGAGAAACATAAGAAGCTAAGCAATAGAAAACTCAACATTGTTATATGTTCTGATGTGTGAGATAAAAAAAATCATTTTTAACCCTCGTTTGCCTTCCTTTATCCACCATCATTTCTTCATTTTTCCCCTTGTTTTTGGTGTATCGCCCCAATAACAATTACCTTAAGTCTAAGCAACCGCGTAAACTTCTTATCAATGGACTAACACTATTCAGCCTTTCTGTGAGGGTCTAAATACTAGCATTCTAAAAACTAGCATTTCAAATGAGCGTCAAAGACACAATTGGATTGCCTATGCCATTTTATGTGTAAAGAGTATTATCAGAGCATCCAAAGATGCAACCTTGAACATATATGATATATCTGCATACATCCACACAAATTGGAGGCCCGGCCTCATTAGACAAGGTACATCGAAAAAAGATGACCTGACAACCTACAATGCGTAGCCCTTTGCCACTCCAAGATTAATTACTAGCTTAGCAATTCACTGCCCTTAATCAAACATTCCAATTCATCAATAAGCTCATCCACATTATGTAAAACTTTCACAGTCAAATTTCGAATTCACACATAATCAGCTACAATAATCACACATGTCACTATATATTAAACATCAATTCTAATAATCATATAAAAGTGCGAATGCCATACATTCAATACAAAATCACCAGCTAAAGATTAAAGAGAAACGTATAGAACAAGATAAAGTACCAGAATTTCAGGATCATTGGGCAAACCTTCTTCAAGAAGAATCTTCACACTAAGCTCCAACTCCTTTTCTTTCTTCTTCTTATTAAAAGGCTTCCTCACTCTTCTATACCCTCTCTCTCCGCCGCCAAAACCACCGCCACAAACCACCTTCACTCCACTCCACTGCCCTCCATTCCCAAATTCATTCCCTACCCAATTCCCAAAAAGGGATGAGCTTCTGATTGAGTGATTGACCCTGTAATGGGTCGGCGGAATGGAGAGGTAGCGCGGCGTCGGGGATTTTGGCAAGGTGGGGATTAGGGAGAGAGGGGTGGCGCGTGTCATTGCACGCGCCATGGAGTGAGATAGAGATGAGAGTGGGGGTTTGAGGGCACGGCGGAGGTGAGGAGACAATGAGGGGGGCATTCAGGTGGTGTTCGGATGGAGGGAAATGTGTTTGGTTTTGCTGTTTTTTTGAGAGTTTGACAATGACAATGAGAGTGACGATGTTGGGTTTGACTAAGAAGAGTGTTGTTGGAGACTTGAGTTGGGTTTATGGCTCGTGAGTCGTGACTCGTGAGTGAGGTTTAGAAGACATGGTTTGAACTTTGGGTGGTCGGACACACGGATGGTCACACGGAGTGCGATAGGTTGCGATTAACAGTCTCAATTTTGACGTACAATACGAATTTGATTCAGACCTATTAAAAGAGTGTATGGTAATTCGGAATGAATTGAAAATCATTATCTCAATTTTAGGATTTGAAATATTGATATTCAATTTCAGTTATAACATTTCAAAATACAATTTCGCCTTTTCCAATAACCACTTCCACCACATTAACTACCACCCCCGCCACCCTGGTGAATCATAGGCAGTCGACGAGTGGTAAGGGCAATGGAAAGAGAGAAGTAGTCGGGAGGAAGGGATTAAGAAGAGAGAAGGGAGGGAGGGAGGGAGTTGAGAGGTCCGCGCCTTTGATTGGTGGTGTTGCAAGCGGTCGGTGGTCGGCCAACGATGGACAAGATGTTGCGGGTGAGGAGGTGGGAGGAGAGGGAGTGGGCGAGTGGGTAGTAAAGGGTAAGAGGTGAGGAGAGCGAAAATAGTTTTGACTAGAGGATGGGAGAGAGAAGAAGTGGTGATCCATGATTCATGGCAGCATGAGTGGTGGCCAACGGCAGAAGGTGATGGTCGTCAAAGCTTAAGGTGGCAAGTGGGAGGAGAGAGAAAGTTAAGTTGGGGACGAGGGAGAGTAAATAAGTAAGTGTGTGGGAAATGAAATGAGGTGTACTTTGAATGACCGATTCTATTTCTTTCCACTTCCCAAGCACTAGAATAATAAACCAAATTCTGGAATTGAATTGCAATTCCAACTTCCCAATATCCAAAACCAGGGCAAAGAAAATATTTGACCTCCATTTAATTTCGTTAGATTTTGTGAATAACTATAAAAAGTTGAAACCAACAAAAACATGTCTCATTAACTCAATTTACTAGTCAATGAAAGTGATATCTGATGTTCAAATTCATAAGTTGGACGTCTTTTGATTGGAACTTGACACAATACACAATCGTTGTCATGTTGTGGCTGAACTTATTAAAAGGACCCCTCTTTCATTTAGATCTCAAGTTTGCGCTTGAACACTATCTCCCTTATCTTCTTAAGTCATATTGCACCTTGGTAGTGATCAATGTGAGAGTTATCCCCCTATTGTCTCTCGCAATGGCCCAAACTTGGGACGAGATCCCTGGCTCACCACTTTATCTACTATAGGCATAAGGTTTAGGGTTTCGTTTAGGTTATAGATAAAATTAAAAAGGATCACTTTAACTAAACCGAAAAAAAAAATAAGAATGACTAATTGATTAGTCATAAGCCTAAGTCGTCTCCATCTACGTTCACGGGGTAAGGGTTTACACATACTCAGCGCACACACGAAAGATTGTGGGAGTGCGTTTAGGTTAATTGACTCATCAATTTAAACATTATCATGATCTTTATCATACATATCACGTTATCTTGTCAGATAAAGCCACCTTAAAATGGTGATATACGATAAGAAAAATGACCAATTGAGTACTCACAAACTTTAATTCGATTCCAACTACGCTCACCGGATCAGAATCTACACAGAAAGATAGCAATTACGTGTTCGAGAATCGACACCCTCGAATACTCAATGGGTTCAATGAATCAAGATTGTTTTTACATTAAAAAGAAGAGATGAAGTCGAGTCATCACAAAAACATGGTAACGTGTGCCGCCCCTTTGTTTGCCTACTACACTACTAATAACTTTCCACCTCCCCACTAAAACTAAACCAAAACTGCTCCAACCAAACACGCCCTAATTCTCTCTCCTTCTCAATTGGGTCTTTCCTCAAAAATCCCAGATCTTTCTTTCTTTCTTACTTCCTTCTCACACAAGCCTGTCATTTTCCCCTAATTATTTCATCAATTCATCATCATTTCCCCCATTTTCTCTTATACCCTAAATAAAGATTTAATCTTTTATCTTTACTCCAAAAAAAACAAAAAAACCCCCAAAATAATTTTCCCTCTTTTTTTTTTTTTTTTTTTTTTATTTCTGGGCACCCTTTTTTTCCAATTGATTTTCCCTCTTTTTATCTTCTCCCCTTTTCTTCTGGGGAGAGAGAAAAAGGGGAAATGATCTAACTCAAAAAACCCAAAAAAAATGTTTTTTTTTTTTTTAAATTTCAGTTTACATATAATTTATGGAAGTAGTGATTTGATAAAATTCTAAAAAGCTTGAAAATTTGGTAATTTAGGGTTTTATATTGGTTATTTTTGGGTATTAAATTGGTTAATTTTATTGGGAATGGGGGGTGGTGGTGGTCCGGAGCAGGTGGGGAATACTCCGCCGTTGTCGCCGCCGAAAAAGTCGAAGCCGATTTCGGTGGCGGGTCCATCTGAGGCCGATCTTCTGCGGAATGCTGAACTAGAGAAGGTAACTTCTTACTGAAGTTTGTATAAAAGTTGGATCTTTTTGTGTTTTGTGTGGTTTTAGTAAGTTTTGTTTGGTTGGTTTTGTAGTGTTTGCTTGATTCGGGGTTGTATGAGAGTAAGGAAGAAGCTCAGAAGAGAGTGGAGGTGCTTGATCGCATTCACGAGGTAAATTTTTCGGTTTTGGGTTGTTTTACTGCGGTAGATTGTAATCTGTGTTAGTTAATAATCAGTTGATTGTATGTACCGAAAAGCGTAAAGTATGAATCTTTCTGAACAAGCATTTGTTGCTGCAACTTTCGGAAGCTAGATCATGGGTGATTCATGTTTGTTTAGGTGATCTTTATGAAATGGGTGTGTAGTAATAGGGATAGAGGTTGATTGAGTAAGATGGACTAAGCTTTCAGTGTTAGAATTTAGTTTTCGAAGAGCTTATTGATGCATATGAACCCCGTGTTACGTTTAGATCAGTGGACTGTAATTTTCGAGCTTTGATGCTATAGTTGTTGATTTAGTGGTTAGGGTACTGTCAGTTTGCTGTAATATCGTTGAGGGTTTTGTGATTTGGCTTACGGCCAGGCTTTTGCATTGTGGGGTAATGAAGTAAGGGATAATAGGTGTTTAATAATGGATAAGTAATGTATCAAGGTGGTAATTGTTGTGGAGAGGGGGACGAGTATGGGTGAGGTTGGGTTATATTTTCTCTGAAAATGAGGAGAATAGTGATCAGCCCTCTTAATGGGTAGTAGTGTTCTCCTTGATGAGGTAATACTGTAGATATCTCTCTTCACCTTCAATCCTCCACCCTTTTTTGAACACATTCTCCGGTCATGCCCCATTTTATTTGTATAATTTGCCTCTTTAATTTATTACTTTCAACGTGCATGAAAGTAGGATACTATATGGTAATCAAAGTCAAGTCCGATGAATTAGGCTTAACTTTTGGGTTGGGTCGAGTGGCTATCACTCCCTATTCAATCCTTCCCATTTGCTTTTGGACCATAGTTTTAGGTAACTCCACATCGAGTGGACAAAGTGGGGTAGGTTGATAATATGTTCATGTGACTATGAACTGGATGAAACTCATCAAAGAAGGGAATGGGTTGAATTGGATGATTTGAATGAGAAAGAAAAATGGGAAGAATTTGGATGTACTGGACGAGAAAAAGAAATGTGAAAATTCGGATGACATGGAAGAGAAGTAGATGGGAAGAATTGGATGAGATGAAGTACAGTTGACTAGCTATGTCAACTTTGGTCAAGAAAACAGTACATGCTTGTTACAAATGCACTTAGATAGTTTTATGAAATCCTAGCTATGATGAACGTGACTAGATTTGTACCAGATGGATATCACATTGTAACTCAGCTTTTAAGTTATCTGTGGGGAATTTTAATGGTCAAACTCTTCTCTCCACGAAGTCAAACGGGGCTAATTGTTATGACGTATGTTGCTTCCTCTAAACTTCTTTAGATTTTGTACCTTGGCGGAGGAATTTCGGAAACTTTGGGCACTATAGTAAAGGTTCTTAGATGAATTGATGGGACTATTAAAGTTATGACTTCCGGAGAAAGCATTATATTTACAGCATGTTTGGTAGAGAGGAATTGAACGGAAAGAATTGGAAGGAAAAGAAAGGAACGGAAAAGAAAAGAAGAGAAAGGAAAGGAACTACGATTTCCTGTGTTTGCTTCACTTTTTCAAATTTGGGAGGAATTGGAAGGAAAGTGAGTGTTTTTATGTTGTAAGTTGGCTTTCTGTCCAATTCCGCCCGTTTTGGGAGGAAAAGGAAATGACAGTTTAATGAAGGATCATTTCCTTCCAATTCCTTTCTTTTCCTTCCCCTTCCCATGTATCTTCATCAACCAAACGTAGGAAAGTTGTAAAATCTATTTCCTTTCCTTTCCTTTCCATCCAATTCCTCTCTACCAAACATGCTGTTAGGTATCGTTTGGCGATGAGAATGGATGATTGGGCGTGAGAGTGGTGCTTTCTAGGGTATTACAATAACATTTATTCTCCAGAGTTGACTTCCTTTTGATTGTTTGCAACTGAGGATGCCTTCCTTTGCTGCTTCACCTCTTTAGTAACATATTCATATTCTTAGCAAAATTGAAAAAGTGGTGATTATATTTCTTGGTTGGTGGTGAAGATTAAATTTCATATTTGTGGGTCATTACATTGTGGTCATATTATGCCGCCCTTGATTCGGTTCTGGTGATAGGAGCCTTTGACCTAGGCAGAATCATTGCTATTTTAAGTTATGTGATACACATTTATTGAAGCAAGCCGTAGTTTCTATTTATGTATATTATTTTTCGGAGAAGAATTCTTGGAAATCAGAAGATTATACTTCCTAGTCCTTGAATGATTTTTATCTAGGCTAACGGATTTGTGAGATGATTAATCAGCTGATATTAGCAAGTTGAGAGTGAGGAGGGTTCATAAGCTGAAACTGTTTACCATTTAAGTCTGATCAGAATGACTTATTTGTTGCATATCAAAGTAGGATGATAGTGAATAGAATCCGCTCAGGAAATGAATAATGGAGTTTGTTATTAGAGTTGATTGATCTTTCCTACAAAGATCTGGCGATAAGTAAAACTTGGGCAGAGAAAGGAAATTATTAGAGTTGTACCAATTTGCACTCCTGAAAAAGTTTGATATGTATAATTTGGAGTTCGTTGTAAGAGTTGATTGATCTTTCATATGAAGGTATAGAGATGAGTAAAATATGGTTTGAGAATTATTGGGGGTTAGTACCAGTTTGCACTTTGCACTCGTGAAGAACTCTGAGAGGCATAATTACATGAGAGGGGGGCTATGCTTGACTGGGAGAATGCACGGAAAGGCGTACAGTGTACCAGGAACATAACTGGGAAGATGCTGTCTAATAAATTTTTTACCTTGGGGCTTCTCAAAATACTTTTTAAACATTTTTAACTTATTTTGACGACTTTATAAAAATTCCTTTGAAAGTGTTTACATATTTCGAAAAGGTTTACAACGTTTTGAAATTTCATGGCGTACACAAGACGGTTACTAGATGACGATTCATATTAGCCGACCCCAAATCATTTTGGGAATAAGGCTTGGTTGTTGTTGTTGTTGTTGGGCTTCTCAAAATAAAATAACGGTAGAGTACTAGCTTACGGTTTTCCAGCTCGTCTTTTGTGTTAGGGTGTCACCCCGTTGGTGTCTCTTGGATATGAGCTTCACCCCCTTGGTGTCCTGCAATTGATATCCTCTATTACATATCAAAAGATAGTAAAAGCATAAGAAGGGGGGGAGGTGTTCTGCATTTTTTACTTAGGGACTTACCATTTATTACAATGGATGAACTAGCCCGGGTTTGCTGTTTTGCTGGTTTCTGAATTCTGAAGATAAGCGAGACTATTACACTGGTCGTTTTGTAGCATTTGTTACTTGTTTATTGCAGATAATTATACTTTTTGAAAAGCGCTTTTGTTGGAGTGGGCTGAGCACCTTTTTTTTTTGTTCGTTTTGATTATTTACCTTCGTTTTTTTTGTTATCTCTATCTTGAGAAGTAGTAGGAATCAAATTTGGTATCATACCCCACTTTTTGGGAACTGGGGAAGAGATTTACTTTGTTCACCAAGCAGTATTCTTCTCAAGCATTTATATTCTGTTTCCGTCTTTGCTGTTAATTGTGAAATGGGAACGGTATTTAAACAAACAAGGGCTTTATGGTTGCTGTAATTTGTGTTATAGATTGTCAAAGGGTGGGTGAAGCAGCTGACTCGGCAAAGGGGATACACGGATCAAATGGTTGAAGATGCAAATGCTCTCATTTTTACTTTCGGTTCTTATAGACTTGGGGTGAGTTCGACATTATATTTTCCTCAGATTGTTGTTATGCATGAATTAATGTTCGTTCTCGTTTGTTATAAGAAAACAAAGTTTGATGATGTTATTATTAGTATTTGCTATAATTGCTGCTTATTTTGTCATTGAAATAGGGTTTGATATAATCAACAGTTGTGCCTCACTGCTGTACTGCTGTGGGGTTCTATTGTCTTTGTTGGAACTGTGTGCTTGGATCTTGTCTGAACGGTGGTTTTATTATATCTCTCTCAGAGTCTCAGTAGAGGAACTGTATGGTACTTTCAGGGAATCTAGAGAAGCAGGACTGTTTTGCGCCTGCACCTATAGTCGGGTTCTGTTTCTATTTGAAAAGTAAAAATATTATTGAGGCTATCTTTCTCGATGAAATCATGAGAAGGGGAATATGCTAGAGTAGTGTCCAACTACCTCTTCTCCCCTCCCTTCTTTTTGGAATGAAATAAAATTAGATGTGTGTAAAGCTTGAGAGGACAAAGTTACAGAGGTTTCCGATTCATTTGTATTAGTAATAGGGATTCCCTATAAACTACCAGATGCCTTGGCCCAAAGTGCTGCTATTTTGTGTTCTAGTTCCCCCCTCCCTTTTGTGTGGAGTTTTCTAATCGAAGCAACATTATCTTCTTTCCTTTGAGTCTGTGACTAGGAGGGAAAATTTAACACTATTTTGCGTGCTAAATTGTTCTTGCTTTCATGTGCATTGAGCTCTTAATGCAATCAATTTTGTCATAAAGATATAGAAATAGTTGCATTGGATGCTGTGTCATTATGAACCTTGTCTTTCCAAGGGGCTGAATGTCAAGAAAAGTGTTAAAAGGCTTTTACGGTCTGAAAGATGTTAAGCATCCAGATAGTGTGCCATATTGGGTTCTTGGGTATTTAGAAGACTTCATTAAAAACTTCTTCTGGTTCTTGACTTTCTTGTGTAACCTTTTTAATTTTTTTTGCTGTTGGTTAGTTGGAGCATGTGGGTTCATGTTTGTATGATATTATTTCATAACAGGTGTGGGTAGAACATGGTTTGCATTTCTTGAGTTTTAGGTGACTAGTAGTGCATGACAACTGGTTGGAAGTATGATGTCCAGAAATAAATCTTTGTGAGCCTAGCTCTCCTTTGATCATTTGCTTTTGTTTCCAAATATGGAGGATTAAGTGGCATCTGGGGATGCCTCTTTCTCATATGAGCTTAATCGTCAAAATGGGGATTAGACTGGACTGGAAATCCTCATATCAATCATCTCTTATGTGTACTTAGTAGAGAATATGATGCTCTTTCGTGCAACATCAACTTAATAATTGCTCATAGTAGGAACTCTAGGAAGCTCTTGGATTGAGGCTGTGCTGGAGACTTGGAAGCTTTTTTGTGGGGGTGGGGGGTGGGGGGTGGGGTGTCGTCAGACTTCGGCTGCTTGAGAGATGCTGTCTTAGTTATGGCCTCAGATACAGGGACACCTGTCATCATTTTTACTGGACTAGCAAGTGCTGCCAGAGTAAAGTTATCATTGTTTAGCCCTCTTTGCATCATGGTTTATTTGTAAACCAGACTTTCGAATTGGTTTTGAAGGAACTGAGATTTACATTAAGCTTATTGTTTTAAGAGACACACGGCAATTGAGTGACTGAATTTCTCATTTTGTGATAGATGAGCGACCAAATATCTCATAGTATGACTGTGCCTTGGCTTTTGGGTTGATGAGGTTGGAGATCATGCAAATCTGGTTATTCTTTTGGAACAGGCTGACAAATGTGATTCTGGTTTGATCTTTGAAGACCCATTCTATTGTGTCTGAATTTTTTGGATAAAAGAATTCCTTGGGAGTATTTAAATGGAGCCAAAGACTAACTGTTTTATTATTTATTTATTTTTGGAGTATTTCCATAATAGAATAAAGCAAGAAGACACTTTTGTGAAGTAGGATTTGATCAGTGCGATCGTCGACGCAATATCCGTAAGCAGCCTCTCTTGTTTTCAACATAGGGTTAAGGTTTGCATACATCCGATCCCACCTTGTTGTGGGAGCCTTTGAGGCACTGCTGTTGTTGTATAGAAAATACCTTGGAGTTTCCTTTGCTAGGCTATCATCCAGGACATTTGGGTATTGTGTTTGACGGGGAGTTATTGAAAACTCGGAGGAAAGCCCTCTTGAGTTGGACATTTCCTTCCTTTAACGATTTATAATATGGAAAACTTTCCATGGGGCCAGTTGCTAGTTTCAAGTCAATTGTTTATTTATGTTGATGATATATTCTGCCCCTCTTTCTAGCTGGTAAATGGTTTTATTAGACGAAACATTATTAATCATATTTGCACCTGATGGTGTGGAATGTTGCCTGCAAATGGAAATCCTGCTTCATGTTGGTGGTAGTATTTAGATGGAGGCAATCTGTGAAGCCGTGGTATTGTTATTGGTACCCTTCCTGTTAAAATCCTGTTGGTGTCAGACTGCCAGCTTTAGAGAAACAGAAGTGTTCGAGTTGGACAATGACATTTTTTTTTTTTTTGAAAGAAGACAAGGACAATTGGAGGATGCTGTAAAACCTTTTGATAACCATTTGTTCATTGTTATGTTATTAATTAATAAGGAGTTCTTTTTTGGTGTTCGTTGCTAGCAAAGGTATTTTTGCCATTGCTGTAATGCATGGTTCATAAGACTGCAAAGTACATTTCGTTTGTTCAACTTCTCGTTGTGTAAAAGTCCTTAAGTGCTGTTATGCTGTTGGTTTGTTTATTGGTTTTGTGTAAGATCCATATTTGTGCTCCTCTAGGGGCTGGATTGTAATAATAAGATGAGACCGCCACTTACCTATGAAGAATCTCTTTGATGAACAGCTGAGTTCCTCTCGAAGTATAAAAGATGTTGCATATGGTGTACTTATAAAGTCCTAATCGTTGCTGTTTTACTAGGGATAATTCCTCTTGAAGTACTATTAAAGTATAAAAGATGTATAGCATTTCAAAGAGCGTCTAAACTAAATTAAAGGTACAGTTGATTTTCAGAACAAGACACTCGCTCTACCACTTAGCTAATAGCCCGTCGTGCTGGCCCCTGGAGGGAGGCCCTTTAGAATTTAGGCTGAGGTGAGACCTTGTTGTAATTATGATTTTAAGGACGATTTTGTTGAGGAAACTCTTTGAGTAATGGTTTTTAGCTATTGTATGGACTCCTTGACCTCTACTACTTTCTCTTCCTGTATTTTTTGGAGGGATTTGATGGTGTCTTTTAATAATGCTTCAATGCAACACATAAATAGGAGATTTCCAGTCTTTGGGAATCACCTTTCCCTTTTTCGCTCACTAGAATTAATTTATCATGAGGTCTTTGGAATTCGGATATGGTTTTGAGCACCTTCTCGGACTAGTGACTTTCAGATCAAGCATCACGAGAAAAGTAGTTATCTAAGCTGTTGATTATCTTGCATGCCACCTCGAAGCCTTTGTACTTTTTCTTTATAGGATTGCAGCGCCTGTGGGTATATCTGTCGTTAGTTTGACTGTTCGTCCTCTCGAAAATACATTTTCTACAGCTTGTTAATTGTGGAGCATAGGAGTTGAGCACACTTCTCAATTATTGTGCTTGGATATTTTGTTATTTCTGTTACTGCTGCCATGAAAGCTTCTCGATGTGAGCTCTACTTTTAAGAACCATTACAGTCCTTGTAAATACGGCTCTATCCCACCCGAACTTGTATGGAATTGTTCTTCTGTGTGAAGCATTGATTACAATACTCCAGTGTGTTTGGAACTTTGTGTATTGCTCTAAATACATCTAACTGATATTTTACATTTTTTTGACAGGTACATGGACCTGGGGCTGACATAGACACTTTGTGTGTTGGGCCTTCTTATATTAACCGTGATGTGAGTTATGTTTCAAATATAAAAATGTGAGGTTCATAATTAATTTATAGAGGCACTTGACATTATGTTTTGTCTTCATCCAGGAAGACTTTTTTTTGATATTACATGATATCCTTGCTGAAATGGAAGAAGTTACAGAGCTTCAACCAGTCCCAGATGCTCATGTCCCTGTGATGAAGTTCAAACTTCAAGGAGTATCGATTGATCTCCTTTACGCAAGCCTTTCGATGTTAATTGTTCCTGATGTAAGCAAATCCTGTCCCCATCATAGTTGTCAGTAATGATGCCCCGTGGTTCATTTTGCCCCCTTCTGTAGGCTGTTATGCTGGTTGTACAAGTTGATGGAGATGGTTCTGTAGTCCATTTGATGTCTGTTGATACTTCTACGTCTTTTGTGTTTGAAGTCTTGAGTGTCTAGACCTACAAGAGCTGTATTGTGTTTCTTTTTCTTGCAACGCAACAATTACTCGTAATCAGCAGCTTTAGACATGTAGAGTTTGTCTTCACCAATCTTTTGATATGCATTTCCTGATTAAAATGGAAGAAATTGGGAGTAAATGACATCTAGGCCCTTCCAATTGAATATGTTAGCTTTTAAGCTTTGGCTGGTGGTAGTGATGTCGTGTGTTTGACAAATGACCATCTCACTGTAATACCCTATTGACTATTGCAGACATTTTTTGGCATTGCCATTTTCCCAACTCAACCTGCTACTTCTTCATCTTTTATATTCTGAATGCACTTGAAAAGCATTCTTGTGATTTTGAGTTATGTTTGTTGGATTCTGTAAAATTCTCATTACTTTCTCTTTGTAGATCATTGCTAGGAGTTGTGTTCCTTGAGCTTTTTTGTAATTTCATATTCAGATATTCTGTTTTGGTGTGACCTGGTTCATTGTAGGACTTGGATATTTCTCAAGGGTCAATACTTTACAATGCTGATGAGCAAACTGTGCGTAGTCTAAATGGATGCCGGGTTGCAGACCAAATTCTCAAGTTGGTTCCAAATGTTGAGGTAAATGTGCTACATTTGCAACATTCTCCTACTTAGGCTTTCAGATTTGGTAATCACCCTGACCCTTTTGCTACTGCTCCAGCACTTTCGGACAACGCTTAGATGTCTCAAGCTATGGGCAAAACGTCGTGGTGTCTATTCAAATGTGTGTAAGATGTTACGCTTTTCGTTGCAGAATTAATTTGTTGCAAAATGATTTCATTTTCGTATATCTATGAATGTAGGTTACAGGGTTCCTTGGTGGGGTGAACTGGGCTCTTTTAGTTGCTAGAGTATGCCAACTTTATCCGAACGCAATTCCTAGCATGTTGGTTTCTCGATTTTTTAGAGTCTACACACAATGGCGTTGGCCTAATCCTGTTATGCTCTGCCCAATCGAAGAAGAGGATCTTGGTTTTCCTGTATGGGATCCTCGTAAAAACCCACGTGATCGTACTCACCATATGCCCATTATCACTCCTGCCTATCCGTGCATGAACTCTAGCTACAATGTTTCAACAAGTACTCTCCGTGTCATGATGGAGCAATTTGAGTACGGCAATAAAGTTTGCCAGGTAATAGCCTATGTATTCTTTTTGCCCTTCGTTTCTTGTATGGCT
This sequence comes from Spergularia bocconei, assembly GCA_963457585.1. Classification (NCBI taxonomy): domain Eukaryota; kingdom Viridiplantae; phylum Streptophyta; class Magnoliopsida; order Caryophyllales; family Caryophyllaceae; genus Spergularia; species Spergularia bocconei. The sequence continues at coordinate 18,012,939 of OY734951.1, forward strand.
TTTTATCTTGGTAACCAAATCATTGTTGTGGTTGTCCAGGATATCGAGCTGAACAAGACCCAATGGAATAGTCTTTTTGAGTCCTATGTTTTTTTTGAGGCATACAAAAATTATCTGCAAGTGGATATTATTGCAGAAGATACTGGTGACTTGTTGGCTTGGAAAGGTTGGGTGGAATCTCGACTTCGACAGCTAACTTTGAAGGTATCCTATATCTTGGAAGAAGTCCATCTATTAGGTTTTGTACCTTGTCAACATTCATCTGTTAAGTGAAGTGAAAAAGTGCAGCCTATGGTGGAAACTTGTGTCCATTGATCATCATTTCTTTTAACCTGCAGATAGAGAGAGATACGTTTGGGATGTTGCAGTGCCATCCTTACCCATATGAGTTTGTAGACACATCTAAGCAGTGTGCCCACACTGCTTACTTCATGGGCTTGCAGCGGAAACAAGGGGTCAAGGTCAAAGAGGGGCAGCAGTTTGATATAAGGGGAACTGTTGATGAATTCAGGCAAGACGTGAACATGTATATGTATTGGAAACCTGGCATGGATATGTATGTATCACATGTTCGCCGGAAGCAGCTCCCTTTATATGTCTTTCCAGAAGGTTATAAACGACATCGAAGACACGTGACTCAGCTGGCTGATAAAATGTGTGATGACACTGAAGGATATAGCTCTGGTTCGGCTGATAGACCTCTCAAAAGGCGTACAGATTCTGAGATGGGGGATCTGACACCATCACGTCTCGAGAAGAAGGCATCTATTAGTCCTCATCGGCTGGAAGCTTTTTCCCCGGAGGTCAGCTCTAGGTTTTACAGTCCATCTCCATTGCGTTCTGGTGAAGTGCTGAGCCAGTCACAAGATTCATTATCCTTGGGGGAGCTCAATGGTGACAAAAGTATAAATTCACATGTTGTGCGTCTAGATAAGAACAATAATGCTGATGCACTGATGAAGCAAGATTCTTCTGATGCATCTAGTATTCCGGTGTTTGACAATGAAACAATCACCGTTGAGGCTTTGCCTATGGATCTCTCTGGTCAGGAGGCATCACATGATATCTGTGATAGAATTAAGGATGCCTGTCTGTCAGGAAAGAATGATGAGAGTATTGGCCTTGAGAATTCTCAGACTGAATCATTCAGGAGAGCGAAGGACCTTATAGAGAGGGCTGCAAAATATGATATTGATGAAACAGTGGCTCACTGTGAGGACGCAGAGGGAGTGAAAAACGGGGTCCAGTTTGAAACCAAAGCTAGCAGCCAGATAGTCGATTGCGAGGTGAGTTAAGTTGAGGAGTTTTGAGTTCAGATAATTGTGGCAGATTGCTGAAAATAGTAAAGATTTGAATTAGTGAGGGAAGGGGCTTTTGCAGGATAATTTATGTGGGACAGATGCAAGTATCCTTTCAGACAATGGACACAGTGGGAGCAGTGTCTTACAAGGTGGATCAAGTGAAGAGATCGAGGTTTGATTCTTTTGTACTTTCTTGATTTACCGGCTAGTTTTGATCTTTACGTGCTTTGGTCGGTTGATTCCTTTCTATGCTTTCTTTCGAGGTGTAAGAGTATGGGTCTTCTGACAGACAAGTAACGCAAAACCATTTCCCTTCCATTTCGGTTTTTTTTTTTTCCCACATCTGATTTATACTTCTCAAGTTATTAGTTTGGTAACCTGCTTCTGTTGATTACTTCATTCTGATACCTTTTTCAAGAATGTCTTCCATCTTATCTTGGTAGGCGTGCAGTAATTTTTGTCATTGTCGAAAGAATGTGTTATTTGTTTGAGCAGTATATACTTCCGACATGCAACTGCTGTCCTGCTATGCCTAGATGTGCGTATTGAAATTTTCTTTTCTCGTCATCTTAGAACCTGACAATGCCTTCTTACTCTTGTAGTCGAGTACTGCTGTCGGCATGGTTATAGAAACTCAAGGTAGAAGTTCTACTACTACACAATTTTGTGCAGAAGCCAGAAACAAGGCATGATGCTGAACTTTTTTTCTTCCTTTTACGAAATCTTTTGACTTGCTATTCTTTGGTTTCCTCCCGGGCATTTTTTTCTGTTTTAGCAGGCTGAAGGGATGTTCAATTGCAAATAATCCAAATGTTTCATTCCGACATACTTGTACAGAGAATCCAGCAGCTTTGGTAAGTGCCACACTTTCACTGCTGGGTTTAACTATAGTTTTCCGGATGCAGTTTGCTCCAACTGGTTGTTCGGGAGCAAGCATAGAAGCAGCAGCATCGTTTTGACTTGGCCATTGCCCGTTGTATGATATTTTTGATTATGGGTATGGTTTAGTTTGTGAAGTTGGAGGAGCAATGGATATGCAGCAGTCTATAGCAGGTTTCAGGCAATTGTTACCTGTTAGCGCCTGTAGCTCTTGGTTGACATGGCACATTTGCACCTTAATGGATATCAGAGCTTTGCCATTTGGTATAGGGAGTATTTTCTTGTGTTTTAGAGAAAAGTAAAGAAAAACGAAAAAAATTAAAAAATTAGAAAAGACAAAAAATTCAACAATCAAGAACTGTTAAGGAAATTCTAAGAGAACTGAGAAGTGTGATTTGCGCGGCATTAGTGCCTATTTGGCTATTTATGTTGATTATATTTCACAAGCCTAGTTTGTAAACATGAGTTGCACTTTGATGTGTATAGAAAGTTTGCTTTGACCTTTAAATCTTCCATAATGTTCGGTTTTTGCCACACCCTTGGGCAGGTCTCGTATGGAGACCACATTTGTTCAACTGGTTTATGGTTTTCATGAATGCTGTGAATTTGTGAAATGGGAATCCAGGTTTGACTCTTGTCTTAGTTGTGCATTAGGTTCGTACCAGTGTAGTTCGGGACTCCCGAGTCCTGGTGTGTTAAACTGTTCGAGACTCCTGTAAAACTGTAAATGACATTGGAATAATGTAACTAAGCAACACCGGAAATCGAATAATGTCTAGATTCACATGTAATTTGGCGCAGTCACACACACTTGTCAGGATAATGTCTGGTGACTTTGTACAGATTACGCAAGTGAGGAGGAAGGTGACTTGGTTTATTGAACTTAGTCTAGTTTACACTGTACAGTGTCAGCAGCAAACGAAGACCAAGAATTGTCTGTGTTGTAGCTTCGGTTTGGACTGGGCGGAGAGTAGTCTCCTGCTACCTTCATATAAATGTATATATTTGTTGTCATCGTAGAGAACTTCCTGTCGTCTCTACCTTTACGTTTGGAACATTAATCCTAAACGCTACCCGTTATTTCCATTTCCATTTGTTAATGCTTAGTTTGATAAAAAGAACGAGAAAAGTTGAAGAGTACGAGAGAAGTTCTATGACTTGGAAGTTACGCCGGTACTTAGTTTGCAAGTGTTGGACTTGGGTACTTATTGAATATACGTCTATACATTGGAAAATAAACTTACTCTTGGCTAGACCTGGCAAAAGTGACCCGAGACCCGAAACCCGACCCGAAAATTTTGACCCGAAACCCGAAATTCACCCGAATTGAAATCACCCGTATTTGGCCCAAACCCGATTACACCCGACCCGAACCCGAATATCACCCGAAGTCAACTAACCCGAAGATGACCCGAACCCGTAATGACCCGAACCGAACTAACCCGGCCCGATTATCACCCGAACCCGAATAGACCCGTTCTAATATGACTAGAACTTTTAAATTTCCCTATACCATATGTCTAACCTTTGGTTAAGTGATACGAACATTCCGCGCAAATCAACTTCATATCGTATAAAGTGAGTATATTATATGGCATAATATTTCTATTCTTTCACTTCTTCACATGAAAGACTACTTAAACAAGTTGATTGAATGTTTTCCCTCTATATTTGGTCAATCGATCGAAAATAAATGTAAATAATACAAATCTAATAATGATTCGTCACGATTTTTCAACAAGACCCGAATTAACCCGACCCGAATTGGCCCGCCCGAATGAACCCGACCCGAACTAACCCGAATAATTTGACCCGTACTCGAAATTAACCCGAAAAGTGGTAGACCCGAAGTGGCCCGAACCCGCCCATACCCGACCCAACCCGAAGTGGCCCGAAATTTACAATGTACCCGAATTGACCCGACCCGAACTGACCCGACCCAAACCCGACCCGAATGACCCGTTTGCCAGGTCAAAATTGTGCAAAATTGTGCAGTGAGACACGCGACTTCTGAGGTTTATGAAATTCCGGATCAGATGGGGAGAGATCATTATCGTCGAGTAAATGTGATTGATATGTCGTCTGAAAATATATGCGAATGTGATGTTACACATTATCTAGACTATGGAGTATAATATTTCAGTAGTCTCAAGGAGCCATGATAATTCTTGTGTGTAGGGTCTGTGTAGCCCTCTTTTCTTGACTTTTGTATGAAGTTGGTTTCAGTTAACATCAATCTTTCGCTCTCCCCCTGATTCTGCAGCGAAAATTGCAGATTATCTTCGCCTCCAGGAATCGGCTTGGGTGTATGTGCTAGGGTTTGGCTCTTCCCGTTCTGTCTCTCCTCACACAAAACACAATGCATGAGAGATCCTGAGATAGGGTATAAGCTCTTTTGCCCGATTTTGATGTACTTCTGAGTGAATGTGAGTAACTGAGTAGGATTCTTGGATCGAAATCTACTAGTAAACGGGGTATTCCCTCTATTCTTTTATGTAAGTTAAATCGAACTATACATTAACAATCTAAAACTATGGAGGGTGTTCTTATTCGTTCTTACGATCTACATACTCTTATGGTACAAGGCAAGATTATATACACCAACTCTAGCTAGCTAACTAGCTCTAATCAAAATGAGCTCCTAGAGTCCTATGATACAGGGCAATGTACCTAAGTCTTAAACCATGCTGAAGTCATCTTCTTCGACAGCCTTCTTGCTGTTCTTACAGCTAGAGATGTAGTATCCACTCCCTAGAAGAGGGGATGCATCGCGTTCACCCCCCTCCTTCGTTCTTCCAGAGCCTTCCAGAGAGCTACATCGCTTAAGAACCTGCAAAACCTCTTTCATTGTAGGCCGAGAGGATGGCAGTGTGCTTGTGCACATCAACCCTAGCTTGAACACATTTGTCATCTCTTCTGAGTAAGCAATGTCTGTCACCTCTTTATCGAGAATGTCTGTAACAGGATGCCCTTCACTGTAATGCTTCCATGCCCATTCTGCAAGGTTCGAGTGCTCGTCTCCAATATGAGGTTCTTTTCCTGTTACAAGCTCTAGGAGTACCACCCCAAAGCTGTAGACATCAATCTTCACATTCACCTTGGTTGTGTAGCAATATTCTGCAACAGAAATTTATAAGCAATTAATTTCAAACTCAGTAACGGTAAAAGATCAGGACTAAAAGAGTAATGTCTGAGATTTTTACCAGGGGCCATGTAACCAAAAGATCCTGCAACTGCAGAAACTGTGTGAGGCTCTCCTCCTGGCTTAGCCAAAATTTTCGCTAGACCGAAATCAGCAATCTTGGCATTAAACTCAGAATCCAGCAAAATGTTACTGGATTTGACATCTCTGTGAACAATAGGAGGTACACAATCATGATGCATATAACACAGTCCTTGTGCAGAACCCATAGCAATCTTCAGTCTTGCAGGCCAATCCAGTAATACATGGTTAATCGTCCCGCTGACTGATGAAACAGGCTCCCTTCTGCTTTCATGGATCCATTTATCCAAGCTCTGATTCTCCATGTACTCATAAACCAGGAGTCTCGAGCCCTCACTCGAAATACAGCAGAGTAACTTCACTATATTGAGATGCCTGATTGTACCAAGTATTTCAATCTCAGCAAGGAACTCTTTCTCCAAATTGCTGCTCATTTTCCTGTTATTCCATATCCTTTTGACAGCAACTGCCCCACCTGACTGGTTCACAGGGATTCGGTACACCTGACCGGACCCTCCTGATCCGATCATGTTATTCTCATTCAAGTTGGCTAGGACTTTCTCTTCTGTAAAATCTAGCCTATGGAATGATGTCAGTTTCCATGTTGCGAGATCCTGGCTGTGCTTTCTACGTCTAATTTCGACAATTAAGTACACTGTGGAGCATGAAGTCACTAGGAAAGCAACAAATGCAAGGACTAGTACCAAAGCAAGGTATTTGGAGGACATACTTTTCGCCCTGTGTCTAAAACTGGAGCATTTTGGTAGGTATGAAATCCCTCCATCAGAACATAAGCCAGTGTTCGCGTAACCAGTCTCATACGCGCTGTTATCAAGCCCAAAAGGGATTGTTCCAGTAAATTTGTTGGATGAAAGGTTGAGTGAACTGAGCTTTAGCTGGCCTAATTCAGGTGGGATTTGTCCGGTAAGCTGATTATTTGACAAATCGAGATAATTTAGGACAGGCAGGGAGCCTAGAACCGGAGGAATTGAGCCGGACAGCTGATTATTAGAGAGGACTAAGCTGTTTAAATTCTGCCATGATATGATTTCTGAAGGAAGCTCACCTGAGAGCTGATTACTACTAAGATCTAGAGAATTAAGCTGCGAAAGGCTAGTTAGCTCCAATGGAATAGTACCTGATATCATGTTGTTGCTAGCTTTCAACACCCCCAAACTACCCCAATCTTTCATACTGACAGGAATTTTACCGGAAAATCTGTTGTTTTCAATCTCTATCATGGTCATATTCCATGCCAGTTTCGCAGGAAGCTGACCAGAAAACTGATTGCTGCTCAGCAGTACAGTTGATAGATTTTCCAAAGTCCATAATCCTGCAGGAACTTCCCCTGACATGCTGTTGTTGTACAGCTCAAATATCAGTAAAGAGTTGCACTGTCCTAAAGAAGTTGGGATTGTTCCATTTAGATAATTGTTGTATGCAGCAACACCCAACAGCGCGCCTCCTGCGCAGAGATGTTCCGGGAGCTGGCCCGTGAATCCGTTATTATCCACCTCGAAGCCCTCCAGCTTTGAGTGCAGGCCTATGTCTTTAGGAAGTGTACCTGATAACCTGTTATTGAACACTGTGAGTCGTAACAATGAAGGCAGTTGGCCTATACTTGATGGCAAAGTTCCACTGAATTGGTTGTCAAACAATGCCAATGTTTCCAACTTTTGTAACTTTCCAATGTCATCAGGTATGGGTCCTGTCATGTTGTTCATCGAAACATCGAAATCGATCAAGTTTAAGGCCTCGATCGAGCTTGGAATTCTCCCAGACAATCTGTTTTTGAACAAGTACACATATGTTAAGTTCTTTAGTAAGAATAAATTACTTGGTATTTCACCCACCAAGTTATTTGCCACCAAGTCTAAGTGCTCCAAACTTGATAAATTATTAAAACTTTGTGGGATTGTCCCAATTAAGTTGCACTGTCTCATCCAAAAGAGCCTCAAACTCTGAAGATTCCCAAATTCTTTGGGAAGATTCATGGGAGAAAATGGGTTGAATGCCAAAGTTAGCTCTTCAAGGCTCTCCAACTGTCCCAACTCAGAAGGGAATGTTCCATTGAACAGATTGCTCTCCAAATGTAAGGTCATCAACCCTTTGAGTTGACCTAATGAACTTGGGATATCACCAGTGAAATTGTTACCACTAAGATCAAGGTGTTGAAGATGAGCAGAAAGTTTATTTATGTCATTTGGTAAAAACCCAACAAAGTAATTTTGAGAAAGATTTAAACTTTGTAACTTGGTACACTTGTATAAAAATGTAGGGAATTCTCCTGGTATGCTATTGTTCCCAACATCAAGAGTGGTTAAACTCTTGAGATCACAAACAGATGGTGGGATTTCGCCATTGAGGTCTCGGCTTCCTAGTAATAACCCGGTGACCGCCTCGCCACTGGCGCATTGGACTCCTGGCCAAAGGCAAGGAGAGGTGGTGGAATTCCATGATTGCATGGGTGGTTGACTGTTCCATTGCTTCTTTATGTTCAATAGAATTGCTTGATCAGAAGCCGTGTGAAATTACCAAAAAGGGTAGGGAGGTGATGAGGAGTGTGAGCAATGGGAGGAGGATATTGGGGGGTAGTATGGACATTTTGTATGTGGGTTTTGGATAGTGTTTGTGTTCAATTTACTTGGTTTGCTCAGTTCCAAGAAAATGAAGGCAGAAGAAGTGGGAAACAAACATGGAGATGGAGGGAAATGTTATTCAACTGTCTTTTGTGTTCAGATTTGGTGTGCTTTGGATTTCTATTAATAAAATGGCATTTAGTGGGTTGGAGAAATTACCACTTGACAATAGTTTAATTACTAAACTGCCATTGAAAATGATTGAAAGAAAATATGAAGACTAAACATTTCACCTTTTTTTTTTCCTCTCTCTTATTGGTGGTGGTATGCCTTCCACAATGTCGGGTTCATGAATCATGGTATTTGAACAGAAAAGTTTCACTAAATGTTCTTGTTGCTGTTATGAAATGCAATACTTGAAATTTTATTGGATATCTGATGGATACTAGACCGAAAATATCTAAAGATAAATACGTGTTTCGTATAGTGCTCTATGTCATATTACGTTTTAAACATCGAACGAGAAACAAGTGTCAGTTGACATTCGCATGTCGTAATTGCAATTTGTAATAAGCATTTCTCAAATCATTTTCATACACTATGCGTTAAATAATTAGTTCTGCAAGTAAAAAACAACCGACTTAATAATTTGGATACGATTTATGAATAACATACGGAGTATATACGGTAATTGTTAGAAAAAGTTCTGTCTCACATCCAAATTGATAGCGTCAACCACCTAAAACAATTGGGAGAAGATAGTTTACAATGGAGAGAAAAATTATGACAATGAGCCAATGACTATCGACACTCCACAATGGACTTTTTGTATTCCCACTAATTTATTTTACCTCAAAGGAAAATAGAATTAGTGGTAGTGTTAGAGCACTCTCATGGAGTGTAAATAGTTTTTTTTTTCCAAAATTATATGCATGTCTAATGGTGAGACCTAATTAATAAGCATTATCCTACCACTAATGGTGAGACCTAATTAGTAACATTTCTTTTGGGAAATTAAATAAACAGAGGTGTCATGTGCCATTGATTTAGGAGAACTTCATTGTTTTATATTACATGTAACTTCGTAGGGATGAGTTGTCTTGATCAATAATGACGGTTAACTATAACGTCTAGAACGAGTGAAGTCTGTTTTTAATTAATTTAAGCAATTACTTATCAAGATTATTTCTTAAATCTAGTAATCCGAGGGTGATAGCAGATTGAAATATTGCACCTACATTATTATACGAAATAGTCCATATCTTAACTATTGCGAAAGGTATTGATGGCCAATATCATTTGTCAATACTTGAAAACGAAGTCGGAAATTTCTTCTAGCAACTAGCTAGGATAATTTGTACATGTGCATGATGTATGTCAATTGTGGAATGTGGACTATCAAAAAGGCGGATTTAGTAGGATACGTGTTACAACCTATATATCCGCTAAAGTGGAATACTATATTATTTTTGATTTGGATTCCACAAAAGGAAAAGAAGTAAGGAAACACGAGTTGTAATGAAACATTGATAAGGCACAAATATGCAATTAATCACTTTTTCACATTTTATTGAGAGATTCCGTTCCAACGTTACTTAAAAGATGTTAGCAAAGTAAAGAAGCCAAGTTTTTAATGCATCACTCTATTTCTATCCGTTCACAACTTCATATCTATAGAAGACTATTTTACCCAAGACGAATCTTAAGACAAGTGACACTAATTGTGCCATTGTGGGAAATTGTTTTGGGAGGTTATCTTATTTGGGTTATCATGGACTCATACTCAATCTTTTTAGATGATTGTTAAATCAGCTGGTTAAGCTATATAAGAAGTGTTAGTCATAGAAACGAGGGTCTCAAAACTTTTCATCCAACCACATACGACAATTATGCACCCATTGTAGTACTCAAAATTAAATTGAAGACTTTAAAATCGTCGAACTAACTTTCTACCATTAAAGTTTAGACTATGTACTAAGCCATACTTGATGCCATATTATGCAACATTACGATATATAAAGATTATCGACCTTTACTTGAATATGACAAAAGTTCGAGAAAGAAATGATGGAATAAACAAACCCGTGGGTTACCCACCCAATTAACCAAACTTAACACGACGACTTGGAAAAATTAGTTGACTGGGAGAGTTTACTTTAAGCATCCCGCACGTTGGTTCATATATTACGCAGGCCCCACCTTCTAGAAGAGGTGGCTGTGTGAACATCTTGACTTTTATTAAATGGCGTCAAACTTTGAATACAGCAAGGGTAATTTCGTATTTTCGTTGAAAGTTATATATGAGCAACTTTGCTAGACTAGTCAAACTAGTGCTTAACTGCGTCATTGCTAACATAGGGTCATCTTAACAAATTTTAAAAGGGTCCGATGTTTTTTATTTTATCTGTATTCCGTAATTTGTAGGCCTTAGTTCTCGTTTAATTCAACTTAACAAATAGTGAATTCAAATCAGATTAAATCAGATTAATTTCATTCGAATTAACAAATTAAAAGTATATCTGTTAAACAGCTGAAAGTCAGACATAAACCTAACAGTGAGACTCTTGAAAAGGGCCATCATTAGAAACAAACCCCCAAACTTTACCGTTACAAGCTAAAGTTTCCCAATATAGTTGTTTGTTGTTAAAATTAATCTAGAAAAATCTAGTCATAATCAAGTTTAAGTAGAACCTAGAATAGTCTAGAGTAATCCCCTACAAACTATAAGTAACAAGTGTCTAGAAAAGTCTAGGACAATCATGTTGGAACTATGGTTCTAGACTTATCCATTGTAACAATATAAATAGCACTTGTGTGCTTTGTGATGTAACAATCAACAATCAAACAAGATCAATCAACAACAACATTCAAGCATCAATATCATCCACTCCATTTCTCACTCTCTCCTCCCAACAATATATCAAACAAATTACTAACAGTGGTATCAGAGCCGGTGTTAGCCAAGGCCTCCAACGAAAAATCAAATCCAATAAGCATTCCAAATCCCAAATAAATCTCATACAGAATGACAACAATCAATTACCCTCAAGTTAATTGGGTACCAACATTCAAAGGCGAAAGATACGACCTTTGGAGTGTTCAAATGAAATCAATATTCATTTCACAAGGCCTTTGGGATTTAGTACAAAATGGGTATGATATGCCCAAAGATGTTGTTGAACAGGAGTCATGGAGTGATGCAAAGAAAACACTTTATGCCGAAAATCAAAGAAGGGATCACTATGCCCTATCTTTGATCTATCGAGCCTTGGATGAGATCGTACTACCACACGTAACATCCGCTACAACGGCTACGGAGGCTTGGAAGATCCTGCAAAATTCTTACAAGGGCTCTGGAAAGGTAATTACCGTTAAACTCCAAACTCTTTGGAAAGAATTTGAAAATATCTCAATGTCGGAAGATGAAACAGTTGAAGCATTCTCTAATCGTGTCACAAATATAATTAACCAAATTCGATCATATGGTGATACAATTGAAGATGCCAAAATTTCACCAAAAATATTGAGAAGTCTTCCGAGAAAATTTGATCATGTGGTGGCTGCTATAGAAGAATCAAAAAATATAAAAGAGTTGACTATGGTTGATCTAATGAGTTCTCTCCAAGCACATGAAGAGAGAATGAAAAGATTTGAAGAGCCTCCACTAGAACAAGCTTTCCAGGCTAGATTAAAATTTAACGGTAAAAATTCAAATTACCACGGTAAAAATTTCCAACAAAGAAAAGGCAATTCAAGTAACCGTGGTAGGGGGAGAGAATCTTACAATAACAAGGGGAGCCGAGGTAATAATCAATCAGGGCCATATTGTAACTTGTGCAAGAAAGGTGGTCATGATACTAATAATTGTCGGTTTAAATGCAAAAGGTGTAAAAGACATACACATTTTGAGAAAGATTGTTGGTTCCGACAAAAAGATGAGGCAAATTTCACCGAAAAAGAAGAACCTGAGGGACAATTATTTTATTCTTGTCTAAACACCCAACACCAATCCACTGACATTTGGTATTTGGATAGTGGATGTTCAAACCATATGACTGGCAATAAAGATTCATTTGTCAGTCTAAATGAAAATGTGAAATCTCAAATCACTCTTGGTGATGGGAGAAGCCAAGATGTTGCAGGCAAAGGGACTATTGCTGTCAAAACAAAAGACGGTTCATCTAAACACATCCATGATGTTCTCTATGTCCCAGGCCTAGCACAAAATCTACTAAGTGTTGGGCAATTAATCCAAAAAGGATATTTGGTGAAATTTGATAATAATAAATGCCTCATCTATGACAAGAAAAACGGTCAATTGATCGCCTCGATACAAATGGCCCAAAATAAAATCTTCCCATTAAGAATGATGGTGGAGAAGAATTTGGCTCTCAGTTGTATTGAGGATGAATCTACATTATGGCATTTGAGATTTGGGCATCTCAATTTTAACAGTTTGAAACTGTTAAAACAAAAAGAAATGGTTATCGGTCTCCCTACAATCAAAACTGAAAAGAAAATATGTGAGGGCTGTATATATGGCAAAATGCATAGACTGCCATTTAAAACATCAACTTGGAGGGCAAAAGCTCCATCGGAGTTGGTTCATGCAGATGTTTGGGGACCAACGAGAAAACCGTCATTTGGTGGTAAACGATACTTTCTGTTATTTGTCGATGATTACTCCCGCATGATGTGGGTGTATTTCATGAGACAAAAATCAGAAGTATTTTATCATTTTCAACAATTCAAAGCCCTCACAGAAAAACAAAGTGGGCATTCTATAAAAGTTTTGAGAACAGATCGTGGGGGAGAATTCAGAAGCAATGAATTCAATGCTTATTGCAAAAGGCATGGAATCAAAAGAGAATTGACAGTACGGCGCACTCCTCAACAAAATGGTGTTGCCGAAAGGAAAAACAGAACAATCGCGGAGATGGCCCGTAGTATGATGAAAGGCAAAAACCTGCCTAATCATTTTTGGGCAGAGGCTGTGCATACAGGTATATATCTCCTAAACAGATCTCCCACAAAAGCTGTATGGGGTTCTACTCCATACGAAATGTGGCACAAAAGAAAGCCAAATGTCGAGCACCTTAAAATTTTCGGGTGCATCGCATATGCCCACATCCCGAAAGAAAATCGGGAAAAATTGGATGAAAAAGGAGAAAAATGCATCTTCATCGGATACAGTGATGAATCAAAAGGCTACCGTCTATATAATCCGGTATCCAAAAAACTTGTTATATCAAGAGATGTGATTTTCGATGAAGCTGCAAAATGGAGGTGTCAAGAAGATAAGCAACAACACTCACGGGAACCAGATTACCTTCCCTTGACCCATTCTGAAACACTTCAAAACACTCAACCAGAAACACAAGAATATACACCTCCAACAAGTCCTAGAACTCCACAAACTCCAAACTCACAAAGCCCACAAAACTCTTCTCCAATAAACCAAAGAAGATCACCAAGCCCAGTTAGACCTCAGCCAGTTCCAGTTCGACAATCAGTTCGAGAACGGCGACCTCCAGTTTGGACAAAGGACTATCACTGTGGCTAAGCTATCATGGCACTCATAGCCAGTGAGCCACAAAACTATCAGGAGGCGGCAAAAGAAGAAAAATGGATTGAGGCAATGTCTACTGAGATTGAAATGATCGAGAAAAATAAGACATGGGAGCTTGTGGATAAACCAGAAAACAAAGAAATCATTGGCCTAAAGTGGGTCTACAAGATCAAATACAATGAAGATGGCTCCATCCAGAAATACAAGGCACGTCTAGTTGCCAAGGGATACTCACAACAACCAGGCATCGATTTCAATGAAACACTTGCCCCTGTTGTCCGCATGGAGACAATCAGGTTAGTTCTAGCTCTTGCCGCTCAATTTAAGTTACCGATATTTCAATTAGATGTGAAATCTGCATTCTTAAACGGCGAGCTAGAGGAAGAGGTCTATGTGGAGCAACCACAAGGCTTCATAGTTGAAGGCGAAGAAAAGAAGGTCTATCGCCTCAAGAAAGCATTATATGGGCTAAAACAAGCCCCACGAGCCTGGAACAGCAAGATTGATGGATATCTCCTACACAATGGGTTCATAAAAAGCCCAAGTGAGCCATCACTGTATGTCAAGACCCAAGGCCAACATGATTTTCTCATTCTATGCTTGTACGTGGATGATCTCATCTACACAAGCACTAATCCAAAGATGGTCGAAGATTTCAAGAAGGTGATGATGTCAAAGTTCGAGATGACCGACCTTGGACCGATGAAATATTTTCTTGGCATGCAAGTAAAGCAAAGTCCTGGTCGTATATTTCTATCACAAGAGAAATATGCAGAAGATCTATTGAAGAAATTCAACGTGATCGATTGCAAGCCGGTGACCACACCTATGACCACGAGTGAGAAATTATCCAAAAACGATGGTCAAGAGAAGGTTGATGAGTCAGTATACCGAAGTTTGGTTGGGTCATTGATATACCTCACCAACACAAGGCCAGACATCGTCAATGCAGTCAGCATCGTATCCAGGTTCATGAGCGAATCTAGTAAGGCACATTTTGCAGCAGCAAAGAGAATTCTCAGATATATCAAAGGAACGAAGAACTATGGTATTATGTATGAGACAGAAGAAGACAACAACCTCACAGGCTTTACAGATAGCGATTGGGCTGGAAGTGTCGATGACCGAAAGAGTACAAGTGGATACATTTTCAAGTTGGGATCCAAAGTAATCTCATGGTCGTCCAAAAAGCAAGCAACGGTTGCGCTATCATCGGCTGAAGCTGAATACGTGGCAGCAACAAGTGCAGCATGTGAAGCTATATGGCTAAGAAGAATTCTAGGCGATCTACATCAGTCTTCTATTGGTCCAACTACCATATATTGTGATAACATGTCTGCTATCGCAATGACGAAGAATCCAGTATTCCACAGTCGTACGAAGCATATCGAGATACGGCACCACTTCATACGAGAGCTCGTGGAGAAGCAAGAGATCGAGTTACAATTTTGCAAGACGGGGGAGCAACTAGCAGATATATTCACAAAGGCAATTCCGGCAGATAAGTTCTTACAATTCAGACACCAACTCGGAGTTCAAGATTTTTCAGATTAGGGGGAGTGTTAAAATTAATCTAGAAAAATCTAGTCATAATCAAGTTTAAGTAGAACCTAGAATAGTCTAGAGTAATCCCCTACAAACTATAAGTAACAAGTGTCTAGAAAAGTCTAGGACAATCATGTTGGAACTATGGTTCTAGACTTATCCATTGTAACAATATAAATAGCACTTGTGTGCTTTGTGATGTAACAATCAACAATCAAACAAGATCAATCAACAACAACATTCAAGCATCAATATCATCCACTCCATTTCTCACTCTCTCCTCCCAACAATATATCAAACAAATTACTAACATTTGTCTTGTTATCCCCTTCATTTGGAAATTGAAAAGACTTTCAAACTTAGGTCCCGTTAGATAGTAATGCGTCTTATAGATATGATTTGATTGTTTTCGATCTGATGTGATCTAATTTGAATGAATTTGGTTTGATTTGATCTCATCAATCTGTTGAAAATTTTACTAGTATTTTGACAAATTGTCGAAATATCGGTAAATTTGATTCATTATTGTACGACAATACAAGTTAGACAATAGGGTAAATTGATGATGATGCTCATATATATCGTTAATTTGATTTTAGAAACAGCCTTTTGCAGCTCGGGACAACTGTTTTATTTATTTATAGCAATTAACCAGACTCAATCTTGGATAACACATTTGCTCCTTTCAAGTCGCCAGTCTTAGGCAGTGGATACTACTTTTATAGGCAAGTTAATCTGTCCATCGTAGTCGATACTCAATACGTAGCCTAATCGAACTTACTTGACACAGAGTATTGAGAGTTTGAGACCGCATAGAGACACACTAGGCCTCTAACGTAACGTTTATCGATCAACTCATCCAATTGTTTTTGTGACTTGCATCTCCAGTGGTGTCATCCTATGTGGTGCCTTAGTTCATCTACAGCAGACTCGTCAACGACCAGCAGCTCAAAATTTATACTCCGTATTTGTTTCGTGTCAAAATTCTGGAACATTAACCCAACCCATTTAGTCAATCATATTAGACGTGTTGACCTGCTAATATCTCAACTAATTATTGCGTTATTATTTTGTAATGAGAATGAGGATAATGATGAACGGAACCTTTGCAGATTATTGCACCATTTTGAAAACCAGTACATACATTAATATATCAAAATCATACGCCTGACGACTTACGAGTGGGTCACATATTCTTTTTTAAGATCGTTCACATAACCATATTACATGCATTATGCATTTTGACTTGTATAACACATACACACACCACCTTCGGTGGGTGCAAACTATAAATCAAACTTTGTATTGAAAGGGCTTCGAGGTTCGAAGAGATTCACCAACACCCTGGATTGAGCCACAAGCAGCGGCCAACGAGACGAGCAAACAAACCACGCTAAGAAGCTGCAACATGAACCACCTTATAGACCGTCTTTTGATGTTCTTTTGGGCTATGTACATCTCTATAGGGAAGTAGACAGTTAACGGCCAAAACCCGATTGATCCAAGTAACGCGATAATGTCATTGAAGAAGGGCATTGCCATAGCCAGTACTGTTGTCACGGCCACAAAAATGGTTCGTCCTGTTAGCCTCAGTTTGTTCAGGGTGAATAGAGTTTTGTTGCCTATTCTGATGGGGTACTCTGCCTTGACAAACATCGAGTCGGGCCATTGGTTTCGAGCCCCTGTCTCCATGATGCTAAATACTGGCTGAGCTAACACCTGACACATCACAGAAAGAGCTCATTGCCTTGGCTTTGGTTCTAGCTTAGCAAATAATGTAAATTCAATTTGTTCTGTTTTGTTTGTGAAATGAATGTAATGTCATACCTGATATGCTCCAACTAAGTGGATGACAATGAAGATGTTTGCCAAGTCTACCAACCAGTATGGCTCGTAAAACCCGAAGCCAGTTAACATGTTTCCTGGCGCGCTATTCCCAAATGCAGCATAGCCTAAGCAGCCACATAACATGTAGAATGCTGTGGTTGTGAACACTGCTATTGTATTAGCCTTCTTCATCACCTTATTCTCCGCTGGTGGTGCTGATTTTAGCGTGTCCTGAGTTGATTTCATCCGCAAAGGCTCAGAACTCGATTTCACGATCAACATCAAGATTTTGCACCCAAAACTTATATGATCATAGGACAAAATTAACAGTTACCTGAATCTCTACTAGGACTTGAGCAAAACTGTACGCGAATGCTATGTCACCAAGTGCTCTGAACACGGTCCATATTTTACCAGCAGCTGTTACATCTATGCCTACTTCTACTCCTGTTAGAGTAGTCCTTCCACCATTTCCTGCACAGGTTTTATACAAATCCCGTAAACTTCAGAAATTCCATACAGTCTACACTCTACAGTCTACTGTGGTGACAAAATTGTGTTGTTTTGATTGTTGCACGCAGCAGAAGGTTTATTTACCTGAGATAATCGTGACAAGTGCAAGTCCTATGCCAATTGAGGCATAGCCGAAAGACATAACCGCGGCAACAGTTGACAGCCATGTTAGCTTATGAAAGCTAGGAATTTGAGACAAGAATATTTCAAAAATCCCTAAACCAATCATGTAAGGGTTACTGCTAAACTTGCAAGAGGCATCATGCCCTTCCTTGTGGAAGCAATTGGACTTATGTACCGCCCTGTCAGATTTTCAACCAGCATTACAGTAATCAGTTTAGCCAACTCATTTTACGATGTCTAAGGCGAAAAATTGAGCTCAAAATATGTGGACTTACACCATGCTGATGGCTGCAGTAATAGTGTAGCCAATCAGAAATCCACTTAGATTGGCATACTGTATTATCCCACATGCTATGCAGCTTGATCTACCTGATATCATCAAACATTTTACTTTAGTCTTGAATTTACAACAACATTACCCCAGTGACTCAAAAGTCGCGTTATAGACATTTTGTTATGTGGTAAAATCAAAGTTGTGATAGTACCTAAATTGGATTGCACCTCCTCCATCAGTGTATAGTTTCGCTTTCCGGTGACAGAATCAGGAGTTCTGTAGCAATCTGCTAAAAGATTTGAAGTATAAAGTGTGATGCCTGAAAAAATGACAAGGGTTGCAACTCCACCTAACCATCCGAGCTGCGCAGTGCCCCATGCCAGTGAAAGTACTCCTGAACCTATAATTGCTGTAATAATGTGGGCACTTGCAGTCCATACAGTCCCTGCATATAGCAACATTAATGTTTTTTCACAGTGACAAAACCAGAAACTTAAGTCAGAAGTTTGGAGTTGAGAACTCCTGAAACTATGATTGACATGACCTTAGCAAAAACAAATTCAATCAAAAAACATTATATTTATGTGCATTTTCAAATTTCTGACATGCAAGTGCAGAGTCTTATGGAGTGCAACATACAGCTTCACTGAAGCATCCCCTGCACTCCCCTGTGTATCTTAGCCCTGTCAGGCTGTCATTTTTCCTTGATTTTTGAAGGGTTGTCATAGTTAATACTTAGCTTGTAATGTAAGCTTTGCCACACCATTTCATCAGCGAAAACAGAACAACATTACTCTAATGCCTCAAAGGCTCCCGCCTATGGCGAATTAAGGGGTGGTCATGAAAATTGCGTTGAGAGGGAAAAGCTAACACACCCTCAAAATCAAAACGAAGATACGAACAATAATTATGTAGAAGCAGACCTACATACATACCGGAGATTATTGAACTTCTATACGTGATAACATTAGTGTACTGTAATTGTGTAATTTGATGAGCGAGGACCATATATCTAGACTAACAGGGGTGTACGAGTTACTCCGACTTTTCTCAAAACATACGTAAATAAAGCTTAAATTACCAAAGACTATTACACTAATATCGTTTGCCAGACGTTTGTATAAAAACCATTGTATGAGTTCAACCATCAACGTAAGAGTTTAATTGAAATGGTTCTTTCACGTGGTATAAAAAACTTAGGATCGACTTTCGAAGTGTCGAGAAAAACAAGAGATTTATAGTAGTAGTGAGGAGTGAGACTGTGAGAGAAAGTACCTGTTCTCTTGGGCTTGCCATCATCATCAAATTCATCCTCTTCCGCAAACTTGTAACTGGCAGCCAATTCACCAGCACTGTACTGATAATACTCATCTTTTGTACCTCCCATTTCTTAGCTTCTCAAAATTAAATGAACAATAATTTGGATGAAACTACTTGTTCAAAACTTACTAAAATTATAAAAAAAAAATGTATAAAATTAATGAGAGAAATTATTTGAGTAAATGGAAGCTCGGACTACTGCACAACTAATGAAAGTTGCATAGAGTGCGTAGCTTCGAATTGTTCTTACACGACACACTCCATTTTATATATATAGACCTTACGTACCCTTTACAGATATACGCGAATAAAATCTTTTGTAAGTATATATGAATTGCAATAACAGTGGCTCACATTGATAGAATCGGGTAATTAACCCGATTTATAAGTGCGCGAAAGCAATATTAATAATTAAATGTCGTTTCATTATTTTTGGAATAATTGAGTCTACTAGATCACGATTAGAACAAGCGAAGGGTTATATCGATGTAAACGGGCGTGTGTCGACTAGATTACGTTTACGAGTACCATGTCTCAATTTATCTGACCATATATAGCCAATTAAGGTACCTAGTGATTGTTACTAGTTTCCACATCCAATTTGTCAGACACGTGTGACAAGAAAATAATGAAGATGCCATGCAAAAACAATGGATATGAATGAATGAATGAATGCTGACATCTAAGATCGAAATTAAATGTTGTTGTTTGCCGGTGATTTTGGCTTATTGTCAAAGGTTTATGCATGCATGCATGGATCAGACCGGATTAATAGCTTTGTTGTATGCGAAAATGCAAATTACAACAACATACAACAACCAACTAACGAGCTAGCTACGATATTTATTGATCCAACCAGCTTATGAATGATGATATAAACCAATGTGAGTCAAATAGTTCCGATCCAATTACATAGTTCAAGTACTTGTACTTCTCAGTTCTCACCTTATCATCACTCATCTTATTTCGAGTAGTTGCGAACGAAGATGATAGGATGTTATCAGGCAGTGACGGATTTTGGTATCATGTCATGCGTTATTTATAATTTGCAAATTAGAGCGAGGGTAGCATGAACTCGGATCGAGATTGTGATCATTGCATGCATAAGTACTAATTATATTTAATTTGTGGATATAATGAGATTATCGAGATTTACTATAAGCCCAATACACTGTTTAGTGGGTAGCATAGTTCGAACTTTTTCAATAAGCTAAAATGAGGAATGTACCCTGTTTGATTGTGCGACCACGTACGGAATTGATTGTGATGGGAATTGCTCCTTATTATGCGTTATAACTAATTAAGCTACTAGAAGATCACGTAGATATTCTTTCTAGGGGGTAAGGAATAAGAGCTTAGGTAAATTTAATCTTTATTATGTGAGAATTAGGAGATTTGTTAGGTTCGGTAAAGCATAAATTAAAGTTGAAGGAATTTCTAGCCGTTCGAATAAAGTTGAGGTTTGACTAATAATACAACATGTTCGTTTATATATACCTCTACTAGTGATCAGAGTGATCACTAGTAGTAATAATACATGAATACTCTAATTTGCAATTATTTAATGTTATGTATTGGTATTGGATTCTATAAAGAATAAACCAATGATTTAAACGGAAAAGACTTTTAGGCGGCATAACAGTTGACAAAGTATGTTATCAAGAAACTCAAATCTTATATAAACTTTATTTTCATGTAATAGTCGACATAAAAACCCGGTAAAATGTGTTGATTTACTCGCCATGACGTACAAATAGTGTTATCTATATGACTATATATTGATTGTACGATACTAACTACTACTTGCACAATTATATGTAACAATTACGCCTAAAACATATAAACAGTGTCATTCAAAGGAATGCCACTGATTTTGATCAAATAGACACTATATCATAACCTATACTCCGTATTATCTAAAGAAAGTATAATTCAAATAGCTGAAAGAATTCAAAGAAATGGACATTACAAAATTGAGATTCTTATTTCATGATGAGGACAGAATGTTTCCTTTTTGGGCAGGAAAGATTGAGGGAAGATTTTTGACTAGCTATATTTTGCTATTGCCTCTTCTGATCTTGTCTTGATAATTGGATATATAGCTCAGCATGCATAAGTGCGCATGTATATGATCGATTAATGGACTAATCTTCGAAAATTCGAATAATTAACAAGAATCCCGTGATGTATTTATCGATATTTAGTCATATACGGGCTAAAACCCGGTATTAATAATGTGCTACCGAATGATACTCAATTGTCCTTAATTATGTGTGCAAAGCGAAGGCACCAACTTAATATCATATCATGCATGTACTTGAATTTGGCGTTTTGGAGTCTCACGGAATATGTGGAAAGGAGGCATATATATTGTTTACCAAGTTGGAACATATTGAACTCCAAACATTTCAAGTGTCTCCAACTCTTGTCTTTTTGGTCTAAATCCCCTGAGAATGTGACAAGGAATTTTCAGTTGGCTCTTCATGAAATAGAGAGTTTATTTACGAGGTAAAGTTTTGTGCGAAACAGTTTTATTATGAGTTTATAATTTTTTTTGTTTATATATGTAGTGATCGTAATCATGTAGTTATATATTATTGACCATTTTTTATGAGACCAATATTCTTTGTGAATTAAGATGATTATATTATGCGATCTTTTTGAATCGCAACTAACATATATAATAGTCCGTAGTCCGTATATATCTAACAATTAAATAAAACTGATGAAGAAATGGGAACGTATTAGGAGTGGAACAAAGGTAGTCAAGCTTTTTGTTTTTTTATAAACAGTTGGTCATGGTATTAGTTGGTACAACAAAGCTAAGAGTAAGTCTTGTGTGAGACGGTCTCACACTAACTTATTGTGAGACCATCTATCTTTATATAAAAAGTGATCTCTTTTACCTTTTGAGTAACTATTATACATCTTTTAGTGACTGTTTTAATTTAATGTAAGATTAGTGCTCCATATAAAATGAGTAGACATGTTATTTTATAAATTATGCCTAATTTTATATTTTGTAACCCTTTTAAATCACAACTTATGTGGTTAAACCGTAAACTAACAAGATCACTAAAAACATTATAATGGTCACAATGAATGTTAAACGGTTCACTTTTAAACAACTAAATCCGTCTCACAATAACTTTTCGTGAGACCGTCTCATATGAGACTTTGCCCAAAGCTAATTAGCTGAAGATAAAAGTTAATTAGTTTATTGTAAATATGAAACAATTTACAATGAGTATTGCTTGACAAGGATCCTAAAATTGCTCATATCGACTAGTAATTCTTCAACATTATTACGTCGAATCCCATAGTATATGAATCATCATTTATGGAAACTGTGGGGTGTTCGTTACTCCTAGACTCCTAGTATAGAGGAGTTATTATTGATCACTAAAGGCAAAGAGTGTTTTTAGGTTGTTAATTATGGAATAGCAATGAGAGGTGTATGTACATGTAAGAGTTTTTCTTGTTTAATTTCTCTTATAAATAGCATAGGTTACGTTGTAAACACATCAAATTATCTTTGTCATGAAATTGGTCTCTTCTTTTGCCCGAACGCCCTCTGATTTGATGTCGTTTCTTCATTTACCAAGAATGCAACATTTTTCTCAAGGCATAAGATTACGGTCGCTCGAACTGCAAAGATCCAACTCATCCTAATCGTCATCCTTCCTATATATATACTACAGGTTGCTTGCTTTTCCTTCCTAAGCCTTATATAACTTTTGTGGAATGAACAAATTTTTCAAATGCATCCTTCAATAAGAAAAATCATTTTCTCATAGAATTTTTCTATTTCATACTTTCCTACTTTTAATGTCCCTCTGGTAGAAATCACAATGGCCCATTGGTATTGGAGCCATTATGGCCTCTACAAGTGGCACAAAGAAAGTAGGGAAATATGAAATTGAAAAGTTCGATGAGAAAATTGAATTTTCTTATTAGAGGATGCAGATGAAAAATATGCTTATTTCACTAAAGTTACATAAGGCTTTGGCAAGATAAAAACAAGAAACCTACAAACATGAAGGATGACGATTAGGATGAGCTAGATCTCGAAGCACGGGCGGCCATAATCTTATGCCTTGAGGGACATGTAATAAGCGAAGAAGTGGGATCGTATTAGGAGTTGAACGAATATAAGGTAGTCGCGCTTTTTTCAGTTGGTTATGACTTTAATAGGGAAATTGGAAGGTGACGATATTACGAGATAATATCGAGAGATATTATGGAGTAATATGGTCAGAATATATTACCGTACGAAGTTATGGTAATATCGTATATATCGTAAATATGTGTTTCTTGTGGATATGTACGAAGTACATTTATGGTAGGTTGTAATTAGGAATGTTGTATTACTTAGATGGTAAGACATCTACTTTGTACGTAGTATAAATAGGAATGTAATATTGACGAAATCAATGAGAAACTGAGAAACGTTTCGAATATTCCGCTGCGGGATAATATCCCACATTTGAGAAATAGAAGATTGAGAACTAGTTTATAAGGTGGTGGGTTACTCCTCCTATTGCCAATTGGTTTTAGGATGGAACCCCACCAACTTGTGAGCTATCTAGTTTTCCACAAGGGGGCCGACATTGGCCCATGACGACTCTGACATGGTATCAGAGCCCAAGATCGGTCTTGGGTCCGACGATCTTGTAACACCCCGCATTGAATTGTATGAGATTTCTGATTATGGGATTATATAAGAAGATTCGTTCATCCTTCGAATTTGTACCAGGTACGTGGATCACGCAACACACCTTATTAACAAAGCCCAAACCCGATTTACTCTCATACCCATATATACATATTACATATAATAAATAAAACCCTTGCTTTGTTTCTTAATCATTCGGCCTCTCCCTCTCTCCCTGTCTCCTTTTCGTAGCTTCCACCCGCAGAAAATTCCCTGCACCACTGTGTCAACTTCAAAAACACACAACTCTCACATACGATCTTTGTTTGAGTCATGGTTGGTGGCGTTAGAACCGTACTTTCGATACGAATCCATAGACATGTAGATCGTGCCAAGAATCCATTGGATGCTCCCTGTAGAGGTGTTTTAGTGGAGCTGTGTCTATCTACCCGAGAACTGTTCCGCTCTCTCGGTATCTTGATGATTCCCGTTGTCTCATGAAGTATTTTAGGAGGAGATTAGATGGTGATGTTCCTAACCCTAGTTGTAACAACATATCCAAAATTGGTAAGGCCTGTATTTGTATATCAAAAGTTACATTATAATTCGTGGGTAAACCCTAATTCATGTTTATGGTTCAGCGTGAGGTGTATTCCCGTTGATCCGCTTGGAATTTGTGGACGAAATTTTGAGGAGACGTTCCTGATGTAATCCTTTAAGACATACTCAAATTTGGTAATCAGCCCACTTCTCAAACGTTAGTTATACCTATTTCTTTGCTACTGCCCTGATTTTGGTTCTTATTCGATTAGCGTCATTCGTGGTTGTAATTAGGCTAGATGGAGTAAGGATTACGATTTATGGCTTAAAGGATTGAGTATGATTGATTATGGGAAAAGATGATGTTAGAGTAAAAAGGAGAAATGGATTAGCGTTTAAGGTAAGAACATTGACCTTCTAAGACTTGAGCACGTGTGTGTCGTTATTCTTATACTCCAAATCATTCGTTTCATCCATGTTCGTGTTCCTTATATCTCATGCCTTCCATTTTGAATTCCATATTCATGTATATCTTGTTCATGGCTATGCCATTACTTATTGTTGATTCATATGTTGTTGTTTCCGGCTACGGCCATCTATAAATTTGAAAGCGCAAGCACAAAATAATGTACCTTAAAGATTGAAAGTAAAAGTTGAATTAACTTGTGAAACCTATCTAGAGAACGACCTTTGTGTCGTTGATTTTACTATGTTTAAACCTCTGACGAGAGGCTTGTGTTGAAAGGGTTGGAGATCAGCTACCGAACCCCCTAATAGGCTTCCTCCTAGGGACTTGTACGTTCTACCGTCCCCCTAGCGAGGGGTGTGCACACTCGGGTCATTAGGATTACGTTACTTGTTACTCTAGATGTGGTAGTCTTGGGGTAGGACCCTTGGCTCGATTAGGGACCTCTCGGAGGCCCTCGAATAATATACAAATTAATAAGTTATACAAAGAAAGTGATCATTTGAGTTCCGACTTTTGGCCGTCCGTACCGCTCTGATCTGTACACGACTCGTGCACGAGTAGTACACGAGTCGTGTACAGCGTCCGTTGTCCTTGTTTGTTTCGCGTTGTTTGTTCAGTTATTTTTAGCTACGCGCCATTTTAAGGCGCGTATCTTACCTTCTTTTGTTGCTCTCTCTTTTCTTACTCAGCCAGTGCTAACGTTCTTTGTTTTGGGTTGTGTCCCTACCCTATTCTGGGGCCTGTGTCATCTTTTTGGTGGCGCAGTTGACAGGTTTGCAGATTGAGATGCATTATATGGTTGAAGCGTCATTGCATGTTGGACACTTTGATGAGTCGTCAGATATTTGCATTGAGGACGATTTGTAGTTTGTCTTTTGGTTTAATTTCTGATTTGTAGATTAAGCTAGAAGTCTTCCGCTGTCATTTGTTCTTCTTGTTTATCAAAATTATTTTAAATTAGCCTTGTCGTTGACTTGGTGGTCAATGGCGGCATAACAATCCTTTGTTTTTGTATTTAAAGATAGCGAAAATTTAGGGTTGTTACAGTTGGTATCAGAGCAATAGGCTCTGGTTAGTTGAGTTTGCAAAACGATTTTAAACCAATTTGATAAAACGATTTTTAAAACTTGGGGGCTTGGTTGGGTGCATTCATACGCATGCTATATGCTACGTGCTATGTGTCTCTTGTACTACACTACGGAGTCTTTGAGCTAACTTTTGAGATTATGACTACATAATACGGATGAGTACTGCACTATGCTACGTAGTTGGAATGACTCATTTTGAGAGCACCACTTTGGAGATAATATTTGATATCGGCCTAATCTAGATGACACTTTGGGTTACATTTTTCGAGGACAAGTTCATATGTTTAACTTCGTCATATTCTAGCCATATCACTTAGCTTGTGATGTTGAGCTGTTGAGGGTGATTAGAGGTTTATTGAAAAAAAAAAAAAAAAAAAATTTGAGACTATCATGAGTTCAATACGATGGTAATGATCTTTGAGGTCGTATTAAGGAATGAGATCGATGATATTGTGGACTTGATTATTTAATGCTTATCGTTATCAAAAATTTGTCTTTAAAGAAGAAATATAAAGTGGAACATGTTGGATTAGGGTGTGTGATATATTGTTAAACAAAGGTTTTTGAGATACCCATTAACTTCCTCTCTTCCTAACCATTACACCTACGCTATGCTTATCCCTTTAAGAATAACCCACGCTACTCCATCTAACTATGTCACCCCTTATAGTTGAGAAACCTTGGCTACCTTAAAGGAAAGGTGAAAGTTGAAGAAGGGACTAGTAATGACGAGTCTATAAATGAGTTGAGCATACGCGAGTTTAAAGGATCCCGTATATTATTCTTTATTCTATTATATGGGTTAAATGATGATAAGAATCGTTTGCGAGAACACTACTCTGTTTGTTGGTGGGAATGAGTATGAGGAATTGATTGAATCGACCAACGTTTATTTCCATGGGTAATGTGTTAATTAAGAATAAGAGAAACCCTATATGACCTTAATCATAACCTCGATTATTGGAACTTTGAGTATTGCCTCCCTTTTTGAGTGATATTCCCCGGACGCATTACTATGAGGAAACTAATAAACTAATCATTGAGTTTATTATCCACGTCATTATTTCGGACATATGATACCAACGATTTGATTTTGAGGATTGTATGTTTCGTTACTTACGATTTTTGTTGGAGTCTTGTAATTGCGCACCTTTGGATGGGGGACAATACCCCTACGGTTATATTTGGAATAAAGTCGTTCATGAAACTACATGCTAATTGTGTGGTGATGAATTATTTGTGAATTTTTTCAACAATCCGTGATTTTGGTGTCCACAGCCTCGGCAGAGGACAACACGACTCGTGCCAGACTTGGCACGATTCGTGCTCGTTTATTCATGTGCCGAAAGAGCTACTGATCTGGGCATGACTCGTGCCCCATTTTACACGAGTCGTGTGTACAAAAAAAAAAAAAAAACAGTTAAACTCAGTCAAGACGAAAAGTAACTTTGCATTCATTACAGTTATTTATCGCTCACTACCTTGTTGATCTAAATCACTTTTAATAAGGGTGCAAGGTGTCCTCGACTGTTGTTCTATACTGCTTATTTGATCTGTGACTATCATTAAAATAGTGCGGAACAATTTTGGTAACCAAGAGAATGAGTAGTTGACGGACTTCTGAACCTTATTATATGAATATCTGATGGAAATTATGTAAACAAGGTGTTGGACATTATTCAATGTATAAAGAGGAACGATGTTTGGATGTACCGTGAGAAATTAGTTGCTATACATGCAGAAGTAGTACAGTTTATCCCAAGTCAAAGATGGACTATTGGAGGAAGACCCAACTCCAAAAGATCAAGCACTCGCTTGCACGTGCTAAGTAGTGTGGTTTATACATTGAAAAAGATTAAAGGAAAATAGATTCAAGGATTTCTTGACAACGTTAGTGGCTAAACAATTTCGAAATTTATGGATATGACTTGATTGATTGATAAAAGGCTATGATTTTAGAATCAATTATGGAGTTAGACCGTTATGTTAAGCATCCCCACAACCGTTGGGTGTCTACATGCTAAAATTTTGGAACAACTCGATTAATTGAGGATCGGATATGAATCGTGTATGGACTTTTAACACTAAGGTGTAGGATTAAGAGGGGAGGAAATGGCCCATTTTGCCATAACAACGACATTTAAGGTTCGAAGTCTACAATATTATAAGGGAACAAACTTTTGAACATGGAAACTATACTTACTAAGTTGTTACCATCACCGATTGAGGGATTTTAAGATTAATTATTTGGGTATATGTTCAAGTAAAGGAAATTGATGCATGCTAAGGCACGATAAAAAAAAAGGGTGTTGATTCATGATAAGGCTTTAGACATACTATGGGTAAAATAAGTTGGATATATACATATAATAAATAAAACCCTTGCTTTGTTTCTTAATCATTCGGCCTCTCCCTCTCTCCCTCTCTCCTTTTCGTAGCTTCCACCCGCAGAAAATTCCCTGCACCACTGTGTCAACTTCAAAAACACACAACTCTCACATACGACCTTTGTTTGAGTCATGGTTGGTGGCGTTAGAACCGTACTTTCGATACGAATCCATAGACATGTAGATCGTGCCAAGAATCCATTGGATGCTCCCTGTAGAGGTGTTTTAGTGGAGCTGTGTCTATCTACCCGAGAACTGTTCCGCTCTCTCGGTATCTTGATGATTCCCGTTGACTCATGAAGTATTTTAGGACGAGCTTTTATGGTGATGTTCCTAACTCTAGTTGTAACAACATATCCAAAATTGGTAAGGCCTGTATTTGTATATCAAAAGTTACATTATAATTCGTGGGTAAACCCTAATTCATGTTTATGGTTCAGTGTGAGGTGTATTCCCGTTGATCCGCTTGGAATTTGTGGACGAAATTTTGAGGAGACGTTCCTGATGTAATCCTTTAAGACATACTCAAATTTAGTAATCAGCCCACTTCTCAAACGTTAGTTATACCTATTTCTTTGCTACTGCCCTGATTTTGGTTCTTATTCGATTAGCGTCATTCGTGATTGTAATTAGGCTTGATGGAGTAAGAATTACGATTTATAGCTTAAAGGATTGAGTATGATTGATTATGGGAAAATATGATGTTAGAGTAAAAAGGAGAAATGGATTAGCGTTTAAGGTAAGAACATTGACCTTCTAAGACTTGAGCACGTGTGTGTCGTTATTCTTATACTCCAAATCATTCGTTTCATCCATGTTCGTGTTCCTTATATCTCATGCCTTCCGTTTTGAATTCCATATTCATGTATATCTTGTTCATGGCTATGCCATTACTTATTGTTGATTCATATGTTGTTGTTTCCGGCTACGGCCATCTATAAATTTGAAAGCGCAAGCACAAAATAATGTACCTTAAAGATTGAAAGTAAAAGTTGAATTAACTTGTGAAACCCATCTAGAGAACGACCTTTGTGTCGTTGATTTTACTATGTTTAAACCTCTGACGAGAGGCTTGTGTTGAAAGCGTTGGAGATCAGCTACCGAACCCCCTAATAGGCTTCCTCCTAGGGACTTGTACGTCCTACCGTCCCCCTAGCGAGGGGTGTGCACACTCGGGTCATTAGGATTACGTTACTTGTTACTCTAGATGTGGTAGTCTTGGGGTAGGACCCTTGGCTCGATTAGGGACCTCTCGGAGGCCCTCGAATAATATACAAATTAATAAGTTATACAAAGAAAGTGATCATTTGAGTTCCGACTTTTGGCCGTCCGTACCGGCTCTGATCTGTACACGACTCGTGCACGAGTAGTACACGAGTCGTGTACAGCGTCCGTTGTCCTTGTTTGTTTCGCGTTGTTTGTTCAGTTATTTTTAGCTACGCGCCATTTTAAGGCGCGTATCTTACCTTCTTTTGTTGCTCTCTCTTTTCTTACTCAGCCAGTGCTGACGTTCTTTGTTTTGGGTTGTGTCCCTACCCTATTCTGGGGCTTGTGTCATCCTTTTGGTGGCGCAGTTGACAGGTTTGCAGATTGAGATGCATTATATGGTTGAAGCGTCATTGCATGTTGGACACTTTGATGAGTCGTCAGATATTTGCATTGAGGACGATTTGTAGTTTGTCTTTTGGTTTAATTTCCGATTTGTAGATTCAGCTAGAAGTCTACCGCTGTCATTTGTTCTTCTTGTTTATCAAAGTTATTTTAAATTAGCCTTGTCGTTGACTTGGTGGTCAATGGCGGCATAACAATCCTTTGTTTTTGTATTTAAAGATAGCGAAAATTTAGGGTTGTTACAGATCTGGTTCTTGAGTTTATCCAGTTTGGGAGCCGACGAATTTGATTGAGGTTTGACCCCAGATAGGGGCTTTGCGAGTTAACCTGACCCGGGCAAGGGCGTTTGAAAAATTTGAAAGTGACGAATTTAATGGGCGAATTTAATGGGCTCACATGTGAGGGGGGGGGGGTGTTGGAGTGACAACGACCCACATGTGAGATGTGGGATAATATCCCACATTGGAGAAATAGAAGATTGGGGACTAGTTTATAAGGTGGTGGGTTACTCCTCCTATTGCCAATTGGTTTTAGGATGGAACCCTACCAACTTGTGAGCTAGTCTTCTACAAGGGGGCCGACATTGGCCCATGACGACTCTCGCAGACTTACTCATGGTAATGAGTTGGTACAATAAAGTTAGTTGACATTATAAGTGGATTTGGAATGAAGCTATTGCCGGTCATAATGCGTTTCAAGCTAGCTGCTTTTCATACAAGTTATCTTA
This sequence comes from Spergularia bocconei, assembly GCA_963457585.1. Lineage (NCBI taxonomy): Eukaryota > Viridiplantae > Streptophyta > Magnoliopsida > Caryophyllales > Caryophyllaceae > Spergularia > Spergularia bocconei. Next base: position 18,043,568 of record OY734951.1, read on the forward strand.
GCATTCATGTTGAAGATGATAATTTATCCGTCACCAGAGTTCCTTCCAAGTGAGATTGCCTCTACATCAGAAGATTTACAATGTAATCATCATATATGAGGAGGTTCCTCAGGCATTTAGATCAATGACAGGCCATCATTGTGACAAATAATGTTTTTTCGTGAAGACAATCGTGCTGCAAATTTCGTTGTTACTATTATTGGTAGTGTTACAACTCTTACAAGTAGCGTTTTGGACCAAGTCGTTGGTAGATATGAACTCTGTTACGTACATTGGGTTTTGCATTGGTTGACGAGGATCCTAGAGTTGCTCATATCAATAAGATCGGTAATTCTTAAACATTACCTCAAATTCCATAGTATTGGAATTATCATCAATATATAAGTACATTCTCTCGAAAACATTACAAACAGATACATTTTAATACACATTTCATACTTTGCTTGCTTTCCAAGCATGAAATTTTTGTAAAGAGGCTAACAAAAAATTGTTGAACCTTTAATATAAGTTCTATCACAGCAATGTCAGCATCTCATGTCAAATCGTCTATTCTCATACTTTGTACTGGAAAGGCTTGGAGGTACGAAGAGATTCGCCTACACCTTGGATTGAGCCGCAGGCTGCAGCCAGGGAAACAAGTAGGCAGAGCAGGCTGAGAAGCTGGAGCATACACCACTTCATAGAGCGCCATTTTTTTATCTTGTTTTGAGCAATGTACATCTCCACTGGGAAGTACACTGTCAAAGGCCAAAACCCGATTGATCCGAGCAGTGCAAGAATGTCATTGAAAAAGGGCATTGCCATGGCTAATGTGGTTACCATGATTACAAACAATGTTCTGCCAACCAGCCTTAGAGGGTTTAAGCTGAAGACCGTTTTGCTACCTATTTTGATTGGGTATTCAGCTGTAACAAACAGTGAGTCAGGCCATATTTCAGCAGCAACTGTCTCCATCTTGCTGTATACAGGCTGAGCAAACACCTGAAAAACCAGGAAATTTAACATTTTTCACAGTTGCAGGGTTTGGTTTTAGACAGTGGGTTTATGAAACTATGAATATGCATAATACTAAGGTAAACTTTATACTTGGTGGTTGATGTGATTATTTCCTACCTGATATGCTCCAACTAAGTGGATGACAATGAAGATGTTGGCCAAGTCTACCAACCAGAAAGGCTCATAAAATCCGAACCCTGTCAACATGTTTCCTGGCGCGCTATTACCAAATGCTGCATAGCCTAAGCAGCCACACATCAAATAGAATGATGTGGTTGTAAACACTCCTATTGTGTTGGCCTTTTTCATTTCCTTATTCTCTGGTGGAGACGATTTCAGCGTATCCTGAGATCATAATGGTGTATGGAGCACTGTCAGAATTTCAATTCTAAACAACCCTTACACTTCTTTATCAGTTCGAGTAATCAAAGATTGTAAAATGCTAAAGGTTTACAGTGTCGACATTTCAGTTCATCTGTCATGAAATTACCTGTATCTCTACAAGGACTTGAGAGAAACTATAGGCGAACGCAATGTCTCCAAGAGCTCTGAACATGCTCCAAGTTTTTTCGGCACCTGTTACATCTATTCCTACCTCCACCCCTGTTAATGTAGTTCTGCCTCCTTCCCCTGCACAATTTAGAGCATGTTACACCTCGGTTTTCCTTGTGATCGCGTATAACTACTAATGACAACACGAAAAAGCCTAACTTATTCCCCAGATTAACTACCTGAAACAACCTTGGCAAGTGCAAGGCCTATACCAATTGTGGCATAACCAAAAGACATAATTGCAGCAACAGTTGACAGCCATGTCAGTTTATGTAAGTTTCGGATTTGAGACAAGAAAACTTCAAATATCCCTAAACCAATCATGTAAGGATTACTGCTGAATTTGCATAAGGCTTCATGCCCTCTTCCATGGAAGCAATTCGATTTATGGACCGCCCTGAAACATATTCCATCAGTCAGGCAGTCAGCATATATGATCAACTGATAAATTTAACCACATCAGAAATTCAGCAGTCCAAAATTTGAGCTTATAGGCCTTACACCATGCTAATTGAGGCAGTAATCGTGTAGCCGATAACCATTCCACTTAAGTTAGTATACTGCACTATCCCACAAGCAATTCGACTTGGTCTACCTGTACAGTCAAAATTTTGATAACCAAGTTTAGTCACTACAAAACTTATCTGTTAAGCCAAGGTCATGAGCGCGAATTCACTATAATAATGCAGGGCCAATTAGTACAATATAACATGCTGTATGATTTAAGAACATAGTACAGGTTTATGGATGGTTCATTTGTACCTAAATTGGCTTGGACTTCATCCATATACGTAGGATTTCGCTTTCCAGATACAGGATCAGGTGACCTGTAACAGTCTGCTAGAAGATTTGAGGTATAAAGTGTGATGCCAGAGAAAATGACTATGGTTCCAACTCCTCCTATCCATCCAAGCTGTGCTGTTCCCCATGCTAGTGAAAGAACCCCTGAACCTATAATTGCTGTTACTATGTGTGCACTAGCAGTCCACACTGTCCCTGCAAACATATCAATGGTAACATGTGCACGTGATCAAAAAGCAGAAAATGTTACGAGCTGATGATAAAATTTTGAAAAATTCTCAGGCAAACCTGATCAGAGGGTGGTGGGGATTTTACAAAAGTCGAGTTAATTCAGATTCGAGTCAGGCAAGATCAATGGACATCTATTTTTCAAACCCGGCTTATAGGATTAATACGACAATTGTGCAAACCCCCATCTTTAAAAAAACCAAAAAGTTCAAAAAAAAAAAAAAAAACACCTACTCCATAGGCTATAGTTTTTCCTTTTTCATGGGAGACACAAGTTGACAAAAAAAGTTCATGCATGGTTTCAATCTGATAACTTGTACACATTATCAGCTTAGAGTCCCTTTAACCTTTCGGCACGATACAATGGTTTAATTAACCTCAAATCAGACCAAATGATGAATGTAACATCATGTTATATTACAACGCGCGTACACGTACCACAAACTTGTATAGATTTATCATTTGCGTAATTTCGTTAGATTGAACGACGAACTTATGAAAATTTTAGTCCTTTTTTTAGAATGGAACTAAGAGGGAAGCTAAATCTCGTACACTAACACATTCAAATCATAACTGTAGGTCTGTAGGGTACGATAAATGCATGGACTCGTTTCCCCTCACAAGAACACGAACATTGTTTATAACGGACACTTAATCTTAACTGAAAACAAAACGACCAAATACCGAATTTTCAAGTCTAGTAGTTCAACATATACATAACACAATTTGATCGGATTTATTAAAGAGGAACAAATAAAGATTATTACCATGTCTTTTAGGCCTGCCATCATCATCAAACTCTTCATCATCACTAGCAAACTTGTAATTAGTGGCACTAGCCAAAGCATTAGTACCATGTTGAAACTCTTCATCTCTAATTGTACCACCCATTATTTGATTAATTAGTACGAAATTATCAAATTATAAACTATGATTATTTAAGAAGAAATTGAAGCTTGTTAATATCACAAGCTTAAGAAGAAATCAAGTAGGAATTAGAGAGATGAGTGAGCAGTCCATTTTGTGCTGGCCAACACACGCTATTTATAAGCAACCCATGTTCATGTGGCTCCAAGAAAACTTGATTTTTACTTGTAATTAATAATTAAAATGTGACCCAATCAGTGTAACTTTTGTAAATTTCACTCTTTTAATTGATGTACCTAAATGTTGAAATGACTTTGTTAGTAGGTCCATGCACAAATGTGGGGGGTATTATGTGGGTTGTCGTATTTGGTGAAAAGATAATTCTAGTTGTTAAGTATACAATATGAGTTTTGTTTAGTAGGTGTGTTACTTATTAGGTTAGTTGGTATGCACATTTTAGGTATTTGGTATATGTATGTGCACTTAATTTGTTCATGTGTTTGGTTGTTTGATGTTCATTTCCAATGGAGGTACAAACTCACCATTTCTTGTGAACATGATGATGAACTCATTAAACTATTTGTACACCTTTTAAATTCCATTTATAGTTAGTGCATAAGATTCACGACTCAATTTGATGTTAGGTCATTTAAAGACGATATTGATGTGTCTTAAACAACGGTAGTGCTTCACACTAGAGTTAATTATGACCTCCATCCCCTTTATCTCGTTTGGAACTCATTAGATATGTTTTTGTGAATATGATGGACTCATACATTTTAATTAAGTATTGCATGTGTGCATATGTACTTAAATTTTTTGTATATTCGGTCGATCGTTCAATTTCTCATATTAGTCGAGATTGGAAAACTGTTAGCTCATTTTAAGGCTAGATTGTGCGAGAAAGTTGGTGAAAAAATAAAGTGGGTGAGCAAGTTGTTGTAAACGATTTTCCACAAATTATTTACTGTAGCTTTGTAGTGACATACAATCACACTATTGAGCTTTTTGATAAGGTGGCATTGTAAATAAAGATAAGTTCAATCGATCGATCCTGCTTACTTATCACAAACTTAATTAATTTTGAAAACATGTCTTGAAAATATAGAAAACCATGAAAATTTGTGAAACTTTATCCGAAAGTTGAGAGAAAGCAGGCTTTTAATTTCAACGAAGTGATGACTTGTTTGCATGATATTTTCGTTTCATAAAGTTTCCTAAGACCAGACCAATACACTTGCTTACAGTTGATTAGGAGAAAAATTAGTCAAATTTTTTGGGGTAAATGATGTTACCAACTTCATAGTAAAATGTGCGTCCAATCAAGTCCCAAAATTTTCATCCCGCCCTTTATTGTTGTCTGGTAATACAGTTACTCCGATCCGTATTTGATAAGATCAAATTAAATTACAGTGTTACTGGCTTACTGCTTTGCTTACCAGTTCCATTGATCTTTGTGTATGAAACTTCCTGTTACTTTTCAGGTGGAAACGTATCATACTGATGGTCCAAATTAAAGTAACATGTATGCATGACTTGCTTATGGATGTTTATCTTCAGGGACGAATCTGAACTCGTAAAATTGGCGTAGTCTTAATAATTGGCGAATTTTAGATACCATGTTAAAGTGTCAACTTAACCAAAAGTCTAGATTGATGGTTCAGGCCTAATAATTGATTTTATCTTAACACATTAGTTAATGATCCTCGCTCGCTCGATCTTTTCCGCCCAAGGAGTTTTTTACCTTCTCTGTAGTAAAGCCATAAGTTCATGTATATAATCATATGTACCATGACTGTTATTCTAAATGTACAGAATAACAGAAAGTGCAATAATTCTCAAGTTTTTTCCACAGGCTACTCAAAGTTGCTTTGAATTTTTATGTTAAAATTGGAATCAGCGGAAGAGAACTCCATTTACTGACATTAAACCCTTCACAAAATTGGTGGGAAAATTGTGGTACTCAACCATTACAATTTACAAGGCCTGACATTGCATTTTCCGTGGCTCAAATGTAACAATCCTACAATTCATTTCCGTAAATCGACAGAATTTATGTATTTATACATTTTCAAAAACAAGTGTTTGATGTTTCATTTGTCCATATTTTGTTTTGATGAATTCTCGATCACACAAGTACATCGATATTTGATAATATGCGAGCATTATGTGCCAGTGCGACCATCAGTCCATCATACATACACAATTCATTTCAATAAGGACGTATAAATCGTCATTATATAGATAACACATCATATTACAAATTAGATAACACATCATATTACAAATTAAATTCACTGTCGGATCATAGCAAGAATTGAATATAGACCTTGGGTACGTACTTAGGACTTTTAGGAGGCCAGTTTTTGGCCGTTAGCCATGGATGATGTAGACTATAGCTAGGACTATTAAAAAGAAAAAAATAACACCAATTAGATGGTGTTTTTGTTTAACTTGTGAAGTACTAGTAGATGTCATAATTTCAAACCTCCTTTTTAATTAGTGAGGTCACTCATAGTCTCATACATACTACTGTTCAAACACCATTATAGGCATGATCCGTAATGTTAGGTTAATGCACTTAAAAATCGAGACGAGGTTGGCAACGACATGTAGTCGTCCTTATTACTCGAAACACCTCTGATCTTTTTGCGATGATATCAACTTCCTATTACTCTTCATGTTTCGATACTTACTCCGCATGACATTTTTTTGATATATTCTCAAACAAAGCGCAAATGAACTCTAAGAAACAAAATGAGTATCATCTCCGTTTGAATGGTTTAGCTTAGCTTGAAGTACAAACTTTGGCATGAGGGATGGATAAGGGGAGAATCTCACTTATCAATGATAATCGAAGACGCATTATGGATAGCATTGGATACCACATCAAATTGACGAGATGTTAAAATGTCCAAAAGCATTGTTTGTGCAGCCGGAACATATCCTGTCGACCTACTTATAACATACACTTAGCTAATTTTAGAGATCAATAATTTGTTCATGAATTATTGATGTCCAAGTTGGGATCGTATATACCTTGCTATGAGTTGTACTGTCCATTATCAGATCACGGTGCTCTTATATATCATCATACGGTTTAAATCACGTATAGTCAAAATTGAATCATGTCACACAGTTTCATACTAATTTATCATCCGATCAAACCGAGTAAAATCCTTATGGGACGACATTTTCATATGAAATTTTAGATCTTTTTTTAAACACGCATAAGCGAATCCCGTGACCAAACACGCATAAGAAATTTTGTGCCAAAATTGATCCAAGAATGAAGAATTATAGTGGTGCAACTTCTATCTCATCATGGTTTCAACTTTATCTTCAACTTTAGCCCTGTTTAACCTTTTTCTTGTGAACTTTAATCTTTATAGGTTATACACATCGATGGTTTGCTATAGCTTTTAATCAACTTCCCATATGAGTTGTTGCACGAATTACGGGTTCTTCCTTCTTCTTTAATTTCCTTTGTTCTTTCCTTTATGTTTTGTACCTCTTTTTCTTAAAGTTCATGTTTGGATCATTAAAAAAATATATATAAATGCATCACTGATAGGTCGGAGTAAGTAAGTGTCTGAGTGACTGACACGATTAAGGGGTTTCAAATTCGAGTCCTACAGTATGAAAAAAAAGAAAGAACTCTTTATTAGGAGATTCATTCACGAATTATATATGTAAGTGCGTAAAGTCGATCAATTGAGATGATTTTTTCCTCCAGTATTTTGATGCGAAATAGGAAAAAGTACAGAAAAGATGTTTGGTCGAGTTGAGTGTCGGAGAAGATTGGTTCTTTTTTCTCTTTTGAATGATAAAACCCTAGTTAGATATGTAGAGTTGTAGTTATTAAAGTTAAAATCATTAGATTCGTTGATCGCAATTGTTGGTCCAAATTCCACGGAGGGTTAGTGGTTTATGGCCCCCTCCATATGGGAGGAAATTGCTCTTTATAGCACTTGAAAGAAAAGCAACTTTGGAGTAGCTTTAGCATAATCAAATTTGCCGGGAATCAAATTGTTGAATGTCATCTTGAATGAAGCGTGCTTATTAAGATAATCATCCTTACTTAGATCCTATCAAGGCAAGTGTATAATATGATCAACCAATGTCAACCAGGCACTGCATTGGTTGATCAAGTGTAGATTAGCCTGGATTTGAACCTGGATACTTCTTCACTAATCGTGTAAGTCAAAGACGTACATAATCAATCGATGAGGTATTACCATTGCGCTACCGTAGCTCATTTTGATTTCATAATAAGCAAAATTATAAAAAAAAAAACCTTAAAATTTTTTTAAACTCCATTTAAGACAATTGTAATTTTTCGCCTTTTTTCTTGGAAGCACAATATTTGGCCCTTAATCTGCTATTTCGACTTAAGAATTTTCACTATTGATTGATGATGATTTTCACTCCAAAGAACCCTGTAATGACTAGAGTTGATGTTAGCAGACCACCTAGAGATACTAAGGCTGTTGTTACTAAAGAAGGGAGTACAGGGGTTAATACTAGTAGTCAAGGCAGGTCTATTGTGGGTGATATGAGGAGAAAGTGTTACCAATGCCAGGGGTATGGTCATTTTAGCCGAGAATGCCCAACAAAGAAAGCCCTGACAGCTGTGGAGGTGGCAGGAATGGAGGAAGAAGGGGTAGTGGAAACAGAGAAGGTTGGAGAAGACAGTGACTCTGACCAGGAGAAGCAGGGAGCTTTGTTTGTTCCTCCTGACTCAGGTCAAGCACTAGTCCTATGGAGAGTGATGCATTCTCAACCCCAACCCGGCCTTAGAAGATGATCAGAGAACCCTGATATTCCAAACCGGGTGTACAATTAAGGGAAGGGTCTGTAATCTAATCATTGATGGGGGGAGTTGCACAAATGTAGCTTCTACCACTATGGTTAACAAGCTGGAGTTACCCACTACTTTACACCCCCACCCATACAAGCTCAGGTGGCTGAATCAGGGGAGTGTTGTAAAGGTAGAAAGGCAGTGTATGGTATCATTTTCTATTGGCAAGGAGTACTGTGATGAGATCTGTTGTGATGTGCTTCCCATTGATGCATGTCACCTGCTGCTGGGTAGGCCTTGGGAGTTTGACAGGGATATCAGTAGAAAAGGAAGGGCAAACACTTACACTTTCAAGGTGGGAAAGAAAAAGCTTGTGCTTACACCCTTACCACCAAGTCTCAGATGTGCCAACACTCCCTCTATGAGTGATGCCATCAGAGAAAATTTGTTTCTAAGTGAAAGTGAGATGTCCAGGTGTATTGAAGAAGAGGAGCATGTGTGGTTGCTGTATGCTAAGAAAGCTGATCCCCAATCCCAAACACTGCCAACAGAAGTTCAGAAATTGTTGAAAGAGTTCACAGAAGTCTTTCCTTATGAGCTACCCTCTGGTTTACCACCTTTGAGAGGAGTAGAACAACACATTGATCTGGATCCTGGTGCTATGTTACCTAATAGACCAGCATACAGGTGTGATCCTGCTGCTACCAAGGAATTGCAGAATCAGATTGCAGAATTGATGAACAAGGGATTTGTGAGAGAGTCTTTGAGTCCTTGTGCTGTGCCTGCTCTACTTGTACCAAAGAAAGATGGCTCATGGAGGATGTGCATAGACAGTAGAGCTATCAACAACATCACTGTTAAGTATAGGTTCCCAATCCCTAGACTTGATGACATGTTGGATGAATTAAGTGGAGCTAAGGTGTTCACCAAGATTGATTTGAGGCAGGGTTATCACCAAGTGAGGATTAGGGAAGGAGATGAGTGGAAGACATCCTTCAAAACCAAGCATGGGCTGTATGAGTGGCTTGTTATGCCTTTTGGGCTGTCCAATGCACCCAGCACCTTCATGAGATTGATGACTGAAGTCCTAAGGCCCTACTTGGGAAAGTTTGTGCTGGTTTACTTTGATGATATCTTAGTTTACAGCACTACAGAGCAAGACCATCTTGAACATCTCAGACAGAAATTTACCACATTGCAGAAGAGTAAACTGTATGGGAAGTTGGAAAGATGTACTTTTATGGCTGAGGAAGTGGGGTTTCTTGGTTATATTATTTCTGGAAGGGGCATCTCAGTTGATCAGGAGAAAATCAGGTCCATAGAGTCTTGGCCCACACCCAAGACCATCACTAAAGTAAGGAGCTTTCATGGCCTTGCATCCTTTTACAGGAGGTTTATCAAACATTTCAGTTCAATAATGGCACATGTTACTGAATGCATGAAGAAGGGAGACTTCAAATGGACTGATGGTGCTCATAGGGCTTTTCTGCAGATCAAGAAATGTCTATGTGAGGCACATGTGCTTGTATTGCCTGATTTTGATAAGTTGTTTGAAGTAGAGTGTGATGCTAGTGGGGTTGGAGTTGGAGCTGTGCTGATTCAAGAGCAAAGGCCTGTAGCATATTTCAGTGAGAAGCTCAATGGTGCAAAAACAAGTTATTCAACATATGATAAGGAGTTTTATGCTATCATCAGGGCTCTTACTCATTCGAGTCACTACCTAAAACCCAAACCATCTGTGCTGCACTCAGATCATGAAGCCCTGAAGTTTATCAATGGCCAACACAAGCTAAACTTCAGGCATGCCAAATGGGTTGAGTTCCTACAATCTTTCTCTTTCTCCAGCAAGTATAAGGAGGGAAAGAATAACATAGTGGCTGATGCTCTCTCCAGAAGATACAGGGTTTTGACAGTCATGGAAGGTAAGGTATTGGGGTTTGAATTCATGAAAACTCTTTACAAGGAGGATCCAGATTTTGCTGAAGAGTGGTTGTTACTACAAGAGAGGGGGGGAGGAGAAAAGGTCAAGAGAAGTGGCTATACTTTGCAAAATGGCTACTTGTTCCATGGTAACAGGCTCTGCATTCCAAGAGGCTCATATAGAGACCTCCTCATTTATGAGGTGCATTCTAATGGCATGGCAGGACACTTTGGTGTGCAGAAGACTCTAATGATGCTGCAAGATCAGTTTTACTGGCCTAGAATGCTAGGAGATGTTCAGGTTATACTGAGGAGGTGTGGAGTGTGTCAAAGGGCCAAGAGCACTTTCCAGGGGAGTACATACACTCCTCTACCTGTACCTGACCGACCTTGGGAAGATCTGAGTATGGATTTCATCACAGCTGTCCCTAGGACACAGAGGGGAAAAGACTCTATCATGGTGGTGGTAGACAAGTTCAGCAAAATGGCACATTTTGTGGCTTGTAAGCAGACAGAGGATGCAAGTAGTGTTGCAGAGTTGTTCTTCAAAGAGATTATGAGGCTGCATGGTGTGCCTAAGTCTATTGTTTCAGATAGAGATGTGAAGTTCATGAGCTACTTCTGGAAATCATTGTGGAGGCTGCTCAATACCAAGCTCCTATTCAGTACTGCACATCATCCACAAACAGATGGCCAGACTGAAGTTACAAATAGAACACTTGGGGCCATCTTGAGGAGCATAGTAAAGAAGTCTATGACTGATTGGGATGTTAAATTAGCTCAGGCTGAGTTTGCTTTCAACAGAGCACCCTCAAGTGCAACTGGAAAGAGTCCATTTGAGGTGGTTTATGGGCTTAATCCACTAATGCCTGTTGATTTAGCTGCTGTTCCAAGAGAGGGCCTGAATTTTGATGCCAAGAAGAGAGCTGTGCAGATCCTGCAGCTTCATGATCAGGTTCGAAAACAGATTGAAAAGGCCAATGAAGCTGCAAAAAGGAAAGCCAAGCAACCTAAGCACAACCATGAGTTCCAAAAGGGTGATCTGGTCTGGTTACACCTGAGAAAGGAGAGGTTTCCAGCCAAGAGAAAAGGAAAGCTGATGCCAAGGGCTGATGGACCATTTGAAGTGCTTGGGAGAGTTGGTGACAATGCCTATCAGATTATACTTCCAGGAGAGTATGGAGTGCATGGTACCTTCAATGTGGGAGATCTGAGTCCATTTTATGGTGATGATCATGATGAGCTGGAAGATACAAGGTTGAGGACAAGCTCCGATCAACCAAGGGAGGATGATACAGGGGTCAAGACTAGGGGTATGCTCAAAAAGCAAGGAACTGAGGTGGTGCCCATACCTAGCCTGAACAAAGTCTTCTTAGCCTATCCGAGCCATGAAATCCAACCTGAAGCTAACCATGGTCTGAGTCAAGGTTCAAAGCTGGGTCTGTCCTTGATTGCTTATGAAGGCCTACAGTTTTAGGTCCATGTTATCTTAGGAGAAATAAGGCAAGCAGTATTGGAGGTGTAGTTAATTCATCTAACAGCTAGCATTTCACTTTTGCAATAGTATACCCGAAATGGCAAGCTTATCACATGACACAGCAAGTTGATTGAGGAGTGGCCCTGCAAGGAAGCTGGACTCTTATGCAAGTCACAAGTAACAACTCTTTTGAACCTGCAAAGTAGCCGTTTCTTCATCACATGCACCAGAAAATAACTCCAGTACAAGCCAAGAAGAATTTAATTCCTGTCACTGTCAAGACTGCTTTTCTGTTTCCTGGTTTTTCTACTTTCTGCTTTTCTGTTTAAAGTTAGATTTTGGTACGAAAAACTCTCAGCCTTTAGATGATATTTGAAGGGCCAAGATTTTCATTTCAGCCTCTATATATAGAGTGCAGCTTGTAATTGAAGAGGCAGTTTTTGCATAATTATAATCAACAGAATTCTTCTCCCAATCTTCTCATGTGTGGTTTGTGAGCCTTTGTGGCTGAACCTTTGTGGTTTAGAACCTTAGTGGTACGGGTATGGTGTGATTTGCACCACTTTTTGGTGTGTCTTGCACCCTACCCTATCACTTTTGTTCACAAACTTCTCAGTTTTACTCACCTTAATTTTAAACAAAACTCCTATCTTAAAATCTGTTTCAAATCATTATAAACCCATAATAATTCGTATCAAGAGAGAGAAAGATGTGGGTGATATTGTTTTTTTTTTTTGAAGACTGATATTAGTTTGGGTTAGATATTTCTTTTGTTTTAATAATTAATATGAACCATTAGATCTAGATAGGATGAATGGATGCGATAACTTCTTATTTCTTACCTAAGACTATTTCCTATAGGAACAAGATATATAAAAAAAAGATAAGTATTCATACAATGAAAACCTAACACTTATATTAGCCAATAATGGTACCATCAATTAGAAACTAGTGGGCTGACAACATGCAAAATGGCACATTATAAAAGCCTCGTTAAGGGCTTCCTGATTATAACGTTTTTGGTCACATGGAATGTATTTCCGTGGGTGATAATCAAACCTTACTCTTAATTAATGGAGAAAAGGAGGTAGATAGAATCACATGATAAATCACCTATTCTCTTTTATAGTCATAGATAGCTAGTATCCCCAAAACTCATGCTTATGACGGCCATCATGTGGTGGACTCCCTTTTTGCCCCATGACCTCATTCTTCTCTTGCTCACCCTTTTAAGCAAATAGAGTCACAAGGGATGAAGTTCAAGAAAACATGATGGGTGTGTAGATGAAGGGCTAACTACGAAGTGATTTTTCATGTGAATATGTTTTCCCATCATTAATTATATAAGGGTTTATTTCATACTCATGTAAGCACAACTCATATGACCACAAAATTAAATGCTATAATCATTATACCTTGAACCTACCCTTTAAAGTTTGGCGTTCACCGTGCCCGGTATTAACCTTACTTATTGTTGATACATCACTTAGTCGTATTAAATTTAATTTTTCTTTTTCATAAATTGACACTATAAATAAAAGTGCACATAAACAATTCGAGAGCACCAAACAAAAACTAACAAACAAAAACTTTTGCTCATAGGTTTATTGTTCAATTTTTTTTTATTAATTTTGCCAAATGGTTGCCTCTTTCTCACTCAACATTTTGAAACCCGTCTGTCCTATTTTATTCACCCCCCCCCGTACCCCCCGCCCAACCAGATTTGTTTATAATAAAATACTTGTTATTTATATAATTCACACACTTGTCATACTATCTTTCATCTATTTATTCGAACTTTCCCTTAGAGCAATAATTATTGTTTTCTCTATTCTTTTATTGTGAAGGTTCCATTACATTTTTCTCTATTCCTATGTCTTTGTACCTTAGAGCAATAATATCGTATCTACAACGTTTTGAACATTGAATGTTATCACTCCCATTTCTGACCTGAGTCTTGAAGCGATAATTTCAAAGTTATTACTCTCGCACTTGCAATAACCTTGTTTTAAAGTTAAAGACGTCTAATTACAAAGTAAGTCTTAGATTCTAAAATTGGCACTTTTCATTCTTTTTTTATTTAAAGATTTCGGAAGGAGAGTTATGATGAAAAATATAATGTCTCCCAAGTTCTGCTGCACTGAAATGTTACAAAGTTTTGAATAAAACGCTGAATCTTAAGATTTTTAGCTTTATGACCAACGTCTAACAAAATAATAAAGGTTTTGTTTAAGCAACAAGTTTTTAAGCTGAAACTCGAATTTTTTGTTGGTGTATGTGCAGGTCTCAGGCCACGATGACGATGCTTCAGCCCCTGTGTAGCTTTGTGCTACCATTAGATCTGTAACGATTGTTGTTTGTTTCTCATGTCGTATGTTTGTATTTTCATAAAGTCATGAAGTTTATTATAAGGCCAAATTTTTTTTTCCATTGTAATAATAATGCCTCAATAAAGCGTTCTCAATTTGTGTGACGTGTGTCTAAATTTGTGTTACGTGGGTGATATGTTTGTGATAAGGAATTTAGTGTGCGTAATGGGATTGGAGTGTTTACATGGCGTATTTTAAACACGTGGTTAGTCAGTTGCTCTACGAGGTGAAATCAAATTTGAGTTGAATAATTAAAAACCGGCGAAAGTGGCAATTTGCCCCATACACTTGTATCAATTGTACAATTTAGCACCTTAACACTTGATTGTGGCAATTGAAACCCATGCCTTTGATTAGGTGAGCAATTTACCACATTCTTCAATTTTCCACAAAAAAAAATAGAAAAAAAAAAAACAAATTATAAATTTATTTATGTTCTTACAAGATACATAGAAAATCTAATAAAAAAATACATAGAAAATTAGCTAATACATAAAAAAAATACAACTATATACTTATCTTTCTTCCATCCTCCAAAGGCATCCTTTTCTCTCCTCTCTCCTCCCTCTCCTCCCATCTATGCCACCGGGAAAAACACATCACCACCACACACAAGCACCAATAACTACCTACTCCAATTAGGCCAACGCCTCCTCCTCGGTGATATTGGTTCCGGGTTAGCCATATTTCTGGTGTCTCTTCTTGAACTTGTGGTTTTCATAGACATGTTTTAATTATTTGCATTTTAAGTAAAAACATATTGACTTTAATAACTTTGTTGTGTAAGGAATTTGATTTCATGTTTCCGATTTATTGTGCTAAATATAGTGGCATTTTATTGGTATGTATATTCGCTACATGGTTTAGCAAAATTGTTAAATATTAGAGATTTGTTATATGGTCAGTCTTGGATATATATAATCTCCCTAAATTAGTAAATGGCAACTGTACATACCCGGATCGTTTGAAAAAACATACGTGTTAAATTGTAAATAATGTTTAGCTAGTTCTTTAAAACCGAATACAAAATTGAGAAATAGTATATGACACAAAGATTGGGCATAATTTTCAAGTGTATATGACTTCAAAGTCTAGAACATACTTGATTGTTAACCTCGTTCCCTATTTACTCCGCTCATACAATTTCGAGAAAGGTACATATGAATATGAAAACAACAATTTATAAAGAAAAATCTACATGGGTGGATTGCTTAAGTAAAAAACTAAACTTTTGGTGAAGGTTACGCTATGATAGATCACATAAAGTATGTGTTAGAGATATCATAGTACAATTTCCGTTTAAAAGGAAGCAAAAGGCGAACCGCGAATTCACGGACGCAAAAACTAGTTATTAAATAACTAATACACGATTAGTTTTGCTAATCGTTTTGCCACGTCGCCATTTAATGCAAAAAGTTAACACCGTTAGTCAAATAACGGTCAAATGGCGCCATGTGCAGTAGGTTGCATAATTCAGGGCACCATGATGTTGTAGCTGGAAAAGTGGGCACCAAAGGCACTATAAAACAACCCAGGAATGTCACGTAACTTTGGCGAAAATATAATCAACTAGCTAATCCCTTGAAAAGTTTTCCCACCAAAAATATATCTCTCGCCACATTATAATTTAATGGTCAAAATTATACAAGATTAGTCATAGTTAGTCATACGGGTACCATGTGCATGGGTCTACAATGTAGTTCACAATACCGTGAAATAGTAATTTCAAAAGTAGCACCACGCGCAATCGCGTATAACTCATGGGCACCATGTGAGTTTTCCATTTTCATTTATACTAGTTTGCATGCCTGTGCCACGCCCGGGCTATTTATTTATATTGTTTATACTCGTTTTATATAAAAAAAATGTGGGTTTATCTCTGTTCTAATATATTACCATATTGATTATTTCCATAAATTAGCTAATAAAATACTACTCTATGATAATTTATTACCATATTCTAACCTATAGTTGTACTTAATGCTATTTTTATGTTTTATCCAGTTAATGTATGCCAAGTGTCCTCCTAGGAAATACTTGGTTTCAACTTTTAATATATAATATTAGATATTAGATAGTAGATAGAAATATTTGAGATTTATGGAAAGAAGATTATTTTTTTATTCTTCTTTGAATTTGTAATAAGGATACATGAAGCAGTATATGAGATCAAACCCTAGTTGGTTCACTAGGTCGTAGTTTAAAACACCGCTTTTTAGTTTCTTATTATTATTATTATAACTGATATTATGTATAAACATATATAGGGGTCTGTTCCGGTAGGAAGTTATATATTGGTAGGAAGGTAGGAAGTAGATATATAGTACTTCAATATCTGCGATTGGAACTTACAAAACCAATAACACATCTAAACAAAAGGCATTATTCTTACAAATTTAACAAAGTGCACTTATTTTCAATTTTGGTTTTATAAAATACACTTCTAATTTAACAAAGTGCACTTATTTTTATTAAACGCACTTCCAATTTAACAAAATGCACTTGGTATTATAAAATGCACTTCTTACTTAACACAATGCACTTGGTCTTATAAAATGCACTTCTAACTTAACAATATTCACTTTTCTTATTCAATGCACTTCCAATTTAATAAAATGCACTTTGACTCGGCAAATTGCACTTTGACCGGGGGAAGTGCACTTTGACTCGGGGAAGTGCACTTTGACTCAGAAAAATGCATTTTGACTCAGAAAAACGCACTTTCACTAAAAATGCAAAATGTACTTCTAATGATTTTATAAGATGCACTTTTAATTTAACAAAAAACACTTCTAATTAAACAAAATGCACTTTGTCTTTTAATTTTATACAATGCACTACTAATCAAACAAAATGCACTTGATCTTATAAAACACACTTTCAATTTTACAAAATGCACTTGATCTTATAAAACGCACTTTCAATTTTACAAAATGCACTTCTAATTTCATAATATGCACTTATCTTGTTAAATGCAATTCTAAATAAATAAAATGCACTTTTTTGTTTTGATTTCATAAAATGCACTTCTAATTAAACAAAATGCACTTTGTCGTTTTATTCTTTTAAAATACACTTATTTTTTTTTTATAAAAATGCATTTCTAATAAAACAAAATGCACTTCCGTTTTACAAAAATGCACTTATACTTATAAAATGCATTTTAATTTAACAAAATGCATTTAAGACGACTTTATGCACTTAAAATTAAAAGTAAAATGCATTTGAGATGATATTTAGATTTTGATAATAAAATGCATTTAATCTCAACCATCAGATTACTCAAATCTAATGGCCCAAATTAAAACACACAAAATTTTTTTTTTTATTGAAACCACTCATTTTCTCTCTCCTCCTCCCCTCCCCCCTCCCCAAACCCTAACCACCACGGGTTCACCAAACAACCCCAGCCGCTACCACAACTGCCACCTACCACCACCGGACCTACCAGACTCACCTCGCTCGTCCTGCGATCCCACGCCCCACCACGCGCGACACTGTTTGCACTTCTCCTCGCCTTCCACGCCGCTCTCATTTCCCGTCACTCAATTAAATTCGATCAACGGAGGAGAAAATGAGTAGCGGCTTAGGGAATAGCCGCGGCTGGGTGAGAGGAGGCCGGATAATGTGAAGGTAAACGGCGGCGAACACAGGCGGCCGGTAAATCTGCACATAAAGAGGCGGAAGAGAGAAAAAAAGCAAGCGGCGTTTGCGGCGGAGGAAAGACGAACGAAGAAAAATGGTGGCTGTCGAAGACTCGTCGTACCTTCTAGAGTCGGCTGGTGTGACCGGAGCCGACGATTGTGGTGGTCGGAGTGCGCGCGCTGGTGGTGGTGGGGCGGCAGAGGGGAAGGAGGGGAGGAGAGGAGAGAGGAGAGAGAAAATATGAGTGACATTTAGGTAGTGTCGTTATTTGGGCTGAGTTTTATTTTAGTTTTTCTTTTGTTTTAATATTAATATGGACCATTAGATTCAGGTTGGATGGATGGATGAGATCACTTCTTATTTCTCACCATAAGAACACTTCTTACGGGAACAAGATCCTATATATATAAAAAAAAAAGATAAGTATTCAAACAATGAAAACCTAACACTAATATTAGCTATTAATGGTACCATCAATTAGAAACTAGTGGGATGACAACATGCAAAATGGCACATTATAAAAGCCTCGTTAAGGGCTTCATGATTATAACGTTTTTGGTCACATGGATTGTATTTCCTTGGGTGATAATCAAACCTTACTCTTAATTATTGGAGAAAATGGGGTAGATAAAATCACATGATAAATCACCTAGTCTCTTTTATAGTCATAGATAGCTAGTATCCTTAAAACTCATGCTTATGACGGCCATCATCATGTGGTGCACTCTCTTTTTGTCCATGACCTCATTCTTCTCTTGCTCACCCTTTTAAGCAAATAGAGTCACAAGAAATGAAGTTCAAGAAAACATGATGGGTGTGTAGATGAAGGGCTAACTACGAAGTGATTTTTCATGTGAATATGTTTTCCCATCATTAATTATATCAAGGTATATTTCATACTCATGTAAGCACAATTCATATGACCACAAAATTAAATGCTATAATCATTATACCTTGAACCTACCCTTTAAAGTTTGGCGTTCACCGTGGACGTTATTAACCTTACTTATTGTTGATACATCACTTAGTCGTATTAAATTTAATTTTTCTTTTTCATAAATTGACTCTATAAATAGAAGTGCACATAAACAATTCGAGAGCACCAAACAAAAACTAACAACCAAAAACTTTTACTCATAGGTTTATTGATCAATTTTTTTTTTTATAAATTTTGCGAAAATGGTACCTCTTTCTCACTCAACATTTTGAAGCCCGTCTGTCCTAGTTTATTCGCCCCCCGTACCCCCCGCCCAACCAGGTTTGTTTATAATAAAATAATTGTTATTTATATAATTCACACCCTTGTCATACTATCTTTCATCTATTTATTCGAACTTTCCTTTAGAGCAAAATTTATTGTTTTCTCTATTCTATTATTGTAAAGGTTCCATTACATTTTTCATAGTCTTTCTAGAAATATCGTATCTACAACGTTTTGAACATTGAATGTTATCACTCCCGTTTCTGACTTGAGTCTTGAAGCGATAATTTCAAAGTTATTATTCTCGGACTTGCAATAACCTTGTTTTAAAGTTAAAGACGTCTAATTATAAAGTAAGTCTTGGATTTTAAAATTGGCACTTTTCATTCTTCTTTTATTTAAAGATTTCGGAAGGAGAGTTATGATGAAGAATATAATGTCTTCCAAGTTCTGCTGCACTGACGTTTTACAAAGTTTTGAATAAAACGCTGAATCTTAAGATTGTTAGCTTTATGACCAACGTCTAACAAAATAAAATAGGTTTCGTTTAAGCTACAAGTTTTTAAGCTGATACTCGAATTTTTTGTTGGTGTATGTGCAGGTCTCAGGTCACGATGACGATGCTTCAACCCCAAATGTAGATTCCACGGATGGACTCTATAGCGACGGACGCGCGAGTCGTGCGATGATTGCACTAGGATAGGAGTCGCCACCAAACAATTGTGGGGTGTTTGCAAACCATGCAATGCGATCTTGTTCCTTGTTACCGAGGGACTACGTAGACGCTAGGTGAGTCTGTACCTATTGAGCATAAACGCTTAGGAAAGCGAGTCATGCCAAGTACAAAACACTTTCGCGAGTTGTTTACCGAAAGGGACAAAACCGAGGGACATAAGTAACAAGATGCGCACTGTGCCCTACGCCAATGTGCAGCCCAAGGACCGCAAGACTGGGTTCGAGGGTGACGGTACGTGTTGGGAAGCCATAAGACACCCAACCCCACCCACGTATAGCGGCCTCTACTAGTTGAATTATCGTTTACAAGTCGTTGAGAAGTTAGCCATGCAAGTTACAATCATTTACAAGTTATATACAACCTAGTAAATTAGCTAAGTCGGTTATTTAGCACATAAACTAGATCTTAGGTCGCAACGTCGTTAAGATTGATTAACGGTCCCTAGCTACCAATTGTCCAAGCGCTTTGCGCTATGTGTGTTAGGCGTGATTCATGTAATTCGTTTTAGATCTAAATCTTGGTTAGGCAAAATATAAATCTATGTCGAAAGGAATAAAAATGCGCACGTAAAGAAGGAGTAGAAGATTAGAATAAAGTAAAAGAAGAGTTTAGAAAAGAGGGGATGCCCTCAGGACTTACGTGTGTCCGCGATACCACTACTTGCTCTACTATGCTTCGAGATCGTTGCGTTGATCCTTAGTATGCGTCGTAGGGGCTAGATGTGTTATTGGAGCGATAGTACAGGGGCTTTGTTTGTGTTGTGTGTTGTGTGTTGTGTTTAGGGGTGCCCTAGAGGTGTAGGGGTGCTATTAGGGTTTTGGTGTTGTGATTGTTAGGGTTTTTGTATTGTAGTTTTCTAGGGTTTTTGGGTTGCTGGGGTTTTTGGGTGGCTAGGGTTTTTGTGGTTGCTAGGGTTTTGTGGGTGGCTAGGGTTTTTGTGGTTGCTAGAGTTTTGTGAAGGCTAGGGGTTTGTGGTGGCTAGGGAGAGATGATGAGATGAAAGAGTAGCAGAGATTTAGGGTGGAGAAATGGTGTGAGAGATGTGTGTGAAAGTTGTGTGGAAATGGGTTGTATGTATAGTGGAGGAGAGGCTAGGGTAGGCTAGGGTTTTTCGGCCAGTTAGGGTTTAATTCTTCAAATTCGCAACTTCCACCACAAGGCCCAATATATGGAGCCCGTGGCGCGCGTGTCTGACAAAAAAACGCGGTGCGTCAAGGGGCTCCGACGCACGGACGCGTGCGTCTGGACCCTTGGACGCACTATGCAAAATTTGATTTCTGGCTTCTTTGTGACAAGGTTAGTGTACATGTGAATTTGGGTGGGCAAATGATGTACATAAACATGTGTTTTTGATGATTTTTGGCGGTTTAGGCACGCAGGTCATTCCTTAGTTAGGTGAGGTGTAAAAGGGCTGGAAAGTGGTTGTTTTCGGCCTTGTTTTAGGTAAAGACGCATTTGCAAATGGATTCACGACAACGGTGGTTCACATAGTAGAGCAAGTAGACGCAGTTATTTGTAAAATGTCCTTTCATCATCGGGCATTTGGATAGGGACAAATGCAGGTGTCTACAGAAGCCCCCACTTTGACTGAGGCTTGGACAAGGCGAAAGTCAAAGTATGTAAATCGTGCAAACGGGATGCGAATGCACGTGGAGGGTCGTTTAAGGTCCATTAGACCGCTGGTGCGTTTTTAGAGGTTCGCCAACCAATTAGAGGACATACCTGTTGTTTATAGTCAGTGCGACTGTACAAGATGTTTAAGGTCGGTGCGAACATTGGATAGCTTTGTGGAACTTGCTATTTGTACTTGTAGTGGCTTCTGAATGTCGGAAGTGGGTCCGATGCTATTCGGAGATT
Organism: Spergularia bocconei; assembly: GCA_963457585.1. Classification (NCBI taxonomy): domain Eukaryota; kingdom Viridiplantae; phylum Streptophyta; class Magnoliopsida; order Caryophyllales; family Caryophyllaceae; genus Spergularia; species Spergularia bocconei. The sequence goes on from OY734951.1 coordinate 18,065,018, forward strand.
ATGTCACTGTTTAAGGTCAGTGCGACCGTTGATTGCTTCATGTGGTTGTTTTTGCTTCTATCGGAGGTGGGTCCGATGTGCCTTGATCACGGTGGAGTTAGGTCCGCTATTGTTGATGATATTTTGCTTGAGATGTCGAAAGTGGGTCCGACATTGCTTAATCGTAATAGTGTTAGGTCCGTTGGTGTTGAATATAGAGTTTTGCTAGATGCTCGAGTTTAAAGTTGGTGCGACTGTTACATGACCTGAAAGTGTGTAATCTCACTTGGTCTTTGCTGGATTGACAGTTTCGAGGGGAACCCCCATTCTTGCATGAAAGAGGAGATTATGGAACAATTGGATGCCACTTGTACCTCTTGTTTGCCAGTTGATTATGCATGTTGAAAATTCTTGTTGTACTTTGTCTCACTCTTGTGCGAGTAAGGAGATCGTGGCGCAGAGGTGTGGTATTTTGACCTCGTCTTGCCAATACTTGTAGAGTAGTGACTTGTTACACTTTGTCTCACTCTTGTGCGAGAAAGGAAGTCATTGTGCCGTGATTTGTGCTTTTGATCTCGCGATTGCAATGCTTGAGAGTAGTGGTGACGGACGATTGCATCTTGTCCTGAGGGTGGTGAATGCTGCCTAATGCTCATGTAAAGGTTCATACAAGTAATGTGCAAATATATGTAATGTCATGAAAAACAAGTGATGCCTAGTGCTCGTGTAAAGTGTTGTGCGGGTGGTGTGCAAGTGTAACTGACTCGATGTAATGCAATGTTATGAAAAGCAATGTGATGATGTAATGGAATGTTATGAAATGCAATGCGATAATGTTATGCAGCTTAAAGTAATGCAACCTAGACTCGAGGTATATGCAGATGTGAAATGCGAAAAAATGCAGGGGGTACCCCGACTTCCCCCAAAAGGAAAAAAAGGATAAAAGAGATGGTAAGTTTCGTGGAATTAAACTAGGAGTGCCTAATAGTGAAAAGAGTTGAAACGTGCGGGAATGAGTTTGAGATTTCCTCCAAAAGAAAAAGAAAGAAAAATAATAAAGTTTGATGGACAAAATTTGAGGTTTCCCCCCAAAAGAAAAAAATGATGAAAAAGGTGAACAAAAGTTGTGATTGTCTAACTTAAGGTGACGGCGAATAGTGACCTTCCCACTGCTCGAGGATGATCTTCGGGCTTGCTGCAGAGCAAGGCTTTGTATTTGTAGAGTAAGGGCTTGTGGTGGCACAAATGTATGCATGTGGTGGCACATGGCTTGGTGTTTGAGGTGGCTCAAGGCTTAGTGTTTGCGGCGACGCAATATCTGATGGTTCCAAATGGACGAGACGTGCTGCTCTTGATGACGATCGTTCTTGTCTTCTGTCGACAAAAGATTCCATGCGTGGGCAAGGGAGAAGAAGAGTCCAAGGATTTGGAATGTGGAGTTCGGTAAGTGTAGCTGGCTCAATGGGGCCTTGATCCTTGATGTTGGATCAAGAGGGATATAAACTCTGGAGGTATATTTGATGCGGCTGGCAAAGGGTTATGGCTAGTAATGTGGCTGGAAAAGGGGAAATTCAGACCTATGTGTCGGCCTAAATTTGCAAAGGGGTAGGTTAATAACGTGGGTTCAGATTTCCATGTCATTTAGCACTACGGGAAAAGAATCAAAGAATGCATGCATGGCGTGCTTGATGAGTGATCCTCAAAATTCCTAGTGTCTTACCTTCGCGATTATTATCCGTTGTGCGGAAGAACTCTCGCGGTGAATCAACAAATGCCAAGTTCTTGATTAGAAGAGCGACAGATTGCGGTGGCGTGATTTGCACGATCTCAAGGAGGACTTTTTGGTGCTTTTGTAGCTGGATTGGGTGACAAATGACAGATGTGCATGAAAGTTCTGGCCCATTTTACCCCCAATCGTGTTGACTTGACCATGTTAGCAGTTTGAAAGACATATTTTGCTTGATCTTTTCAATTTTGTCACTAATGAGGGATGCTTTCACTTGTTCGTAGCACTTGTTACATATTTCAGTTAGAGTATGGCTCTACTTTCAGAAATTTGCCCTTTTTTGTTAGCCATTTTTCATTTTGGCTCCACTTTTTAAATCTTGCCTTTGTTAATGTATTTGCAGTTAGTGGCTCCACTTTTTTAAGTCTTGCCGTTTCGATCAAATCAACACCCTTTACCCAAGTTATGAAGATGTAGGATGAAAATAAAAAGGCTATCGGCATGGAGGCTCTGCGGGCTACCAAAGAAAGTGGATTCAATCGTTAGGGATCAAAGTCATTTTGTAGTTACAAATTTTTTTACCTCCAGTCATTAATTGTGCAGCGTAAGACAGACTAGGATTCGTCGTTGGATGCTCATGAGAAATATGGTAAACCAAAAACTCATTTATTCCATCAGCGAAAGAGAGAAATTTCAATCGGTTGGAGGTATCTATGCTAGACATGGAAAGGAGGTAAAGAAACAAGCATGAAATCTTATGTCGTCTGGTTGTGTCTCGAAAGACTGCCTACGTACCCACTAGTGCGTGGAATCAAACCAAACGTAGTTCGGAAGAACGTTCATTGTTGATGTTGTTGGTTGTAGCCTCGTTGTAGTGGTGCTTGTTCTCATCATCTTGGGTTTTCGTGCAATGTAAGTTTTAGAGTTCAAAACATAGTGCATGGATTTTGCTACCCCTTTTATTTTCGGGATGGTAATGTCGAGAACTTGTCGGGAAAACTTAACATTGACGAGAAGAACGTGCGACCAATCTCGACGTGGATTGTGGATCCATAGAGAAGTAGAAGTCGTCCCTCAAAACATTGGCGCTTCAATTGAGTTGCTTGAAAACGTGGGTCGGGGTCACCGAGTTGGACAAGGTGTTGACGATCTTATGTATGTAAAGATCGATTGGTCGTGAAGAGTGGGCTTCAACGACGGAAATGAAGGAGGTGAAGAGTGGGGCTCGATGATCCTAGGTGGGTAAGATCGAAACAAGTGCAGTGTGTGTGATGTTTACGCATACGGATAGACGTATGGGCGAGATGCAAAAAAATCAATGATTGAGTGAGGAGTGGGGCTCGGTGATCTTAGGTGGCTAAGATCAAATTATATGGTTCGGATTTCCATAAGCTGTACAGAAATGTTGAAAAATGGGCGAGGAGTGAGCCTCAAAAATCCTAGGTGGCTAGGATTGAATGATACGGATTGACGTGTCGTTCAGTTGTCAAGTTTTGGGCAAAAAAATAGTGAGGGGTGGGCCTCGAAGATCCTAAGTAGCTACGGTCGTTGATACGGATTGACGTATAGCTAAGGTGCGGAGTTTTGGGTAAAAAAGAACGAGGAGTGAGCCTCGGAAATCCTAGGTTGTTAGGTTTGATGATACAGATTGGTGTATAAGATAGACATGATGTGTTTGACATGATGCATGACGTAACTCTTTTTTGTAGATTCGATGCATGGGTTGTGATGCATGTATGCATGGATGCATGTGATCATATAAGTCGTAGTGCAAAAATGCGTGCAATGGTTCGGGTTCCTAGGATGCATGAGTTCGTAGTTAGGTACGAACTTGACCCTACATGAGATAGTTTGTTCTAGGATGGTATGGACTAGGATGATGCATGATTTAGATGACTAGGGGTGAACCTAGATGATATGAAAATGTATGATGCAAGACGCGACTCTATGGACATAACGTATGTATGTATGTATGTATGTATGTATGTATGTATGTATGTATGTATGTATGCATGCGCAGCAAGCTACGGTTGTGTATGCATGACACGACAATGCAATATTCAAGAATGCAGCACAGAGTGCAATGAAGTTAACTCGATTTTGTGGGTGCAACATGTGTGTGCGAGGTTTATAGGTGCATGGAAGTGTATGCAAGTGTTGAAAATGACTCAAAAAATGGAAAACATGCAGTGTGGCATGGTTAGGAATGGGAATTGCACCATTCAAGGGAATATGCATGGTGCGTATGATTAGGCAGACGCACGGGGTAGGTGCGCACAGGCCTTGTGACGCCGGCATTGGTGCGCACAAGGGGGGAGACGCACTACACGAAAAGTCACGAAAAGTGACGTTGTGCATGGGGAGGGCATTGATGTAATTAAAACTTGATTTGACAAAGGTTTGGGGATGAGTATGGTACAACAGATGCAAAAACAGGCAACAACGGCATGTAAGAGTAAACATATACCATGCAAATGTACTATGGCTTAGGTTTGAGGTTTAGATTTAGGGTACCACGTTATAGGTAGCTATATCTCGATTTGTGGCAGCCCATGCTCGAGAGTATAACATCCTTACACCATAAACAATGTTTCATTAGAAACGAAGTGTCGATGATGCGAACGTGGGTGGTACAACCATTATTCAGTCCTACACGAGATAGAAAGACATGGATGTACCGAAAGGACAAGGGATCCTATGGGACGTGGGTCGCGTTCATGCAAATGAAGGTGCTAAACTTCTCAACAAATGTAACGTGATAACCAATTTTCGAGTCTCACCCACTTTGAACAATAAGTCCCCAGCGGAGTCGCCACTGTAGATTCCACGGATAAACTCTATAGCGACGGACGCGCGAGTCGTGCGTATGATTGCAATAGGATAGGAGTCGCCACCAAACAATTGTGGGGTGTTTGGAAACCATGCAATGCGATCTTGTTCCTTGTTACCGAGGGACTACGTATACGCTAGGTGAGTCTGTACCCATTGAGCATAAACGCTTGGAGAAGCGAGTCATGCCAAGTACAAAACACTTTCGCGAGTCGTTTACCGAAAGGGACAAAACCGAGTGACGTAAGGAACAAGATGCGCACTGTGCCCTACGCCAATGTGCAGCCCAAGGACCGCAAGACTGGGTTCGGGGGTGACGGTACGTGTTGGGAAGCCATAAGACACCCAACCCCGCCCACGTATAGCGGCCTCTACTAGTTGAATTATCGTTTACAAGTCGTTGAGAAGTTAGCCATGCAAGTTTACAGTCATTTACAAGTTAAATACAACCTAATAAAATTTAGCTAAGTTGGTAGTTTTAGAACGTAAAACTAGATCTTAGGTCACAAAATTATTAAGTTTGATTAACAGTCCCTAGCTACCAATTGTCCAAGCGCTTTGCGCTATGTGTGTTAGGCGTGATTCATGTAATTCGTTTTAGATCTAAATCTTGGTTAGGCAAAATATAAATCTATATCGAAAGCAATAAAAATGCGCACGTAAAGAAGGAGTAGAAGATTAGAATAAAGTAAAAGAAGAGTTTAGAAAAGAGGGGATGCCCTCAGGACTTACGTGTCTCCGCGATACCACTACTTGCTCTACTATGCTTCGAGATCGTTGCGTTGATCCTTAGTATGCGTCGTAGGGGCTAGATGTGTTCTTGGAGCGATGCATTGCTCTTCGAACGTAGGTGTTTGAGAGGGGCTTTGTTTGTTTTGTGTGTTGTGTTTAAGGGTGCCCTAGAGGTGTAGGGGTGCTATTAGGGTTTTGGTGTTGTGATTGTTAGGGTTTTTGTATTGTAGTTTTCTAGGGTTTTTGGGTTGCTAGGGTTTTTGGGTGGCTAGGGTTTTTGGGTGGCTAGGGTTTTTGTGGTTGCTAGGGTTTTGTGAAGGCTAGGGGTTTGTGGTGGTTAGGGAGAGATGATGAGATGAAAGAGTAGCATAGATTTAGGGTGGAGAAGTGGTGTGAGAGATGTGTGTGAAAGTTGTGTGGAAATGGGTTGTATATATAGTGGAGGAGAGGCTAGGGTAGGCTAGGGTTTTTCGGCCAATTAGGGTTTAATTCTTCAAATTCGCAACTTCCACCACAAGGCCCAATATATGGAGCCCGTGGCGCGCGTGTCTGACTAAAAAACGCGGTGCGTCAAGGGGCTCCGACGCACGGACGCGTGCGTCTGGACCCTTGGACGCACTATGCAAAATTTGATTTCTGGCTTCTTTGTGACAAGGTTAGTGTACATGTGAATTTGGGTGGGCATATGATGTACATAAACATGTGTTAGGTGAGGTGTAAAAGGGCTGGAAAGTGGTTGTTTTCGGCCTTGTTTTAGGTAAAGACGCATTTGCAAATGGATTCACGACAACGGTGGTTCACATAGTAGAGCAAGTAGACGCAGTTAACTGTAAAATGTCCTTTCATCATCGGGCATTTGGGTAGGGACAAATGCAGGTGTCTACACCTGTGTAGCTTTGTGCTACCATTAGATCTGTAACGATTGTTGTTTGTTTCTCATGTCGTATGTTTGTATTTTCATAAAGTCAAGAAGTTTATTATAAGGCCAAGAAATTTTTTCCGTTGTAATAATAATGCCTCAATAAAGCGTTCTCAATTTGTGTGACGTGTGTCTAAATTTGTGTTACGTGGGTGATATATTTGTGATAAGGAATTTAGTGTCCGTAATGGGATTGCAATGTTTACATGGCGTATTTTAAACACGTGGTTAGTCAGTTTCTCTACGAGGTGAAATCAGATTTGAGTTGAATAATTAAAAACCAGCGAAAGTGGCAATTTGCCCGATATACTTGTATCAATTGTGCAATTTAGCACCTTAACACTTGATTGTGGCAATTGAAACCCATGCCTTTGATTAGGTGAGCAATTTACCCACATTCTTCAATTTTTCACAAAAATATTAGAAAAAAAAAAACAAATTATAAATTTATTTATGTACTTACAAGATACATAGAAAATCTAATAAAAAAATACATAGAAAATTCGCTAATACATAAAAAATATACAACTATATACTTATCTTTCTTCCATCCTCCAAAGGCATCCTTTTCTCTCTCCTCTCTCCTCCCTCTCCTCCCATCAATGCCACCGGAAAAAACACATCACCACCACACACAAGCACCAATAACTACCTACCCGAATTAGGCCAACGCCTCCTCCTCGGTGTTAGGATCGATATTGGTTCCGGGTTAGCCATATTTATGGTGCCTCTTCTTGAACTTCTGGTTTTTATAGACATGTTTTAATTATTTGCATTTTCAGTAAAAACATATTGACTTTAATAACTTTGTTGTGTAAGAAATTTGATTCATGTTTCCGATTTATTGTGCTACATATAGTGGCATTTTATTGGTATGTATATTTTTTTTTTGGAAAGTATTAGCTTTTTATTCCTCCATTTTCGGGAAAAAGGAACAAATTTACAACACTAACCAAAAAAGGGGAGCAATGTGCCACCCTAAGAAAACCACTATCTAATGCTCCTAGCAACTAGGAAAACAATTACTAAAACAATCAATAGATCTTACACAAACTATAAACTTGATATGATTAGCTAGCTGATCAGACGTTCTAGTGTTACCACCGAAGATTCGCGCGTTTCTTTCCCTCCAAATCTCGTAAATCGTACAAGATAATGCACTTCTGAGTAAATGATGCTTACCTGCTTTGCCTTTGATTTTCTTAAACCAGTTTATTTCACGCTTTAGAGACCAGATTTGCCTACTATAGCCAAGCCATTGAAGCACATTTCTCCAAACTGTTTTTGAGTAGCAGCATTTGAACATCAGATGAGCTATACTTTCTTCATCAGCCTTTCATAGTGCACACCAGTTAGGCATACTCATACCTCTGCTTTTCAGATTATCAACAGTAGGTAAACTGTTATGGATGGCAAGAGTTGTGATCACAGCACTCTTCGGAAGACAACAGGTATCCCATACAGTCTTTGACCAAGCAACCCTTCTCCCTTCCTGTCTAAAGAAGTCATAGACACCTTTACTACTATTTGCAGCAAGCCATTTAGTCACCAGAAGCTTGGCATTCATTTCATTCCCAGCAACACACTTGATTTCATCTCTAATCAGGAGTATATTCCTCCAAGTAGCTGAACAGTCAACCTGAGTAGTTATGCTCCAGAAATTTCTTTCTTTCAGGTAGTATGCCTTCATCCATTTTGTCCAGGCACCTTTCTGCTGATGACTCAGCTTAATCAGCCATTTTGAGAACAAGGTTTTGTTCCAGCTCAAGACTTCTTTAATCCCCAATCCTCCTTCTTGCTTTGGAGAGCAGAGGAAGCTCCATTTAATGAAAGTCATCCTATTTCTCTCATCATTTATACCCCAAAAGAATTCACGACAAAGCCTACTGACTCTTTTAAGCACAGCTTTGGAGTAGAAGAACAGAGCCCCAAAAAGTTTGTAGACCCAGGATAACTGAGTTTATCAATTGCAATTTCCCAGCATAGGATATGAAAGAATTAGCCCAATGCATAAGCTTACCTTTAATCTTATCAATCAGAGGAGCATACATATGAGCTTTAAGCCTGGCTGAGTGAAGAGGAATGCCAAGATACCTGAAGGGGAAGGTGCCAATAGAGTAACCAGTGGCTTCAGATATACTCTTTGCTATGCTATCTTTCACTCCACCAAGATAGATACTGGTTTTCATGGGGTTAGCAGCAAGCCCTGATTGGGCCTGGAACTTATTGAGAGTCTTGGAGACAGCCATAATAGATTTCTTCTCTCCCTTAGCAAATATCAAAAGATCATCTGCAAAAAGGAGATGATTCAAGGAGATTTTGTTGCATTTTGGATGCTGCTTGAAGTTATCAGTGTGAATGATTTTTCTGAGCATTCTTGAGAGGCCCTCCATGCAAATCACAAAGAGGTAGGGTGACATTGGGTCACCCTGTCTTAGACCCTTATTGGCAGCAAAGTAACCAACCTGAGAGCCATTTATGCTTAGAGATAGGTGGGCACTGCTGAGACAAGCCATAATCCAGCTGATGAACTTATCAGGGAAGTTTAAGCATTTAAGGAGATTCTTAAGGTACTCCCATGAGACAGAATCAAAGGCTTTTTGAATGTCTACTTTGATGGTAGCTCTAGGAGATATGTTAGCCCTCTCATACTTCCTGATCAGTTCTTGGGATAAAAGAATATTATCAAAAATAGCCCTGTTTGGGACAAAAGCTGACTGCTCCTCTCCTATTATTGAGTCAAGAACAGGCTGTACTCTACTCACAAGCATCTTGCTGATTATTTTGTAGATGGTATTACAGCACGAGATAGGTCTATAATCAGCAACAGAGTGAGGAGTGAGTTTTTTCGGAATTAGGGCAATTAAGGTGGCATTGACTTGCTTCAACATCTTACCTGTGCCGAAAAATTCTAACACAGCTGCACTTAAATCTTCACCCACAATATTCCAGGCTTTTTTGTAGAAAGCAGCTGTAAAACCATCTGGACAAGGGCTTTTGAGATCATCAATAGAGAACAGAGCAGCTTTAACATCATTTGTTGTGAATGGCTTGATCATATTATCCTTTTCTTCATCAGTGATCATTGCCCCACTAACCCAGCTTGCTTCAAAACCATCCACATTTTGGTTTGTGCCAAGCAGCCTTTTATAATATTCAAGAAAAGCATTGTTAACACCATCAGGGGTTGTATGAAGGGTGTTATCCAAATCATGAATCTTACCAATATAAGCAAGGGCTTTCTTCTCTTTGACCTTAGCATGGAAGTATTGAGTTCCAGCATCATTCAACTTTAAATCTCTAATTTTTGCCCTCTGATACATGAAGCAAAGCTCAAACTTCTCCAGTTTTTCAAGCTCCAACTTCAGCTTTTTTGTGTCAGCCAGTTTATGAGGATAAAGGTGAAGATTATCCTGCAATCTGTGTAGCTCATTCCTACAATTTCTGATTCTGTCAGAGATATTGGAGTAGGAGCTCTTGTGCATAACTTTCAGCTCTTTTCTGATGACCTTCTGCTTTTCCATAATTTTGAACATTTTTGTACCCTGAAATTTGTGGCTCCAAGCATGTCTGATAATATCATCAAATCTGCTATCATCACTCCATGCATTTAGGTACTTGAAACATTTTGGTAACTCCTTAATACCAAGATTGATATCCACCAGCACAGGAGAGTGATCAGATAGACCAGGATGCATAAAATGGGTGGTGGAATTAATATTATTTGCAAGCCAAATAGGATTGATCATGGCCCTGTCCAACTTAGCCCAGACAGCATCATCACCTTCTTGTAAATTATGCCATGTGAAGTGACAGCCAGTCCCAGGCAAGTCCATGAGCCCATTTCTTAGAGCACAGTTGCAGAAATCATCAACATCCCTTTTGTTAATGACCCCTTTACTCAATTTCTCACTACTATCTTTTACAACATTGAAATCACCAAGTAGTATCCAGGGCATATTGCAAGCACCAGTTTCCCTGCTAATAAAATCCCACAAAGATTTCCTATCTTCACCACTATTAAATCCATATATTGCAGTAATGTTGCATTCAAATTGGGATTTGAGGCAATTAACTCTACAATGCATGAATTGAGCATCAGATTCTAGCATCTTAACTGATGTTGTTAGGGGGTTCCAAATGACCCAAATTCTACCATTAACATGATGAGCATAATTATTCAGAGTATTATAATTCTTGAACTTCTTAGCCAAAATAGAAGTGCCTTTTCTTTCTCTAACTCTAGTTTCCAGCAGACCCAGGAAATCAATCTTATTATATTGCAGGAAGTGCAGAATTTCCTGCTGCTTGTGAGGCTTATTACAGCCTCTTATATTCCAAGTGGAGACAATCATTAAGCAGAGAACCCCCCACCAGGGTCTTCTCCATCATCTATAACCACCTGCTCAATGATTTCTATTTTGCTTTCCTTAGACAAACCCACTGGCAGAAGTTCATAGTCATTGCTTTCCAGGGCTTTGAATCTGTTTTCAGCAAACTCCAACTTCTTAGCTAATGATAACTTAGCTTTCTTACTTAGAACTGGAGTAAAACCATCTTTATCAGCCATAGGTTTGAAGACAGTAGGAGTAGGAGATTTAGTTACAACATTGCTCTTCTCAACAGGAGGAACAAGAGAAGTATTTTCAGTCTCTTGGCCCTGAGTTGTATCCCCACACTCATTGACCTTTTTAGGGACATAGATCTTCTTCTTAACTTGTGGTTGTGCCTCCTTTTTCTTCAAATTACATCTCTGTGTCATATGCCCCAACTTGTTGCAGCAGGAACAAAAGTATGGAACCCACTCATATTTGACAGATTGGGTGGATTCTCCATAAGGGGTTATGACATCAATGTGTTCAGGAAGATCCTGAGCAACATCAACTTCAATAAGGACTCTAGCAAATGATAGTTTTGCCTTAAGTGTGGTTCTAAGGTCAGCAAACAATGGCTTGCCAATATGGCTTGCTATTTTGCTGAGAGCTTTCTGTGACCAGAAATGAGGCTCAAGATCAGGAAACAGGACCCAAACAGGGACTCGTGAAATGGTTTCCATCTCATTAGCAAAATTTGGCGACCACTGCTTCAGAATAAAAGCATGATCCCCATAGTACCATGGACCTCCTCTCAATATCTCCTCCATATCCTCCTTAGAATCAAACTTCAGGAAAAACCACCCTTTCTTAAAATACTGTATCAATGGCCTCTTAACAGAATTCCAGAATTTACCAGCAAACTCGTCTAGATTTTTCTCATTTGGTTTCGATCCTATCACATGGCCTACGAGAGTGTTATCCCAATAGCTCAACTGGTCAGCAAAATCATCCAATTCAATCGTAACAGTAGAGTTATCAGTAGGAATATAGTCTAATTGCATCCCTGCTTTCTTCTTAACAACCTCATTGAAGCCCAATTTATTACCCTTTACAGCTCTAGACTCAGTTTCTACTTCACTACTAGCGGCATCAGTAGTCGTAATCCCATTTTTGGCAGAAATATCCACACTATCAGAATTAACATGCGAATTATTGCAAGTTTTTGAAGGACTTACATTACGTGTAACAGCAGCAAGATAATCTGAGATGGTTGCTTTCGGGGGCGGACCAGATTTATCATCTGGGTTTTCCGAAGTAGCGGCTTCAGTCGTCATCTGGGTTTTGGAGTGTTCCGTGAGACCTTCATTATTTTTAGGGAATTTACTACCATTAGATTTGTTATTGAGTGAGGGAGAAGATGGTGTAGTTTGTTTTTGAGATCGCCTAGTTTTCGCCATGGAATCAAGCTAACTCAAGTCATGAAGATGAGGTAGCTTGGAGAAGAAGCATATTTCTCCTAGATTCCTTTTTCATTTTATTGGTATGTATATTCGCTACATGGTTTACCTAAATTGTTGAATATTAGAGATTTGTTATATGGTCAGTCTTGGATATATATAATCTCCCTAAATTAGTAAATGGCAACTGTACATACCCGGATCGTTTGAAAAAACATACGTGTTAAATTGTAAATAATGTTTAGGTAGTTCTTTAAAACCGAATACAAAATTGAGAAATAGTATATGACACAAGGACCGGGCATAATTTTCAAGTGTATATGACTTCAAAGTCTAGAACATACTTGATTATTAACCTCGTTCCCTATTTACTCCGCTCATACAATTTCGAGAAAGGTACATATGAATATGAAAACAACAATTTATAAAGAAAAATCTACATGGGTGGATTGCTTAAGTAAAAAACTAAACTTTTGGTGAAGGTTACGCTATGATAGATCACATAAAGTATGTGTTAGAGATATCATAGTACAATTTCCGTTTAAAAGGAAGCAAAAGGCGAACTGCGAATTCACGGACGCAAAAACTAGTTATTAAATAACTAATACACGATTAGTTTTGCTAATCGTTTTGCCACGTCGCCATTTAATGCAAAAAGTTAACACCGTTAGTCAAATAACGGTCAAAATGGCGCCATGTGCAGTAGGTTGCATAATTCAGGGCACCATGATGTTGTAGCTGGAAAAGTGAGCACCAAAGGCACTATAAAACAACCCAGGAATGTCACGTAACTTTGCCGAAAATATAATCAACTAGCTAATCCTTTGAAAAGTTTTCCCACCAAAAATATATCTCTCGCCACATTATAATTTAATGGTCAAAATTATACAAGATTAGTCAAAGTTAGTCATACGGGTACCATGTGCATGGGTCTACAATGTAGTTCACGATACCGTGAAATAGTAATTTCAAAAGTAGGGCACCACGCGCAATCGCGTATAACTCATGGGCACCATGTGAGTTTTCCAATTTTCATTTATACTAGTTTGCATGCATGTGCCACGCCCGGGCTATTTATTTATATTGTTTATACTCGTTTTATAAAAAAAATGTGGGTTTATCTCTGTTCTAATATATTACCATATTGATTATTTCCATAAATTAGCTAATAAAATACTACTCTATGATAATTTATTACCATATTCTAACCTATAGTTGTACTTAATGCTATTTTTATGTTTTATCCATTTAATGTATGCCAAGTGTCCTCCTAGGAAATACTTGGTTTCAGGTTTTAATATATAATATTAGATATTAGATAGTAGATAGAAATATTTGAGATTTGTGGAAAGAAGATTATTTTTTTATTCTTCTTTGAATTTGTAATAAGGATACATGAAATAGTATATGAGATGAAACCCTAGTTGGTTCACTAGGTCGTAGTTTAAAACACCCTTTTTAGTTTCTTATGCTTATTATTATTATTATAACTGATATGAGGTATAAACATATATATATATAGGAATTCAATTAGGTCAGAAGTAAAGTTATGTCAGAAGGTCAGAAGTAATCTCAGCCACACATCTTGATATTTCACTAACTCTTATAACTTTAGTTGATCCGTAACTCCAATAACTATAGCGCATAACTCCAATAACTTTAGAGTTCTAACTTCACAGTATTTGAGTAAAATACGTTACTTCAACTTGACTCCAATAACTTCAAAAACTACAACACGTTTTTTAATATAACTCCAATAACTACAACATGTAACTATAATAACTCCAATAACTGTAAAACACGTAACCCCGATTAACTCCAATAACTGTGATAACTTTAATAACTCCAATAATTTCACACACAAAAATTCATAACTTTAATAAATAAAAAAAATTAAGAAAAAAAAAAACACAAAATGAAACCCTATTTTTTTCTCTCTCCTCCACCCACCCACACCCACAGCCACCACGCACCACGCCACCACCGCCACCCCCATGCGCCGACCACCACCTACCGTGACGCCACCACCACCGAACGACGGGCGCCGCTCCGTCGACCTCACGGCGGCACCAAACTCCCCGCGCCACTGCCTCCATCGTCGTGCACGTGCTCTTTTCTTCATTTTCTCTCTCCTCTTTCACTCCCTTCACCAGCCCCTACAATCGACCGCCGCCGCCCATTAAACGTCCCCCGCCCCTCGCACGTCGTCCCCGACCACGCGTACGCTGCCGCCCCTTCACGCGTCGCCGTCATATGTCATTTTGGTAGAAAAATAGGAAGTTGGGGGAGAAAGAAGGGGCCGCGAACGCGGGGGAGGGGCGGCGCGAAGGTCGCGGTAGAGATCCGGCAGTGGTAGTGGGGTCGGGGCCGGCTGTGGTGGTGGTCGGGGTCGGCCGTCGGCGGAGCAGTGGTGGTCGGGGATGTTGGGGGTGTTTGGGTGAGGAGAGAGAGAGGAAGGAAGGGGTGGCTTTTTTTTTGTTTTTTTTTTTCTTTTGCTTTAATTTTGACCATTGATTTTGGATAGATGAATGGCTCAGATCATTTCTGACCTTCTGACATAAATCTACTTCTGACCGGATACGCCCCCTATATATATATATATATATAAAAAAGATAATTATTCAAACAATGAAAACCTAACACTAATATTAGCTATTAATGGTACCATCAATTAGAAACTAGTGGGATGACAACATGCAAAATGTCACATTATAAAAGCCTCGTTAAGGGCTTCATGATTATAACGTTTTTGGTCACATGGATTGTATTTCCTTGGGTGATAATCAAACCTTACTCTTAATTAATGGAGAAAAGGAGGTAGATAGAATCACATGATAAATCACCTATTCTCTTTTATAGTCATAGATAGCTAGTATCCCCAAAACTCATGCTTATGACGGCCATCATCATGTGGTGCACTCTCTTTTTGCCCCATGACCTCATTCTTCTCTTGCTCACCCTTTTAAGCAAATAGAATCACAAGAAATGAAGTTCAAGAAAACATGATGGGTGTGTAGATGAAGGGCTAACTACGAAGTGATTTTTCATGTGAATATGTTTTCCCATCATATCAAGGTTTATTTCATACTCATGTAAGCACAATTCATATGACCACAAAATTAAATGCTATAATCATTATACCTTGAACCTACCCTTTAAAGTTTGGCGTTCACCGTGGACGTTATTAACCTTACTTATTGTTGATACATCACTTAGTCGTATTAAATTTAATTTTTCTTTTTCATAAATTGACTCTATAAATAGAAGTGCACATAAACAATTCGAGAGCACCAAACAAAAACTAACAAACAAAAACTTTTACTCATAGGTTTATTGATCAATTTTTTTTTATAAATTTTGCGAAAATGGATGCCTCTTTCTCACTCAACATTTTGAAGCCCGTCTGTCCTAATTTATTCGCCCCCCCGTACCCCCCGCCCAACCAGGTTTGTTTATAATAAAATAATTGTTATTTATATAATTCACACCATTGTCATACTATCTTTCATCTATTTATTCGAACTTTCCTTTAGAGCAAAAATTATTGTTTTCTCTATTCTATTATTGTAAAGGTTCCATTACATTTTTCTTAGTCTTTTTAGAAATATCGTATCTACAATGTTTTGAACATTGAATGTTATCACTCCCATTTCTGACTTGAGTCTTGAAGCGATAATTTCAAAGTTATTATTCTCGGACTTGCAATAACCTTGTTTTAAAGTTAAAGAGGTCTAATTATAAAGTAAGTCTTGGATTTTAAAATTGGCACTTTTCATTCTTTTTTTATTTAAAGATTCGGAAGGAGAGTTATGATGAAGAATATAATGTCTTCCAAGTTCTGCTGCACTGAAGTTTTACAAAGTTTTGAATAAAACGCTGAATCTTAAGATTGTTAGCTTTATGACCAACGTCTAACAAAATAATATAGGTTTCGTTTAAGCAACATGTTTTTAAACTGATACTCGAATTTTTTGTTGGTGTATGTGCAGGTCGCAGGTCACGATGACGATGCTTCAGCCCCTGTGTAGCTTTGAGCTACCATTATATCTGTAACGATTGTTGTTTGTTTCTCATGTCGTATGTTTGTATTTTCATAAAGTCAAGAAGTTTATTATAAGGCCAAGAAATTTTTTCCGTTGTAATAATAATGCCTCAATAAAGCGTTCTCAATTTGTGTGACGTGTGTCTAAATTTGTGTTACGTGGGTGATATATTTGTGATAAGGAATTTAGTGTGCCTAATGGGATTGCAATGTTTACATGGCGTATTTTAAACACGTGGTTAGTCAGTTTCTCTACGAGGTGAAATCAGATTTGAGTTGAATAATTAAAAACCGGCGAAGGTGGCAATTTGCCCCATATACTTGTATCAATTGTACAATTTAGCACCTTAACACTTGATTGTGGCAATTGAAACCCATGCCTTTGATTAGGTGAGGAATTTACCACATTCTTCAATTTTCCACAAAAATATTAGAAAAAAAAAACAAATTATAAATTTATTTATGTACTTACAAGATACATAGAAAATCTAATAAAAGATAACATAGAAAATTAGCTAATACATCAAAAAAATACAATACTTATCTTTCTTCCATCCTCCAAAGGCATCCTTTTCTCTCTAGTCTCTCCTCCCTCTCCTCCCATCTATGCCACCGGATAAAACACATCACCACCACACACAAGCAACAATAACTACCTACCCCAATTAGGCCAACGCCTCCTCCTCGGTGTTAGGATCGATATTGGTTCCGGGTTAGCCATATTTATGGTGCCTCTTCTTGAACTTATGGTTTTCATAGACATGTTTTAATTATTTGCATTTTCAGTAAAAACATATTGACTTTAATAACTTTGTTGTGTAAGGAATTTGATTTCATGTTTCCGATTTATTGTGCTACATATAGTGGCATTTTATTGGTATGTATATTCGCTACATGGTTTAGCAAAATTGTTGAATATTAGAGATTTGTTATATGGTCAGTCTTGGATATATATAATAATCTCCCTAAATTAGTAAATGGCAACTGTACATACCCGGATCGTTTGAAAAAACATACGTGTTAAATTGTAAATAATGTTTAGCTAGTTCTTTAAAACCGAATACAAAATTGAGAAATAGTATATGACACAAGGACCGGGCATAATTTTCAAGTGTATATGACTTCAAAGTCTAGAACATACTTGATTGTTAACCTCGTTCCCTATTTACTCCGCTCATACAATTTCGAGAAAGGTACATATGAATATGAAAACAACAATTTATAAAGAAAAATCTACATGGGTGGATTGCTTAAGTAAAAAACTAAACTTTTGGTGAAGGTTACGCTATGATAGATCACATAAAGTATGTGTTAGAGATATCATAGTACAATTTCCGTTTAAAAGGAAGCAAAAGGCGAACTGCGAATTCACGGACGCAAAAACTAGTTATTAAATAACTAATACACGATTAGTTTTGCTAATCGTTTTGCCACATCGCCATTTAATGCAAAAAGTTAACACCGTTAGTCAAATAACGGTCAAAAAGGCGCCATGTGCAGTAGGTTGCATAATTCAGGGCACCCTGATGTTGTAGCTGGAAAAGTGAGCACCATAATTCGAGGCGTTGTCTTCTTCTCTGATATTGTGTCCTTTTACGAGGGGGTGATGACTCGAACTAAGAACTTGTTCGAAAATTTCACCCTTTTCGAGTCCTCGATCCCTCGCCTGGGAGAGCTCGAAAATTTCACCCTTTCCGAGGGAGAGATGGCTCGAACTAAGAACTTGTTCGAAAATTTCACCCTTTTCGAGTCCTCGATCCCTCGCCTGGGAGAGCTCGAAAATTTCACCCTTTCCGAGGGAGTGATGACTCGAACAAAGAACTTGTTCGAAAATTTCACCCTTTTCGAGTCCTCGATCCCTCGCCTGGGAGAGCTCGAAAATTTCACCCATTCCGAGGGAGTGATGACTCAAACAAAGAACTTGTTCGAAAATTGCACCCTTTTCGAGTCCTCGATCCATTGCCTGGGAGAGCTCGAAAATTTCACCTTTTCCGGGGGAGTGATGACTTGAACTAAGAACTTGTTCGAAAATTTCACCCTTTTCGAGTCCTCGATCCCTCGCCTGGGAGAGCTCGAAAATTTCACCCTTTCCGGGGGAGTGTTGACTCGAACAAAGAATTTGTTCGAAAATTTCACCCTTTTCGAGTCCTCGATCCCTCGCCTGGGAGAGCTCGGAAATTTCACTATTTCTGGGGGAGTGATGACTCGAACAAAGAACTTGTTCGAAAATTTCACCCTTTTCGAGTCCTCGATCCCTCGCCTGCGAGAGCTCGAAAATTTCACCCTTTACGAGGGAGTGATGACTCGAACTAAGAACTTGTTCGAAAATTTCACCCTTTTCGAGTCCTCGATCCCTCGCTTTGGAGAGCTCGAAAATTTCGCCCTTTCCGGGGGAGTGATGACTCAAACAAAGAACTTGTTCGAAAATTTCACCCCTTCCGAGGGGAAGGGTCGTTCGCAACATTCCGAGCCCCTGGCTCGGTGTTCGTAATCTTTAGCTCCCGAAATTATTATTTGCAACTAAATTTTGAATTAACGAAATTTGAATTTCGAAAATTTCAAAATTTAAATATTGCAATTAATATTCTCGGGAGTTGGCGGAAATTTGGACAGTTTTCTATGCCAACCGTTCCTAGATTCCCGCAAAAGCAACCTCGGGAACACGTGAAAACTTTTCGTCTCTTGTGCCGTAATGATGACTGACGACGTTTGGGAAGTTGTGTAAAAACATGCGCTTTTACCATTTTGCCCCTGACTTCACCTCCCTATAAATAGGGGGTTTCACTCAATCATTTTCACTTTCACTTTCTATTTCACTTTCATTTCCAAAGTTTTCCTTCGTTTTTCTTCGCAAATCCCTCGAACTCCGAGCCGTTTCCGAGCCGTCTCCGAGCCTATTTCCCGAGCAAAGACCTCTTCTTTTTCCGGCGAGTTTCCCTCGACTTCCTTCGGCCTTTCGTTTCTCACTACTCCGACCAAATCTCCGGTAAGTTCGTCTCTTCCGCTCTGTTTTTGCATCTTTTTCCGTTTGTTTTTGTTGTTGCCGTTGTCGTTTTACTTGTCCGATGACGGTCTCGGGTTGTCGATCCCGCTCCGGCGGCAAAAAGATGCCAGCCGAGCGTTCTGGGATTGGGAACCCAGATAACACCCGATGAATCCGCTCGGTTTCGAGGTCGGCGATGATAAGCGGTCCACCCTTCGCGCCGACTCGCTTCTCTCGCATCGATCCTTCGATTTTCTCGACTTTTGTCGATCCGTCGAGTGTTGGGTGTTGCAGATCCGTCATCGTAGAGGGTGAGGGGTAACGGCTCGCACAAGGCGAGTCCATAACTACCTTCTCTCTTTTTCTCAGATGGCGCGAACCAAGCAGACTGTTCGGGTTTACTCGGGGGGTATGAACGACCCGAGGATGGCCCGAAGTGCCTACTTTCCTAACTCGGTTGTTTACCCCTCGCAGGAACCACCCCAAGTCATGCCTCCGCGAGCTGCCATCCGAGTCACAAATAATACGTTCACCACCGCCGTCATTAATCCGACCTGGCGTCAATCTCAGACGCCCGAAGTCGTTCGGGCTTTCTGCGAAGCCAACCACATTCAACACCCGCTCGTGCTGGTCGTCCCAGACGAGGGGTCGGTATGCTCCGAACCGCCGAGGAACTGCCTCGCGGTGTATGCGCAGGCGTTCGCATACGGGTTCCGGGTGCCCTTCAACCCTTTCTTGGAAAAATTGTACAATCATTACGGTATCTGCCCTTCGGAGCTCACTATCAACGCTCACATTACCCTTTCGGGTTTTGTGATGACCTGTCGGTGCGCTCGGATACCGATATCCCTTAACCTCTTCCTTTACCTTCACAATATCTCCAACGACCAATGGGGATTTAAGAATTTTGCCGTTCGCGGCCAAACCGGTGCATATAGCATAGTGACCCATCCTCCGAAGCCTGGGAAGGGGCCGGAGTGGAAGAACAGATTTTATTGGCTTACCACTGCTGATGGTTCGCCACTTAGCAATAGGATAGGAGTGCCCCTTCGATCCTCTGGCTCTCGCCAGGTGAACAACTCTCTCCCTCGGCTCAGCGGTGTGGAGGAGAGTTGTGCCGCATATTTCTATCAGAAGCTGGAACCAGAGCTCGAGGAGCTCACCTGGGTTCCGAGCAAGGAGATGCTGAACCAGTACATGTGGCTCGCACACTCGGGCTTACACTACAACAAATCATGACTTGTGCCACGTTTAGAATCGTGGCACAAGTGTGTAATTCTCGTGGGTAAGCTATCTTGCCACGGGAATTCCACTTAATTCCACCCGTGGCACAAGTGGCCGTGGCTAGTAAATTGCCATGGGAAAAGCTGTACCGTGGCATAATTGTTTGGTCTTGCCACGAATTTTAGCCATGGAAGTATATGTGGCAAGAAGTACATTCATGTGGCAACCATCTCTCTGGCCACAAGCTCGTATTGTGGCAATACCCGTGGCTATCTCTTCTACCAACCTTGAAATTTTGTTGTGGCAAGATTTAAATTCTCGTGGCTATAATCTATATGAGCTACAACTCATTCGTGGCCTACATAACCCACCATTGGCCAATCGTCACCGTTCACTAAATCAACGACAAGGTAATCATAATTCTCACACTTAAAAATAATAAACACCCGGAATTGCATATTATAAATGATGCGTAGGTACATGGTCCATAACAAACGTCGCCTATGACGGAGTACAAGAAGATTTTCTTAGCTACTTAAAATTTTTTAAGTACAGCAATAATAGTTTCAAAATATAAACCTATACTATATGCAAACTCATAATCTTGTGTGGTACGCTTCAAGAATTTCTTCACATGATTCACAACGATCATCATATATCATATAGCCTGCCACACAAAGCAAAATTTAGAGATTTTAGAACAAAAGTAAAAAGTTTGACAAGGGTAAATTGTATGTCTAAAAAGAGCCATAGTATGCCACAAAGGAAGTAATGTATAAAGATGATCCTAAACTGTACTAAATCTTTTGAGCTAGCGAATATTCGGCAGCATTTTGGCTAAAACTGGACATATCCCAAATTTTCGCATAACCTGCCAATCAAAATAAAACTGCTACAAAGCAGATTCAACCAATTTTCCTTGCATTTAATCCAACACTACGGTTCAAAAACTGTCCTCAATATAGAATCTGAATATTAGCAACAATTCAGAATGAAGTGTGAAAATTAGCAAACAAGGCGAATCTTATGTATGGGAGCTGACCACACATGACAATACAATATGTTCATATCGTGAGTGTTATCTAGTTTTGCTCTTGTTTCTCATCTTCAAATAATTGCTCATATAGCCTATTCATCACTCTTCTATAGTGAAATTCTTTTAATTTTGAAGTGTATTAGTCAAAGCATGAACGAATAGAATTTGTACTAACCTTAATGAGAAGAATTGCATCCATAGCTCTTCAAGTACATCGACCGACCTTGCTTCCCTCATTTTGTTACAAGCTGCAATCTTTTCATCCACTTCACTAGTTGCTTCTGCATCTTTTTAGCTGCCTCGGCGTCTTTTCGAGCTCCTTCCCCTTCTATTCTAACATGTTCTGCATCCTTTTAGCCTTCCTCTCTTTCTTTCTCTAATTTTTTCACTGCATTCTACACATAAATCTGAATGAACATAATTTATGAGTTGAGCAAAGCGTCAAACAGTGTGGAGCATAATGTAAGTCATAAACTTACTTTTGCATTCATGTTGTTAGCTAAATTGGTCAGATTTACTAGCTTCTTTGATGATTTCCTATTACGAATATAATGTAACACATTAACTCTTGAACACTCTTTTTTCCGGCCTTCCTCTTCTACATAGAAAACTCAATAGAATCTGATAATACAACCTGCAAAATATAATACTCTTTTCTGTTTTTCTTCTTCTACACACTATTTTTAACAATACAGAACACTATTCTCTCGTCCTCATCATCTATATCATTAACTGATGCATAGTTAAGGTCTAAACAAAAGCAAGTACGAAATAGAGAAATTTTGCAGGTTCGGGAAATTTCAGATTTGCGAACTCAGTTTAGAGAGCCTCTTATAAGGTTCAAACGAAGTTCATTTTTTACGTGCCATACCTTTTTAGAAAGCTAAGAGATCAATCAAAATCATTGCTTTGGAATTAAGATAAAAACATCTCTCAATAACTCGCAGTTTAAGTTTGAAACAGGCTGTCAGAGAGAAAGCCGTCAAGAACTTCAGTTTTCAGGTCTGTAGTTTAAGGACTAATATCTCCATCTCTAGATAACGGATTTGGGCGAAATATATGTTCAGATTCAAGTTCAGAAAGATAGTTTTCCAATGGCACCAATTACAACATCATACGATAACATTTACTTTGTCTGAAAGCTATTTCCGCACTGTCCCGTTCATGTGTTCTGTTTTTTTTTTTTTGGAACTGTCATTGTTGGTTATTAATTACAATGTTTCAGGGGTAGTAATTTAAGGCTTGGATTTTGGAGTGCAATTAAATGTGAATAAGAGAAATTTCTCGAAGGAAAAAAATATAAACAAGCACTCGAAATGAATACTACTAAGCAAGGATGACAACATCTTAAGGAAGGGTATGCCTTTGTTTAATCTTCCAATTTGCAACTTCACAGCAGCCTTCTTTGAGTAATGAACCAATTCAAGTCTATTCTCTAGCTCCCCAAATCACGATTATCACTGCAAATTGAATAGAAAAAGAGCACCAACAAGTAACATCCAGCAACCCAAATCAGGCGTCAAAATCCAGCAAGTAACAATGCATTGACCTCCACTGAACTATGGCCTTTTTCAATCTCATCTATAGACCTTGAATTAGACATGAATTAAGGAGGGTATTACATAGCTATATCAAGCAATAAATACAACAATACGCAGCAACAACAAGTATAAGATTGACCGCACAGCTTCATAGCACATCAGCTATGATATCTCATCGATTCAAGAGATGATTGATCAATTCATAGATAGCAAATGTAAACATAAAATTTGGGCATGAGGATGTTATCGTTTTTCCCCAATCACTTCAAACACAAACACAAACTAATTGGATAACAAACACAAACTTGAATTGAGTAATTCCCATGTCAACAATCAATTAGATGACTGAGTTAAAATTAATAACACTCCAGAAGTTAAAATTGATTGAGTTGCACATACCATTCATCAAAGAATCAAGGCTACAAAATTGAATTGAACGTGAAGATCAGACGGGCGGCTTGGAGGAGAGAGCAGAAGGAAAGCCGTGGAGATTGTGAAACCACGCAGAAGGTCAGACGACGGTGCGCAGAGGCACGTAGAGAAGTTGAACTATTCCGCGTGCGTTTGATTTTTTTTTTTTTTGTCAGTCTCCCCCCTTTATTTTTTTTTTTTTGGTACAAAGGAGCAGCTATTGCTGCGGGGGGTGGAGGTATGAGGATTTGAACCCGGGACAACCCCAGGCAAGTTGAGTTCCTATCCATTAGGCCAACCTTGATCCTCAGTCTGCCCCCTTTATTTTACTTACTTTCCCACTGTCTAGAAAGGGGATTTGTTTGCCACAGGTATTACGGTTGTGGCTTAATTTGTGGCACAAATGATTATTTGCCACAAACATTCTCTCCCGTGGCAATTTTTTTTTTTTTAAGAATGTAGAGTAATCTACTTTTCCCGTGGCAAGGTAAAATTATGCCACGAATTTTGAATTCCCGTGGCATAATTCGTGGCACAAGTGATGATTTGTTGTAGTGTTAATCCTTCCTGCCACCGAGGAGGAGGAGTGTATGTCTCGTGTTGTGTTCGTCTCGCTTTTCACCTTGTTTTTTCGAATTATTGACCAAGTTTTTCTTGCAGTGCGTCTCAGCGACCAAGTCTCGCGGGAGCTACACTATTGGCATAAAACAATGCCGAACCTCAACCGCCTGATGGCCCAGAGGGCGAGGAGGGAGAGTTCGCGGAGCCAGCGAGCACCGGCTCAACAAGTTGTTCAGCCTGCTCCTCGCGGAGAGCGGAACCGATCGACTGGGGGTCGCTCAACTGGTGAGCGAGCGACTCAGTCGCCTCGTCTTCCGTCATCCGGCTCGGCACCACCTCGCACTCCACGTGGCTCGGCACCATCTCGCACTTCACAGAAGCCGGTTCTCAAAGCCACTCCTGTTAGCATGCAAGCACCGGTCGGCACCGGGTCGGGAACTGTCCCGAGGCAGAGGGCCTCGGGTGTCACCATTCGAGAACCGACTTCGACTGACTTCGAGGCGGTTTCTCTCTCATCTTCCGAAGGCGAGGAGGCAGAGGTAACTCTCTTGCTTTTGACACTTTGGACTTGTGTTTTAGTAACAATTCTGACTGATGTGCTTCTTTCAGGCTCGGCGCCGAGAGAAGAGACCGCTCGACGAGGGCGAGACTTCGGCTGCGAAGCGGCTGGATGTCGGCGGTTCGGCTACTCAAACATGTAAGACTTTGGAGGAGCTCGAAAAGCTGTTAATAGAGTCCGAACGGGACCTTTCTAACTCTGGGTTTCTTGCTGACGAAGTGGCTCAGCTCGAGGCACTGACAACGCCTCTCCTTCCTAACCTGTCGAAGGTTGCAGCGGCTGTGTACGACGCGACTCGGGATCTTCCTTATTCTCCTGACTGGGCTCGGCGAGCAGTCTCGCAGATGATGCAGGTACATCTTGACCTTGCTCGGATTGACCCTTTTTCTCTTACCTGTTTTAATTTCTAACTCCTTTTTTCCTTAGGCGACCGTCTTGGTTTGCCAAGGGGAGATGCACCTTACTCAGCAAACCGAGGGAGGGCTTTGGAAGGAGAAGTGCCTCGCAGCCGAGGCGAAGCTGAAGGAGGTCGAGACGGCGAAGGTGGAGCTCGAGCAGTCGCTGGCCGAGGCGAAAAAGAATGTTGCTGACTGCCATGAGCAGAATGAGAAGGTTGTTGCTGCGATGTCTGCGGCGGATGCGAAGGCGACCTCGCTCGCTGCCGAGCTTGAGATGGCGAAGGCCGATGCTGACCAGCTAAGCCTTAAGCTGGTCAATGCATCCAGCCATGCGTCTCTCTGGGCGAGGCAGGCTTGCTCGGCTGTCTCAACCTTCCTGTCGTCGAAGGGTTACAAGTACCTAAGCGACCTGGACAAAGCGGCTGCGAAGCAGGAAGGGGTTGAGCTGGGTCTGAAGTTAGGCTTGTTGGCACTGGTGAAGTGCGTCGAAGGCCGAGAGGACTTCGAGCTGGATGAGGGGTTGTTCGAAACCGTTTACCGATCTGAGCTCGACAAGCACAACGAGGCCGAGTCCGATGCATCTCCCGAGGAAGGCGAGCTTAATGAGGAGGACATCGAGGCGCTCGAAGCAGCTGCAGCGGCCGAAGAGGCGAATGCAAAGAAGGAGTTGTTCGAGTTGCCCGAGGCCTTCGACTTCACCGTACCTGCCGAGGAACCTGCCAACAACACCAACGCTTAGCAATTTTAATTTTAATTGGGCTGTTTAGCCTTGTACTTATACAATTTCATTTCTGTTTGTTTGCCGCCCTCTCGAGGGTTTTTGGCTTTTTGACAATTCCGCTCGGAGCCGCCCATTTTTCAGGGTGTTTGGCTTCGAGCGCTTTATTTGAATCAATGCGTGTTTTTCATATAACCCTTTTGCACTGTTTATTCTAGTCATCCATGGGAGGTCTCGCCCTCGAGGCGAATGCCTCTTCGGGGTTAAGGGCTCGCTGCCTTAACTGCGAAGGCATTTGACTCCTCGCGTGGATGACGCATTTTCCGGCTAAGTTGCCTTGGTCGGGTGTCTCGCTTCTGCGCGAGAAGCGAGTGCATGCACTCGGTCGAAGCCTTTTGGTGTTCGGCCTTCGAGGGGAGGCCTCCCACATGCCTCCTTATCCGAGTTGAACTTTAATGTGCTACGGGATCTCATCCTTCGTAGGCGAATATGTTCTCAGCTGAACTTTTATTCGACGCGAGCTCTAGTTGGGAAAGCGTGTCGCTACCAAGGTGAGGCAACTTCAACCTACTCCGAGCGATTGTTATTTGCTACAATGCTTTCGACCTTGGTAGAGCAATTTATAGACTCTTGTCTTCGGCAAAAAATGCCTCGAGCGACCTCTCGTATGGGCGATTGCACTCGGCTCACCTCTTTGCGAGGGGCTATAATGCGGTCGTTTCAAGTGAATTCCCATACGAGCGATTGCGCTCTTGTCTCGCGTTTTCAACGCGCTTCGAGTGTCTTCCCTTTCGGGCGATTGTACTCGGGTTTCTTTGTATTCTGTCGAAGCGAGCGATCTGCTCGCTTTGGCTGTTGAGTGCTCGACTTCTCGTCGACTCGGGAAGCAGCGGTTGGGGTTTTTGACACTTAGTTTTTGAAAAACACAGTGGCGCTCGCTCGGCCTTTCATTGATTGATATTTAAAAATTACAAGATTTGGCCCTCGGCCCACTAAGGAAAAAATACATGCAAATTCTTCGCAACACGCGAGCTTTGATTTAGGATAACAAAACGACACTAAAGGTAGTACTTTTTGAGGTTGTAGAGGTTCCAGGGCCTCTTCACCATTTCTCCTTCAAAGGTGCTCAGTCGGAAAGTACCCTCTTTCACCTGTTCGACCATCAGGTACGGGGCTTCCTATTTATCCTTCAATTTTCCTCCAGGGAGCTTCTTGCCTGTAGCCTTTGCATTCCGAAGGACCATATCTCCTACTTCCAACTTCCTTGGTCGAACCAAGCGATTGAATGCTTTAGCCATCTGTTGCTTCTGCCTTTCGGCTCTCAGGAGTGCATTCCCTCGGCACTCGGTGAGAAGGTCAAGCGCGGCTCGCAGCTCAACTTCGTTCTCCTCGGGCTCGTAGGTACTTATGCAAACAGATTTGGCTTCGCATTCGATCGGTAATACGGCATCCGAGCCGTATACTAGCTGGACGGGGGTCTCGCCTGTAGCTCGCTTCGTTGTGGTGCGAAGCGCCCATAGGACACCCGGTAGCTCCTCGACCCATTTTCCTTTTGCTCCTTCAACCATGGTTCGCAACCCATGCAAGATTATCTTGTTCGAGGACTCAGCCTGTCCGTTCGCCTGTGGGTATGCGACCGAGGTGTAGCAGGTATGGATGTCATACCCTGCACAGTACTCCTTGAAATCGTCACTGTCGAATTGGGTTCCATTATCAAATGGGAACATTCGAGGCACCCCAAACTTGGTGATGATATTTCTCCAGACAAAGTTGATCACATCTCGGTCGGTGATCCTTTCCAGTGGTTCGGCTTCGACCCACTTGGTGAAGTAGTCGACAGCCACAATGATAAATTTCTTCCGAGAGAAACTCTTCGGGAAAGGTCCGAGGATGTCCAAGCCCCATCTTGCGAACGGTAAAGGAGTGGAGATTGGTTTGAGCTGGGTGGGAGGCCTCTTGCTGATCGACCCGAACCGTTGGCATTTGTCGCAATGCTTAATTAGTTCGGTCGCGTCAGTCTGCATGGTTGGCCAGAAAAATCCGGCTCGCAACGCTTTCGAAGCCGTTGCCCGAGCCCCTATGTGACCCCCACACTCACCAAAATGAATCTCCTTCATAATGTATTTCCCCTCGGTTGGGTCGATACATTTCAGGTATGGCTGGGCATACCCTTTCTTGTATAGCTCTCCGTCCACCAATGTGAACAACTCGGCCCTCTTTTCTACCTTCTTGGCCTCCTTCGGATCGCTCGGAAGCTCTCCGTCCTTCAAGTACGCTAGCAGCGGCCTCATCCACTCGGGACTGCGATCAAGGACCAGCACGGTAGCGGTCCGATCGATGCTTCTGAACGGTAGCAACTCCCACTTAACGACCCTTGGACTGTCATTGAGCGAGGAGCTGGCCAGTCGAGCTAGGGCGTCCGCTTGCTGGTTCTCTGACCGAGGGATCTGCTCGATCTCAAAGTGTGCGAGCTTCTTGGTGAGCCCTCGGACCTTGTCTCTGTACTCAGCCATGTGGTCCTTCGCCTCGAATTTGTCGTTGATCTGGTTCACCACTATGGCTGAGTCGGAGAATGCCTTCACATCGGTTGCTCCCACCGCCAGGCACATTTGACTCCCAGCGACGAGGGCTTCATACTCTGCCTCCTTGTTGGTTGCCTCGAAGCCGAAGCGGAGTGCGTATTCCGACCTCTCCCCACCGGGGAGTATGACGATCATACCGGCTCCGCTTCCAGCTGAATTCGACGAGCCGTCAACATACAGCATCCACTGCTCTTTTATCGGCCCCTCTGGCTCGTTGAAGGCTGCCTCGACTACGAAGTCGGACAATGCCTTCCCCGCGAGGCGGCTTCTCGGCTCGTATTCGATGCCATGGCTTTTCAGCTCGCACGCCCATCGAGGCAACCTTCCATTTCCATCAAGATTGTTCAATATCTTCTCCAAGGATAATTTGTCCGGACAATAACTTTGTGACTTTGAAAATATGGTCGGAGGCGGCGACTCGCAATCAGCAAGGCCAGAGCAAGTTTCTCGAGCGGAGGGTATCGCAGCTCGGCCCATGCGAGGGCATGACTCACATAGTACACTGGGCTCTGGACCTTCTCACGTTCCACGACCAACACGGCTCCGACCGCTTGCTCGTTCGCCGACAAGTACAAGTACAAATCCTCCTTCTCTCGAGGCACAAATATCTTTGGGATGTTGACGAGGTACTGTTTTAGCTCTTGGAATGACATCTCGGCCTGCTCATCCCACTCGAAATTCTTCTTCTTTCTAAGAGCGGCGAAAAACGGAAGGCATCGGTCGACCGACTTCGCGATGAAGCGTCCGAGGGCTGCTACGCACCCCGTTAACCGTTGCACATCCTTAACGTTCTTTGGAGATGGCATATCCATGATAGCTTTAATCTTCTCAGGGTTCGCATCAATGCCCCCTTTGGCTCACGAGGAACCCGAGACACTTCCCTGTCGTCACTCCGAAGGCACACTTCTTCGGGTTCAGCTTCGTCCCATACTTTCTTAGCGTTTCGAAGGTCTCTTTCAAATCCTTGTGGTGATCACCGGTTCGGACACTCTTGACGATCAGATCATCAACGTATGCCTCCATGTTCCTCCCAATCTGTTCCTTGAACAATTGGTTTACCAGCCTCTAGAACGTGGCTCTGGCGTTCTTTAGTCCGAACGGCGTCACTCGATACATGTACACCCTGAGCGGTGTGATAACGGCCGTCTTGACTCGGTCCTCCTCGGCCATCGGGACATGATGGTATCCCGCATATGCGTCCATAAAGCTTAGAAGTTCGTGCCCCGAAGTGGAATCTACCAACTGATCCATTCGAGGCAACGGCTGACCGTCCTTCGGGCAGGCCTTGTTCAATTTCGTGAAGTCGACGCACATCCTCCACGAGCCGTTCGGCTTTTTCACCAACACCACGTTGGAAAGCCAAACCAGGTATGTGCATTTCTCGATATATCGAGCCCCGAGCAGTCGGTCGACTTCTTCTTTAATCGCATTGGCTCGCTCCGAGCCGAAATGCCTTTGCTTCTAGTGGACAGGCTTCTTCGATGGGTCAGCGTTCAGCTTGTGTGTAATGACCGAGGGGTCGAGCCCCGGCATCTCATCCACAGCGAACGCGAACACATCCTTGAATTCTCTCAACAGAGACACGAGAGGGGCCTTAACCTCTGGTTCGAGGGCCTTGCCCACTCGAACCGTTCGGTCGGCTCTACCCTCTTCCAGGGCCACGTCCTCAGTCTCTTCGAAGGGTTGGGTGGGTCCTTCGAGGCCATGCCTCGCGTCAATGGTCTCAACACAAAAATTTTCAGCCGCGGCCTTCGCCGGGCTCTCTTCTTTCTTTCTTTTCTTCGTTGGGGATTCGCCCTCTTCGAGCGCCTCACTAGGGTTCACCATGGGGGGCCTGAGTCCAGCATGATAGCACTCACGAGCGACCTTTTGGTCCGCTCGGATAATTGCCGCTCGGCCCTCGTCTGTGACATACAGCATCAACAGACCCAAGGGGAACACTAGCCCTGCAATGTCGTTCATTAGTGGTCGCCCAATGACGATGTTGTAGGCACATGGTATGTCAATGATGACAGACTCAACGTGGGCTCGCCTCATATCGGCTCCTTGGCCAATAGCTCCTGGGAGGCGAATGGTCCCCATCGGGTAGATGGTTTGCCCTCTGAAGGCCACTATTGGCTCGCGAAGTGGTGTGATGTCCTTCGCTGTGTACTTCAACTTCAGGAGACATTCAAAGGTCATAATGTCTACTGACGAGCCCGTGTCCACTAAGGACCTCCTTACTTGCTTGTTGGCCACCTGCATGGTGATCACCACCGGATCATCCTGAGGTGTCCGAACGTTCTTCACATCCGATTGCTGTATAGTCATGGTTGGGATTTTGATATCGGGAAGCATCGCCGCGACCGAGTTGACGAAGAGCCTCAAATTGGTCTTTCGACCACGTCGGCTTGGTCCTCCGCTAGCGAGGCCTCCCGAGATTGTATTGATTACACCAGGGCTCCGAGCCCTGGCTCCATTTCCTGCTTGGCCGCCACCGCGAGCGCCTCTTTGATTGTTCTGCTTATACCGATCTCTTTGGCCCCTCAGGCGTTCAAGTAACGGTTAAGCAGTCCATTGTCAGCTAGTCTGTCAAGCGTCTCCTCGAGGTCTTTGCAGCTTGCTGTGGCATGGCCATTCTCCATATGGTATTCACAAAATGCGCCCATATTTCTCCGATCGTCCTGTGTCATGGGTCGAGGAGGCCTCAACTGGTCTGACTCCTTGATCGCCATGAACACAGTCCTGAGCGAAGTGTTGAACCGATACGGCTTCTTGTTGTCCATTTGGGGTCCGAGTCGATCCTGGGGTCCGAGTCGAGAGGCTGAGGGCTCGCCATATCTAGATCGGTTCACGAGCGCAGCATTAATGTGAGCGGCCGCTCGCTTGTAAGCCTGCTCGAGCGTCTTGGCCTCGCGCTTCACCAGATCATACTTGCACTTTCCCTCGGCCAGGCCGTGCACCAGTGCACTTACACCCATCTCGTCGGTCAGGTTGGCACGAAGTGCCCAGTAAACTTCTTCTTCAGCCCCGACCACGAACGGATGCTACCCGGTGGCAACTTATCGAACCACCGTTGAGCAATACCAGTCAGCGTGGTTGGGAACAGCCGGCAGATGGTTACCTCGTCCTCGGTCATATAACCAATATTATGCATGTACGAAGAGATATGATCGAACGGGTCCTCAATTCCGTTGTACTCGGTCATCTTGAGTTTCTTCACCCCAGGCACCCTCTCGGCCTCCAATATCCACCTCGCAAAAGGTGAATCAGCAGTGAACGTCCTCTTGGTTCGATGCGACCAGTGGGAGTGGTGACTCGAACTGGCCTCGCTTTCCGAAGAAGACTCCGATTCATCACTCGAACTATCCGAGTCGATTTGTCGGGTCGCGCTTCTAGAAGGCTTGGGCGCATGAGATTTCCTGCGAGGAGAGTGCGACCTCCCTGCACTTCCTCGGGGTCGTTCCTCATGTGTCTTGGCTCGCCCTCGCGTGGGCTCCTCCTCGACCAAGACAC
This sequence comes from Spergularia bocconei, assembly GCA_963457585.1. NCBI lineage: Eukaryota > Viridiplantae > Streptophyta > Magnoliopsida > Caryophyllales > Caryophyllaceae > Spergularia > Spergularia bocconei. The sequence continues at coordinate 18,096,526 of OY734951.1, forward strand.
CCTTGCCCTTGTCTTTCGCACCGACCTCCTGGTGCTTCCTTCGCGAGGCCTGGGTCGCCTCTACCTCTTCTCTCCTTCGTTTTAGGATGTTAATGGTATCTCTCAACTCTGTTCGGGGGTGGTGGTCATCGTAGATGACCTTAATCTTCTGGACGGCCGCCGCCGTTCGCTGAGAAGGCGTCTTCCGAGGGCTACGCTTGTGCTTGCTCGAAGCAGGCACCGCTTCGGCCGCAGTCGTCACAACCTGAGCGGCCATTCGCTTCTCCAGCTCGGCCATCCGTTCGCTCATTTGGTTTTGCCTATCGGCTTGCTCTTTTAGCTTGGCTCGGGCCTCGAAGAGCGCCTTCATCATGGCTATCTCTTGCGGACGCGCCCTGTTCTCCATCACTCTTTCTTCTTCGTACACCTCGTCATACACTTCCACGTTCCCCTCGGGAAGAGGTTGCGCTCCTCCTCGGGGCGCTGACCGCTCATCCTCGAGCGTCCTTGACGTGCCCTCGCCGGGGGCGCCAGGACGCGAGGGGTTAGGGTCAGCGGGTCCCAGGATGGGAGTCTCGCTCGCAACGGCTCCTCACGAACGTGCGGGTCGGCCTCTTGGTGCCATCTCTTCTCGGCTCGCTTTGGGTATTCTCGAACGGCTAGTCCTGCGAACTGTCCCCACAGACGGCGCCACTTGTTGGATGTGAGTTCTTCGAAGGACAGCTGCTCGGATAGGCTCGCCGAATACCTGCAAGAAAGGAGCCCGGTTTTCACCAGGCGTCGCCCCTCCGACGATCAAGTCAATAAGGGGGCTCGAGAAGGGTGGCAAATAAAACAAATAAAGCCTTTAATGCACAAATCAAGGGAATAATCAGAGAATAGAGAATGTCAAAATTTTTGGGTGTGTGTGTGAGAACCTGATTTTGATGGGTAATAAAGGGGGTATTTATAGTGATAGAGGGGGACCTAGGAATAATCCTAGGTTTCCCCACTCCATCTTGACCCTTTATTCCCCTTCCATCCAAGGGTTGTCCTTAAAGGAGGATTATTGCATGACATGGGTTTTTACTAAAGTTTACTTCATTAAGGGCTATGGCAACCACAAAGTGGTACCAACACCGGCCATAGTTTTCAAGTGTATATGACTTCAAAGTCTAGAACATACTTGATTGTTAACCTCGTTCCCTATTTACTCCGCTCATACAATTTCGAGAAAGGTACATATGAATATGAAAACAACAATTTATAAATAAAAATCTTCATGGGTGGATTGCTTAAGTAAAAAACTAAACTTTTGGTGAAAGTTACGCTATGATAGATCACATAAAGTATGTGTTAGAGATATCATAGTACAATTTCCGTTTAAAAGGAAGCAAAAGGCGAACCGCGAATTCACGGACGCAAAAACTAGTTATTAAATAACTAATACACGATTAGTTTGCCTAATCGTTTTGCCACGTCGCCATTTAATGCAAAATGTTAACACCGTTAGTCAAATAACGGTCAAAATGGCGCCATGTATGCCAAGTGTCCTCCTAGGAAATACTTGGTTTCAGGTTTTAATATATAATATTAGATATTAGATAGTAGATAGAAATATTTGAGATTTATGGAAAGGAGATTATTTTTTTATTCTTCTTTGAATTTTTAATAAGGATACATGAAGCAGTATATGAGATGAAACCCTTGTTGGTTCACTAGGTCGTAGTTTAAAACACCGCTTTTTAGTTTCTTATTATTATTATTATTATAACTGATATGAGGTATAAACATATAAATATATATATATATATATAAAAAGATAAAGTATTCAAACAATGAAAATCTAACACTAATATTAGCTATTAATGGTACCATCAATTAGAAACTAGTGGGATGACAACATGCAAAATGGCACATTATAAAAGCCTCGTTAAGGGCTTCATGATTATAACGTTTTTGGTCACATGGATTGTATTTCCTTGGGTGATAATCAAACCTTACTCTTAATTAATGGAGAAAAGAGGGTAGATAGAATCACATGATAAATCACCTATTCTCTTTTATAGTCATAGATAGCTAGTATCCCCAAAACTCATGCTTATGACGGCCATCATCATGTGGTGCACTCTCTTTTTGCCCCATGACCTCATTCTTCTCTTACTCACCCTTTTAAGCAAATAGAGTCACAAGAAATGAAGTCCAAGAAAACATGATGGGTGTGTAGATGAAGGGCTAACTACGAAGTGATTTTTCATGTGAATATGTTTTCCCATCATTAATTATATCAAGGTATATTTCATACTCATGTAAGCACAATTCATATGACCACAAAATTAAATGCTATAATCATTATACCTTGAACCTACCCTTTAAAATTTGGCGTTCACCGTGGACATTATTAACCTTACTTATTGTTGATAAATCACTTAGTCGTATTAATTTTTCTTTTTCATAAATTGACTCTATAAATAGAAGTGCACATAAACAATTCGAGAGCACCAAACAAAAACTAACAACCAAAAACTTTTACTCATAGGTTTATTGATCAATTTTTTTTTTTATAAATTTTGCGAAAATGGATGCCTCTTTCTCACTCAACATTTTGAAGCCCGTCTGTCCTAGTTTATTTGCCCCCCCGTACCCCCCGCCCAACCAGGTTTGTTTATAATAAAATACTTGTTATTTATATAATTCACACCCTTGGCATACTATCTTTCATCTATTTATTCGAACTTTCCTTTAGAGCAAAATTTATTGTTTTCTCTATTCTATTATTGTAAAGGTTCCATTACATTTTTCATAGTCTTTCTAGAAATATCGTATCTACAACGTTTTGAACATTGAATGTTATCACTCCCGTTTCTGACTTGAGTCTTGAAGCGATAATTTCAAAGTTATTATTCTCGGACTTGCAATAACCTTGTTTTAAAGTTAAAGACGTCTAATTATAAAGTAAGTCTTGGATTTTAAAATTGGCACTTTTCATTCTTCTTTTATTTAAAGATTTCGGAAGGAGAGTTATGATGAAGAATATAATGTCTTCCAAGTTCTGCTGCACTGACGTTTTACAAAGTTTTGAATAAAACGCTGAATCTTAAGATTGTTAGCTTTATGACCAACGTCTAACAAAATAAAATAGGTTTCGTTTAAGCAACAAGTTTTTAAGTTGATACTCGAATTTTTTGTTGGTGTATGTGCAGGTCTCAGGTCACGATGACGATGCTTCAGCCCCTGTGTAGCTTTGTGCTACCATTAGATCTGTAACGATTGTTGTTTATTTCTCATGTCGTATGTTTGTATTTTCATAAAGTCAAGAAGTTTATTATAACGCCAAGAAATTTTTTTCGTTGTAATAATAATGCCTCAATAAAGCGTTCTCAATTTGTGTGACGTGTGTCTAAATTTGTGTTACGTGGGTGATATATTTGTGATAAGGAATTTAGTGTGCGTAATGATGGGATTGCAATGTTTACATGGCGTATTTTAAACACGTGGTTAGTCAGTTTTTCTACGAGGTGAAATCAGATTTGAGTTGAATAATTAAAAATCGGCGAAAGTGGCAATTTGCCCGATATACTTATATCAATTGTGCAATTTAGCACCTTAACACTTGATTGTGGCAATTGAAACCCATGCCTTTGATTAGGTGAGCAATTTACCACATTCTTCAATTTTTCACAAAAATATTAGAAAAAAAAAACAAATTATAAATTTATTTATGTACTTACAAGATACATAGAAAATCTAATAAAAAAATACATAGAAAGTTAGCTAATACATCAAAAAAATACAACTATATACTTATCTTTCTTCCATCCTCCAAAGGCATCCTTTTCTCTCTCCTCTCTCCTCCCTCTCCTCCCATCTATGCCACCGGAAAAAACACATCACCACCACACACAAGCACCAATAACTACCTACCCCAATTAGGCCAACGCCTCCTCCTCGGTGTTAGGATCGATATTGGTTCCGGGTAAGCCATATTTATGGTGCCTTTCCACATTGCGGAACCTTGTAAAGGAGCCACGTTAGGACCTTTTGGGTCTTCAGAACCCATCAGGATCCATCGGTAATACTTTGGCTAGCAGGATCCTTTAACAAGGGCCTAAGCCAGGATGAAAGCTCCTCTATTTTTCGAAAAATAAATCTCGAAAAATAAATCTTCGCCTAGGGCGATGAATGTTTATGGGAAGCCGAAGTTCAAAAGCCTGAGCCCAAAGGGCTAACTTTCCAGCACCATCGGAATTGGCAAGGACCCCTGGTTTAGCAACAGGCCCCTTAGAGGGGAGGCCCAAGTTGCCCAAGCCCTTCATCAAGGTCCTGAATGTCAGGCCCCTGATTTTCGGATACCTCAACCATCCAGGTACAGGGTCGAAATTTTAAAGGTCCTGTAAAAGGTCCTTACGATCAAAAGAAGCTCAAATGTCAACATTCAAACAAGGGCCACAACTAGTTTTCAACTATATGTTTAAAAGCAGCCATCCTCGCTCTAGGACGAGCCTGAAGGGCCGAGGCTATACCAAGCTCTCCAAGGCCGATGCCAGTATCATTCAAACAAGGGCCAACTTGTAATACCCCAGATTTCAGAGGAGATCCTAAGAGATTAAGGGCTCATATGATGTGCTTAGAAAATTGAAACCCATGCCTTTGATTAGGAATTTAGTGTGCCTAATGGGATTGCAATGTTTACATGGCGTATTTTAAACACTTGGTTAGTCAGTTGCTCTACGAGGTGAAATCAGATTTGAGTTGAATAATTAAAAACCGGCGAAAGTGGCAATTTGCCCCATACACTTGTATCAATTGTGCAATTTAGCACCTTAACACTTGATTGTGGCAATTGAAACCCATGCCTTTGATTAGGTGAGCAATTTACCACATTTTTCAATTTTCCACAAAAATATTAGAAAAAAAAAAAACAAATTATAAATTTATTTATGTACTTACAAGATACATAGAAAATCTAATAAAAAAATACATAGAAAATTAGCTAATACATCAAAAAAATACAACTATATACTTTTCTTTCTTCCATCCTCCAAAGGCATCCTTTGCTCTCTCCTCTCTCCTCCCTCTCCTCCCATCTATGCCATCGAGAAAAACACATCACCCGCACACACAAGCACCAATAACTACCTACCCCAATTAGGCCAACGCCTCCTCCTCGGTGTTAGGATCGATATTGGTTCCGGGTAAGCCATATTTATGGTGTCTCTTCCTGAACATCTGGTTTTCATAGACATGTTTTAATTATTTGCATTTTCAGTAAAAACATATTGACTTTAATAACTTTGTTGTGTAAGGAATTTGATTTCATGTTTCCGATTTATTGTGTTACATATAGTGGCATTTTATTGTTATGTATATTCGCTACATGATTTAGCAAAATTGTTGAATATTAGAGATTTGTTATATGGTCAGTCTTGGATATATATAATCTCCCTAAATTATTAAATGACAATTGTACATACCCGGATCGTTTGAAAAAACATACGTGTTAAATTGTAAATAATGTTTAGCTAGTTCTTTAAAACCGAATACAAAATTGAGAAATAGTATATGACACAAGGACCGGGCATAATTATCAAGTGTATATGACTTCAAAGTCTAGAACATACTTGATTGTTAACCTCGTTCCCTAGTTACTCCGCTCATACAATTTCGAGAAAGGTACATATGAATATGAAAATAACAATTTATAAAGAAAAATCTACATGGGTGGAGTGCTTAACTAAAAAACTAAACTTTTGGTGAAGGTTACGCTATGATAGATCATATAAATTATGTGTTAGAGATATCATAGTACAATTTCCGTTTAAAAGGAAGCAAAAGGCGAACTGTGAATTCACGGACGCAAAAACTAGTTATTTAATAACTAATACACGATTCGTTTTGCTAATCGTTTTGCCACGTCGCCATTTAACACAAAATGTTAACACCGTTAGTCAAATAACGGTCAAAATGGCGCCATGTGCAGTAGGTTGCATAATTCAGGGCACCATGATGTAGTAGCTGGAAAAGTGGGCACCAATTGCACCATGGTTTCAGGTTTTAACATATAATATTAGATATTAGATAGTAGATAGAAATATTTGAGATTTATGGAAAGGAGATTATTTTTTTATTCTTCTTTGAATTTGTAATAAGAATACATGAAGCAGTATATGAGATGAAACCCTAGTTGGTTCACTAGGTCGTAGTTTCAAACACGGCTTTTTAGTTTCTTCTTATTATTATTATAAAAAAAAAAAGATAAGTATTCAAACAATGAAAACCTAACACTAATATTAGCCAATAATGGTACCATCAATTAGAAACTAGTGGGATGACAACATGCAAACTGACACATTATAAAAGCCTCGTTAAGGGCTTCATGATTATAACGTTTTTGGTCACATGGATTGTATTTCCTTGGGTGATAATCAAACCTTACTCTTAATTAATGGAGAAAAGGGGGTAGATAGAATCTCATGATAAATCACCCTATTCTCTTTTATAGTCATAGATAGCTAGTATTCCCAAAACTCATGCTTATGACGGCCATCATGTGGTGCACTTCCTTTTTGCCCCATGACCTCATTCTTCTCTTGCTCACACTTTTAAGCAAATAGAGTCACAAGGAATGAAGTTCAAGAAAACATGATGGGTGTGTAGATGAAGGGCTAACTACGAATTGATTTTTCATGTGAACATGTTTTCCCATCATTAATTATATCAAGGTATATTTCATACTCATGTAAGCACAATTCATATGACCACAAAATTAAATGCTATAATCATTATACCTTGAACCTACCCTTTAAAGTTTGGCGTTCACCGTGCACGTTATTAACCTTACTTATTGTTGATACATCACTTAGTCGTATCAAATTTAATTTTTCTTTTTCATAAATTGACTCTATAAATAGAAGTGCACATAAACAATTCGAGAGCACCAAACAAAAACTAACAAACAAAAACTTTTACTCATAGGTTTATTGATCAATTTTTTTTTTTTATAAATTTTGCGAAAATGGATGCCTCTTCCTGACTCAACATTTTGAAGCCCGTCTGTCCTAGTTTATTCGCCCCCCCGTACCCCCCGCCCAACCAGGTTTGTTTATAATAAAATACTTGTTATTTATATAATTCACACCCTTGTCATACTATCTTTCATCTATTTATTCGAACTTTCCGTTAGAGCAAAAATTTTTGTTTTCTCTATTCTATTATTGTAAAGGTTCCATTACATTTTTCTTAGTCTTTTTAGAAATATCGTATCTACAACGTTTTGAACATTGAATTTTATCACTCCCATTTCTGACTTGAGTCTTGAAGCGATAATTTCAAAGTTATTATTCTCGGAGTTGCAATAACCTAGTTTTAAAGTTAACGACGTCTAATTATAAAGTAAGTCTTGGATTTTAAAATTGGCACTTTTCATTCTTTTTTTATTTAAAGATTTCGGAAGGAGAGTTATGATGAAGAATATAATGTCTTCCAAGTTCTGCTAAACTGAAGTTTTACAAAGTTTTGAATAAAACGCTGAATCTTAAGATTGTTAGCTTTATGACCAACGTCTAACAAAATAATATAGGTTTTGTTTAAGCAACAAGTTTTTAAGCTGATACTCGAATTTTTTGTTGGTGTATGTGCAGGTCTCAGGTCACGATGACGATGCTTCAGCCCCTGTGTAGCTTTGTGCTACCATTAGATCTGTAACGATTTTTGTTTGTTTCTCATGTCGTATGGTTGTATTTTCATAAAGTCAAGTAGTTTATTATAAGCCCAAGAAATTTTTTCCGTTGTAATAATAATGCCTCAATAAAGCGTTCTCAATTTGTGTGACGTGTGTATAAATTTGTGTTACGTGGGTGATATATTTGTGAGAAGGAATTTAGTGTGCGTAATGGGATTGCAATGTTTACATGGCGTATTTTAAACACGTGGTTAGTCAGTCGCTCTACGAGGTGAAATCAGATTTGAGTTGAATAATTAAAAACCGGCGAAAGTGGCAATTTGCCCCATACACTTGTATCAATTGTGCAATTTAGCACCTTAACACTTGATTGTGGCAATTGAAACCCATTCCTTTGATTAGGTGAGCAATTTACCACATTCTTCAATTTTCCACAAAAATATTAGAAAAAAAAAAACAAATTATAAATTTATTTTTCTACTTACAAGATAAATAGAAAATCTAATAAAAAAATACTTAGAAAATTAGCTAATACATCAAAAAAATACAACTATATACTTATCTTTCTTCCATCCTCCAAAGGCATCCTTTTCTCTCTCATCTCTCCTCCCTCTCCTCCCATCTATGCCACCGGGAAAAACACATCACCACCACACACAAGCACCAATAACTACCTACCCCAATCAACTAGCTAATCCCTTGAAAAGTTTTCCCATCAAAAATATATTTCTCGCCACATTTTAACTTAATGGTCAAAATTATACAAGATTAGTCAAAGTTAGTAATACGGGTACCATGTGCATGGGTCTACAACGTAGTTCACGATACCGTGAAATAGTAGTTTCAAAAGTAGGGCACCACGCGTAATCGCGTATAACTCATGGGCACCATGTGAGTTTTCCATTTTCATTTATACTAGTTTGCATGCCTGTGCCACACCCGGGCTATTTATTTATATTATTTATACTCGTTTTATAAATAAAAAAATGTGGGTTTATCTTTGTTCTAATAAATTACCATATTGATTATTTCCATAATTAGCTAATAAAATATTACTCTATGATAATTTATTACCATATTCTAACCTATAATTGTACTTAATGCTATTTTTATATTCTGTCCAGTTTATGTATGCCAAGTGCAGGGCCGTCTTGGAGATTTTAGGGGCCCTGTGCGAAATTAAAAAAAGAGGCCCTAAAACAAAAGACGTGCGAGTAAACTAGTTATTATATAAAAATATATTATTAAAAAGTGCTAATATTCAAATACAACTTATTAGTTTCGTTCTCATACGACTACAACACCAAAATAAATTCACTTGAATAATACAGCTCGCCTTGCATTCTTTGAAGCAAATTCATCAATCAATTCTTTATAACTAACACTATCAATAAGATCATTCTCGATAGCTATCATGGCTAAACCTTTAAGTCGATCTTGTGTCATGGTAGATCGTAGATTTGTCTTTAGCAACTTCAACTTCGAAAAACTTCTTTCCGCAGTAGCAACAGTAACAGGAATCGTCAACAAGATCCTATACGCAATCACTGCATTAGGAAAACAACCACCAAGACTTTTCATGTGATTCAAGATGTCAATAGGACCCATCTTTCTCTTAGGCATGAATTCTATATAAAACTTCAAATCGAAATACAATGCACTCCCATCGACATCGGACTGTTCATTCTTCATAAGAGCATTTGCCAGATTAAGACAACATGACTCTAATGTCGAATCATCTAATGAATACAGCTTATCTGTTGTGAACATAAAACCAAATATATTTTCATATTCTTGGTATTGTTCAAACCTTCTTTCAAGGGAAGATATAGCTTGATCAACGAGAAACAAGAAGTAATTAACCCTAAATGATTCATCTTCTGATAATCGTGAAGATATAGCTTATCTGGGCTTTCATCAAACTGTCGTCTTCTCCTTATTTCACGCCTTTTAGGAAAAACAGGTTCAACATTCAAGTTCATAGCAATCTCTCGAGCTTTATCAATGGCCTTAGAGAACCCATTTTCTCTATACTTCTGGAAACAAGAAATCAATGCCTTCACTTGTGCAATAGCCACATCAATCATCATATACTTGGTCTGCAAATGCTTGCTAACTTCATTAACAAATGACAATATATCATACCAAATAACTATCGATACCATAAACTCAAAATCACCAAGTTCATTTGTTGCTAAAGATTTAGCTTTACTTCTAATCTTGGAATCATTATCCTTTTCTGAAACTTCAAGCAAGGCCTCTCTAAAGTCCCCCATTTGAAATCTTATGGCCTTAACACTATCAACACGACTTTTCCAACGAGTTGCTGACAATGACTTTGGAGTTAAACCCTTCACATTATCTTTCAGAATCTGCCACCTCTTGATGGAGTTAGCAAATATGGTGTAAATGCGTTGCACAATACAAAAAAAATCTCTTGCCTTACCACAAGTATTTGCTATGTCACACAACGTCAAGTTTAGACTGACAACCACAAGGAGTATAAAATGCTCTAGGATTAATGTCCAACAATCTCCTTTGCACTCCATGATGTTTCCCTTTCATGTTAGAACCGTTATCTTAGCCTTGACCTCTAACATTATCAACATCAAGATCAAGAGATATCAAATCATCAAGAAGAGCATCTAAAAGTCCAAGACCACTTGTATTATTCACATTTAAGAATCCTAGAAAAGATTCTTCAATAAAAAAATTCATCTCCCGAAAAGTGTACATATAGCAATATTAGTATCAGGAGTACAATCAAGTATAACTGAAAAGTACTTCGCTTGCTTGATTTTCTTAATGATTTCAGATTTAATAGCAGAAGCAAGCAAGTATATAAGCTAATTTTGAATATTATGGCCAAGGTAATGAAAATGAATATCATTGTTCGTTATACGACCAACATGCTCTTGGATAACTGGATCAAATTCGGCCAACATCTCAACTAAACCCAAAAAATTCCCATTACCATTCTCATACAATTTCTCATTACCACCACGAAAAGCTACATTATGTTTTCCAAGAAATTTCACAATTGCAATGATTCTTGACAAAACATTTATCCAATGCTCTTTCTCTTTTGCTATTAGTTTTTGGGTCAATGCATCAATTGCTTTATTCTTTTTCAATCTTAAACGCAAATCATACCAAGTGGTCATATTCTTAAGATGCTCCACACCTCTTTCATGTTCTTTAAGTCTTTCACTAAGATGTGTCCAATCATTGTACCCTCCGCTTCCGAATTCACCCCTGCCTTGACCTTTTCTAAAGATTTTACAACAAACACAGAAAACTTTATCAAGACTTTTTGAGTAAACCAGCCATTCTCTATCCATTTTTCCCCGTTCGGCAAAATTCTAGTATAAAAATTTGAAGAAAAGTGCCTGTTAAATCTATTATTGGGGCCTTTCTCAACACTCAAATCTCTTTTAGGACCCTTAACTGCTACAATGTCTATGATTTTGGCATCTAAAGCATCCCAATTAGTACGATCATAAATATCACAATCAACACCAATATCAGCATTATGATTCTCATCAACATTATTAGGTGGAGTATTGTGACTTTGATCGATATTATCATCATGAGAAGGTGCATCAGTGTCATTTTCATCACGTGTGGCATCCAAATTCACGACATTATCATCCAAATTCACGACATTATCATCCAAATTCACGGTATTCTCATCCAAATTCACAGCATTCTCATCCAAATTCACAGCATTCTCATCCAAATTAACAACATTCTCATCCAAATTAGCAGCGTTCTCATTCAAATTAGCATCATTCTCATTCAAATTAACATTCTCATTCAAATTAAGAGCATTCTGACCACTACTATTTTCATTAACAGAGGAAACAAGCAACTCTTTGACAAACTTTTCTACAGCTCCTCTTTGGGAACGCTCTAAATCTTCCCTTTGCTTCTTTTTCTTACGTTTTTCATAGCCAGATTCAAAAGTTGTTTTGGGCGGAATATTTCAACAATTCCCCACAATAAAAAAAAATATTAGATGCAATTTAAGAAACAACCTGGATTGGCTGAGTGAGCAATGCTGCAAATTTCTCCTATGCTGCAACGTCCCCAACAAATCTACCAAGCCTTCAATAATCCCAAACAGAATATAATCTGAAACACAATCTGTAACACCCCGTACTTTTTGAGAATTTATCTAACTTGGGTGTTACTAATTATATTAAAATTAGAATTTTACGGTTTAGTTTTGGGAATTTATATAGGGATTTTCAGATTTTAAAAGGGTGAATATTTGTTTTGTTATCCATTAGTGATCTCGGTTGTGGAATTGGATGATACCATTAAGTTTATTGAGGAGCTATTACTTAAGAAATGTTCGGTTACATTCTCAATCCATTGTCGTTTCGATAGCTTTCTTAATCGTGAAGAAAGGATTTCTTAGTCGCTAAGTAATCTGTTAACCTAAACCCGGAACAAAGTTGTGATTGTTTCATTATATCATTTGATGAGGAGCTTTACTTGGTAAATATGAAGTCAAATGTCACAAGTTATAGGTTCATTCTCAACTTACACAATCTCATTCTACACAATTTTGGAAGTTTGTGTATAGTGTCGGGATTACAAACCGAGTTAGAATGCTAAAGCCCGAGTGGTCGAGACCTGAAAGAAAGCTTGAGATAAGCATAAGACACGGCATGCTCCTATAGGACCGAGTCCTTGAGCTGCTTGCCGCTTAAAGAGGACAGGCAGCTGCTTCATTTTCCATCTCCTGTTTCTCCTTCGTTAAGAAATCAATTGGAGTGAAACAAAAGCCAAACTTCAACAAGTTTTCGTTATCTACAAGTTTTTAGAAGGCATAGAGTTCATATATTGCCATTTAAAGCATCAAACACCTAGTTTAATCAAAGGTGTCCTGTTGTGATCTGTTTTGGACCAGTTTTGGTATATTGGTCATAACGCCTTCATTTGGTAAGCTCAATCCTTAATTATTGTTTATATTTACTCTCAAGATCTTTGGTAACAAACTCCAATTGGTTAATTTTATTTTCATTATGATTTAGTTGCCTAAATCATGTCCTAAAGTAAACCCTTGTTTCGTTGTTCTTCCTGTGAGTATCATGAACATAGGGCCTTCGTAATTTGATCATAACAGCCTCATTTATTCATGTATTTAATTTAATCAAAACCCTAAATTGAATTTCAGTTCAAGATCTTGATGTTAGGCTTTTAAAATTCTTGAAACCCTGTCTTTATGATCATATTATAGTTCCTAGAAGTTGGATGCGCATTTAGTACTCTGTTTTGGAGCAGTTGTGGTATTTGGGCTATAAATCCTTTGATACTTTATGAAAGTTAACGTTTGATGTGTTGAAATACTCCTAAGAGGCAGTGTTACAAGTTACAGTTTGTTTTGTGTCTAAAAGGTTAGGAATTCATTACCAATCATCGTCTAAACATCAGTCTTGTGTCCTGAAACATGAAGAGAGGGTAGTCTATTGTTATATTGGATTTGGACAAGTTATATTTAGTCTCTTTGGGAGATTTTTGGGGAGTTCAATGATAATGTGTGGTTATTTGATGTCCCATGCTTACATGGTTCATTGGAGGATGACGTATGGAGGTTTTGGATGCTTGATTCGCAGTTTGGAGCTGTTCGGGATAGCTAAGAGCTTTGTGAAATTAAAGAGGTTCAGTTTGCCGATTGTGAGAAAGATTATTAAGGAGAAGTTAAGCGTGTTTGGTAAGAACTTTAACCCCTCTTGAGCTCGAGCATGTTTTCATATATCTTTTGGTGATCCGACTTTTCAGTTCATATCATTTATATTGCAATTCATATATACTCTTTATCGTTTCGAATATTTATAAAGTCAGATTGTTAAAGTTCAAACCAATGAAAAGGGGTTCGACCCCTCTGTTATATATTCACTCTTGGTACTTGTCTTTGTTTGATATTCGGCTCAGGCCTACGTTGTCATATGAGATTGATTCTATGAATGAAATAATGTATCTAAGACGGATAAAATGGGTATGTTGAATAATGTTACATCACAATCTGTTAGAGAAGGCGTGACCACTGGTCCGTCGGGAGTTACATATACACCTCCGATCAAGGTGAAATCTGGGCTGGGTTAGCTACCAGTCGTCTATTAGACTTCCTCCTAGAAGGGTTACATCCTACTGGCTCTCTAGTGAGGGGTGTGCACACTCGGGTCTATAGGGAGGTTCAGGAGCTCTAGTAGCGTGTTGGGGTAGGACCCAATCACGAAACCGGACTTATAATTGTTGATATATACATTAAACTGAATGAATCTCATCCTTGAGCTTTTGCTGTATTTCTGTACTTGGCTTTCTTTGACTAAGCGTTGTTTGATTAGCTGCGCGCCATGAAGGCGCGTATCTCCTTTTCTTTATTGTTCTGCATGCTTTTGAGTTCTTACTCAGCCTTTGCTGACGTTCTATGTTTGGGTTCGTCCCTACCCTATTTTGGGGCATGTATCATCTCTGATGATGCAGTTGGCAGGTCTACTTGAAGCGAATTGTTGCATGGACGTCGATGCATATCATGGGGCTAGCTTTTGAGTAATTGGTGTGTCGTTTGAGACAACCGAATCAGTTATGTCTGTTATTATCAAATTGGGTTGGTTTTTGTAAACTTGACTTCAGTCTTCCGCTGTTAACAAGTTATCATTTATGTAAATAAGTTGGTTTAAATTTTATCAGTGTTTTAGCCTTGCAGTTGACTCAGTAGTCAATTGCGGCATAACAATCCTAAATTTTTGTATTATTAAATTTGGTCAAAATTTAGGGTTGTTACACAATCGATTGAAAAAACGAAAAAAATTCAAATTAAAATCACAATCACAATCACAATCATAATTAAAACGATCACATTCAAAACGAAAAAATTCAAATTCAAATTAAATTAAAATTAGAATCAGAATCACAATTGTAATTAAAAACGATCACAATCAAATTGAAAAAATTAAAATGAAAATTAAAATTAAAATTATTTCAATACAAGAATCAACATGAACGAAAAATTAAAGATGAACTTACCGATGATGATGGAAAAATTCTTGAACATCTCCTTAGTTATAGAAGCTATAATCCCAATTTGATATGGAATAGAAGCTTTGGGACTTAATCGAATGGCGAATTTTAGGAAACTTACTAATTAAATTGGGAATGTGAACAATTTTGGGGAGTACAAGATAACTCGGGACTGATTTAATTGATGAAAATAGGAAAGAAACAGATTTGAGGGAAAAAAATTGGGAATTTTATGAAGAGAGAGAAAATCTGGGTAGAGAATAGAAGGAAACGTGTTCTTCTGCATTTTTTTTCTCTTTTCTAAGTCCTTTTCCTTTTTCTTTTTCTTTCTTTTTTTTTTAACTGTTTACTGGACTGGGCTTCGAGGCCCCAAATTTTGGAGGCCCTATGCGGCCGCACGGCCTGCACGTGTAAAAGGCCGGCCCTGGCCAAGTGTCCACCTAGAAAATACTTGGTTTCAGGTTTTAATATATAATATATAATATTAGATAGTAGATAGTAGATAGTAATATTTGAGATTTATGGAAAGGAGATTATTTTTTTAATCTTCTTTGAATTTGTAATAAGGATACATGAAGCAGTATATGAGATGAAACCCTAGTTGGTTCACTAGGTCGTAGTTTCAAACACGGCTTTTTACTTTCTTATTATTATTATTATTATTATTATTATTATTATTATTATTATTATTATTATTATTATTATTATTATATACGAACTGAAGGTTCAAGAATAATTTACAAGAAATTGGTGGGGAGCCGAGATACTATCTGAGCCCCCACACCTTTCGCTATGGAAAAACCAATCCTAATAAAAATAAAAGCTGCAGCATGCGCACCGATATCCTGCATCCTAGAGAACTGCTGGACCCGCTTGAGCAGAGCAACAGCTGCTGGCTCCAACTCCCCCAAAGAGGAGAAAGAGAAGGGTAGGAAACCATAACCCAAAGCAGCGCACTTAGCCTCATACTTAGCACGCTTACGATTGGCCGCTTCCCGCACCACCTTACCTGGATCGAAATCAGTAAATCCTGTCTGTGTCAAGGGCGAAGACCCAGTCAAATCAACGCAAACGTCGCGCCCGTCAGCCCACGAATAGAGCAGCATGTCCGCCAGACGAAGAGGTCGACCATCAGCGCCAACCAGGCCAATGTCAACCTCCTTCCCTGCTGAGATCCCAGAACGGTAACAGATGTCAACCAGCGTGTCACGAACAGCATTATTCCGATGCTTGACGCCCACAACACCCGTACACGAGACTGCGTGATCCCCAAATGTATCACCAACAAACACCCGCGAGCAAGCAGAGCACGGGCGTTCCACGGTGAACAAAGGTATCCCCAGACGATAGCAAAGAACGCAGCGATAGGTCCGACCATTCATAGTCTGACCCAACCCCGAAATCGGGACCACCCTAAGCCAATCAGAACTGTGCATACCTTGTTGAGACCTCCATAAAGCTAACTGACGCGGCGTCAAGGAAAAAACAGAAGCGGCATCCCGAGTGACCCGTGTGAAATACAAATCTGCCAATCTGTGCATAAGTCTGGGGGCAGCGATCTCACCAGGATTACCTAAAATGTCAACCTCCACAGTCCTATTAAAAACACCAACGGCATCAGCAAACGCAGACCCCGGAGAGGTGATACCAGCATTGCGAAGAAGCTTAGTCTGCAAAGTAGCAGACTGAAGCCGCGACGCCAAAAAAGCGTAATGGACAGCATCCCCGGCCGAATAGACACCAAGCCCCCCAAAAGAGAAAGGCAAAGTAGCAAGCCTCCACTGCCAGTCACCAAAGCCCGAACCCGCAGCAACCACAATACGCTCCAAAGACGAACGTAAGGCCACATCAAATGCAAGCTGAGCCGACTCAAAAATACGCGGCGCACAAGTACGTAAAGCAAAATATAGCTTAGAGACCCCAGTGCAAGCGCGAAGTAGCAACAACTCGCTCTGCGGATCATTTAGCCTAGCAACCGCGTCCATGAGCCCAATGGTAGTAGCCACCCTCCTCATAACCAAAGAACTACAAAACCCGAAATCGACACTGACTGGCCCACCTAAAAGCTTGACCCCGAGGAGAGGTCTCGCAATATTGGGGGGAAAGACTCCATCAAGCCGGCTCCGTGGATCCTCCGAAGGCCAAAAAACCTCAGTCTTATCAACATTAAGATGGAGACCCACACGAGGACCATCAGCCTGAAGTAACTCCAAAACCTTACCCACAACCAAGGTATCACCGACAATAGTGCCATCGTCCAAATACCAAGCCTGCAAACTCAGGTCGAAAGAGTCCCTAATCTTACACACCAAAGGGTGCAAGACAACGGCAAAAAGCAGCGGGCCAAGAGGGTCACCCTGCTGCACCCCCTGACACGACAAAAGTGTATGCTCCCCATAATATAAGCGCGCAGGGCTAGAGTAACAGAACTCGACCCAACGAGCGAGAGCAGGACAACGGAGGCGGACCTCCTGAAGCATAGCGGTACGATCCACCATGTTAAAGGCATTACGAAAGTCGACCAATAACATGGAGAGACCCACCTCATCTCCACGACCCTCAACCAAACGGTTAACGGCATGTAAGACCGCCTCACCTCCCCCGGACACACCTACACCGAACTGAAAGTCAGCGAAATAATCACCCAAGGAAGGACCTACCAAGGAGGCGCCAACCTTGGAAACCAAACGCCGCCACACCGTACCCACAGCAATAGGGCGAATACCACCGCCCGATTTAACAAGCGGGGTAAGCGATGCACTAGCAACAAACGGACCTAACACAGCAGGACACTTCCCCTCAAGGAAAAGGTTAACCACCCGTGTGATAGAGGCAAGTAGCTCGTCGGAAACTGCCACTGCAGCACCACTCAAACAATCCAAAGATGCTGAGCACGCAGACCATCGCGCCCACAAGACGTACCACGCGGGAAGCTCCTAATCCGATCAAGAATAACAGCGACAGGAGCATCAAAGTGAGACTGATCAGCAGGGACA
Source organism: Spergularia bocconei (assembly GCA_963457585.1). Classification (NCBI taxonomy): domain Eukaryota; kingdom Viridiplantae; phylum Streptophyta; class Magnoliopsida; order Caryophyllales; family Caryophyllaceae; genus Spergularia; species Spergularia bocconei. Next base: position 18,114,193 of record OY734951.1, read on the forward strand.
GCAGGCAGAGACGGGTCAGGTGCAACAGGATGTTTCGCCCTCAATTCCCCCAAAGTGGCATCAGAGTAAGGGGCAATACCAGAGGAAGAAAGAACACGAACCGCCGCAGTAAAATGACCATCAGCAACCTTACGCCTACACTGCATGACATTACGCTCACACAACTCCAGGGCCTCATCATCAACATCCAACAAAGGAGGCGAATCCTCAGCCAAAGTATCCTGAACAAGCTGCCACACGCCCCCAGGCTCACCCCAAGTGCGAACAGCACGGACAATACACTCCTCCTACAAACGCCGCCTATTAGCAGACCGACGCTCACGACCACTCCGTGGGGAAAAAGTCCTGAGTGTACACAACGGCAACACAAACAACTGAACCCAACATGAGATGTCATCGGGTGTATTAATAACCCTATCAAGCGCCCCTTTGAGAACGCGCGAAAACTCAAACGACACTTCAAAGGAATAGACTTAACCGTACGCAACCGTGTAGAAAGCAAACGATCAAGGAGAGCAACATCAAAACCCGAAGAGGGAATCCGTACAACAGCCTCAACGGTATGTGTGGCAGGGGCAGACGGCCTATCCAAATTATAAAGAACAAATCGAACAACCCCATCGCCAGAATCAGGAGGGTCCACACACGGCTCCCCCCGACCATGACGACATTTAGAACGAAAAGTATGAGTCTTGAAACAAACACCACAAAGCCACAGACCCATACGCCGGAAAGTCGACTCAGTCTCATCAAACACAGCCAAAGAAGACGTAAGAGCCCGTTTGGTTACGTTCAGGTTATCACCCTCAAAATGACGACCACGCAAGTGAACGAGCAACGAACCCTTAGTCAAGCCATTTCCACCCCCATCTTGGCAACCGTGAAGGCCAACAAAGGGACAGTGAAACCTCACAACAGAACCAGCCATACAAAACGAAAAGGACAACAAAAGGCACCAAAAAACAAACAAGGAAAATAAAAAGGTGGAGGTCAAAGAACAAAAAGACCTTGTTGAAGCCAAAAATGGCAACAACGCAAGGTCAACAGCCCCACGGCTAGATCGCCGGCACCGGCGAGGCAACCCAGGCAGCACCGGCCACCTACAACCACCCCAACCACCGCAAGAGAAGCAGCAAACCGCGACCAACCACCGACCCCACAGCAGCCCCACACCACCCGCACCGGAGACAAAGGCCCAGGCGAAGAGTGGCCGGGAACTCACTCCCGATCGCCCAGAACCCAGCAACCCGAAAATCGCTCCCCCGATCACCCAAAACACAGACCCCGATCGCCCTCCTTCCCTCACCCGTGTTTATTGAAAATGTGGTGCGAAAACCCCAAAAACCCGCCACACCACGCCACCCCCGCACCTAGATCAACCCCTAAACGGCGACTGGGTCACCGGACGCCGAAAAGCAGGCCGGAAAGACACAAACGGAGAAGAAAACCCCCCCTCCCCGCTGAATCGCCCTTTCACCCTCTCTCCCGTGTTTCAAATTATTATTATTCAAATTATTCAAATTATTATTATTCAAATTATTATTATTCAAATTATTGTTGCTTTATTATTATTATTATTATTATTATTATTATTATTATTATTATTATTATTATTATTATTATTATTATTATTATTATTATTATTATTATTATTATTATTATTATTATTATTATTACTGATATGAGGTATAAATATAGGGTGCTGATTTTGCCAAGGCAACAATTACCGTTGCCAAGGCAAAATAATATAACTCCCCATTTTACCCTTTATAATACTGAATCTACACCCAAATTCTTATAATCTCCACTGATTATAATGAAAAAAATAATCTCAATTTCTATTTTCTCTCTCCTCTTTCCCACGCCAACTAATCTCCGCCCAGTAAATTTATGCCCCGCAACACAGCTTCGAAACCACCTCCAAGATGGGCTAAGGACGGCGGTCCCACCACCAAGCACCTGCGACGCCACCCTAACGGTACCCCTTATTTCTCACTTTGGCAAGGACGATGATCATGCGGCAACATTTCTCACTTTTTAATTCTATTATATTTACTACGTTGGGGCGGTGGAAATCAATAAATTGATGCGGGAATCGATGATCGGAGCAAGTTTCTTCTCGCAGACGCTAGCCGTGAGAAGAGGAGGGATGTGTGCGGGGTCGGGGGAGTGGTATCAAGGGTAGTTGCCGGCGACTGAGGAAGTTAGAGTTGAATATGAGAGAAAGGACGTCGCGATGAGGCACAAGGGGGGAGGTGTAGTAGCCCTGGGCTGGTCGCCGGTGATGGATGATGCTGGTGGTTCATGAATTTTTCTCCTTTTGAGAACAATTGATTGAAAATTAGATGACGTTGAACATTTACTTTAGAAACTGAGGGCAAAATAGGAAGTTATATTATTTTGCCTTGGCAACGGTAAATGTTGCCTTGGCAAAATCAGCACCCTAAATATATATAGGAAATGAATTCAGTAAGAAGTGATGATTTTGTCAGAAGTCAGAAGTTATCTGGACCATCCATCTCACTTGATCTAGTGGTCCATATTAATTTTATAATAAAAGAAAAAATCTAACAAAATTAAACCCAAACCCAAAAACACTCACAATAGGGGGCGTATTCGGTCAGAAGTATAATTTTTGTCAGAAGTCAGAAGTAATCCCAACCATTGATTTCACATAACTCCACAACCTGAACTGCATAACTCCAGTCGCCTAACTCCATCAACTGTTACGAGTAACTCCAGCTACATAACTCTACCAACTAAAACTCGTAACTCCAGACGTCTAACTCCAGTAATCAAATTGTATAACTCCAGTAATATCAGAACTCCACCAACTTCAACTAAAATCTCGCAACTCTAACATAACTCTACTAAACTAAAACTCGTAACTCCGATAACTCCAACGTATTGGAATTTTGGGGCTACATTTTTGTTGGTGTTTGATATGAAACTTGATTGTTATTCTTTTTCTTGAATGGTTGTTGTTGTTACATAGCACAAAGCACACAAGTGCTATTTATAGTGTTACTATGGATAAGTCTAGAACCATTGTTCTAACATGGTTGTCCTACACTTTTCTAGACACTTGTCACTTAGTTTGTAGGGGATTACTCTAGATTATTCTAGGTTCTACTTAATCTTGACTAATCTAGATTTTTCTAGATTACTTCCAACACTCCCCCTAATCTGAAAAATCTTGAACTTCTTTTATAATTATTTTGCTGGTGCTCGTGTCACCGAACATTTTTTAACTCAAATTTCTTTGTTTACTTGTGGCGCTCTTGTCACCACTTTTGTTTTCTTCAATTTGTTTGTGGGTGATGTCCTTGCCATCCCTTTTCTCTTCTTTTTTGTGCTGGTGTCACCGGACATCTTCTCCGGTTCTTTTCTTCTTCTATTGGTCCCCGTGTCACCTGACATCTGCTCCCCTTCTTTTTCCTTGGGGCCCGTGTCACTTGACATCTGCTCCCCTTCTTTTTCTTTGGGGCCCGTGTCACTGGACAGCTGCTCCCCTTCTTTTTCTTTGGGGCCCGTGTCACTGGACATCTGCTCCCCTTCTTTTTTTCTTATTATTGGTGCCCTTGTCACCATTACCAAATTTGTTGGTGATAAGGGTAGAAGATAAGTATTCTGAAAAGAGTTTTGTTTAAGTTGAGCTGCTGCTCTTAGTTATTTTATTATGAATCAGATTGCTTCATTAGACATTTGATTAGGCTGCCTTATATAGGCTCTACAGATAATTCTAGAGCTACCCTGGGAACTAGGAGTACAACTATTATCTTATATTTCCTAGGACACATTAAATGAGAGATTGACAGATTCTTAGAAAACTAGAGAACTCCAGAACTTCAAGTAATTTCCAAAATATGCTAGATGCATATTTAGTGCTGGAAATACAAATTATCTCACAAATTCCCCCCTTTAATTTGTAATTTTCAGCAGCCCTTTGAACTTCTCAAATTATTCTGCTGTTACTGGCTTAGTAAGCATATCTGCTGGGTGCTCATTGGTGTTGATGAACTCCAACTGAATTGAGCCTTTGTTGACCAAGTCACGGATGAAATGATGGCGAATTTCGATGTGCTTTGTCCTTGCATGGAATACAGGATTCTTAGCAAGGGCAATAGTCGATGTTAAATAGTGAAAATTCTTACCCGTATAGGGTGCTTGCTCTTGACAAACGCTGAATTTGGCCAAATCTCGTTAGCCCAATCTCACTTTCGTAATTTTTTGGTTTGAGGTAATTTATAAGGTCGTTTATCTTTCATTGAATTGCCTTGAACATAGATCTTATCCTACGCAATTCTTGGGAGAGAAATTTAGTACCACCTTCTAATTCGGTAACCAATAATAACATTCTTAAAAAGACAAGGTTAAATTTTTTTAAACTCCATTTAAGACACTTGTTATTTTTCGCCTTTTTTCTTGGAAGCACAATATTTTGCCCTTAATCTGCTATTTCGACTTAAGAATTTTCACTATTGATTGATGATGATTTTCGGGAAAGCTTCACTTTTCAATCTCACTTTCGTAATTTTTTGGTTTGAGGTACTTTGTAAGGTCGTTTATCTTTCATTGAATTGCCTTGAACATAGATCTTATCCTACGCAATTCTTGGGAGAGAAATTTAGTACCACCTTCTAATTCGGTAACCAATAATAACATTCTTAAAAAGACAAGGTTCAACCAAAGGTCGGATTAGGAGATAAGGCTTGAGACTGAGAGGGAAGCCCTAGCCTCGAATTAGTTACTAATGTTCCATCTCATTTCCGAAGATGATGTGAGTCACGCATTCCTAGCAAATAAATTCACAAGCCTCGTCTTCCTAGTGTTTTTGCACATATATGCCCCGTTGCACGAGGGGGCAGATTAAGTCTTCGGGTAGTAATGACATTACATTATACGCTTTTGGAAACCTGTGACATGCATAAGCAACACTAATATAATTCCACCACCAATTGATCAGATTTCTGTTTAAAGTCATTTCCACACAAATAGGCATTGCTTGCTTTCAAGCATTTGTGAGCCAAACGAAAATGTCACCTGTGCTAATAGTTCGACTGTCAACACAATTAGAATCTAACAACATTTGCATTACAGAATTGCTAGCTAGCTCTTTTCATACTTTGAATTGGAAGGGCTTGGTGGTTCGAAGAGCTTTACCGAGTCCCTGAAACGACCCACAAGCCGAAACCAAGGACACCAAAAAGCAGACAAAGCTCAGTAGCTGCAGCATAACCCATTTCCTGCTCCACCTCCTGATCTTGGTGTGGGCTATGTACATTTCTACTGGAAAGTATATTGTCAATGGCCAAAATGTGATTGATCCGAGTAATGCAAGAATGTCGTTGAAGAAGGGCAATGCCATGGCTAATATGGTTGCCATGATTACGAATATTGTTCTTCCTGTCAACCTCAGTGCATTCAATCTAAACACAGTTTTCTGTCCTACCCGTATAGGGTGCTCGCTCTTGACAAACGCTGAATTTGGCCAAATCTCGTTGGCCCAAGACTCGATCTTGAAAAATACTGGTTGAGATAAAACCTGGCCAATTATTTGAATTTACAGTAACAGGCTAAGTTAGAAGCAAACATTAAAATTCAGTACAATTTACTGAAAAAGGCGGAGAAATAGTACTCCTAGTTAATTACAGCGCCAGTCAAGAAACTAGGTGTCATGACTGTCATCTGCAGGATGTAGCGAGGACTACATCCGAATTCAGAGAAACTCTATATGATCCGATGGAAATGATGCCGAATATTTGAAAGAATGGTACAACATACCTGATATGCTCCAACTGTGTGAATGACAATGAAGATATTGGCCAAATCCACCAACCAGAAAGGTTCATAAAACCCGAAACCAGTTAACATGTTTCCCGGAGCTTTATTTCCAAATGCAGCATAGCCTAAGCAGCCACACATCATGTAGAATGCTGTGGTTGTGAAGATTGCTGCTGTATTGGCTTTCTTCATCGCTATATTCTCTGCTGGTGGCGACTTTAATGTATCCTGAGATTATGGAGCAATGGATGAATAATCATCAGGCACTAGTTGAAATCCAATCAACAATTTGACACCCATAAACATGACCTATTTCAAATCCATACTAATGACATAATTTAGCAGAAATATACTTGTATCTCAACAAGTACTGCAGAGAAACCATAGGTGAACGCGATATCACCCAGGGCTCTGAATGTCGTCCATATTTTGTCAGCTGAGGTTACATCAACACCCACCACCACCCCTGTCAAGGTAGTCTTCCCTCCTTCCCCTGCATCAGTAGGCGAAAGCTCGTTTAAGTTAACCAGGGAATAAGAAAAAAGTGAATTTTGACAGGTCATGAATGAGAGACAGCTTAATACCTGCAATTATCTTGGCAAGGGAAAGTCCAATACCGATTGTGGCATACCCGAAAGACATAACAGCAGCAACAGTTGACAAATATGTCAGCTTATGAAAATTTGGAATTTGAGACAAGAAAATCTCAAATATTCCTATCCCAATCATATAGGGATTGTTGCTAAACATGCATGAAGCGTCATGTCCTTTCGTATGGAAGCAGTTGGACTTACGGATTGCCCTGGGATAGTATTTTCGAGCAGCAGTCAGCAAACATTACTTTATAAGTCTACTGATGTTCTAATTGCGTAACAGAAACAAAAGCTACATTAAGCTCATTACAGAACTCAAATCTTACACCATGCTTATGGATGCAGTGATCGTATAACCGATTACCAGTCCAGTAAGGTTGACGTACTGCACAATCCCACAAGCAAGGCACTTCCATCTACCTGCACAGTTACAAATTCTGAATCAGTAGCACTTACTGCCTGAAAGTGTACTATTACTGCAACACATATACTGTAATACTGATCTATATACACTATCAGTCTAGGAAGCCTACAAGTCTACATGCATCACCCACTGAAAGATTTCACATAATGACAGACATGTAGCATTTCCTGAGATGTTCGACTATCTCATGTCCAGACTTTTGAGGGATAATACTGATCTACACACACTATCAGTCTAACCAGCCTATAAGTCTACATGCATCACCCACTGAAACAGTGAGAAGTTTCACATGTCGCATTTCCTGAATGTTCAACTATCTGATGTCCAGACTTGTGTGGAAAAATCAATAATATACAATGGTTCAACCATGTAAGAATCAATAGAATATCATGATTATACTGATAGATAAATGATCTGGTGGTACCTAAATTTGCTTCGACCTCCTCCATGTATGTGTAGTTTCTCTTGCCAGTGACTGGATCAGGAGATCGATAACAGTCAGCGAGCAGGTTTGAGGTGTAAAGAGTGATGCCTGAAAACATCAAAAGAGTTGGGATTCCTCCGAGCCATCCAAGCTGTGCAGTAGCCCATGCTAATGACAGAACTCCAGAACCAATAACGGCTGTGATAATATGTGCACTTGCAGTCCATACAGTCCCTGCAAAATATCATTTAAATTTCATCACAGGTCCAGCATTTCCCAATCCAGTTTACGCTTACTAGCTAAGTTTGATGCAGAGTAGTGAATCCACAACAAATACATACACTTCTTCAGCAGGCCAAATTACCTATACAATACTCGAGACTTCAACATCGTACAAATGACATATCAATGTTACTCAGTCCACTCTTCCACAGGTTTCATCCTAGTATCAGAACATGTACGAAGATGAAAATTTCTAAAAACTGTCGATTAGGCCATGAAGCTACAATCATGTATAAATCTCTTACTGTATCTGTTTTTAGCAACTCTATTAACTCGCACTCTCATTGCCTTATACTAGTTCTTTAACAGACATTCGTATACACCAAATCCGTATGTAATGTACTAGTTACACGGTAAAGTACTAGCTAAGAAGTACTCCCTTGCTCTTTGGATTGTTAACGTATAATTTGAATTAATAATATGTGATATTATGAATTCAATCCAAACGTTACAATCCCAGGGTACGCAAAGAATAGTAATAACGACACGTTTTGAATGGAAATTTGCATTAACCTGCAGAACATGAAGAGATTTGCTAGCAGGAACAGAGATTTAGCAGAAACAGCAAGGCAGGGAGTAGGTGAACCAAAAAGGCAAACAAAAGCATGGAAAGATCACATCTAACCAACTAAACCAAATCTACAAGATAGGCAACATTTGCAAAAAGATTGTCATTGCTAATTCAAGAACAGTAAGCAGTTACATTGATTCTCTTGCATGACATACATGATCACCTAAAAAACCCAACACATCTCAGTGAGGATTATACGTTGGGAAAACGAGATAGAGCCACCTGATTGAACCCAATTTTGAGACGTGTTATGGTATTGAACCCCCAAAGAGACTCAAATCGACCACGGGACTAGATTCGACTCAAAGTGTCTAAACCTAAACTATTGACTAAAGAAGTGTTAGAAAACATTGTCACTACAGTGGTAACATAAAAACCATTTATCGACCTTCAACCATTAAAAACTTTTCGTTTAGTTGATTCGTTTACAAAGAATAGTAACCATCGATGATCGACCCATTCAAATAGACCAATGTCATTCATATATAACCAGCCAAGTGTACTAAACCATCGTCTGATCTTAGCCTATTCGTTGAAATAATTATTAAGATTTCCAATTGAAAAAGATGCTAAAGTACATGCACCATAATAATGTTCATTAAATGATATATTTACTATATGTATATAGTACCCAATAACACACGACCCTTTTAATCAACTGCAATTAGTGATGATATTTAAGATTACAGACTTTTTTTAGTTCTCACCCATCTTAAATGTCATTCCAATATCACATACATGTACATACGAAATCCCATCTTAAAATGGCCGTTACAATCAAGAAGCTAAGCCATATGGTAATTCAAACTCCGAAACCACTAGGGCTCAATGACGGAGTCAGGATTTCGAGCTATGAGGTACGGCCGAAAAACCCTCTAACCCGAAAAAGGCTACAAGTGATTCAAGATTTCGAGCTATGGGGTACGACTCGAAAAACCCTCTAACTCGAAAAAGGCAAAAAGTAATTCACAACTTATACACACGACATAATTGTCAAAATGGTCTAAACTACTCCAATTGTACCGAATATTTTACCATATTAGGTCAAAACCTCATCGAAACGAAATTGAGTAAGTAATCGCGTACACTAAAAACAATGCATTTGCATGGATATCGTCAAGAACAAGTTCTTGAAATATAACGAGAAGAGAGAAAGAGGAATTACCAGTTCTTTTGGGTTTGCCGTCATCATCGAACTCACCCTGATCATCGGAAAACTGATACTGATGAGTAATAGTAGAAAATGTAGCATGCTGGATTTCTTCATCTCTACTTCTTGCACCACTCATTTTAATTAATTATTTCTTTTCTCTAATTATTGATTAATTACTTTGCTAGTTTTTCGTCCTATTTCTCAGCACCAAGGCTAGGACATGTTCATCCGAGAAAATAGTAGTAAAAGAAAACGCATTTATATAGTTACGAAACTGACATTTTTTGGTAAGTCTTGACAAATGAAAATTCTCTCGTTTTTAGTAACGTGTTTGTTGAAATTTGGGCCTTCACACGAGCCTCGTGCAATTCTCCTAGACTTAAATGCCGAATTGGAGTTGATTGATTGAGCTACTATTTTTACACCCTAATATATTTACTCGTATGACAATATTTGCACTCGCGCCAAATAAACGCGGATACTTGCTCGATTATAGAATACATGGCACGGGGTTAAAATATTTCCGATAGCTAAGCTAGCAATGCCATAATAGCTCGATTTGCACATTCGTTTTTCTTTTCAGTTTTTCAAGTGGTCATAATTTTTTTTAAAGCGGATAGGTTAAAGCAAATCAATCTTCAAACCACACAACTTGGTGTACATGCATGCACGATGCATTTTGATCTAAAGGTAAAACAACGATTCCCGTGTTTTGTTTGGATTCAATGTATTCATGTTAAGGGCGGGGACGATTTTGATCGAGGTTGTTTTCGTGTAATTATAACATACTTTATATAGTCATGCCAAGAAATTATTCAATTAAAGTGATCCATTTGGACCTATGTCCAATTTCAGGAATTAGGAGACATGGCAATTATTGACGATCTCTCAAATTTAGGAGCTATGTAATGTGTTACATATGACAAAAGAACTTGCTCGTATTAGACTTGATCGATTTGAAGGACTAATTCTTTTTCGGGAAATAATTTCCTTTGTTTGTGAGATAAGATGCGACACAATGTAAAAGAATATTGCTATTTTCAGGAGTAATCCATTTTGCATTGGAAAAAATAAAATGACTATTATAATAATATTTACATCAAATGGCTAAATTTTAAGTTTATCATCTTTTGATACGTAAAACGTCATGATGATTAATGATAATCTACGTTGCACGAGTACGGACACCGACACCGACACCGGGAGGACGCGGACACCGGGACACCGCAATCTCAAAATATAGGACACCGACACCGCTATTATTAATTAATATAAATATATTAAAATAAATTAAATATTACTTTTTTAATAAAATAATAAGAATTTCTAAATTTAAAACTTAAATCAATCTCAAAATGATGATATTACACACACAATCATTGAATATGCTAATAGAAACGCTAAGAAATTCGAGACTAAGAATGTCTCTTTCGCCCAAATGTTTGCTTAATGTTTATTTTTTGTGTCCTAGAGGTGTCCAACCGGTGTCCGTGTGGAAAAAACCGGGTTTTGTGTCCGAGTTAAAAATAAATAAACCGGACACCGGTCCACCGTGTCCGACGCGTGTCCTCCCGGTGTCCTCCTGGTGTCCGTGTCCGACACCGTATTGGACACGGACACGTCACTTGGGAGAGGTGTCCGTGCTTCATAGATGATAATATGCGAATTACCAAATAGTGACACTTTCATTAGCACTCATTTTAGTTTTTCGAATAGCCCCTTCAAGTTATTATAAAACAAAATACGAATGCAAATTGTAGACAAATTAGACGATGAATAAATCAACTATAACAGAGAGATAGTAATAATAACTTCAAAATTCAATGATTCATGAAGCACACAAAAACTAAGACAAAGTGGTAAAATTATTCGTAAGCTGGAAATCAAATCCTAGCTTGTCTCTTTTAGTGACACAAAAACTAAACTTAACCAATGCACTAAGCATTCGAACTAAAGTATTGATCAAGACTAATCAAATTAGATTAATTAATCTCGTCGATAATTTCCACACCATAATGAGATGGGCCTGTCAGTTTTGGGCCGGACTCGTGTGAAACAGCGTCACAATAAACCCGAAGAATATCGCCTTCCTCGGACGTAAAGCCCAACGAGCTCAACATACTGGGCCAACAATCATGGACTATAGTATGGACCGCATTGCAACATTCTGGGCCCATATAAGTTTCACCGCCGTAAAAAAACTGAATTACCTCACCAGTGCAGGACTGAAGGTGATACATTGAGGCCCAACAACTTGTGGAATTACCCTCCAAGTTAAGCCTAGTCATTAGTGACTCTGGCTCACCTATGGGACTTAAACTTGGAGAAATTGGACGTGACATGGTGCATGTCACGGAACATAACGCAAGTGCTAGGAAAAATGTCGTAACAATTTCGAGTGAGCAAGCCATTGGTGATGGTGGTGAGTTCTTAGCTTAGAGAATGAAGTTTGTAAGGAATGTAAAAAGGCGAGCGAGCGAGGAAGAGAAGGTGGTGTAGGAGGATGGATGAGGAGGAATGGGGAGGAGAGTTGTGTATATATAGTAGTGTGGCTGTGTGGAAGCTTGTCGATTAAGAGTTGTTTAGGCATAGTTTGGAAGATGAAGTGGTGTTGATTAAATTTTATAGTAATGAAGTTTTCTCATTATGGAGCTTTATAATGTAGAAGTGAAAAGTTTTGTAACGGTGAAATATTTTTACTACTCTTCATGTAATGATGCATGCTTTACAATTACAAATAACTTTGATTGAATTTAACATAAGACTCGATTATTTCACCGTTAATCAATTGGCAACCAAGAGGTCACACTAACAAAAATGTTGATAGTAGAGATGGACCTCATCCAAACCAAACCTAGCTAGGTATATATTTTCGTCTTTAAAGCCTTAGTGTATACTGAGTATGTAGGTCTGACGTTTTGGACCTTAGAACAAAAATTTAATTTTTATCTTTAGAGATTACGTAAATATATGTTTTGTCGGTTTGAACCATTAAAGATAATTTGCGGAACAATAACACAAAACTGTAAGTGGGATTAACTCTCAAAATAGTACAATGTTGTGAGTTGTGACAACTGACAAGCTAAGGATCAAAATTAAAATTGAATATATTTTTTAGAAAATAGAGATTAGTACTTTAAGTCTTAAATCATAATCGGAGTATGTGATTATGTAATATTTCCCCTTCACGTGCACTTGCAATTGCAGTGACAGACAGTTTTACTGCCGTAACTTTTACATTTACCCCCTCTAGTACAGTCATTGATACAGAACAGCCAGCATTTGCCATCAGTCTCAGGGTCATCATCCTTTCCGGCTATGCATCCTCCTTGATCCCAATGATCTTTACAGCATTTGTCTCCATAGACGACATCACTGCTGAAACCTGCATTATTAACGTACATAGTTATCGTAGTTAATCTAAAACTCGTAAATGTCAACTTGCTCAAACGCTAAAAGTTTCTTTGGGTGATGCCAACGACCATTGACCAAAGTCCAAAAATCGTTTACATGCATATACAAATTAAACATCGTCGTTACAACTACTTTTGTTAAGGAGAAAAAAGGGTTCGAATTACAAAAGTAAACATATAGAAGTACTAAGAAATCATACCCATGAAGAAGATCAAGCCAATCAAGAAAGCTGCTACAATTTTTGCCATCTCGAAAAATAGCTGCTACAACCTTTTTTTTCTTCCTTTAGTCCAAATAACATAAAATAGTTGAATATGAAAGTAAAAGGATTTGCATGGGTTATTTATATGCGTGTTCTTTGATCTTTTTGTCAATCAAATTAAATCCTGAATCAAACATTACTAGAAATCTAGAATGATATGATAGTGATACCACCCCAGTAATATAAAATCATGAATTTGATTATGTACCATTATGTACCATTAATTTATAACCTTGCAAGAATTTTTCTACACCTTGCAAGAATAAAGTTACATATCAACATATTCTTTCAGTTTCTAACACTCTTTCCGAGACTTTTTTACTTGGACCTATGGATCATATACATCTCATAAACCATGTATCATGTACAATGTACATATCACACATCTCATAAACCATGTATCATGTACATATCACAAAAAAATATGGGACATATCACCTACTATTGCTCTAGCTCTAGCTCTAGCTCTAGCCTCTGGGCTCTGGCTGGTGAGTAGATGAAATCCGTACATTAAATCTGCTAGCGTTTCCGCTCAACTCTGGCTCCCTTTTGTTTACAAGTTCGGCTCCCTGACTGTTTCCATTTCTGAGAAAAATGGCGACCACTTATGAAACAAAAAAAGGAAAAAGGTGATCATCTTCCTTCTTCCTCTGCCCACGACAGACGGACACTGAAAACTTCCGGCATTCTCTGACAGCATGACTGATTGCTCGAATAAAGCAAGTCCCAATTAAACGTCACTAGAACAACCAGTAATCCAGTATTTCTGATAAGAAAAGTCTGCAACAATGGGTTATGTGCCGTAGCAAATCAAATGTCATCTGAAGCTTCAGTTGTCACTAACATCCTGGGATATGTCTTCAAATCGAAGATGAGGTAACGTAAATTCAGGAACTTCCTCAATGTCCTCTTCAGGCTAACCAAATACGTATAGAAATGTGTAAATGACAGGAAGAGTGGTCAAGTCAAATGAGACCAAAGTGATCAAAATTATCAAAACACCAGAGTTTGACAAAGCTGAGATGGTTCTATACCTCCAATACTTGTAAGAAACACCAGATCAGGTAATTGAAAATCATAACCAAGCAGAAAAGTTTGCCTGCCCATGAGCCACAAGCAAGGTACCTACAGACCATTCAAATGACTCAGAAGAAGAACGAATGTCTTAACAACAAAAGGGTGATCAGGAAAACACTTTAACTATTTCTTGCTATCTTTCCAGATGTATCAAGCACAAGCTCTGTTGATTGCTTCACATTTGGTTAGTATACAGCCTCCTATGCAGGGCCACAAATCCAAGAAACAGGCTCTCTCAGTCTTTACTGAAGAGTTACCCCCTTCCCCAAACCAACAAACACACTGAATAGATACCTGGGAAAGCTAGTCTGCTCTCCCTTTCAAGAATTTTGTGTATTTACCATACTACTACCACATTATGATCACAGTAGGAAAAGCAACAGCACTACATGATGCAACGAGATATAAACCTTCGTTTTACTATAGACAACATAAAACAGCATGCAGTATATGACTGAAAGGGGAGGGGGAGCAGAATGGAAATGTCTCTCGCTCCATACTTTCTGTGGACCAATGAACCATAGCAGGCACCAATATATGAGGGACTAAAATTGCGTATAGTTCAGGAGTTACTACCCAAATTTTTGGGTATAGCATTGACTTATTACAGCAAAGCAGCAACTAAGAGAATTATGATAGATATGTGACCCCAAATTGGCCTTCTGTAGATGCATGAGTAATACACCTGATTCCGCATTTAGATAACTAGAAATTTCTAGTGTATTTGTGATTCGCAGCAGCTTGATGTGGCATTCATTTTAAACTTCCCCTCAACAGAATCGAAGTGTATGGACTACACCTATTATATGTTGGATCAAAGAGAATAACACACAACGTGGAAAGTGCTAAAGCAATGTTCACTCTGAGATTACCTAGAAAGGCGCTCTAGAAGAGTCTGGTCAGCACACTGCAAAGCCCGCTCGTAGACTATCTCTGTTCTCTTCGCAACATCATGCCAACTATATAACTTTCTCATCTAGCAAGAGGTGACAACGACGTAAGTTAAAGGGAGTGGGGGGGGGGGGTTACATGATGTCAATCGATACAGATGGCCTTACTCTGAGGTGCATAACTTCAGGATCAATGTTAGGAAGCATGGTTATTGCCTTTCCAACAGCTTTTACCATATCACCGGGATCTGGTGGAGCAAGCACAATCATGTCATCTGGCAGAACCTAATTCGAGTATAAGCTTTTAGTTAGGTCATGCATCCATCAATCCCAGCTAGTAACCATTCAATATTATACATGTTTTTGAAAACGGTTATCAGTTGTATATAAAACCTAGCCAGGAAAAAAAGGTAAGAGCAAACAGGAAGATATGCAAGTCAATGGACAGTGGTGATGAAACTTGCCTCAGGTACACCACCTACTCGAGTGCTAACTGTTAATAATCCACAGCTAGCTGCTTCCAATATGGCTATGCAAAAAGCTTCGGTTAAAGAACTGCCCAGATTCCAAAATGAAGACATTAGATGGTCAGCAAATCTAAGGTCATACTGGGTATTCGAAGACAATAACCCAACAGCAAAAGATTGAATCGCAAAGAAAGGGCAAAATGCATATTTACTTGGTACATATTGGTTCTTGTTTTTTTTTCTTTTCTTTTTAAATTTTTTTTTTTTTGGAAGGTGGGGGGGGGGGTTATTGGCTTGCTTTACTTCATCCACAACTACAAAAACCTCAGAAATCAAGTCTATCACAATTTATGCTTCAGCAGAAAAGTAGCACTCTGAAGGGGGCTCGGATTTACACAAGTTTCACCCTATGTTGAGAACATAGAGAGGCTGCTTATGGATGACCCATAATGAAAACTCCGTCAAAAGCCAAACCCACCTACTGCTACTTTACAAGACAAGACTTACAGGAAAAAAAAATGGTGAGCCAGTTTGCGTGATTTCATTATAATCGGAAACCAAAGAATAGCAAGAAAAGAAGGCACAACAAAAATAAAAAGTCAACTCTCATATTCCTACGGAAACAAAAGCTACCTGTTTAAAAAGATGTGTCCTGATATAAGAACAGATCGTACTTGAGCATGCGGAACAGCACCCAACATTTCAACTCTATCTTGAAGTGAATGCTTTTCTCTCATCTCTTCCAAACGCACTCGTTTTGGCCCGTCACCTCCGATTACGAAACGAACCTTAACAAGAAGTTCTAGAAGAGATGATCAAATGATATAAATGTTCGATATTAAAGCTACGATATAAGTCAATTGCATTAAACTCCAAATAATTTGAGAGAAGTCCAGAACCATAGATGAGATGATTGATATGTCAAAGAACAAAATAGCAGAGAAGCAACAGATATCACTCACATTTGGGTGTAGGCGACAAACTTCAGGAATGACTTCAACCAGTAAATCTGCACCCTTTCGGTAGACCAGTCTACTTACAACAACGATAACAATTTGATCACTGGATAATCGTTCAGGTGCAGGCTTGAACATAGCTGTGTCAACAGCATTCGGAACCACATACACTTTTTCAGCAGGAATACCCGACCTTAGCACTGTATTTTCCTTGCTTGTATGGGAAACACAAATTGCTCGAGTTGCATCAGCTAAGGTAAATTGTAGAACTTTGTTCATATGTACACTACCAATATCAGCAAAACCATATAAGGAGTGATCAGTAAAAACAACTTTATAGCCCATAGTGCGAGCATGCATCAGAGCTTCATGGCAAAGAGTTGAGAAAGCTTGATGTCCGTGGACCAAAGATATCTTCTCCCGAACAAGAATAGTTCTCATAATTGGAAGAGTTCCAGAGAATGTCGGCAACACACTTTGCATGAACAAAGGCTTCCATGGAACATAATAAACCTTCAATCCATTTGTCATATATCTAACCCCAGAACGATTTCCATACGCATGAGTCAGCACTACAACCTACCGTTCACAAACAATTCAGATAATAAACCATGAAACACTTTTCAAATATAACATGAACAAGTTTGGCAAAATCTTAACCAGCAAGTAGACCATCATTTTCTTTGTAGAGAAGAATACGGAGCACTAGTACTTAGTCATATCCCGATACATGTGAAAGGTCAGCAGTGCATAAAGCTTTATCTTACACTTGAAAGTTACCGTTCTTAAAAAAACTTCTCGTAGGTCATAATATGAACCAAATTGTACATTATTCAGTTAACTGAAAACAATTACAATAATCCCTGAAGCTTGAAAACATCTGAGAATGCTTAACATGTATTCGCTAGAATCCACAACTGAAATCATGAAACTCTTCAAGGTATCCGGAGTAAGTGAACACTAAACCTAGAAAGATTCTGAGCATTCTTCCTGTGAAAAGCAACATACTGTTCTGGGTTTCCTTTACTTCATGCTGAATGTTAAGTACAATACTACAATTCCATGTAAGGTTTGAGTCTTTTTAGTAGGAAAGGTTGCTTTACATCATGTATTGCCTAGATTCGGTACTGTGACTTGTTCTGTTCATCTCTTAACTGTTACAACAAACTTGTTGGTTGCAATCATTTACTCCAAAACCAAACATATCTGCAGAAAGGATTCTAACACACACACACACACACACAAAAGAAAAAAAAAACACAGATCCTCTATACTTTTGTCCGAGGACGCACCGTCAATATTGAACCAGTTCTCAGAGAAGTCTTAGATTATTATTCTTTCCTTATACATGAACAGAAAAATACTTGTCAAGGAAAAGACTGGTGGAACTCTGTTACAAGAAATTTGTCGATCATGACTGGGCTGATAACCAGGACGAAAAATGACCCAAAGACTGTAGAATATGACGGGGATAACTTGTAGCAGTATGCTCTATTGACATGGAAATCCTCCGGTTGGGGTCCTTCTAACAGACATCGACTTATCAAAAAATGTGAGAGAGCCTAATAAGCAGTCGGTCATATTGACTACCGTATGCTGTTAGCATATGGCCAGACTTGGGGAAGACACTCAAATGTCAGTTATAAGTTAAGGAAGTTCAAAAGGCAGAACAAGAAAAGTCACTCTGAGTTCGTCACCAACCTGAGAGCCAGTGATTTGGGGAAACCAAAGAATCGGAATTCAAAAACAACTACCCTACAATTACTCAGAATTACTCGGATGATCTGAGTTATTCGCCAACCAGAGCAGACTATTACCAAACCACCACCTAAAACCTCACACAACTCCAGAAATTCCACAAACCAGTCAACAATGAAGCCACTAGACAAAAAAATTACATCACCAAACCAGAAGAAGAACATCTGTAGATTTTAAACCTATCTACCCCAGATGATGGACACTTTCCTACTCTTATTGCTAAGGTCTTATAAAGCTCACAACCTCTGAAGTTTCATGGGGCTCTGTGAAGAACTTTTAGAGGGAAGGAGGGTAACAGCATGTAGAGGTGTTCTACTGTAAACTTTCTCAATTAATCTCAATGGAATAATATAGGCTTACAATTAATAGTAACACACTAACGACTAAATTACTCCAAGATAGGAACCGTGACACATGTATTTTACCGGTAACAATAAGTAATCCACTAATCGTTACTCCATTAACTCAATTATCTGATTATTAAAAGTTCACAAGAACTACTTTGACTGATATTTTGGAGCATATCCAACACACCCCCTTGCTCCAAATATTTACTATGTCCGGCGTCGCATTATATGCAACAACTAAAAAGAGACCGGAGGCGACATCAAGATGTAACTGTCAAAGAATCGTATGGAGTGAAATACTTGCACGATGGTGTTCAATCTAGAGGATGGACGAAACCAAAAGAAGACTACGAGAACAGGTCTCGTAGGTTTGTTGTGGCAAAGGACATAACAATAAATATGTTTGCATAACGCAAACGTCGGACATAGTAGATTGCTCCTAAGAATCGTCAGAGCAAGGGGATGTGTTGGAGATGCTCCAAAAATATCAATTAAAGTAATTATTGTGAATAGTGAAATCCTATAATTAGATAATAGATAACTAAGTTAGTGGAGTAAATGTTGATGGGTTATTTATTGCTAGTGGTAGATCACATGAGTTACCAATTCCTATCTTGGAGGAATTTAGTGGTGAGCGAGTTTTTAATAGTTATAAGCCTATCACAAGACCTTATTTCATTGAAAATACTTAAGAAAGTTTACACTAAAAAGCTTCTCCATGTTCTTTTTGGAGCATATTCAACATTGCAACAGCATGAATGTTTTCAAGATATAAACTGAGTGGATGCCTCAGGAGAATAGTACATAGGAAGTGGCTTCCTTGATTCCGCGTAGGCATGCGGGGAAAGTAGATTCGCGGGATTGACTAGCAAACAGATGAGTCATGGGAGCATGGAAACCCGAAAGAAACAACGCCAGATTAATTGTCCAAGGGTTCAGACTGAAGGAAGGTGTAGGTTATAGCGTGTAGTTGCTCCAATAATTAGCCAAATGACCACTGTGGAGCACTCTTTTATTGAGATAAGTTCATTACCGATCAAAGGGAGAGATGTGTGAGTTCTATAACAGCCGTTTTCCCCTCTCCTTGTGAACCTCCTCTGGATGGCTCATTTTTGCCGGTGATTTCTCTATCCAACCAAACAGCCCTTACAAGCAGCAGTAAAAAAGATAACACGAGTGATATATGAATGGATGAAACACCAAAATTTAAAGAAAACTATAAACTATCCCAGAAAGATCCAGCATTCTTAGCCCATAAGGAAATAAAATAAAGGATGTGTCCCGAAATGTGAACAGGAGGATGAGTAAGTCCTGGAAAAAATCGTGAGCTTCCTTCCATGTAAATGCCATTGTGAGAGCACTCATATCTGTTGCAATCATGATTCATTGGCAGACATGAGTCACATGACAAATGAACATCGCCAATGCCTTTATTCATGGGGATCTCTCTAGACTAGTCTTAACAACACAGCATCACTGAGCATGCGAAAGCACCAATTTGTCATAGATCCATAACTAGCAAGACACTGTACGACTTTTTCTGGAGTCTAAACTCTGTAATGTACTACTCAAGTTTGGCTTCCAACTTCCAAGTACCCACAACAACAGCAGCTTCCTCCCTCTAAATAAAAATAAACAGACAAATGTTTCACTGCGGTTCTTGTCTGATCATCACTGCAAGCAGTACTGACAAAACCAAGTTCCTAAGTACCCAATTCCAGAAAAAGAGAATCAGGGAAAACTAACCTGCCTCCAAAGGGTTTAAATTGCCAAAACCAGTCTCTTGACACCCACAAGAAACTGAAACCTGCCAAGATAGCTCTAATTTCACATCAACGTTTCACCTTTCACTTACAGACCCTACACTGCTTTAACAATCCATAATCTTCGCCAATTCATGCAAGCAGCAACCTGAGATCATTCCCAAGAAGCTAGGAGGGAGCTGAGACACCTCAAACAAGCAATTGGTTTAGGAATTCTCCTGAAAGATAGCTCACTAAATTGTATATCTAGGTGCTGTGGTATCTCAAACAAGCACCTGATCACAGCATTCTCCTAGAAAAAAGCTCACCAGCTAAATTGAATGCCTGCTATGACTAAGATTGGGCCTACAGTAAGGTAAAGGGCTTCTTGATCCCTTCACAAAAGATGAATGCATGATTCTTATGTACCAGTTGGTGATTCACCAGTATCTAGGTAGTCAAAGAAATCAAGCAAAATTCTTCTACCTTTCTTGAATGTGATAACAAAGCAGTTAATCTCAATAAGTCCTAGCCTTGGGTACAGTGACCATGCCGGACACAGAAAAGAACTGCCTTTTTATCCGGCGACAGGTTGCAGAGGCTGTGAGTCAACCCTTTTATGTTTTTACTGTTGAAACTCTTTGTTTTTCTTGTTAAATTAAATTAGTAGAATGTGAAGAGGCAATGCATTTATCTGAATAAACGCATGTTCTAAATGCATGGAGAGTTCTGGATCTTGTACACCTGAAAAACTGTAGAAGCAGTTTGGTGCTATAAATAGGGACCTTAAGTTGTGTTGAAAGGAAGTAGTTTCCGCAGCCCACAGCAAAGAGTGAGTGCTGTGTGAGACTTTTCCATCTAAGTTCCTTTGAGTGAGAGGGTGTACTCAGGTTCTTACATCGGTATTGTGTGAGGGTTGTCAAGTTTGCCTCAAACTTGTACTTGTGAGACTACTTTCATAATAAAGTTGAGTTGTGGAGTAGGTTTAAGCAGAGCCACTCTAAAATCGTTCTCTTGCACATTTTCTTTATTTTGTGTGCGTGTGTGTGCACTGATTTCCCAACACTTACTAATCCCCTATGTGTTCAGCTTCAAAACAAATTCCCCAGCAATATGGGAGAAGAAAATACTACCCACTGTTCTCGAGGGGCAGTCCAAACGCCTTACAGCAGTGACGTGTGATCCTAGATACCAGGGTGGACATTAAGCTTGTGAAAACCGATACTAATTCAGTTACACAAATTTTACTATAAATCTTCTTCTCTAGAACAAATCTAGTAAGTTGGAATGTGATCCGTGCTTATGTAGCATACACGCCATAAGGGCATTTATTCAAATATAATTGCAGCCGCTATTGAAGCTCGAGAACACCACAAAATCACACTACATTGATTCACAAGAACCCACAAACTCGACTCCTGAAACTCCTAAATAAAACCAATGCCTACCCACGATTCACCCATATCATATCGGACGGTTCAACAACACTAAATACAATCTCTAGCCACATTGTTAACACCCATTAATCAAATAAACAAAGCCAGGTCACAAACAATGGCCACAATACTAAAATTAGAAACTCGAACGAGAATCACCCAATTACCTTATGACCAAGCTTAATCAAACATTGTGATAGATAATAGATGTGACTCTCCACGCCCCCGAAATTCGGGTAGAAGAAATCAGACACCATCAGTATCCTCAGCTTCCCCTTTTTCCCCATTCACCAAACCTGCAGAACAACAAGCGTATTACACACACTTTCTCCCACTTACTACTACAGTACTTAAAGATACAGTCTTTGTCCCACATTTCTCTTCATACACAAACCCCATGAAAAACCCACATACCATAATCTCCAAAACCAGTATAAAAAGTGCAAATTCATACATAAATCAGCATAATTACACACTTAATTACAAAATTATCAAATACCCATATGAAAACATAAGCTAAAATCTGAGATAATCAAAGAATAATTGAAGATCACGGTTCGACATGTCAATTTTATTAAAGAACCCAATTGAAATAGAAAGAGGGTGCACTTACTTGTGGATTGATTCTCTTGTAAGTAGAGCCAATGCGAGAGTGAGAGAAAATCAGTGGAATAAACTTTTTTGATTTTGTGATTGAAGAATCAACAAATGAAAATTGACATAATAGATGGGATGCCGATGCACGAAAACGAGCAGAAGAATGTTATTCGTACCAACAAATGTGCGCCCTTTTTTTTCGCATTCACCAAATCACCCATTCACCAACTAGGAATTATTTCGTGCTCGGAACAATGTGTATGTAATTTTACCACGATGTGGAAATTACGGGTTTTTTCATTTCGTTTGTGACTTGGAGTTATAGTGTGCCAAATTTATAAATGTCATAGTGTGACTTGAGTTAGTATGTATCAAAGACATAGATGATTAGTAACTTTTAATGTGCATTTTACAACCATAAATAGAAGTGTGAGTTAAGTTAATTTGCATCATATTCACTGTGAGAGTGTGAGCTGTTGACATAGACGATTAGGGACTTTTGATGTGCATTTTACGCCCATAAAAGAAATGTGACTCTTGCATGTAAAATGATGATTAGCAAATTATAAAATGAAGTGCCTAGCACGGTGAGGGTGAGAATTATAGGGACAATTTTTTTGGTACAGATTGTAGGGACATTTGTCCATGAGTGTGAAACGGTTTTATGGCTAATCATCTCAATTACATAGATTATTATATTGTACTAGATAGGATCTCGTGTTTCGCACGAACATGACGTATATTTAGGTGGGTAAATTGGTCGGTTTTTTCTTTTTTTTTATCTCATTATGCATTGTAACGAGAAATTCTTGGCCAATCACGGTGATTGGCAAGGGAGTGCCAATCACCGATTTTGGCTAATCTGAGCCATTCATCTCCATCTCCACGTGTCATCATCATCCACCCAAATAAAACCTCCCACCTACTCTCTTTTCTCACTTTGCCAGAAATAACCAACCCAACCCCCAATCTCCTATGTAACATCGCCGACCACCACCACCACCTACGCCACCACCTTCGTCATTCTCCACCACCACCCACATCCCCGATGACTTTCGCACCACCAACGATTCATCCTCCGTTCAGGCCTGATTGCCGCTCATTCCACCGCCGTCCTCATCAGTCAGTGCTCGCGCACCGCCGCATTGATCGACATGCAACCTGCTCCACCTTTCCCAATTTCTAGGTGGCGCTGCGTTCGATTTGGTGAATTGAACCCAGGTTCATTCTTTATCAAATTTTAACGACTCAAATCGGGTTAGTTTTGGGTTTCTGTGACCTTGTTTCCATGTCATGAACCCATGGTTGCTGATCTATCAACCTTCCGCCATAATCAGTAGTACGGAGAAAGTGTTAAGGTCTTCGTCGTCGGTCGCCGGCCACATGTGGTATCTAATTTTTTTGTAATGCTATATGGTAAATATGAATTGTATATGCAAGAATTGAGATGGTATATCAAAAAGATGAGATTGTATATGATATAAAAATGATGGTTGTTATGTATTCCAAGTAGTTTTTTAAAGATTGATTAACAGTATGCTTCAATTGTATATAGAAAGATTGTAATGGTATATTGTAATGATGTAATTGTATATGTAAAAAATGGTGGTTTGAAAGTGGTGTCTTTAATGGTTATCGTCGGGATTGACTGATGAGATGGTTTCACGTGGGAGAGAGACGTTATTGTTGGTGGCTTGGTACTGATTTAGTGATAGAGGAGAGAGAGATGGCCGATTACCATTGGTTATTGTCGGCGTTTTTCTCGGTGGTTTCTTCCTCACCGGCGTTTTTGTGGGTGGTTCCTTCCTCTCCGATGTGGGTTGGAGCCGTCGACCGTCGAGGGTTGTTGGGATTGTGCTTGGTTGCTGGGTTGTGGTGATAGTATTATACGAGGAGAGAGAGTGGAGTCATGTGAATTCTTTTTTGGTCATTAGTTTTTTTTTTTTTTTTGCTCAATATATCCCCCTTCCCATGTTTCTTGTCCTTTTGCGCGGTGATTAGAGTTGGCTTGCCAATCACGGTGATTGGTGTAGCCAACCTCCATTGTAACAATGTGCATATATTTATAAGCAAACAATTGAAAGCGAAGTTACATGGTTGTATCCTATTATTTGACAATTTGAGTGTGCTTTTT
Source organism: Spergularia bocconei (assembly GCA_963457585.1). Classification (NCBI taxonomy): domain Eukaryota; kingdom Viridiplantae; phylum Streptophyta; class Magnoliopsida; order Caryophyllales; family Caryophyllaceae; genus Spergularia; species Spergularia bocconei. The sequence goes on from OY734951.1 coordinate 18,138,504, forward strand.
ATATCGTCAAATTAGTCTAAAATTCATGCATTAATGACCTAGTATTTGGATTTTGTATGAACCTTAAGATTTGGAAGAGAAATGATACATTCAATCATTGTCATTAACTCTAAAACATTTGTTTTGGCCACTGTTTTATTAAGTACGTAGCTCTTTGATCGTATGAGTTTCATGAATGTGTCTTGACTTTCCATGCATGCACCAATTATTTCACTTGATAAACACAATGTATATTGAGACAGTAAAATGATACATACATTTAATCGTATGAGTTTCATGCATATATCTTACCTATCCATGCATGCACCAATTTACTTCACTTGATAAATACAATGCATGTTGACAAAAGTAACATGATACATTCAAATCATATTTGACTTTAACCTCTCTATTTAACATGTTCATCTCCTTTGAATAATACAATGTGAAAAGTATGACGTGAAAATTGAAATATACCATGTCTAACTATAAGTGTAATGTGAAAGGTAAGACCTAAAACTTGAAGCATACAATGTCCTTACTCTTAAGTCTTAACCAATAAAAATTGGACAAATGTCCCTACCGCACTTTTGCAACCCGAAATTATATAGAGATATAAGATATAGGACAAGATGTTTATTCGTGGGTAGGGTTGCAAATGTGAATGATTTACTCGATAAAGTTGCAAATGTGGAAGAGTATACATGTTTTTTTTGTATTTGTGGATAAACAATAATGAAGTTTCATTATAAAAGATACACACATCAATAGTTGCAAACCTTTATTGGGCCAGATTATTAAGGATATCATATCGTGATATTTGCGGCTTTGCATAACTCCTCATGATACCTTGAGTTTAGTATATATACTCTACGAAATATCATAATAATAATGATTCTAAGTGTGTATATGTTCTAAGACAAGTGTCAAATTGTCGTTCAATAACTGTATGTTATACATATACTCATGTTTTATTCATCACAACGGCATAATCCCTTACAATTTCACACATATATCAATTTGCAAGTATGGAACTAATAACGTATGTAGTTAAGCATTTCCTTATCCCGTTCTATTTGCAAAAGCAAAACTACATTATCTAATGACATGGGCGAAACTTGTGCAAGCTTATTTCACCTGCGAATAGATGGACCAAATGGCTCATGATAATATATCTTTACAAAGGCATACATGCTTTAACCCACTTTCCTAAATTTATTTTATTTCTATTTGGACCTAATGAGGCACAAAAGCAATATCCACGATTCAGAGATTATGAGCCGTTAGCTGCCATTTGAGCTTGACTTTCTTAATACCCTCCAACTAAATTGATCAACTGGAAATATGTTTCAAGCTTCTTTCGGAGAATTAAGTGCTCTTGCTTTATCATATCGAATGTCTTGACACATCTGCATAATACATGCAACAAACTCAATTATTGATTCAACTGGTATATAATTGTGATAAAAATAAGGACTACAAATAATTTTGTTCATTAATTGTGAAAATCTCAGCTATTATACCCATCTACATTTCTTGTTGCGCAATAATCTCTGAAGCGCGAGCATTCATGTACCACTTTCTTAGCTCCAATACTGCAAAAAATTCAATGTTCATAAAAGTCAAGTTTTATATGATAGTAGCATTAGTTGAGTTGTTAGTAAAGTTCATCTCAACATTTGACAATTTCAAAGTGTTAAATCATTACTACTATAATGCCATAGAAAAAAAATATTATAACATACTATTATGGACTTGAATTAATATTACCTTGAGCTACTACCCTTGAATTGGTGCATGTAATTATCCAACATGTCAAATTCCAGGGGTTGCTTTGTCCTGCGATACATTATTAATATGTTTAAATTTATAAGAAACAAAAATAAATAAATTAAATTACTAATCCTTTGGTAGTATACTCACAATGCATCGTCAATTTTTTGGATAAGCCTAATCGAATCAGAGTAATATGAATTTACGATTTCTACAACGAAATTGGGGCTTTCGTCATCTTGTAATTCCTCTAGTTGGACAAACTGTTCATCAAGGTACCCCTGTCATACATGAGAGATAGGTTTAGCAACTAAAAAAGAGAAGAAATTAAATAAAAAAATAGGAATTTTGAATATAAACACATGTCATGTATTTACTTGCACTCTCATGCAATAGACACGACAACCAAAATTCAAATTAAACCACCTAACTTAAAGATTTGAAGTTACTCAAAAACCAAGTATTTACATAGCATGTTCAAGTGTCACAATCACATGGTAAAGAATACGTCTTTTTTTCATATATACCAAATAAAAAAAACCGAGATATATTCTAGCATATGCAATTCGAATTATTTTCATTATAAAGGAGTATTAGGGTCGTTTTAAGATCTCAAGGGCCCTCACTTACAACCAAGAATAAGTTGTTTGGAAAACAAATAACCTTTGATGAAATAACAATAACTTATCACATCGATATCATACTTATACCAACTAACATTAACATACTCATTTGTACTCTAAATCATATTGTTAACATGCTGTTTAAGTTACTCTAACTTATTCAAACGAAACGTTAACAAATAAACAACAAAGGGAGTACATAATATGCCTCATAACTTTTTAAATTCCCTATTTTTTTGGCGTGGTGAGAGTGCACATCTCACATGACCTGGGGTTAGCTGGCCCTATGTAGTATGACAAGAAATGTACATAATAACAATTTTAGTGAACTTGATACACATCTAGAAGATTAGCATGTAGAAATTTAAATTTCCTACAATTAGAGACCGATGTTTCATGTCTACAAATTAGCGACTAATAAAATTTTCATGAATAAATGAATAGGAAACACAAGACCTGCTCAAAAAGAAATTTCCTTAGTTGCACAATTTGTTGTCGGGATGACTTTGTACCCATTGGTTTATTGAGTGAGTAAACAAATCTATCAAACATACACTTACAAACGAGTAGACATGGTTATTCGCAAAACTTCAAAAGACTATTTATATAGTTCCCTATCCACTTCAAACATTAGATATTACTTTCATTTTGACAACAAAGTTGATAGCATTCAAGAACCTTATCCTCATGAGCTATCAAGCAACTTCGTTTGAAATGTTAGTGTCACTTCGAATCTTTGTCAATAAGCTCAATTGTTTCTTTACACTTGTTTAAAATTTGAGTGTAGGGAATTACTAGTGAAGAGAAAGAGTCATGAACGACATATATAATAGGTTGGAGATATTAAGCTAGTTTATTCAGAGTTGCAAATGTAAGTTTGGCATTGTATCACTTTCTTATCATGTATAATTCTAAAATAAGGTGACGTCTATGTATGCTTATTGGTACTCTTCAATCATGTCTTATAACACGCACATTAGATTTGATGTTTGCTTACCTTTCTATTGTTAATGTTGAATTGAAGTTATTTGATCATAAAGTAAAAATCTTGTTGTCGATTTGAAATCTTAAATAGTGTATATAGAAATTGTCTTGTGTGGCTAACTAGCTTGTGGTGCGGAAAAATCTTTCCTTCATCGCCTAACAACATGATAAGACATATGTAGGAACTAATAAGTCTCAATTTTAATTTGAGAATATGATACTTCATTCTAAAAAAAAATGACACATTCATTCTAAAATATAAGATGCAATTCTAGATCACCATTGAATAAGCATTGTCGTGCCAAGTTTTGATAATTAAAGTTTTTGATCAAAAAGGTTGTCAGTACGGTCCTTTTAACATATCTCGTTATAGGAATTTAGATCGTTCAATCAATAAGAAGAAGACAACACCTATTAAAGATCATGTATACCTATAACTACGCAGTTTGATAAGGTAACTTACCCAAAAAATTATTACTATCCATATAAGAATAATCCTTGCAAAAAACTTAATTGAATAAAAGATGGTCACATGATAAGTTTCAACATATATTAACCCAAATATGACTAAATTAAGAAAACCTAGATCAATTGATCTTTTGTTGTTCTCGTGCTTTCACAGAACTCCTAGTTCAGTTCATAAAGAATAGATATTAAAATACACCATATGATCAAGATTTTCAATAACGACATACAATAAGAAAATGTAAACTACTACAAATATTTCACAATGATTAAACCTTAACATTGAATCATTATTCTGGTCCCTAACGTGTCATTGTCTGCCTAGCTCATCAAGAAGGTCGACATAAAAGGACCCGATACAACATGTGTAATTCTTATGTTTGTTTTGGCCGATAGGAAACACTTTATTCCTTCACCTCACTCATTTTTTGGTTAGTTTTTCTGCAACTAGATACACACCTGATGAGTAGTAAAAGTTATGCTAGGTGACATGACGCAACATCATTATTCTCAACTTTCTTTAGTCCCTTTCAGAGCTAATGCACACAAAGTATTCTACTTCCTATCATTGCTCTAATGTTGATAAGAATCCTGTCGTGGACATGATAAGATTTTAGTACATGGCCCAACATTAAAATGCCTTGAAAGATAAGTTCTAATACGGAGTATTTAGAATTTTTATTTCTTTTTTGAAGAAGATTAGTTTCGCGCTTGAAAGATGTTGATTAATACAATCCTCTATCCACACATGTTGTAATCATAATAAATTTACCATGTTTATTTCTCTATAACTTCTTCAACTTCAAATTTCCAAAACCACAATTTTCATTTCATTTTATTGTATGTAACTAACCTAAACAAATGTTGTATGTTACTATACACATATTAAACAAAGGTTTTAAAATATATTGATGCACAACTAGGACATATTGTTATGCATTGCCATAAGTCATAACCGAGGATAGAAAATACATGATAATTATTAAAAATTCTATTTACATACTATTAAGTGGAGATAAAGGAGTTGAGCAAAATTGCTATTTGATTATCTTGATTTCCTTTACATGATTTTATTAATAAAAAAATATTTTATGCATGTGACATACGCATAAGTGTAAAACTAAATATTAAAATTAAAGATTCAAATTGCTTCATTTTTATCCATCCTTCACGATCAATTATGGACGTTCAACACTTGAAATTAAAAATTCTCATATTCTAAATAAAATAAATACATAATGACAATTGTATAATAACACCTACATAAAGCATGTAAACTGTAAAATGCGTAAGAAGGTAACACACTCCTACAAGGTTTACAATGAATACTAATTCAAGATTTGACAAATCATGTATATATGCTAAACATAATACGAGATATGCCATCATGTAAGTGTTATGCCAAGATGATGAAAATAAAAACGACAGCTTATTAACATGGATTGAGATGATATAGGAACGCACAAAAAAATCTGTCTTCAACAAGACATAGTGGTGACCCAAATGAATAAGATGAATCTATTGTAAATTGTGTCAAAAACCCATTTGAGATTCAACGGACATTTGGGATCAACAATTTATGATTGTTGCCTCCGGCCCAAGTTATCCCATAAGACAAAGTTTAGCGGGTTCTGTGCATTAGATGGACATTGAACATATTATATTGGATAATCATGTTCCTTAATCATGTGCAATATAAGGACATAAAAATTGCTCCTTGGTTTAAAAGTTGTACGAGAAATATAGTATATTGGCTTTTGAAATTCTCGTGCGGTATATGTGCTATTAATTGCGAACAACAGTTAGTAACGTATAATGGAACATTCACGGAATTTAAAAATCAGATGACTTGATTTTGGTGGTAGCATACGTGAAGTACAATCGGCTCGTGTATGGTAAAGAACAATTCGTATATGCATTTAGGCGTAAGAGTAAATTAATAGGTGATAAATCATCGTACTTGAAAATTAGGGGATATTTATAATTTTGTTCCTGAATTGTGATAGTTTCGAAGTTGTAATTCGAGACAATTGTTCTACTGATACTATTTCAATAGGTGAATTTTAGTGTTTAACATGCAAGTTTTACTTCAGACTTTTTTGTGCATTTGCCGTTAGTCCCTTAGATTCTTGTCTCGTCTTGTTAGTTTTTTTGTTTTTTTTTTTTAGAAAAGGAACTCGTTTATATATAAAAAGTCATACGACATCTAAAACGTAAACTGATAGATTCGAAAAACAAGCCTTACAAAGTTGAACAAAATTCAACTCCATAAAACCGAAGTTCATAAGGGACCAAATACAACACTTTTGAATGGCATCTATGATATCGCTGGTGAAAGATCTAGCCCTGAACGAGGGGAGTCGATCTTGGACAGTTTTGATAAAGAAGTTGACCAAATCCGTTGCCTTGAAGGCGAATACATAGTAACATGTTGATAGTCGCTCGCATATCACGTGAAGAGCTATTCCTCCATCTGTTAACGTGGAAGATGACAGATCTAAACAACACATACCAAGTGAAGCACATTAGATCTAAGAACTCACAGAACACATAAGATCTCACTAATGGAGAAGCGAGAGATCCCCTAAAAAACTAGAAAAACTCCATGAAGGAGAGATATTTTTTTTTATCAAACAACAAACTAAAATAAAATAACAGCTAAAAACCATTACATATGGACGAAATCAGGCTGAAAATGACCAAGAAATGGTTATTCCCGGTCTGAGAAACCAAGGCTGGGCAGAGGAAACAAGGAGAGGGAAAAGAGAAGATGGATCGTTAGCTTGCATATCATTTACTTGTATGGCTTATTGAGTTATTGTCAATTGGTTGCTTAGTGCATGACTGATTCTTTCTAGTTTTTCAACAATATTTACAATGCTTTCTTTTATATTTAAACGATTTTGTCGAACATATGCTTATCCAACGAGTAATATTTGACACAATTAATTGGATTTATACTTCATGTGAATTACCAAAGTAGTACATTCAAAACAAACGTACTCCCTCCATTAGAGCACTTTTAGTGGCAGTTTTCCCATCAGGTAAGAAGTAGGGGAAGGCATTAAAAATTGTAAAAGAAAGAAAAGGAGGAGAGAGAGGCGTTGTACCAGGTGGGAAGTATTACCGGGTACCAATCTCTTCCACCTGGTCCCACCTTTTTTTTCTTCATCCAATTTGTTAAGCAACAACCAACTACAGGCTGCCACGTGTAATAGGTGTGTTGGGCAAAAATTTTATTACCCTTGCAACTTCGTTAAACGACAGTATTTTTCAAAAGAAAAATCTAAAACAAATAAAAATTATACCAACGACTTTGTTTCTCTTTCCTCTATAAATAGAGACCAATATTGGATATGTTAGAAAAAAAAAAGTAAGCAGGAGAGAGAAATTATGGTGGAGTAAGTAAAAGTGAGGGAAAACTTGGTAGACTAATAAACTTGAGGAAATGAAGTAGGTGTAAAAAGTTGGTATCGGGTGAGTTGGATGAGAGAGAAATTAGGAGAGAGAGGGAATACCAAGTTCTAACCTGGTGACCACTAACAATGCTCTTACGGCTCGTTTGGCAAGTGAGATAAAATCAGAGGGATAAGAAGGTGAGATTAGGGAGGGATAAGAAGGGTGGGATAAGAGATTTTTAATTTAAGGATTTTGCTATAGTTAGCCCTTAGGGCTAACTATAAGCCTTAAATACTGCTTTGATTAATGCAAATTCCCATAATTAATAAACAATTAAACATAAAAAACAATTAAAAAAAAACAAAGATAATTAATTACTTCTACATATGTCAGACATATCTCTCTCGTTTATTTCATTCCCCTCTCATCCACCTTGGTTGTGTAGACACCATTGATTCCGGCACCTAGCTACAACCATACCCATACCACCGGAGACAACTACGACCACCAGTAGACCCCCAAAAATTACACATGAGCACCCATAATCGCTGCACAACAATCGTAGCCGCCCCACACAACCGGAAAAAGGGTTTAGGGTTCCGATTTCCGGCGCCGCGTTAGCGGCGCCGGGAAACGGAACCCTAAACCCTTTTTTCGGACACCTTAACAACAACAATTCATTTTTAAATTAAAAGTTTTAGGGTTCACCACACCCATACCTAGGGTGTCTTTTTCTTTTATCGCCGGCGAAGCCGGCGGTTAGCCTCCATGGATGAGGCAACGTGGAAATGTGCGCTTGTGGGTGGCGGTGTTGGTGGAGTCGTGGATGGAGGTGGAGCGTGAGGCTTAAATCGGGTTGTGAGGTGGGAGGTGGAGGTGAAAGTAGATGGGAGTATTTATTAGTGTATTAAGCCCCTAATTAATTAGTTTCTTGAAAATTACATAATTTAATACACTAATTAAGGCTTATAATTAGCCCTTAGGGCTAACTGTAGCATAACCCTTAATTTTATCCCTTGTTTGGTGTTACATGAAGGGATTAGAGGTTGGAGATGGGAAAAGATGTATTAGTTAGTTGTCATTAGACAATTTTGTCCCCTAATAATAAAAACTTTATTTCTCACTTAATAGTGACATATGTGTCATTTTTATTGAATTTTATCCACTTCCCAATACCTGCCCCCCTAGGTATTATTTTGGTGGGATAAATTATCTCATATTCCCTATCCCACTACCTAATTCCCCTTTGCCAAACATGAGAATATAGACTATTGGAATTATTTATCTTATCCCGCCTTCTTATCCCACAAAACAAACAACCTCTATATCCTTCATTTCACATTACATTCAAACTTATGAGAACAACTCGAATCAAGTGTAATTCTCTTTGGAAAAGGAGGTCCGACCGTATAGAATCTACTACTACTTTCCGAACTTCGAGACGAGGTACCCAAAGCGAGAACACTAACCTCCGCCGGAGCGTTGAGTTGGCGCGTTACGCAAACCTCGTAGTAGATGTAAGAATTAAGAAAAAAAAAAAAAACAGAAAAATCTGGAGATCCACTCATCTCTGCTTGCTTCACAAATTGTCCTACTCACTGCTACTCCGTCAAACTAAACAAAACAAACACATTTACCCCAATTTCTCCTCGCTTAAACCCTAACTCCAAAAATCGTAAAAAATGGACGATGCGCATCGCATTTTGGAGAGAGAAATGTACCAAATCCAGCAAATTCGCGAGCTCGAGGATGAGGAATTGCAGGTTGAGGAAGTCGAAGGTCTAATCGATGAATCCGATGGCGAAGATTATCTTAGGTTATAATCCTAATCATTTCTCTTATATTTCGATTAATTGTTGTTGATTTTTGTTAATAGTTCATGAATTTGCTGTTGCCGATTGTTTCCTCGCGATTTTTGGGTGAAATTTGCACTGAATATGGATGTAATTGGGGAAATTTCGTCACATTTGTTGTTAAAAAGAAGAATTTGATCTGTTAATTGTAGCTTACTGAGTAGAATTTGGTTGCTTGTGGTGTAATCATGTCGAAAGCGAACTTCAGCTTGCATGAGAAGTTATCAAATTGGAAACATTAGCTGCAATTGTTTGCTCTTGTTTGCGTTTTGCTGATGCCGGTTGTTTTTCGAGCAAATCGTGATTTGCATTGGCGTGATTACTAGCTCTTTGTACTAGAAATGGGCGTATATTTAGAAGTATTGTGGTCCTTTTAGTTTAATGTAGGGTTTACGAAAGAAGGATGGCAACTCTTGAAGCAAACGAGGAGAAACTGGGTGCAAGTGGATTTTTTTCCTATTGGTTGAGTTAGGCGAATGTTAGTTATTGGTTTCCACATTTCTAGGTTACACAACCAAATAAGACTCGATCTAATGAGTTGTTAATACTACACTATTATGTAGCGTTTGGAAATAAGAATTTTGGAAATTTGTAATCATTTGAATTTCATCAATTGAGAATGTGGAATTCAAGTATAAATATAATGTTTGGGAGAGGGTAGAATTCGAAATGAGGGCCATTAGGGGTGTCATTTGTTTTACACTAGAAAGAATTTCAATCAGATTCCAAAGGATTTGATACAAATCCAAATTCTCCAATTCTTGAGTTCTCAAACATGGGATTTGAGTCAAATTTGGATTTGAGAATGAAATCCTTGTATCCAAACACTCTCTTAGTTAATTTCATTCTTATAATGACACTTGCTGCCTGTTATAGGCTGAGGCTATCGGCAAGCTATCTTCCTCATTACCATTGGCCTGTTATTGTTGCTGAAATTTCCTCAAGTGTGGTCGTGTGGATTTATAAATTGGTGCCAAGTGTGAATAGTTGAACCACTTTTGTTGTTCGTTTATGCTTTACGTACCTCCTCTCCGTTGTTGATCTTAAATGTAGAAGCTAAAAGCATTCATCTAACGACAGAGATATTAATATCCCTCGAGTTCCACTGCTCTATGTAGTTTCAGCACATGAGAGGCTGACACTGTTGATCAGAAATTGTTTGAATTTCTTTCCTCCACATGTTACCATTCTTTCATTAAAACAACTTGCTTCAATCTTTTGTCACAAAATTTCTTTTCCTAAGCAATTTATATCTATATGTAATGGGAATGGACTAATGGTAACTGTTGAATTCGCATGTACATTTCGAAACATCATGGAACTTGAAATGCTAAACTTAAACAATACCACTATCTGTTGTCTTCATATATATCTAGGTTTCTTAGCACTATTAAGGTCTTTAGGCTCAATAGTGTTATTTCTACCTATTTTTGGGAGCTAATGGCTTAATGAAAAACTTGTCGCTTTTACAGCTTTTTTGGAATAAACTATAGAATCAACTTGTTTTGATTATCTTATAATGAACTAATGATGCTTAGAAACTGACCTAAACTTTTTTGTTTGCATGTTCTTCCTCTATTCAAGTGGGCATGCTAATGGTTCCATGGACGAATTTACATTTGACACATGCTTGGCGTCTTTGCATACCTATTTGGGTGGTAGGCATGTGCAGCCACTATGCCAATGTTATTGCCATTTGATTATGCAAACAGTTCTTTTTCAATCTGAATTTTGATTATGCAGAGGTGGAAGACACTCATCAAAGGATGACATCAGTGGACACAGGCACCATTTTGACTATCCCTCTTTTTTATCTTGAAGGTTGACCACTGTACATGTGCTAATCTCCAATCTGCCTTCTTATTGTATGTTAGGTTTTGGTTGCCTGATTCATGTTAGAGTCTTTTTAGTTCTAATCAGATGGTTGGTGTCTACATTCTCGTTGTCCTCTATGGCCTTTCTTATAATAATTGTAAAACTAACCAGGGGCAAGCCAACTAGTGAGTTTATTAGGCCATTTTCACGTTCTGAACATACGCTTAGGGCTGATCTCAAAGTTCTTTCTAATGCTCACATGCTTCTAATATTATTTTGGGGTTCAAGCATTGTTCCAGGCTGAAGTGCTTATGCACCTCAAAGTTGTAGTACATTAACCTAATGAAAGTGTGCATGGCATGGTGCTAGCATATTTAGTAGGACACTGTATGATTTGTTAATGAAACTTGGTTGTCTTATTTGTTGTCTGTGTAATAACTTGTTCTACTTTTGTAGAAGCTACGGAGTATATACTTATTTTATGGATAATTTATGGGGTGCAGGGGTTGTGCTGATTCCGGAGGCAACACTTCCTTTGAGAATTATACAAAGGAATTTCATAGTAGCTATAGAAAGAGCAATGGGCCAGGCTGATTCCTCTTATACCATAGGCGTGGTACATATATTATATTCTGCACTCTGCCTAGTTTATATATTTTGTCTTTGCTTTGACTGCTCAAATAACGTCCTTATAAATTGTCCAGGTTCATGTTTACAAGGATACCGAGAATAGAAGGCTAAGGTCTGCAAGTGTTGGGACTACAGCTGAGGTGGGCTCCAACTTTGAAAAGTTGTTTGTTTTCATGCTCATGCATATTGACATAACTGCAAACATGTCATTTTTTATTCAGATATTAGCTGCACATCTGCTTATGATTTTATTACGTGTATAGTTTGTCACAAGTTTTAGCTTGAAACAATTCAGTTTTACTCGAGATTTATTTATACTCTGAGTAAGTGATGTAGGGGCTAGATTTGCAGGTTGCTTAAATGGAACATTGTCTCGATCATTTTGACAAATGTACTTTTCTGTGATTCCCATGGTTCTTCCTTTCTTAAAATTCGAACACAACTTCTTATCTTTAAAGAAGAGGAAAATCCTGACACAACTATCCCTACTGTGATTATCTCTAATTAAGTTAAGAAGGTCCTCTAATAATTTATGTTACGACCTGATAGTTGGATATAAGGATCGATCATTAGTTTGACATATTGTATATCACAGAAAATATGTTAGTGTTCGTCATGTTTTCTGGAGCATAAAGATTACAAGCACTAAAGCCCATTCTCATTGTCTACTAATCTCATTGTATGCCAGTTACGATACTTTGACAATCTCCTTATTTGTTGGTACTCATTTTTCTTTGTTTTTCGTGTTCATAGGGATGCGTGAGTGCCTAAGTGATCTTACTAGTCTAGCCCTAGTCCTGTGTTTTCTGTGTAGCCTCCTGTTGCAAATTGTGTTTCTAATTTTTGCATGAGCAAGGTTGCATTCTCCTCTAGTTTCAGTGTACCATACATTCATATAAAGGTAGCTGTATACTAGATATTCAAATATACAATAATCATATAAAGCTAGTTATATTGATGCTAATAATTAATTAATCTAATGGTCTACGCAGAATCGTATTTTTTATTTTGGGAAAAACTGGTAGGCGAGGTTAGTTACGGAAAATCTTGTGCTGAATGTTCTTTTATGAAATCAGATTCGGCAGTATCGTCGTCTTGATGATGGTTCAGTCAATGTTGTCACTCGTGGAAAGCAGCGATTCCATGTGAGGCGACAGTGGGTGGACGTTGAAGGAACCGTAAGAACAGACTTAAGCTGAATTTCTGTTAATTCCTTATTGTCTGGGTGTTTTATTCAGCTATTACAAGTTAACTTGATGAATTTACCCTCTTAGCCTTGTGGAGAGGTCGAAGTTATTGAAGAAGATATGCCGTTAAGGACCCCACGTGATGCGTTTGGATCTTTACCTCCATTGAGCAATCTTAAGGGTCAGAGCTTTGCCCTCTCTCCAAAACCATCTCATCAGGCTAAAAGACATAATGACTCGGATGCAGAATCTGAGGAAAGTTTTGTGAGTGAGCTCTCGCTATCAGAGATGAGATTGCACCAGTCTGCTCTTGAATCCTGTTGTAGGTATGATATGATTAACGAGTGTACAAGCAGTGATGAGGAGATGTATGCTTGTGAATCGGAGATTCACTCTGGAAAATCTAGATCAAGTGATGGTTCATCAAACCCAAAGCTTCGAAGGATGATGCTTGCTGACTCAGAAGGTAGCGGAAAAGCTAAAATAGGACATCTATCTCCTAAAGGGAGTGGATCGAGGAACGGAAATGTGCGCTCCAGGTTAAATCAGTTCCGTGCAGTTCCAAGAGCATTCTGGCCGTACTGGGTTTACCAGATGTATGATTCTTTTTCCCTTGCGAAAACTGCTGCAGGTATTTTTTTTCTTGGTCTCTGCCTTTTCTTCATGCTTACTGGGGCTTGCGCTAACTGGTTTAGCTACGTAATGTGCAATGTCTGTTGTTTCCTTGTAAAGTTAGTTTTATTTAGGCTAAGTGGTTGAATGATTTAGTGCTTGAACTATATTCATTGATCAGACCATTAGCCTGGAATAAAGCCTCTGCCAGTAACTTTTACATTCATGGCAGTTCATGAGTAGTTGAGTACTACAAATGGATGATTAATGTTCATTGAAGTTCAGCATCTCAATCTGCTGCATTCACTTTCACTAATATTGTGTGTGCACAGAATACGGCATCCTGAAAACTTGGGATGTTAGTGTAGAAGTCTCATTTGCGACTTTGCGAGGATATGTTTGCTTTTATTAATTGCTATTGTTTTCGAGACTTTCTCTAAACCTGCAAGAGTAATGCAGCACAATGATCATTCTAAAGTGAAAGGTTTGTGTTGCCCTAATGTGTCGACGAAGTTCTTACTTTTTAATTGTTGGAGCTCTGTGAGTAGCTTTGCCCTCAAATAATTTGAAGGATAATAAATTTCCAGAATTTGTTCTACATTATTCAACTTTTTTTCCGGTCATTATAACTTTCTCTCGTACTGCATCAAGACCCTTTTTTTCTTGCAAATATTATCAATCAAGAACTTTTGAATGGCCTTGATAAATTTCACCAAAAATCGGGGATTAGGGGTATATAAGAAAAACTTACAATACATTATATCATTGGGGTTGATATAGCTTCTTTTCATTTGAAGAAGCGAACTCAAAATTTCCATGTGAATTTATTTTGAGAAAAAAAGGGATCAAATGTGCGTTTGTAGGACGTGACTCCATTATTAACAATCAAACTTGAATTGCAGATGTCGAAAAAAAAAAAAAAACCTTATTGCAGAGTGATTGGAGGAGATATAATTCTTTTGGGGAGCAAGGCCCTGAGAAACTGAAGCTTGACACAGTTTCTCAAAAACACCTGTTTGGCCCATCTTCTGTTTTTGTGTGGAATCAACTTAGGGAGTCGAATCTTCATCTGTCTGCACAAGATTTTTTTTTTTTTTTTTTTTTTTTTTTTTTTTTTTTTTTTTTTGCGGAGGTAGTCCAAAATGTCTGATTTTGAAAGATGTGTTTAACCTTTGGTGGGAAAAGGACATGGCCACAACGCTGATTTCTTTTCATAAGATCACATTGATTTTGTAGCCTGAGTAGTAAAGGTACTAAGGCACTTTAACTATGTAGTAACTGCATTCTCAAGTTATCTGTGAGACAGTCTACTAATACAGTCTATTAGCTGGTCTACAACTAGACTTAAGACTTCACACCTCTATCTTTAATTATTAAGGCACTTGTCTTTTGATATTGTGTCAAGCTTCTGTGATGTATTTGCTGTTTTGCTAGATAGATTCTCGTACATTGTATACTTGTTCATTAGAAGAAGAGTATTTTTATTGGTTCTCTGTTGTAAAGAGTAAGTGGAAGATTGATGGTGGCTCAATGTTTGATAGTTTCTTTACCTGTTTTTGTCCTTGTTCAGATATTTGGAAGCAGGTGATCAAGGTACCAAATATGGATGGTTTTGTTAGAAAACCAGACATCTTGTCGTTCCATATTGCCAGTAAAATTCCTGTTTCGGAGTCTACAAGACAAGAGCTACTTGAGATAAATGGAGTTTCCTATAGACTGCGCCGAGAGATCCAGTTACTTGAGAGCTTTGACCGTTTGAGATGTAAAAACTGTCAGGTATGACTGAGTTCTTCATAGCATTCTTTTCTTTAATGATCCACCACCTGCTGTTGCACGAATGCTATCACTAATGTAAATAAATTTCCCTCTTGCATTACTCAGACTGAAATTGCTAGACGAAGTGATTTGCTGGTGATGTCTACCGACGGGCCCCTTGGGACATATGTGAATCCATATGGTTGTGTGCATGAGACGGTGACACTTCACAAAGCCAAAGGCTTGGCACTGATTGGCCGGCCTTCTACAGAAAGCAGCTGGTTTCCAGGGTAAGCCGTTTATGATTACGACTATTATTCTCTTGCACTCTGTTCACCATCAGCTCTATGATGGTGCTACAATATGGGTGAATGATCAGTCGGTAGTGGCCGGTTCTGACACATTCTTCAAGGGTGTTTTTCCCCCTTTCAAAACGTTCTCTTTTAAAGCCATGTTACCAAGTTTTAAGTCCCCTGAGGCCTCAAATCTCTGCAGATACGCGTGGACTATTGCAAACTGTGCAAACTGTGAGAGACATATGGGCTGGCTGTTTACTGCCACAAACAAGAAATTGAAGCCAAAATCCTTCTGGGCGGTTCGTAGTGCTCAGGTTGCAGATGATAAATGTTAGGTGTCCTTCAACCATCTCCGAATTTTGTGCTGTATGTAGTTGTTGAGGTTGTAAATGCTCACATGTGTTAATGCGATAGCTCATAAAAGGCGTATACACACATATTAGCGAAAAACTAGGCAAGTTCTCTAGGTTTTCTTCGGACTGATACTAATGGAAGTTGCTGCTGTATAATTGTATATTGGCAGATCTACTTCTCAATTTTGTGTTGTATAACTGTTCCAGCCACCATCGTTCAACATATGGGATTTTTTACTAATGCTATCATCGCCGTTTTTTTTTATCCCTTCTTTTTCTGCACCATTCAATGCCTGGGTAATGGGGGGATATGCGTCTGAACCAGGCGAATTCGCGACAGACATACAGGTTGATGATTGGTAACATGTCGAACCTAGTTTGTGCATTTGTGAGTTTCCCAGAAAATGAAGGACAATGCCTTAGCCGCTGGGTGCTGAACCCCACGGGCGGCTCGGGGGAATGGACTTCCTCGTGCGTCTTATATTACTGCTCCTGACTAACCCCTGTAACTTCCATTTTCTGTTTCTGACATTTTATATTGATTGTCTAGTGTATCTAAGATTATGTGTGATTGTGAGCTTAAGGCTATTAAATGGACTTACCAGATTACTGTGAAAGAATCTCGCACCTGATCATACTGCAAAGTAAAAAAACAAACCGTTACCACTTACCACTGAGCATTCGGTTGAGTTAGTGCGGATCTAACTTAATTAGAGGAGTTTATTAAAGATCAGCTTTCTATGATCCTACTCGATTCAAATCTACTAGACCGGATGATGCAAGATGCCTATATATGAGTATTTTCTTATCTGTGCTATAAGATGTGGCGATGTGCTACATCCTAACATCCATCCTTTATATCTACTTACGCTCAACATGACAATTGCATATTTTCACGCTCATATCTACTCTTCCAAGAGAGTAAAGGTACAAATTATCTAAATTACGTTGTAATATTCATGTAATCTTCCCCTTCATTTGATTCCGATCATGGCCGATCAATGGCACTTTCGACATATAATCAGTAATTCAGCCCATAAATTAACGTGGAACAACTCATTGCTCCCGTGTAATTATAACTACCCACCTTATTTCTAGACCTCCATCGCAATAACTTTACCAACCATACTTACCGTTGCCAAAAAATTGCGCCCGAGTCTCCACATTACAAGTTACAACAACCCCGCCGCGTGAGTGGGTGGGGGTTTTTATGCTTGGTATTCCTTTCGACAAGTCGTGAACATTACGCTGTACTGTTACAACTTTAGAAATTAAGACTTCCAGTGTTCTCACAATCTCTCACACATACACACACAAAAATGATTCTCTCTCCTCTCTTCCCATTCCTCCAACAAACGCGGGACGACCAGTAATTGTCTTTTGCCCTTCAACGAATTAGAACCTTCCCAATTTAAGCACTGATGATGTCATTCATGAGACCCAAACTTCTGGTAATAATTTAATCTACTATATCCTTCCCTCTTTATTCTTTTTACTCGTACACTTTTCGACTTTCGTCATCCAAATCGTCAACAACGTTTAGTTCGAATCACTCTCACGAATCCATCTACATTTGTCAACAATTCAATGAAACGGAACGAGTATTAATTAAATCAAACTCATGTCTCCACGTCTTTAGCTCACCTTTATTCTTTTCCCCATTTCATCACACCCACATTCCCACAATTTCATATTTCTATTTCATACTACAAACGTTGCACCATAATGCTATATAAACAACAACGATAACGAAATAAATACAACCCACATTTTTCTTTAGCAATTTTCTTGCATAAAGATCGAATCTTTGGCTAATTTGTGATCTGGGTTTGTTACATTTTCGTGAAATTTTGTGTGTTTTTGTTTGTTGGTGTAGAAGCATTTGTTAGGAAGAGGAGAGAGAAAAACAAGTTTTGTGATCAGAGGAGTGATGGCGAGTGCAAGTGTGTTGGATGAGATGAAGGAATCCAACGGTGTTGCTGGAGGTGTTCAGGATTTCTACGGTGAGGATTTCGCCACCGAGGATCAACATGTTACCCCTTGGACTTTCTCTGTTGCTAGGTGAAACTTTCTAGATACTCTTCCTTATCTTTTCTTCCAAGAATATGTGATTTTTACAATAATTGTGTAATGTGTAATGTTTTAAGTTTTGTATGATGGTATGGTAATAGATTGATAATGTGGGTCATCAAAAAACGGCCTATCGACTTGTTAGGGTGTGGTTGCGTACATCTAGACCTTATTGTCGGGATTTATTTAATCGTGGGATAGATAAATGTTTTGGAAATTTTATGTTGTTAGGGTATGTATGATGCATTGATGCTGAGATCATGTGACTATGAATACGAGGAAGATTGTATTCATTTGATTGAATAGATTATAGTTATGTTACGTTTTATTTAATCCACTACTGTATGTCTGTACCAATAGTTTAGTGGGCATTTTCGATCAGGTAGATTTTGTTGTTTATTTTTTTTTATGATGTTGCTTCTTTTGAAATGGATTGTTTATTGAAGATTCTTGGAAATTGTTTAGAAGAACTGTAAACTTATGTTATGATGATTGTACAAGATTGTGCCCATGTCTTGTGACATGCTAGCTAGTTCTTTATCAAGATCTGATGGCCAATTTTTTTTATCCATGATGTGTATTTTACAAGTTTCGTTGTTTTAAGATTTCGCAAGCTCGTTTCAGTCAGTTGATTGACGTGAATTGTCCACATTTGACACCCAGAGATCCTGCCATGATCAATGTCTTACACTAGGGTCGACTGTAGTTGTTCGTATTCTGCAGCTTCTTAAGTTTTACCGTGATCTTTCACTATACTTCAATTTGTACCGTGATTTATCACTGTACTTTTCTTGGCAATGCCATTCAAACAACCAATTTTACTTCACATAAAAGCTTGAACTGTGACATTACAGTGCTATAGATTGAAGGTAATAGAGGTTGGGGAGTTGGTGCTTGCTTTAACAGAAACAAGGAATTTGTAGATACCAGATTTTAAGGAACAGATGTGTTATACAATCTTCTATAATGGCGTGTTCTGAACTCTTACGATAATTTCTTGTGTTATTAAGGGCAACGAGATAAGCTTTCATCATCATCTGTTCTTTTTACAGTGGGCATTCATTGCTGAGAGATCCCCACCACAACAAAGGGCTTGCCTTCACAGAGAAAGAAAGAGATGCTCATTACTTGCGTGGTTTGTTGCCGCCTGTGGTTCTGTCTCAGGAGCTTCAGGTTACATGATTGTACCTTTTTTGCTGAACTTACGTTTCTTGCCAGTAATTCTTGCTCATTGTTTTTCCTTTACCTAAATTCAGGAGAAAAAGTTTATGATGGGTCTTCGTCAATATCAAGTTCCCTTGCACAAATACATGTCCCTGATGGATCTTCAGGTAAATCTCATAAAGCAGGAACGCTTCCCTTCTGTAATTCTGGTTGTATGTGGCTTTAGAAGTTTGCATCCCTGTCTGAACTTAATTTTCTTGTGTCAAAGCACGTTACATTTCTGTAATTCGTTGCAATTTCAGTAGTGCTTAATTTGTGCAGTAAGAATTGTAGCTGGCTCTGATTGTACATTCTTCACTCCAGTCTTGAGCTCTGAGAATCAAATGGTTGCATTACTTTGTAGTGTAGACCGTAACTTAGAGTAGCTATGTTCTGATCACACTATTTTACAGGAGAGGAATGAGAAGCTGTTCTATAAGCTCATCGTCGACCATGTTGAAGAACTTTTACCCCTTGTCTACACTCCGGTTGTTGGTGAGGCTTGCCAAAAGTATGGAAGTATTTTTAAACGTCCCCAGGGCCTGTTTATCAGTTTGAAGGATAAGTATGTTTCAAGTACTTTCCCACTGTTTTACCTATTGAGTGGACGATTGAATTTGACCTCCTGGTTATGTGCTAGGACATCAAACTTGATATGGTGTTTGGTGTTTCAGGGGTAAAATTCTTGAGATTTTGAAGAACTGGCCCGAGAAGAGTATTCAAGTTATAGTAGTTACTGATGGTGAGCGCATTCTAGGACTAGGAGACCTTGGCTGCCAGGTACCTATCTAAGCTCTGATCTCTGTTGCAAAATCTTTCTTTTGTGGTACTCAACTCAATTTTACAACATATTCACTTGTGATGATTAGGGCATGGGCATACCTGTTGGAAAACTTTCCTTGTACACAGCTCTTGGTGGAGTTCGCCCTTCAGCTGTAAGTTCCTAAATTCGAATCATAAATGTTCTTTTGTTGTAAATTGGATTCTATATATTTCTACAACTGTCGTCCAAACTATGTTCATGTAGTTATTTGACCCCGGTACATAAATAATGTGAGATTCTACTGAGTGTTATTACTAGCATAAACAATGTAGTTTGTGTTCTTCCTCGAGAAATAGTAAGAAACTATTATAGACTAGTTTTGCTGCATTCTTTGTGACACATTTCTTCCCGGTGACAATAAGAAGCCTTATAATAGTTAAAACTGTTTGTCTTTCCTTCCCTTTCATTACAGCCTTAACATCTCTTGTTCTATTTCCTGCAAGTGCTTGCCTATAACCCTTGATGTTGGCACAAACAATGAGAAGCTTTTAGACGATGAGTTCTACATTGGATTGAAGCAAAGGAGGGCTACTGGAGAAGAATATTACGAGTTTGTTGAAGAATTCATGGCTGCTGTTAAACAGAACTATGGTGAGAAAATCCTCGTGCAGGTTAGTCACAGTTTCTCTTTTTTTTTTTTGTTTTTTTTTTTTTTGGTTACAAGGTTAGTCACAGATTCCGACATGTTAATAGGGCTAAGTGGATAACATTTTTCATTGAAGTTTGGATTCCTGAGTCCCTGACATTAGTATGTTGTTCATTCAGTTTGAAGATTTTGCCAACCACAATGCATTTGAGTTGCTGGAGAAATATCGCAAGACTCACCTTGTCTTCAATGACGACATACAGGTAACACGGAGTCTTATGGTTAAGGATCTCTCTTGAGAAAATTCATTTGCTACAATTTCATTTCTGCTTGCAGGGTACTGCCTCTGTGGTTCTCGCAGGGCTTATTGCTTCTTTGAAACTTCTAGGAGGAAGCTTGGCTGACCATACATTCTTATTCTTGGGTGCCGGGGAAGTGAGTACTCGTTATCTTTTCTTAAACAAAATTTATGTATATGTTCCTTGCTTGATCCTGTAATAAGCTTTTGCCAGCGAACTGTGAAAACAGTACAGTAATTATTCGGTTTATTATCATCATAAAGACATAAACATCTTCCCTGTCACACATCTTATCTGGAACAAGAGCACAGATAATATTGGCTAAGGTCTCACATATCTTTTTTCATTTTCTTAAAGCAAATTCCCTCTGCCTATAGTTAACATGAAAAAAGGAAAAAGAAAGGAATTTTTTTTTTTTTTTTTTTGGTATGACAGGTAATGTGTTTAAGCTTGTTCTGTTATATCTCACTCTTTTTTAATTGAAATCTGAAGGCTGGAACGGGTATCGCAGAGCTTATCGCCCTTGAAATGTCAAATAAGGTACTACCTCATCCAACTGCTGTTTAGCTATTTAGTTTTTGGGTTACTGCAGATTCGATATGTTCCTCCACTGTCTAATGCTTTCTTTCGTGTGATCTTTGTACAGACTAATGCTCCAGTGGCAGAGATGAGGAAGAAGATATGGCTTGTAGACTCCAAGGTAGTATCCTGCTGCTGTCTTGTAGATAATTAATGGATATTCTTGAAAGCTTCTTTTTTATGTCTCTGGTCTGTTTACTTATGAAGCTTGTCATTGCTCTTGTTCCAGGGTCTAGTCGTTAGCTCAAGGAAGGAGTCACTCCAACATTTTAAACAGCCTTGGGCACATGATCATGAACCCGTTACAAGTCTTATAGACGCAGTGCAGGTGAAAGAAAACAGGCTACTGGATTTGCTTTTGTTATTGCGACATTCCTTTGCGCCCAAAACTGCTGTCTCACTCTTTCTATTATCTATTTTACAGGCAATTAAGCCCACCGTGTTGATAGGAACTTCTGGAAAGGGACAGACATTCACAAAGGAGGTGGTTGAAGCCATGTCATCTCTAAATGAGGTACTGTCCATTTCTTATTTCTGCCCCATGGTCAATTTGTTGAAGTTTTTGTCTCGTAAACTTAAACACTGACGTTTGCGTGTCTGCTTGTAGAAACCTCTTATACTTGCTCTATCAAATCCAACTTCACAGTCTGAATGTACAGCTGAAGATGCCTACACATGGAGCCAGGTAAGAGCTAGGGTTTGCATACACAAGCATTCCTGTTTTACCTATGCAGAAGCTAATGAGACTGTCTTTTGAAATCTTAGGGCCGTGCCATATTTGCTAGTGGAAGCCCTTTCAATCCTGTTGAATATGATGGAACGACTTTCGTCCCAGGCCAGGTCTAACCTGCTTAATTAAGTGCTCATAGTACCTTTGTGTTTACAAGTGGTACAGCAACTTGAAGCCAGAGCTGATCTTCACTTTTCATGTTTCAGGCAAACAATGCTTACATATTCCCTGGGTTTGGTTTGGGCCTGATAATGTGTGGTGCTATCCGTGTCCATGATGACATGCTATTGGCCGCCTGTAAGTGCACTCTAAAACTGAGAAACATAATGAATCTGTCCCAAGCTTCATTTTATGTATTGTGATTTTGTTAGAAGAATGCAGAACCATCACTAATAATTCCGGGGTTTTTTTTGGAGATACCTCAAACAGTCAAAGCCCCTAGACCTCACTCAACATGCACTGTGCAAACAACAATAAACCCTTCGTCCCAGTATGTGTGTGTGATGTGGATGTGCACTGTTCTGAGTATTTTTGAACTGTGAAGAAAATCTGTAGTGTTTAATTTGTTTGGTGCATAACACTATGGCCAATGGCATCGTCCTTGCATGTTAATGGTGGATTTGAGTGTTGTCTTGCTCCATGACCTAGCCCTACCATAGGCCGAAAAGGCAAGCTTGCCTTGTTTAAGACGAGGCTTTCAGCAGAGTTCTCAACTCCTTTCTGAGTCTCAGTTGTAGTCGCACAAAAAAAAAATCCTCTTTCTGCTGTATTGTCAAAAGCATCACAATTTATGATTGCCTTCATTGTCTGGTTTCCTTGTTGATGAAGCTTTCGACAAGTAAAGCACTGTCCTAACTTATTTCCATACAGCTGAGGCATTGGCTTCACAAGTTACTGAGGAGCACTTCGGAAAGGGGCTCATCTATCCACCATTCACGAACATCAGGAAGATTTCTGCTCATATTGCAGCCAAAGTTGCCGAGAAAGCCTATGAACTTGGTAAGTTGATAATCCATTCACCTTGTAGACAGTAAAAAACTAACCCTCTTGCTTGCGAATCAGTCAACTGATCTGAAGCTGTTGCGTGTACAGGTTTGGCTAGTCGGCTTCCACAACCGAAAGATCTGTTCAAGTTTGCTGAGAGCTGCATGTACAGCCCTATCTACCGCGACTACCGTTGAAAATTGAGGAATGTGAATGAAGTTCCCTACAGTTTTGGATCTCACAGTTACTTGAAAACTTGTCTTAGATGCATTCATCTGTATTCTTTACATTCTTAACCTTTGGCTCATATTGTACTCATCATTAGATTTTATAGTGATTAGCTATAAATTGGATACACAAGACGGTTACTAGATGACTATTCATGTTAGCCGACCTAATTGATTTTGGGAATAAGGCTTAGTTCTTGTTGTAGCTATAAAATCTGCCAAGTGTATTGAAGTTGAGCACTATAATGAGAATGTTTTGCTCATGAGACTATACTTTCACCTACACATTCACAACTTTCAGGCACCAAATTCTTTGATTTCGTCAAGTAAAATAGCTGATGTTACGCGTACTTCACGATAAGGTTTGCCCAAACTGCAGAGCTTAAAGAACAATGGGAGGCTTATGCCAGTGAAATAGATAATGTGCAGGAAATTTCAACATGAAGTGACATTAAGGGCATGTAATTAAGAGTTGATACAATTCACAATTACAAAACGCCAAATTACTCATCCTCCTCTAGAAACACAACCCTGGAACCTATAACTCGCCTAATTTATTCCCGGATCTGTCGACGATACGCTCGAACGAAAAGAAGACATGATTCAGGCAGATAACCAACTAGAGACTCCAGGTACTGAACGTGGGACACACAGCTGATTTCGAGTTGCACTAACTTCAAAGTCTTCAAATGCTGCAGCACTTCCAAGTAGTTCTCGTTCCACCCTTGGATATCCTTAAACAGAAAAAAAAAAAAAAAAAAAAAACGTTAAAAGTAGAGTTAACCAAATGAGTTACTAAGGCCCTGTATGATATTCAGATCAGATCATATTTATTAAATTCAGATCAGAAGTATTCAAATCAAATTTGGTCAGATCAGAGTCTTTCAAATCAGATCATAGGCATTCAAATCAGATCAGATTTAAGAAATTTGCTCATATCATAATTAACACTAATCTCGAATTTTATTCAGATCAGATCAGAGCCATTCAAATCAGATCAGAGTCATTCAAATAAAATTTCATCAGATAAGAGCCAATAAAATCAGATCAGATTCATTAAAATCAAATCAAATCAAATCAGAAAGATGCAGTTATATCATAAAGGGCCTAAGGCCTGTGCGATTCAACTTATTCAACAGTGTTTTCAAATCAAATCAAATCAGATCAGTTTTATTCAAATCAAATCAGAATTATCCAAATAACAATCAATGAATCTAGTATATTTCTAGTTATTAATTCGTTTAATTGCATTTAATTTATCAATTAATTCAGTTCATATCAAATCAAATCAAATTTATTTAAATCAAATCAGATCAGTTCAATTCAAATCTAATCAAATCAAATCAGAAAAATGCAGTCCAATCGCACATGACCTGTTTGATAGGACTTATTTACTGTACTATTCAGATCAGTTCAGAATCATTCAGATCATTCAAATCAGATCAGAAATGTAAAAATTTTTATCAATGTATTTGGTCCATAACTAATACTAATTCGTTGAAATTTAATCAAAATTTCAAATCAGTTCAGAGTCATTCAAATCAGATTAGTTCAGATCAGAATCATTAATATCAGATCAATTCAAATCAAAATCATTCAGATCAGATTACATACCCCCCAAATTGTCAGTGATTCGAAATGCTCTCGATTGGGCTTGATACACAGCTGGAGGTTTTGCAATGTAGTGGCATTCACAAGTCCCGGTGCAACAAGTTGTAGGTCTCTCAAACACTTGAATGCTCCCAACCGAATATCAGTCAGCCGCTGAAACAACAGAATATGGTAATGAATTATAATAGAGTAGTATAATGTTAGCTAATTTATGTAAAATAATCATTATGGCAATTTATTATAACAAAGATAAAGCCAACAATTTTCTTATAAAATGAATATAAACAATATAAATACATGGTCCGGGCGTGGCACATATAACATAAAAATAGCATTAAATACAATTATCGGTTAGGATATGGTAATAAATAATCATACACTAATTGGATAGAACATAAAAATAACATTAAAATATAATTATCGGTTAACATATGGTAATAAATTATTATAGAGTAGTATAGTATTAGCTAGACCTGTAAGTTTCTGACCCGACCCGAAAAACCGCCCAAGACCCGACCCGAAAATAACCCGAAAAACCCGGACTTTTTCAACCTCAACCCGAAAAGCACTCGAAACCCGAAATGACCAGAAATGTCAGGGTCAAGACCCGACCCGAGTGGGTCAACCCGTTGGGTCAAACATATTTAGTAAAAAAATATTATAATAATAAAAAAAGATATAAAACAATTAATATTAATAAATTATTAATTAAAATGTACTTTTAAGACATATAAATCATACATATAATGCAATCATCATTATTATATAATTTAATAATAAAAATTTTGAAAAATAAGAATAAAATAATATTTTACCTGTTAAAATTTACCGATAAAAAAGGCGCGAATATGTATTTTTGACCCGCTGGTCAACCCGTAACCCGACCCGAACCCGTATTGACCCGACCTGTATCAACCCTAACCCGAAATACACCCGAACCCGAAACCCGCCCGCCCGACCCGTTTTACATGTCTATTATTAGCTAATTTATGGAAAATAATCATTATCGTAATTTATTTAAACAAAGATAAGGCAACATTTTTTTTATAAAACGGGTATAAACAATATAAATATATAGCACGGGCGTGGCACGGGCATGCAAACTAGTAAATAAGAAAAACCAATAGATGATAATGTTGAACTTACCCCAAAAGCAGATACAGAAATAGTAAGTTTCCTTGTGATCGCGATGTCCTCCATCAGGCTACGCAGTTTTGCAGTAGTAGTCTTAAGGGTGAGATTTCCGTACACTTTTAAACTGACTTCCTCAACAATTTCCCATGGCGTGATAATGAGTGCAAATTGAGAGATAATGAGTGAAATTTAGGAAATAATGAGTGAAAATTGGGAAATAATGAGTGAAAATATATAATGACTATAAAGTGGTATAGAATGAGTGAAAATTGGAAAATAATGAGTGAAAATTGAGAAATAATGAGCGAAAATTGGTTAACAATGGCTGAAAATAAATAATGACCCTAACGTGATATATAACAATGGGTGAAAATTGAGATATAATGAGTGAAAATTAAACACTAATAATGACTGGAAATAAATAAAGACTATAAAGTGTTACATAATGAGTGAAAATTGAAAATAATGAGTGAAAATAAATAATGACTATAAAGTGTTATATAATGAGTGAAATTTTGAAAATTAATGGGTGAAAATTGGGGAATAATGACTAAAAGGGGAACGCAGCAGAGCCAAGGCGTCGGAGGACCAAAAAATCCATGACAGAAACAAATGGAATAGTCACAAATGGAATAGTGCCATTTGTTGAGCTGTAGTACTAAACTAGACTCATTGGAGCATTCTTTGATTTTGTCAAGTAAAATAGTAACCGAACATGAAACAACAGAGTAATAAGAATCATGAAACATAGGAGAGACACTATTTACCTTTTACAGGTTAGCTACGAATCATTTAACTTAATCCCAGATAGAATTCATCTAATGTTTCAAACGACATAACATACCCCTTTAATGAAGTGACTCACGTATTCAACGTTAGCCCAATTTGCGTAAAATTGTGACTATTATGACCAACAACTCATAAATAAATAAGAAAAGCCAACAAGAAATAGATAAAATAGATAATGCTTCAACGACTTACCTCAAAAGCAGATAAACAAATGGTAAGCTTCCGAGTGATCACGATGTCCTTTCCATATACAATATTTGATCCATAATGACGTTACCCTTTGTTTAATCCAAGTGAACTAAATCGACATACATCCTCAAAGTTGAAGTAAACATCTTCCAATCTTAAAACACGAATGAATTTCTGGGCAACTTCATGAAGATTAACTTACATTTTTTTGGGAAGACATCCTACGTATAACTCTTGTATAGTGTTGTTTACGTATAAACCTTCTATAGTGTTGTTTCCAAAAACAAATTAGTTTTCTCAACTGTTTCTTTGGGTTCAACTAACAATGGCAACATACACAATTTTCATAGATTCAAATTCACTACTCGATTCGACAAGTTTCATTGAATACAAGATCAGCCTTCGCAAGGTACTCACAAAACGCCTTAAAAAAGGAAGCTGGTACACATACACACAATGTATGAGGAATCTTTATACATTGTGATGTGGCAGCACCTGAATGGCCTTAATGAAAAAAAAGATGGAGGGAAAATGCAGCACTTAAGGCGCAAAAACATTTCCGCGATGGCGCAATTATGCCGAGGAGTTGGAGGGAGCGACTTGGCGGGTTTGCATCGGGAATTGCTAAAACATTTTACCAAATGAATTTACTGATAATAAAAAGGTAATTAACTCTCTTTAATCACATCACCATGGTCTTCTTCCTCAAAGGCAATCACCATTGTTGAAAGCTTGATAAAACCTGAAACTCATTAAATTAATATCTGCAATATTTAGCTTTCTTTCATTCACACTATTGATCCCAACTAAGCACAACACAACTTCACTAAAAGCAAAAGTCCAATATAATCGATTCACGTACAAGCAACAATCTAGGGTTTTATTATTGTTTTTTATTATCAAGTGATTAATATTCCTGATTGAATGCCATCACACATCTAATTTATTTATCCCAGGTAAGTAATTTTAGTTGTTTCGCCTTTAATCTGTTCATTGTTTTGTTTGTTTCGACTAGTAATTATATTTAGATGCAAGTTCCCCCTTTTGCAACGTGTGATTGAATGTAATGTTTGATCTGTATTCACTGTTGAACATTATTTGCCTTTTGTTTGTGGTTGGCCCGTAACCCAACTAGTAGATCTTATGAAAGTATAGTCAGACCATTATGCTTTTCTATCAAGTTTTTAAGTTTGTATTGAACGTAATTTTTTTGAATCGGAATCGCAAAAAAATAGCCATATATCCTATCAATTATTGTTCGCGTATCCTACCAATTTTATTGATACCTTTTTTTATTCACAAATATACGATTTTCAGCCAAAGACAAGGTATTGTTCAGTGCATCATCATAATCCTGATACAAGAGACGCTTTTCATCGACCTGAACCGGACATCACTGGCATGGACAAGCGCTCTCCTGCATTCAAAGTCGCTTCATGCCGGGAAATAATGGACGGGGAGATATTTTCAAGGATTACCGATGAAAGAGCGTTTTACGTACTACCAATGCGTTTGTAAAGCTTGGGCACACTGGTGGGAGTACTCCTGTTGTAATCCCAAGCGGGATCAAGGCTTGGAAAATATTTCGGATATCATGGAACTTTCTTATTGTTAGGAGGATGACTACATCCAATATCCAAAAGGCTTATCCTGTATCGATTGTAAAGTATTCGTTTTCTTATGAAGATTATCTTCTTATTTTTGTGCATCTGCAACATTTGAACTTTGATGCAAAGCCTACTAAGGCCCTGTGCGATTCAACTTATTCAACAGTGTTTTCAAATCAGATCAGATTTATTCAAATCAAATCAAATCAGATCAGCTTTATTCAAATCAAATCAAATCAGATCAGAATTATCCAAATAACAATCAATGAATGTAGTCTATTTTTAGTTATTAATTCGTCTAGTTGCAGTTAATTTATCAGTTAATTCAGTTCAGATCAAATCAAATCAAATTTATTCAAATCAAATCAAATCAGATCAGTTCAAATCAAATCAAATCAGAAAAATGCAGTCCAATCGCACAGGGCCTAAGTATCGGGGCACCTAATTGAATAAAATGAATAAGTTCACAAATTTTGATGATCAAAGAAACCCGCAAAAAAAAAATGATCAAAGAAACCCGCAAAAAAAAAATGATCAAAGAAGAGCTTGAATATACCCAGTGAAGATAAGCAGTATCCGGACGAAGAGATTACATTACAAAATTACTTGGACCACAAAAACTAAAATTATTGTGTGATCTAACATTTAATTCAATCCTTACATCTTCAACCTATTCTTATGTATTTCAGCCAAAAATAAAGCAATGCATGTCATACCTTTACTGCACCCGAGATACAAAATAGGCTTTTTCGGCTCTGGGTCTCACATATCGGGCACAGACGAGTTGTCCTCTGCGTTCAAGGTTGCACCTTGATGGGAGTTAATGGAGCATGCGTTTTCAAATGATGATAGGGGGTCATTCGGATATACCACTTGTTTTCAAACATTGGGAAAACTGGTGGAAATATCTTTATTGTAACCCCATGTGGGAATTTCTATTAGATGAAACAGGGAAAACGATATCATAAAGTCACATTTAAACTATGCTACACCAATTTTCCAATGTTATTCCTATATTGGTCTTATTTAGTATTGCCTTGGGAGATTGTGTATCTGACAGTGCAGTTGGGAGTTTACGACAAGTTTTTCCCTACACAATATGGTTTCACCGGCCTTTTTTAATGATTATATTGTTTCATGTTGTGCTTGAGTGTGGCATAGTGGTATCGGTAGGGTTGTTTAGTTACGATTTAAAATCGTCAACTTAATTGTTTAGTAGGATTGTTCCGCTAAAACACTACTCATAAACATGCTACATAGTAATAATACTCCGTATGTGTTATGATGGTTATTATGGTTACTATATGTACATAGGGTTATTATAGGTACATAGGGCTATCAGGGTTACATTACTCATAAACGTGCTACATAATGACAATGTGTGGTACTAAGGATATTATGGTTACTATACACATGGTTCTTAGGGTTACTAGGGTTTGTTAGGGTTATTAGGGTTATTAGGGTTTTACGGTTATTAGGGTGTTAGGGTTATTAAGGTTACAGTACTCGTAATCATGCTACGTAATGACAATATTTGTTACATAGGGTTACTAGGGTTACTATATTCCTGTAATGCTTACGTTTTAATGTTAACGACAAATTTGTTCTATCACTTAGTAGAAGTTGTCTACAAAATAAAGTGTCTTGATACAGTACCAAGATCAGTTCTATCACTTAGTAGAAGCTGTCTACAGAGGAGATAGAACGGCGATCAGTACTATGCTGCTGAAGGATGATTTTTGAACGTTTATGGTTGTTTTAGGACGACTTGGCCATCAAGTTAGGATCATCATCAGTAGGATATTAGCCATAATAGATTAATTACTACTTTCCTATCGTTTAAAATAAGTTTAAGGTTAAAGTACTACTTTCCTTAATATTATGCGAGTCTTAGGAATATTATAGAGCTGTTGTTAGTATATATAGGATGCTATGTAATAGTTTAGACACAGATAACAGAGATTTGAGTTAAAATTAATGAAAGAGTCGAGGGGAGTTTCCTTCATATTCTTTTGTGTTTGCTTGCGGGCGACAAACTCTTGCGGGAGGGGTTCTTAAATCCTTTGCGGAGGATCGAATTAAGGGTTGCGGCTCTTTGAATTCGGTTAGGTTCAATTACTCGCGGGTGTTGAATCATATCTTTAATATTTGTTCTCTAATTTTCGTTTCATATAAACCACAAAAAAAAAAACCATAAAGATTGTATATTTCGTTTTAGAGAGTACATAACCTAATCCTGTTCTACATTCATCAGTTTTGTTAGTCAGACAGTACATATCCGAGTTCTGTACCGTCAGCACGCTTCCGCACTCGTATCAATTTTGCACCTACATTAACATTCTTACGTATATGGTTTTTGTACTCTCTTTCCAAAAAAAATTAGCAAATAATTTTTTTTATATATCTTTCATAAGTGAGGTAACTCAATAAGGTAAAAGTTAATTCAGTCGTAGTAAACTAGTGTATATATAAAAGTGGGTCGGGGCAGTATGAATTGATAGCTATCATGTATCTCTATATAAAATTGGGTTGGACAAGGGTGGATTGATACCTTATAGAACAAGTAAACAAAGTAAATTGGGTTGGTGGTGTGTGTGACGGTATGGTGGTTGTATGGTGGTGACGAGGTTGTTCTGGTGGTGTTGGTAAGGTGTAAGTGGTGGTGGTAAGTTGTTTGGGTAGTGGTAGAGGAAGAAGAATTTTGGGAATCAACAAATCCCTCCTCCCCTAGGGAATCATGATTGAGGAGTATTGGGGTATTTGACCAAGGAAAATGGGGAAAGTGAATGATAAAATGCTCAACCATACACTTAGTAAGGGAATCAAGGGTTTAAATTCCCTTTCCCTTTCTTGATTACCCCAACTAAGGGTGGCAAATAGGTCGTCGGGTCTTATCGGGTTTGGTTTATCACAATTTCGGGTCTAATCAGGTTATATTTTCGGGTCAACGAATCAGATCGGGTCGGGTTGGGGGTCGAGTCGGGTTTGCCAACCCTACCCCCAACCAAACGCTCCCTAAGAGTTGTCCTAGGACTTACTACATTTATGACGGAGTATGTTTGTAGAGTCAATGAAAGGATATTATCGACAGTTCATATTTAAGTAAAGGGAATGAAAAACAAATGAAACAAACGCATACAAAGGGTATCAGGTCAAATGAAACCCTTTCCCTTTCTTAGTTCCCCTTAACCAAACGGCCCCTAAGTGGGAACAACTAACAAGTCATGCAATCGTGTATTATCCATATCCATTAACCATTACAAAATTTTCAAACATTGTTAAGAAATCAGGATATAAGATCACACTCCATACAAATTGTGCATCTTACTATATACAAAATCTTCAATTACGCAAAGAAATCAATAAAACATATGACATTCCAAATCAAGGACTACAAAAAATCAGAGCATAAGCATAATTAAGGAAGGAAATAGTGAGAACATGGTAACAAAAAGATCTTCCACGGCTTCCCCTTTTTCTAATACCAAACTCTCTACCTTAATTTATTTCCCAATTGAACCACTATAGTCAAATTGGTACGGATAATATTGATATCAATAATCCATACTCCGTAATAAACATTATAGGGGTGAGCAAAACCGGTTACCCGATCCAGTTTTGACCCGAAAATCGGGTACCCGGTTTTAAAAACACCAAAACTTCTGACCCGTACCCGACTCGTTTTATTCGGGTACCCGGTTTTCGGGTACCCGAAAAACAGGGTACCCGAAATTAGGGTACCCGTACCCGAATTTTTCAATTTGCTTTTTTCAAGGACCTAACCTACGAAGATCAATAACGCCTAAGAAATATGTCAAAACTCAACAAAATAATAAAAATGATCCATGCAACAAAGTTTTTAAATCCAAAATCTTAATTGTCCAAGAACAAATCGCTTAATTAAAGAAATGTTCGACACGAAACACTAGATTAACGTGTGGCCGCAACTTGCAAGCTCCCATCAACATCACGTATCAATCATCGGTCTCTTCAATAGTAATAACTGCAGTAGTCTTGTGCAAAAGCTAGGTTTTCTCTCCTTTTTTTTTGTTAGTATGTCAGTTGTGAACGATAGTATAGGTTTTTTTTTTTTTTAGTGTAAACCAGGTACCCGATTGCATGTTTTGTGACCCGTACCCGACCCGGTTTTATTTCAAAAAAATCGGATCGGGTACCCGACCCGGTTATTACCCGAATTTTTGGGTAATTCGAAGCGGGTACCGGTTCGGATACTGGTCACTAAACCGGATCGTATTTTTTTGCTCACCCTAATAAACAACCAAATGTTGGTGAACAAGTCGTGTATCATAGAATTTCCTCAGGTACTCCATATTAAAACACGTATTCCGTTTCATCAAAAAAAAAAAACATGTACTCCATTTATGTTTAGTTGGTACCTAAAGTATGAAACACGTCTTATTTAAAAAAAAAAAAAAAAGAAGAAGTATGAAACATGTCTTTGTTTTCGCCCATTCTTAAATTTTCCAATTGTCTCGAGACAGAACTTGAATTAACAAGTGCATAAGAACGAATAAAAACAAGCAATTAGATGAAAAACTGATAAATAAAGTGTCAAATAAGTTAACATCCTAAACTTGATTAGCTGAAATATGACGCGTTTTTTGTTACATTTATGGTATGATATGATTTACGATGATTCTCCTTAACATGGTTCTTTATCCATAATGAATCCCAATGACATCTTGATATCCATTGACGATTATACGCAATCGCTTAATTTCTCTCTCACAAAAACCGAACAATACAAAGTTACTTTTTTCCCATCTCGACCGACCAAAACGTGTTACGTCATACACACAACACCATAAACACGAGTTTAACTTTCCGATTTTGATCTTCAACTTCTCCCAAATTCAACTCCATCGGAGCACATAGGAAAATTGACTCCGAACTACCAGTAGTACAATAACATAGTCACAAGACTCACAACTCGCAAAGTCACAAGTCGTAACGCATACAATAAAGCATAGGTTATACACTCATACAATACTCACAAATCACAATATTATACGAGTTTATACACTCCTCCAGTTTACCCCGCCATTTCTCCTTCTCTCTGTCCTCCACCAACATTCATCACACTCGTCACCATTTTCAATTCAATCTTGCTGGTGAAGCTATTATTTTCTCAATCTCAGGAAATAAATACATTCATATCTTTTCCTCATTATATTCATATCTTTTTTCTTCGTTTATCTCAATTATTAAGTTTCCTACCAACCCATCTCCAAAAGAAAAAAAAAAAAAAACAGCCCAATAAACAGAGAAGAGCATTTATTTGTACAAAAGAAAACAACTTTCTCTCTCCTCTCATCATCAAACAGAGAAGCCCTCTCTCTGTCCGTCTCTCTCCTCTGCTGATCATCTTCAGGTAAAAGGGTTTTTTATTTTATTTTTTTAGGGTTTATCAGTTTTTGTATAAATTTTGTAAAGTTCATGACTTTTTTTATAATCATGCCTTTTTTTAAGTTAATTTTTGTGATGGGTATTTGTTTTTGGTGTTTTTATGATGTGGGTTGTTCTTTGTTTTTTTATTAAGTTAATGCATGTCCAAGTTTGTGTTGAATTTGGTTTATGAAGTTTTATTGGGTTTTTTTTATGTGAATTTTGATTGTATGTGAATTAGGTTTAAGGGGTTTTAATGAATTTTGCAATGATTTTTTTTTTTTTTGGTGATTAGGGTAGAAATTTGAGGGTGAATGATATAAATTAGGAGGAATTGTAATTTGGGAATTAATCTGACTTTTGATCATATGTTAATTATGAATATCTCTTAATAAGATATGGGTTTTATTTGATTCTCATGGGAGAATTATGAACATATTGTAATTGGGATTATGAATTTTAAGCATATGACAAAAATCCTAGGGTGTAATTAAGTAGAAAATTTGAGTGTGGACTGTCTTATGGAACTGATGACTGTAAGCTGACATTTGGGAATTAAGTAGATTGTATAAAGGTGATGATGGTTGATCAATGTTACAGGTGGGACATCTGATCTCTCTACAAGATGTGGATGGATCGTTTCGGGGTTTTGACCCTGGGGCGAGTTGTTTTGCAGACGGCGCTTGTGCTGTCGCTGCTGATTGGGATGGCGGTCTCTGTCTCACTCTCACCGTCTGAGGCTGATGCAATGCAGCAAGTGAAAAAGAGTCTGAACTTTGCTTCTTCGAGTCTTAAATGGTCCGACGCAGACCCGTGTAATTGGCAGCAGGTTCAGTGCAAAGGCGGCCAGGTCACTAATATTCAGATTGGAACTCAACGTGTTTCCGGCACTTTGTCTCCTGCAATTGCGAACCTGACAAATCTTGAGGTCCTCGAGTTAATGAACAATGATATGAAGGGTCCATTACCTAGTCTTAAGGGATTGGCGTCACTTCAGATGCTGAATATCCATGACAATCAGTTTGATGCTATTCCTCCAGATTTCTTTGATGGGATGCAGGCTCTTTCTAAAGTTTACCTGGACAACAACCCGTTCAATCCTTGGTCTTTACCTGATGGGCTCCAAACATTGTTCTCTTTGACGGAATTCTCTGCTAATTCGGTAAATCTTGTTGGTAGAATACCAGATTTTTTCAATTCCAGCACTTTCCCGAGTTTGCAGAAATTACATATGTCAGGGAATGCGCTCCAGGGTCCTTTACCCGCGGGCTTTTCTGATCTTCAGGGTCTTCAATCCCTATGGTTGAATGGGCAAAAGAATTCGAGTGGCTCTCCAACCCTTACTGGGACAATCGAGGTTTTACAGAAGATGACCGGGCTGTCCCAGATATGGTTGAACGGCAATGGGTTTACAGGTCCTATACCGGATTTGTCTGGATTAAGTGCGCTACAAAATTTGAGTTTGAGAGATAATAGCCTTACTGGTCCAGTGCCGCCATCTTTAATGAAAATGGAGAACTTGGTTATGGTTAATATAACCAACAATGCTCTTCAAGGACCAACTCCTAAGTTCGCACCTAATGTTACTTCTGATATTTCTGTTGGGAAAAATAGCTTTTGTCTAGGGGACCCTGGTGTGGCCTGTGATAGCCGTGTGACTGCTCTGATATCCATCATGGAACCATTTGGGTACCCTGTAAATATAGCGGAGGGATGGAACGGCAATGATCCTTGTAGTAATTTTGTGGGGATAACTTGTTCTAAAGGTAACATCAGTGTCATCAACTTACAGAACAAAGGCCTTAGTGGTACTCTGTCGCCTAATTTCGCTTCTCTTACATCAGTTCAGGTTTTAAACCTAGCTCATAATAGCATCATAGGTACTATTCCTGATGCACTCGCGACAATGCCTAGCCTCACAACCCTGGATCTTTCATTTAATCATCTAGATGTAAGTAAGAGGCCATCTTTCCGTACTGGCATTGCGGTTAATGTTGACAGCAATACTGTTATTGCCCAGGCTCCTCCTCCACCTGGAAGTAGATCTTCTGGTAAATCTGGAGCATCCAGCGAAAAGGGCTCTAGAACTGGAGTACTGGTTGCTGTGATTGTCTCTGTCTGTGTTGTTCTTGCTGTGGGTTTGCTGATATTTTGTTTCATGAAAAGGAAGCGCTTTTATAGAAGAGTACAATCAGATACAGTTGTCCTCCATCCTAACCATCCGGAGTCTGACGGTGCTTTCAAAATTACAGTTACTGGTGTGAATGGCAAGGCAATGAGTGATGGTCATAGTCAGGGTACTAGTGGTTCTAGTAGTGATGTCCATGTGATAGAGACTAACAACATGGTCATTTCTATACAAGTCTTGAGGAGTGTGACCAACAATTTTAGTGATGATAAAATCTTGGGTAAAGGGGGTTTTGGGACTGTCTATGAAGGAGAGTTACCTGATGGGACCAAGATAGCTGTCAAGAGGATGAATTCTGGAGTCCTAGGAGATAAGGGTTTGGCAGAATTTAAGTCCGAGATCGCTGTTCTTACTAAGGTGCGCCATCGTCATTTGGTTGGTCTTTTGGGATTCTGTGTGGATGGAATTGAGAAACTCCTTGTTTATGAGTATTTACCACAAGGCGCCTTGAGCAAGTTTCTCTTTAGCTGGAAAGAGGAGGGATTAAAACCCCTTGAATGGAAACAGAGATTAACTATTTCATTAGACGTTGCCAGAGGAGTGGAATATTTACATGGTTTAGCACATCAAAGTTTCATTCATAGGGATCTAAAACCTTCTAATATTCTTTTGGGGGATGATATGCGGGCTAAAGTGGCTGATTTTGGACTTGTTCGTCTTGCTCCTGATGGTGGGAACATTTCAATTGAAACCAGACTTGCGGGAACATTTGGTTATTTGGCACCTGAATATGCAGGTATGTTTTGTTTCCTTGAACCATTTAGTTGTTTGTCGTTTCTATTCATTAAAACTGGAGTAAATAAGGTAGGTATATGGAGTACACTTTAGCTCTATGGTCTGGATATCCAATAAGTTCAGTCAATGTCTAGTTGTTCCAGGCTTTCAACCTCTATAAGTTGAGGTGTTGAAGCCTTGACAATACGGGTTACTCTGATTTTGTTATTTACATCTTGTAAATGAAATTTAGCTCGATTTATAGTGGTCGTGCTTGTAGGTGATGCAACTTGCAAATGAATTTACCAAGTTTTGTTTCTGAAAAAGGATAATGGTTAATCACAGAGGATGAGCATTGTAGAGATAGATGGTAATTCTGCCAAATTTTATAGCTATAAACTAAAAAATCTCCCAAAGTGTAAAGTTACACGCAAGTGATGAATATGTTACATGATGATCTATATATCTCAGCGCCTTCTTATATAAATTCTCCCCCAACATCGTAAGGCTAAACGACGTACTACCCTCCCTTCTCTTCTGGAATAGTGTACTAGACATTGTGGTTGTGTGGGCTTGTAATGTTGGGCTGTTCTATTACATATAACTCCATAGCAGTGATATTCAGCTTGCATTCTATTCATAACCCATCTAATTGACTATGATCTATGTGCTTTATCATAAGTGTCAACGTATCGATGAGTAATCTAGCATGAGTTGAAGGGAGTGTCTATGCCTATCATAAGGCTCAAGTTTTACTGGATCCTAACATGAATACGATTAGTTTAGTGAGAAATCAAGGTAGCTGGATCCTCAGGTGCCTAACAATGTAGGACTTGCTACTTGATGATGACAATCAAGCTCCTTTTTTCCTCGATTTATTTAGATATGCTCTTATCTCCAAATGTAGTTGTGATGCCGTTGACATAGACACCCTTTATGTGACTTTGCAGTGAGAGATCAGTATCGTAAACTACGAGTATTGTTATGCACTACTCTGTCAACCTTCTACATAATCTGCAATCTATTATTGAAACTTGTCTTGGAAGGTTTTTTTTTTTTTTTTTGGTGACCTAATTTTTCACTCATCTTTTAAAAAACGCAATATATATTCGGATGATGTTCATTTAGGCCTATCTTGCTACCGTCTACAATCTGACCTTCCTGACCCTGTTTAGTGGCAGTTATATTAGGGTGATGTTCTTGTTGTTAGTATTGAAGTCCGTTCTGATGACTTTTTCCTGTGTATTCCCCATCAAAATGTTTGGACAGCTTTCACAAGCAACAGCTTAACAGAGAAAAAAGAACAAACATTACATATGGAGAAAAAAGAACAAACATTACATATGTTTTCTGCCTTGGTGTTACATATGAAACAGCTTGTTCCTTTTCCTGTAGTAGTATAGCTCAAGTGTACCTACTGAAACCCCATATATTCATTTTCATGTGTCGTGTAATCTGTTAATTTATTGGGTTTGTGGAAACTTTTTTCGAGTTTTGTTCGTTTGTTGTGA
The DNA here is from genome assembly GCA_963457585.1 of Spergularia bocconei. NCBI lineage: Eukaryota > Viridiplantae > Streptophyta > Magnoliopsida > Caryophyllales > Caryophyllaceae > Spergularia > Spergularia bocconei. Next base: position 18,176,878 of record OY734951.1, read on the forward strand.
TGTGTTTTACACTTGAGCTGATCCAAATCTAAGTTCTGTTATTTATTGTGCTGCACAATGTTGGGCTCTTTCTCGGCCATTTGACAGTGATGGGACGCATAACAACAAAAGTGGACGTATTCAGTTTTGGAGTGATTCTAATGGAGATGATCACGGGGCGAAAGGCGCTTGATGAATCTCAACCCGAGGACAGTGTTCACCTTGTGACTTGGTTCCGAAGGATGTACATCAGCAAGGATACATTCCAGAAGGCAATCGACCCCACCATTGATCTTGACGAGGAGACGCTTGCTAGTGTATACACCGTTGCTGAGCTTGCTGGTCATTGTTGTGCAAGGGAGCCGAATCAAAGGCCTGAAATGTGCCACGTAGTGAATGTGATCTCATCTCTTGCTCACAAGTGGAAGCCTGCTGAAGACAACTCCGAGGACGTGTTTGGGATAGATTTTGACATGAGTCTACCGCAAGCCCTCAAGAAGTGGCAGGCACTCGAAGATAGCACCATTGATAGTTCTTCATCAACCTCCTTCTTTGCTAGTGGGGAGAATACCCAAACAAGCTTACCCACTAGACCCTCAGGCTTTGCCGATTCCTTTACCTCTTCAGATGGGAGGTGAGGTCGAAGGGAACTGAACTAGGTATCGGCCTACAAGTGACATTGAACCAAAACTTGCGCAAGTCTTGGATTCTTGTATCACAATCAGTATGGTCGTGTTTGTTCGTCCATTCTAGCTACATTTCTGCGCTAGTTTTCATCTGCATTCTAACCAAGTTACCATGCGTGCTTGGTGATTTTTCTTATTTTTAGGGGACGGTGGGATTATTGGAAATGGTGTGTTCACCTGAACCAAAATGTTTATAAAGAAATTTGGTTGTGTATAGAATTGGTAGCTTGGACCTATTGGTTAAATTTATGCAGAATCGAGTTGAGTCGAGTCTATTTCGGTGATCCGATACCTCAGAATTTTATTGCTTTTGAAGGCTGCTGTCAGTGCTGTGTATGGGTGTGATATGTCCCTGCATCTTAAGTTAAAATGATTCGTGACAATCACGTTCTAACTGTACTGCTGGATGCTTAAGACGCTGGGGTCGCGTCAGACTAAAGTTACATTCGTAACACCGATACAAAGAGGGATGCAAGGATATATGTGACACTTTTTTGAAAATTAAAGTTGATCCTTATGTCTACTAAAATGGGGTTAATGTGTTTTCTAGGACTCTAAATGAATCGTGAAATAAAGGTCACATAGTTTCTTTTATGCAAAGATTAATGCTATTTTATTGAAAAATTTCGTCATGTCTCATTAACTTTGTTTTCTTTGAGATGAAAACTGTGATCCGGAAAGAAAAAATAAAAATTCATTTTACAAAATGCTAATAAATACTCCGTTTAGAAGTCATATCTTCAAGTATTAACCACACAAGTGTATTGAAAAGTTCGAATACGATATTATTTAAGCCAATAAAGGGGTATGTGATGTTTGACACATACTGTAGTATTCATGAGTGTCATGAACATGCTAGATGATAGAAGTGTTTGTGCTTCTTAGTATGTGTTTGGCCTAGTTTTTCAAAGTGTTTTTGCTCCCAGAAATTATAAACTTGGCCAAACATAGTGTTTTTTTAGAAGTTATAAACTATTTAATAAAAGCACTTTTCTAAATATTGACCCCCACAAGCAGAAGCACCAAATTGGTGTTTCTGTTTCTATTTCTCTAAAATTACTCATTTTGTGAGATATTTTTAATTTGACAAAAATATAAAAAAGATTACAGTAACAAATAAAAGTGCTTTTGTAGAATGTTGAACCAAACACTCATCATTTTTTCAAAAAACAGTTTATAAAGAAATTGATCATGAAAAACAGAAACAGATTTCAAAAAATTTGGCCAAACAGGCTCTTAGATTCAATATACGAAAAAAGTTCAAACTTCTGGTACAAGTAAGGACCTTAAGAAGATGCATAGCTCCGGAGGTTTCTATGGTCATTGACCCGGTAACCAATAGGAGATTCTTTTAATGAGACTTTTAAAACTCCTACGTATCATCTTCACCTAAAAATAATATTCACGGCACATAATACGTACAGTATGATCTATTATCCAAGTAACAATATAACATCGTCACACAAATTGATACAGACGAATTTCAAATCTCGTAACTCTATAAGCATCGCTCAATATTGTGGCATTTCTAACGTATGTACTACTCGTACACACCAAAACTCCTCACTTCACAAAAGAAGTAGGATTCAATTTTAAAGGACACCTAAAAACTGAGGGTCCGTTCGGTATCACTGCCGTTTTCAGTTTTTGGTTTTTTTGTGTAAAAAATTTAGTTAAATAAGTTGCAAAAATAAACTTTAATTGTATGTTTCCATTATAGTCATCCTGAAAATGAAAACTGACAATTGAAAACTGAAAACCACTTTTTCTGGTTTTCAAAACGGGACTTTGGTTTTCAAAAAAACAGAAAACTGAAAACAGAAAACGATACCGAACCGGCCCTGAGATTTTTGGCAGGTTGCAAAATCAGAAAAGTCACATTTTTATAAAAAAAAAAAAAAGAAAAATCACCAAATGGCATAAAAATAGGAGAAAACCCCCCTTTGTTTGTTTATAATCTTTATATACCCAACAAAGTTTTCAACTTTTTTTTCTCTCATAAAAACAAAACCTCAGAGGAAAAAAAAGTAGGGTTTTTGAGCAATGGAAGGTCTTAGGCGCAGAGAGAAAATGGTGTTTTCTGGGTTCACTGATTCTGAAGTAAGAACCTCTTTTATTCATTTTTGTATCTTGAACTTTACATTTCTTTTTCATCTGGGTTTTTTGAATTTTGATTATATATGCATAAAAATGTTGTCTTTATTTGATTTTTGTGTGTTTGAGTTCCCAGATAATGTTTGTTATGTGGTTTCTTGTGTCATTTTAATATTAAAGTTGTAATTTTTGTGATAAAGTTTGGTTCTTTGGGGGTTTAAATGGGTGGTTTGCCTGATTGTTTGTTGGATTTTGCCGCCAATTTTGTAGGGTTTTTTGAAATTTGTGTGAAGGGTAATTTAGTTTGATTATTCATGGGTGAAATTGTTTCTATGTTATCAAGATTCTGCATTTAAGACAATGTTGGTGGGATTGATTGATTGATTTTTATGAAGTGTATGATGTTATCATGTGTTAGGAGTTAGGACCCTGTTGTATGTTTGGGCTCAAATAGCCGAACATTCCCTTGCGACCGACCCGATTTTAGTGCTCGATTCTCGGGTAGGGGGGAGGATACCTTGTTTAGGTGGTGTGTCTGTCGATAAAGTCGTGATCTTGGTTGATGATAGTTTGTAGGTTCTTCTTTCGATAAAGTCCTCACCTTGGTTGATTTTCTTGATTGTTTTTATGAAATGTTTGCTGTTGGTCATGTGTTAGGCATCAAAAGGACCCTGTTGGTCTGCTAGGGGTCAAAAAGCTGAACATTGATTTGCAAATGAGCCGATTTTAATGCTTGATTTTTGGGTAGAGGGGGAGGGTACCTTGTTAGGTTATTCTGTCGATAAAGTCGTGGTCTTGGTTGATGACAGTTCGTAAAATCATATCTTGGTTTTAGCTGCCTTATTGATTAAATTGCATCTATTGCCCGTCTTATTCCCATGGTTTTATACCATTTATGTCATTTGTCGCGTTCTTTTGAAAGTAATTGAGTTCTTCTGTTGATAAAGTCCTTTCCTTGGTTGGTGATAGTTTGTACAATCACTTAATTGTATCTATGGCTCCGTTCTTTTTTTTTTCCCCATGGTTCCGTACCATTTGTCATTTGTCGCAGTTCCTTGGAAAGTGATTAGTAACGGGAGTTGAAGTGTATGTAGTGGATCATGCTGTTATAGAAATTCTAGATATATAGTGTATTGATGACGAATTGTGTGCTTCCCTTTGGTTGGGAAGATACACCTGAAGCTAATGCTCAACCTACTATTAGTTCAGTGCACGTGCAGGGACCTAATATGTCTGTCTCGGTTTTGTAAATCAGTTAACTTGTCACTGTTTGAGTTTTGTGACCTTGTATTGAGGATCAGCCCTTCGAAAAATGGGGTAGGGGTTAGTAACTTGCATGATTAATGTTGATTTATAGGTTACCATTTTGTGGTGGATACTTGGATGGTTCAACCCCGCACTGCCAATATAATTTTTAATGGATACGTGCTGACAATGGAAATTCAAAGTATTGTTCTTTTTCTGGGGCGGGGATGAGAATACTATTCCCCCTGCAAAACAGGAGGATCTCGAGGAAAAGACTAGGCCATGACGGAACGACTGCTTTAAAATTTGCTTATTAATAATTATTATAAAGTACATACCAAATTTGACATGATAATCTTGTCTTCAATTCACCTTACGACCTTACGTGGTGATACAGATGCCAATTCCCTGGTATTTTATTCCTCATGCAAAATGCGTATCCAGTGAGAATTTTGTTCAATGTACATGTTGTCTGCATCTTTGGACTAAAATTTATATCTGCCATTGTAAACACCTGAACTTTGAGAAGAATATCTGCTGTAGACTTAGTAGTCAGGCAGCATGAGTGCATGACTCATCTAGCTTTTGTATCAATTGGTTGGATCCAGGCCAGGCCGCCAGGGTCACCCTGGACATCATTTTTTTGTGCGAAGCGAATGACAGTTTATTCCTCAACCCTTGTTCACAGATTGAGAAGCTGGAGAGCTTGTATGGGGAATATGGAGAAATGTCTGCTAACAAGGATTTTTGCCAGAAAATCGCGAAGAGTTTAAGGTAAGTTCCTAACTTCAGAGTGAACTAAGCACACTAGTAGTAGTTTTCAGGGCTTTTAGGTTTTTGCCTAACTCTCCCCTCATTTTGTATGTTTTCAGTCGTTCTGCTGGAAGGGCTGGCAAACCTGTTGTGAAGTGGGCTGATGTACTTGGTTTCTTCTGTTGTCATACTTTTTTGTTTCATTGTTTTATTACAGACACTGCTGCCATCTCTGTTATTTGACTAATTGCATCACTTGTATTCTAGGTGGAAACTTGGTTCCAAAGTCGGCTGAAGTCTCATCCAGTCAGAGCAACTTCACCTTCTAAAAATGAAAAGAAAATTAATGCTTTACCTCGAGTATTTGATTTGGCTGCTCACCCAGATATCTGTGATCCAAAGAAGGCTAAAGAAACCAAAAAGAAAGGTACTACATGTTATCATCTATTTAATCTAGATCGATTGATGGTGTTAATCTACATTTTCCAAGTTCCCTGAGCTTACATATCCCATACTTCTAATTGACATGTCCCATACTTCTAACAGACAGGCTAAAAACTAACAGGATTTCGTTGTAAATTGTATGGATCTTGGCCTTGTGGTATATTTATTCTATACTTCTGAGCACCAGTTAGGATTTTTATTCTGCAATGTCATATTCTATTCTATGGATCATTCTATGAGTAGCATGCTGGAACCCTAGAGATGATTATTACGGTTGTCCTCTTCTATCAGAGCTGCCTGAATTTTTTGTTTGCTAAAGTGGGAGTTTCTGATTTCGGAAGAACTTACCTGTGTTAACTCTTTCTGTTTTTCATGGCTCTTTAAAAATGTTTGCTATTGGTTAAGATTTAAGACTTAAGACTTAAGACCCAAGGTTGTTTTCAGGCCGCTAGACATTTGTTCACTTGAAAACAATTGTGTATACTGTATTTCTTAGACCATCAGCCTGGAACTCTGGGTGTCTATTGCTTCCAGATTGAGCTATGATCCCTAGGCCTTGGTGGTGCTTTGGCTGTTCCATTTAATATTGCCTTACGCCTTCACTTTACTGAACCCAGTTTTTCAAATAATGGTTGCTATTGTTTAGCTCAGATTTCTGCACTTGTCCTCCCATGGAAACTTTTTCCTGAAGCTTCTCAGAGGCACCACAAAATTTCAAATAATCGAACCTTTCTAGGTATCAATAATGCAGATAATGCCATTGATGAAACATTTTATTCTTATTCTGTTCCCTTGTACATTTTGGGCAGTGGATGCAAAGTTGCGAGACTTGTCAGAACTGGAGTTTGAGGCTAGGTCATCAAGGGACGGAGCATGGTAAGTCCTAATGTAATGGGCTAGCAAGGTATAACCGTAGAAGTACTATATGTTGGCTTTAGCTTAGTTGCTTGGCTTTCTATTGTCCGTGAGGCCATCCAATATCCATGTTTAGATTGTACTCATTGCTGCAATTGAAACATAAGTTGGCACGTGCTGGAAAAACTCAAATTGGTCCTGGGGTCTTCTTGCACAAGAGGCAGCCAAAATTTAAACCACCAGGCATCAGCACCAATGGTCTCCGTTGCCATCATAGATCTTAGCTGAACAGTTTGTTGTGTGGATGCTCGCTGCTGTTGGGTTGAAAGACTCGAAATTAATGTCGTATATACTGTTATTTGAGTCTGGGATGCTCAGTCGTTTTTTAATAGAGTAGAAAACAAAAGTTGATGTTACAATGCTCTTACACATTCTACCTGTTCTAATGTGCAGATATTTTTTATTTAATTTGGTACTCCCAAGTCAGTGTTCACTTATTTATCCATTTATTATCCTCAGTTTGCTAATGACTCCTTGCTTCTTCACAACAGGTATGATGTGGAAAGGTTTCTCACTCACACATTTGGCAAATCAGGTGAAGCTGTAAGTGACGACCATCTGTTTTTCACTTTCAATTTGTGTTATTTTTTATCTGGTGCTATGAAGGGAATCACAAATGTAGTTATGAGCCTGAAGTTCAGTTGTACATTACCTTGGCCCTCTTATATGTGTCCGAGGCAACGTACTCTGTCTTTATCTTGCTACTACAGTCATATAGTTCATCCAATTTCTTCTTTGATGAAGGTGCAAGTGCTTCCATCAGAAGTTGTCAACAGATCAATGTTTACTGAAGTTGGCTTATTTGTGTTGTATAATGTAGGAAGTCCGTGTAAGATTCGTGGGGTTTGGTTCTGATGAGGACGAGTGGGTTAATGTCATGAAGGATGTGCGCGAGCGCTCAATCCCGCTGGAGAACTGGGAATGTCAGAAAGTGAAAGTGAATGATGTCATGCTATGCCTTCAGGTATTATAAACCCTGCCCTGCCTTTCTTTTATGTGAAGTTTGTTTTCAAGATCATAATCTCATCTCGCATCCTTCATAACAGGAAAGGAAAGATCAGGCCATATACTATGATGCTCGAGTGTCAGATATTAAGCGGAAAATGCATGACATAAGAGGCTGCAGGTGCATCTTCTCAGTTCAGTACAAGCATGATAAGAGTGAGGTGAGCACCAAATGCCAATTTTCCATATACTATTGCCCATAAACTGCTTTTATTACGCTATGATCCAAAAATTCACTGTCTGTCTTATTTTTAAACAGGAGGATGTTCGTTTGCGGAGATTGTGTCGCATACTATGAGATCATTGACGTATAGGGTATTTTACCATTTTTGCTGAAGCGCTTGGGGAAATAGGCCTTGCCAGTCACCAGAAGATTGATTGTCTTTGGACGATAGCGCTTTACGGCCGCAAACCAACCATTGAAGTCACCAGAAAGTTGAGAAACTTTTAAGTCTGGATGTAACTTCATGTCATGGGGTGTAAAATTTTGTGTATATGTCAACTCGTACATGCTGCTACTTGTAGCATCTTCCCCATGCTGGTTAGGATTTGACGTGGCACGGTTAAGCAGTCTAAACTCTTGAACTTCTGCACTATGTTACTCTCGTCTCTTCCATGTCTTCGAGTAATTAATGGTCGATACGAACCCCCAATTTCTCGACAGTGTGTGAATTTCTTTCCTAGGGCGTTAAATAGTGGAGTAGGAATGGAGCTTCGATGTAGCGGAATGGGGATGCTCGTTCTAGATGACATAGTACTTTGTACAAGAATTATGTCACGATTACGGTTTATCCGTACGATTACAACCCAGGCCTGATCTACTACTTGATCTAAGTTCATCCAGTTGTGTTGCACTGGATGCAATGTGATGTTTGCTGAAACAGATTAGTTGAAACATCACACTTGACGCACCTAAGCAAGCAAGTCGGAACTCATCACCAGTCACCATGGATGGGCTTCACGACAGCCCGAGGGCCCGAGCACTAATGAGACTTTCTACTACTCTGAGCTGGATTCGATAAGTGAGCTCTGAGGGACGAATTTGCGAACAAGTCCCTGAGTAGTTAGTAGCAATCTAGAGATCACAGAACTGATCGTCCTTGAAAAGCAATTGTCACAGCTCAGAGCCTTCGGCTTATCACTGCTAGGCTAACCCGCAAACAAGGCTTCGCATGGTACGCACTGGCCGCGGCCCATTGTTCTAGCATACCATGTATCAACATTATAACTGAACATGTCACGTAATACAAAATCAATGATCATATTTCGTTATCTTGTACAAGCTTATTAAGTTTTTTCTTAAAATATGGAGTTCGGGTCATGGACTCACGGGACGCATAGGTCGTATATCGAAATCATCTACCTAAGTCAGGAGTCAGGACCATACATGTACCGAATTCTATATCCACACATTAAAACTCTCTCCACTGAGAGTATTGGTACCACCTGACCCAGACCAAGTTCCAGCAAATAGACATATGACGCTTCCATCCCAAAAAACTTGGGCACAAGCTTTAAGTGCACTCGGGAAAATAAGAACTACAAATGATCATAAAGAACCAATAGCTCGAAAAACACCCCAAGCACAAGAGTAGAACAAGAATCGACTCACCATATGCAGGACAGTACGACGAGAAGCACCAACGCACGCTGCTGATATGCAAAAGATGGAGAGGAATTCACGGAAAAACTAAGCATGTTCTTCACCATTACACATGAACAACGAAGACATTTCACTGGGAAATGTAGAGAAATGTTGTTCAGAAACCGAAAGAACTGGAATAACTCGATGATTACAACCAGAGAACAACATCACGTGCAGTGAAACAGAGAACCAGTAACCATTGTGACTGCACTATTGAAAAAGGTAGAAATGAATTGTCGAAGTGCTTCGCAGCTAAAAGGGACCGAGTGCGCAACTGAGTACTAATACATAACTGAATCTTCTTGATAGCCACACCTAGACACAACAGCCATAAATGAAGTCCAAGATACTTGAGAACGATAGCGATAAAAGGGGCACACCCTTGGTATAATCTTAAATCCACCCAAAAGTTTCAGCAATACAAGATGCTGTGCACATCACTAAGATCCTAAATTTCAAGAGACTATACAAACTCATCAGCATGCCTCCATCCCACTGGATATGAAATTTCACAGACATTATCCCAACAACATTGGCAACAGACACATTGCGCAGGTATCAATATCAGACTCTATGAAGATATGATCATATAAAGTCGCATACTTAGAGACAAAAGTGCCAGGATCTTCTCTTCAAATTTGAACCCCGACAGCTCGACTGAACAAAAGTGCAGCTTTACTCAATTAGCAATTACTAGGCTTCAGCACCAGACAGAATGTTAGCATCTTATGAGACGGTTCTTCCATAACAAATTGAGGCAATATACAGATTTTTCGCCCATTTTTCCTGCACACAAACCACACATTGTAAGGACTTCCTTACTAGAACCAGAATAGCATATAAGTATGGAAGTATATAACATGGAAGTGTGGCCAGCTAAAATTTCAGAATTATTACCTTTACATGAGTGCTTGGAAAAGCTGATGTCCTAAGAGTTTCTTGTGTTTCGTCCACAGGCTTCCTTCTGGGGATACTAAGAACAAGAGCAGTCTGATCAGGAGTTGCTGCTGTTGCTGTGATACGGTAGCCAGCATCCCACCTTAGGTGAATACCCTCACTAGGATATAGAAAATCGAGTTCCACAACCTATGATCATGTAACATAAAATTTAGCAAAACTTGCAAAAGTAAGGAATTCAATAGTATAAACAATAAGATCAAATCCTAAAGGCGGCACCTGATCTGAAAATGCCGCACCACGGGACATTACAACTGCCCAACGATTTCCAGCAGTGGCCATGGAAGTGACAAAGAACCCCTCACGCCATTTTTTGTTAATCCACTTGAATGGGAAAGCATCACTAACTTTATAAGACTGCTGCAAGTACTGAGTGCCTGGAACAAAGATAAAGGTAAAGATATTAAAATAAAATAAAATAAAGATATCTTAATGTCTCCAGTTCTCCACAATGCCATGCAATAACTAAATTCTTCTCAAGCTTACCCTTAGACATCACAACCAACGAGCTACCATTCTGAGCTCCAGCAATTGAACTAATATAAAAGTTCTTCTCCCATTGCTCCATAATCCACTCCTACAATGAAGTTGGTCGAACCCACAATTAAGAAAGCCAACATGAAATCATTTCTTCCTTTCCCTTGCTAAATATGGTATTTAATATGTAAACAGTCAAAATCTTTGTTAGTATAGAAAATCACCTTGTGTAGAAAATGTGGTGAAAGTTCATAGACTTGAGCACTAAAGCCAGTGCCAGCATCCATAATCAAAGCCCATAAATTTGAACAAGAAGCGACACTGCTGATATATAACCCATCTTCATTGCCTTTATCAATATGTTGATTTAGCCGAATATCTGCGACATTATAGTGATACCTGGAGCAGCAAAAGCATCCATCAGATTTTTCATGACTGAGGTAAAAGTCCCCCCATTTGTCATCTAGAGATTTGAGTATTCTGCCTCTGTTTCATTGGCCGGCGAGCATTGTAAACACTAATCCACTGAGTAGCTGGCATACCCATACGAATCTTCTTCTTTGGTTGCTCATCATCTTCATCATCCATTGTCAAACGGCCTCTCTTATGACCAACTTGAGTTATCAACTGCGAAAATGAAACAAACTTTTAGAAAACATCCAAGTTTAAGTAGCTTGTAGCTCAGAGTGGAAATGAATAAAACAAAGCATATGCAATACCTTCTGAGCACCATCTGTATTAATTGGTCTGATGTCTGGATTAGGCCCCACAATCCCATCAAACAAAGAAATATACTTTGCATAGTTGGGCTCTTCGTCAAACTTCAAATTTACAACATATTCTACAAATTGGCGGAAAGGTTCTGGACAAAAACAGCACAAGACTTCAGGAGAAGTCGCCATTTTCTTCTTGCACACAAGAAATCCCTTGTTCTCTCCCTGGACATAATTCCAAATTATACAAAGAGCTAAAATAATCTCAATGATTTCATGAACACGTCAAGATATTGTACATACCTGATACCCCTGCCAAGGAAGTCGGCCACGGAGAAGAAAAACAAGTGTGTACGCAAGCGATTCCAGGTCATCTCTCCGGCTGCCAGTTCTCCCCAGGTGAGCATGGACACTAGCATATCGTACAGTTCCCCTGCAATAACAAAGGTAGCACACAAGTTAAAAAAAAATTAACCCAAGACATAATCAAGTGACAACACTAAATTATCTGGTAAGCTCAAAAACAAAATAATAGACTAGACCTGAAAACGTCTGGTCGTTGATCATACTCGACATGTGCCCCAGTTGAAGCATCTTTCCATTTTGTAGCTGTAAAATAAATAGGACAAAAGTTCAAAAACAGAAGCAAAACAGTAAACCAAGAGTCCTAAAACAATAAAAAAGAAGCAAAGAGAAGGCAACTCACCGAGCCCAAGGTCAACAAGAAACAGTTTTTTCTCATCAGGTGTGCCAGGATGGCCAAGCAAAAAATTCTCAGGCTTTACGTCTCCATGCACATATCTACAAAGTTTGTGAAACTCGGTCAGAATATGCACCGGGAGATGAATAGACATATCTACAGAGTTTGTGAAAATCGGAATATACACCAGGAGATGAATAGACATATCTACAGAGTTTGTGAAAGTCGGAATACACACCGGGAGATGAATAGCCAACAGCATTTTGATTCAAAACTAATGAGGATCTAGAAGCATAATAAGACAAGGTTTCAAGGATAAAGCTCAATGCACTTCTATTCCTTGCACAGAGGCACTAACACAACAGTAACCCAGCTACACCTATCGAACCAATGTTTATCTTCAAAAGAAAATTACTGTCACTTGGAATCACCAACTAGTTAATTGCATTTACCCCTCTATCCTTAAACACAGGTCAATCTATTACTAAAGTTCACATATGCAAAGGAGATGTAAACACACTTACCCTTTGGAGTGCATTTTCTCCAAAATGGAAATTGCTTCAATAGCAATGCATGCCACCATCTCGATTGACATTCTGGAATTGACAGAATGTTAGTTGTTAGGGATGTCAAAGAAACAGAATGTAAAAAGACAAGGACAGGGGTTGGGAGTGAGAGGATCCTGGTAAAAACAGCTTACGAGTGCGAGTTATTGTTCCACTCATCCCAAAGGCTAGGCCCGAGCATATCCATAACCTGAACCAATTCCCGTTAAGCAAACCTTCTCAAAGGTAAAAATATTCTATAAAGCATGCAAATACAAGACTGTACCATGACATAATATTCCCCTTGTCGGCCTTTATAATGAACTCGTGGCACTCCATGACTACCTCCTAGAGTGCTGAGGAATAAGAAGCAAAGTGTCACCAGAAAATAGATAATAATCTAACTGAATGAAATCCATTTAAAATGTTAGATAAGCAAAACAGAGTAGACTCACTTGTAAACTTGCCACTCATATGGAGGTCCATAATTGCAACCTTTGCTGCTCCGATGTTCAAGTTTCAAAGCCACCTGAAGAACATAAGCCAAAGCAACAAACATGTCAACAATTTTTAGAATTGATAGTCAAAAATTACACTTCTCACCAGCAGCTATGCACCCAAAAATCCTCTTCAAAATTCACAAAGATGGATATCGTACCTCATAAGCACCTGGACCAGTTCGTTCACTCGTATTACCACCAATACGCCGTCCAACATAAACTTGGCCGAAACCACCTTTTCCAAGCTTTTTTTCCAGTTTATAAGTCGGAGAACCGCCTACCTGAACCTATAGACAATCCAAAAGAATAAAGTGAAACTCAGTAATTGTAGCTGCAATACCAACCCTCCAAACTCACTTACATAAGCCTTAAAACACTAAGAAAAATACAAAATGACCATGAAAATAATGGATTCTTTGTCCAAGTTGCAGACAGATTTCACTATTAAGGCAAGCTTCTGTTAGCCTCTAACACATGGAGTTCAACATAATCACGAAGAAAACTATGATCTTTCATATGCCCCCACGTACGATACCCCAGAATCAAACACAAACAACCAAAAAACAACAAAAGGCATCATACTCAAGACAAATATTCGACTTACACACCCAAAGAACTCCATGTTTACCCAAACAAAAACCGTACAAAGACACACTGCCACACATACACCCCAAAAAAGAAAAAAAGGAACGACCACCAAAAACCATCACCAACGAACAACATACCGAGAAACTCAAATAATATCACAGATACTTGCATCTGCTTATCCTAGGCACTATAAAGCTCAAACCTTTTAAATCCATACTCCAAAAACCGACTAACAACACCGCATTACCAATACTCAAACAACATCTAAACTTCAAACAATACACGATACAAACCATACTCAAAACACATGAAGCTTAGACCTTTCCAATGCCAACTACTCAAAAAGACCAAATAAACATCAAAGAAGCGTCACCTGCACACAAAATCAACTCATACAACAACAACAATGAATCACTCTTCTGCCAATATTCCAAAATCTCGAAACTTTCACATCCTATGAAAAACATTACTAGTATGTTATACCAAATTTAATCAAATGTAATAAAAAAACATTAGGTTATACCTTGTCGGGTAATAATCCGACGGAACCATCATCATCACCCAAAACACCATCATTACTCCTCCCAACAGCATTACCTCCACTATCAAACTCATCCATCTTTCTCTCACCTACTTCTTCTCCTCCTCCACCACCACCACCACCACCACCGCCACCAACTCCTTCTCCGGCGTCGTTCGCTCCCAACGATGTCGTTTTCTTCTCTACTCCAACGCCTTTATCATCACCAGCCGCCGCCGCCGCCGCAGCTTCTGCTGCTGCTTCCTCCGCCGCGAGTAACGCCGCCGCTTGTCTAGTGTTTCGTCTACCTCTACCGCGATTCCCGGTATTCGCCGCCGCACCTCTTCCCCGCCGTCCACGTGTCGCCTTCGCTACCGGTGGTTTGTCGCCGGCGATCTCGTTACCGTTGTTGTTGTTGTTTGTGGTGTTTCTAGGGTTAGGGTTTCTCGATGCACGGCCTCTGCGCGCTCCGCTACGCAGCTCCGGCATCCTTCTTCATCCATTCAATAACATAATCCAATTTGGGGAAAAAAAATTGATTAATTAATTTTTACAAACCCTAGAAAAATCAATTCAATTGATTTGCACAAAGGAAGGTTATTTTTCCGACGAATTGGTTGGGTTTCCGGTGAATCGGAGATGATCGGCGGATAAAAATTAGGGTTTGGGGGTAAAAATCGGGGATTTGTCGAGGTTAATTTGAAGATCTGAAAGAGGGAAAAAAATTTGAAGAGAGAGAAAATGACCTTTTGAATAAATTAATTATTTTTTTAAAAAAGGATAATTGTGTGTACAGAGAGAGAGAGAGGAGGCGAGAGAAGCTTGTAGAAAACGTTTCAAATTATTTTCGATGGGGATTTTTCTTTCTTTTTTTTATAAAAAGGAAATTGTGGTTGGGGGAATTTTTGGAGTGGAGATATAAAAAGCGGGCGTATGAAATTGTGTTCTAGTTTGTGGCGCTATTATTTCGATCATTTGGAGGTGTTTGGCGCGGTTGAATATTTAGGGTGGAAGGTTAGCGAACCCCGTCGAGCGCAGATTCGTTAGGTCTTTGTGAGGTTCGGTATGAATAGCAATGAATTTGTTTATAATCGTCGTATTCATTTGAATCGGAGTACTGATTTTCATTTGTTTCTTGATATTAAATCACCTAAATTTAAACAATTTTAATTTCAAATTTTGGATTAGTCAGATTTGAAATTATTCATAACTAGATCAAATTGTCATCGTGTTATTTAAAAAGATGTTCTGGGATCATATATGAGTAATATGACCCAAGAACTTGACTATCTTTATTAGAGTGACTTGGGAAGTGGTAAGTATAGCTTGCCTTTAACCAAGTCTTTTATAAATGTGTTTTGCTTTCTCCGTGCAATTCACTATTTTCCACTTTCGGATTTGAGTACATCATCTCATTTCGTTATAGGAGAGGGTTATATGTCTTCACAGTGTATGGCTATTATGAGCTATCCAACTTATTTTCCACCGCCGGCCCGAAGCTTAGACCCAACCACAACCATCCTCCTTGGGACCCCCAAATAAGTACGTCTCGTCACACATTCGGACAGACTGGTTGTTCATTCTGTTGGGTACATCGTGAGATGACACTAGAATTATACATTTTTCAATTAAATTTCATTTCGTGGTATTGAAAAATAGTGTAATCGCAATTTAAGGAGAAGAGCAAACTTGGTAAACCAGAAGGATATAGGATCCCCTTGTGTGAGATAGGTGTAGAGTTTCGAATTCGTGCGAGGTGAAACTTCGGACCTCAAACAAATGCGAGAATTGTAACTCAAGACAAACAATATATATCGAGATGTGATGCAAACCTACAAATTACGGGTCATTTACCAAAACTCCCATTTCAGTAAACTAAGGGTGTGTTTGGTAGTCGTAGCTGTTCAGGTAGCTTTTAGCTGTTGAGGTAGCTGTTAGCAGTTTGACTAACTATTAGCAGTTAGCAGGTAGCTGTTAGCTGTTGGCTGAAAAGTAGCTGTTAACAATGACATGTTTGGCACGAGCAGTAGCTGTTGAGTTATTAAATTTATATATATCAGAAAATTAGAAAATCCGAAATGCTACTTTCTGGGAGAAATGCTACTTGTAATAGCATTTGCCAAATGCCCCTTAAAACGCTAAATGCTACTTCAAATGCTAATAACAAATGTACAGCCAAACATGTCAAGTAGCATTCTGACTTGGTCAAAACGCTAAATGCTACCTTCTACTTGGTTACCAAACATACCCTAATACTACAATTGCTAATCGCTTATCAAACTGCAAAATTTTGAAAGTATGCCCACAAGGCCTAAATTAAAGGCAAGAAGAGCAAGTCAAATTTGGCGAGTGTCGGGCAAAATCACCACTTAATAATATATAGGACGACGAAATGTTTTATAAAGCTTACTCAACCAAAAATCTAGATATATGGTCGAAGTTTAGTAATCGGTTTTATATCTTAACATACTCCAATGTTGGATTGAATAT
Source organism: Spergularia bocconei (assembly GCA_963457585.1). Taxonomy (NCBI): domain Eukaryota; kingdom Viridiplantae; phylum Streptophyta; class Magnoliopsida; order Caryophyllales; family Caryophyllaceae; genus Spergularia; species Spergularia bocconei. Next base: position 18,193,134 of record OY734951.1, read on the forward strand.
TAAAGTTGCAACTTAGACAGCATTTCGACTGGCTAAACATTACTATGTCCTAACGTAGGACCGTCGTCTTACCACTTTCGAAATCAATTTTGCAACTTCAACTGTTTATAGAACCGCTCAATGAACTCATCCGCTGCCTTGTCCACACAAACGCCCATATCATAGCCATCTCTAACATTTCTAGCATCGACATAATTCTTCAACCTCGGTGGATCATAAAAGACAACATTTGCAAGGTTTACACTCCTAGAGTTACGACGAAGAGATCGATGGTGATTATCGTAGTAGTAGAAGGAGCAAGGGTAATGCCGCCTCCTGGACCTACTCACGCTCCAGGAGGCGGCATGTCCTGCGGCTGGAGTACTACTGCAACTGAACTCGTATTCCTTCGGCCAAGCCACCGGCACGTGCACATCCAATGATTGGCATGAGAGTGTTTGGTGATGGTGTACTATGAGATCACCTAGAGCCTTGGCTAGGACCTTCACACGTACCTTTATATGGTGGAGATCAACCATATAGCCTTAGACTTGTCTTTTCAATATATAAACTTAGACAAGTCTTTCTCACCGGGAATTTTGTGACTTCTGATAAAATTGGAACGATACACAGAATACTGCCCTCGCTCACCCCGAGATGACTTAAAAAAACTAAATTTTACCAGAGAGATCGATGGTAGGTGAATTTGAGAAAACACAATGGGAATGATAGATAGGTTGTTGTTCTTGTTATAATTGGTATGACATATATAAGAAACGGCTTGACGAAGAAGCATTAATTCATGCATGTAAATTATTCGGGTCTCTTGAGAAGCATAGATGAGCAACGGAAACGTACATATAGTAAAGCAATTTAGGTGTGACATAATTCTTTGAATGAGATATAAATGAATTAATGGTAGGTTTTATCTTATACTTTTATGAGGTTCATCTTTGTTGTACAATAGAAAACCACTCGAACTTAGTCTAGGTTTTGATAAATTTAAGAAGGGGGGAGTTATAACATTGTACAGTTGATTGTCATTGTTCTAATTTATTGACTCTTTTGATTGCTCAAGCTCAACGGTTCAGCTGAATCAATCAAAACTCTAATAAAGGAAAAAAAAAATATCAACGTCATTTATTGTTTTTCTTTCATTTATACACCAAAGAATACGAAAGCGTGTGTAAATTTTTTTTTTTTAAATTTTTTTAGGAGCAAAATGCTATGCTGAAATGAAAATATGAGGATTCGAACTTGGGACAAATGCCACAGGAAATGGGGGTGTAATTGTGTGAATGTATCAATGGATTCAAGCCAAAAAGAGCTCTTATTAGGGTGTAGTTTCTGTTTGTCACGTGAATATCTTATTTTCGATTAAGAGTCAATTAGAACGATAAAAAGATATCAATGAATGAAATAGCGTGGGTTTACCGATGGAACTCTTAAGATCAACTTGTACACCATTCTCATGCTTCGGGAGCTAATATATCTAAGCAAAGGGTACTCAAATTAATTAACAAAAATCGTGCACATGTTGAAGGTCTATTAATTTGGAATGTTGTTTTGAGTGACTACATTATTGAGGTCTATTTCTACACCAAATGAAAGAACTCGTTTATCTTAAAAATAAGTGAAATTGGAGAATGCAATGTAAAACAGATCATATATATACTGATTTTTACAGCAAATGAACGAACGATTAATTTGTTTAGAAATAACTCACAACATGGATAGTCAAAACAGCAAAACCAAATGGAAAGAAGTGTTTGGGTAGAAGATCAGTACATCAAAGATTCAAAGACACAATGTTATTAATATTACTGACCATAGGACTCGTTGACCATATGGACAAGGGCGAATCTAGGGGGTAGCCAGGGGTGCACCGGCTACCCCAAATTCCCCAAAAACGTCAAAATACTGCCTAAAAAATTCCAAAAAAATAGGAAAAAAATTAAAAAAAATTAATTTGTACTAAGAAGGCTACCCCAAGTTTTTGGGGCTAGATTCGCCACTGCATATGGAGTATTATATACTCGTTGTTTGGTAGCCTGTACATTTAACGAGAACTTAAACTTGCATGCCCTACTCTCTACTAGAAGACATTCCACAATAAGATGCACAATGACATTCTCACCTACTAAACATATACTCTTATCTAACCTCATAAATTCCATTCACAAAACAATAATAACATTGCAATAAACTCTTATATTCATATGATATGATCGAAGCCAGAGCTCAATGACATGGTATTGAATCGCTTGTGCCTCGGTGTGGTGGGAGCTGTGAGTTGAATGTACGAGTACAAGAGACATTAAAAATGGACGAGTATTCGGCATGACTTTGAAACTTCAAGAAGACGACTTTTTGATTGGGCGAGTATTGTGTTATCTGTTATGTACTTATGTGTACACTACAAAACGGGCCGAAGTAATATAGTGCATGCCACAGGAACGACAATCGCAAAGCCCAACGGACCACCTAAGAATTTGGAACTTCTTTCCATTAGAGCAACTCCAACAACATAAAAAATGAACATGCTTGATTTTTGTAGCAGGCCACAATTCAGCTTTACCATTGGGAATTTCGAAACCGACTTGCTTGAGTGACTTTAGTGATAAGGCAACACACTGAGCAAGATACGAGCCCGCTTACGGCTTACTATTGGAGTTGCTCTTATTCATCTGCAAGGGGATTGAAACCTTAACTAAGGGTCCCCATGACCCGTGACCCCGTGTGATCCACGCGCTTCATATACGCAGCTCGGATTGGTTGATTCTATGAATGCAAACATCAACTCCCCTTAACTAAAGTATAAACTTTACAAGACTTATCGACATGACATTATACATTACAGTCGCACCGTCTCACACAATTGCTTGAACTGTAAAACATTAGGGTGTGTACAAAAATTTGTTGTTCAGCGTAGAATTCATGTGCCATATGCATCAACCAACTTTGAGGGGTTGTACGATAATAGGCCCAATTCGCCCACTAATATAAGGTTTAACGTTTAAACTATACACCATTTTGAGATTAAATTAGATTCGCAATTATGCCAAACTCAACATTGTGCTAGCCCCAATTTCCTCTCTGATAATGTGTCTATCACAGTGCTCGGACTAGCATAACCATCATATATCCAAAAGCGTAATTCAATAATTAAAATCCCGCCCACAGTTTTATACCATTAACATGACCCGAAAGTTTGTCGATGAGTAACACAACTTTGAGATAACATAACATAATACAAGCGAAGAAAACAATGGAGAAATGGGAGGGCAAGGTGTCAACCACGGCAAACAACACCAAACCACATGAAATTTGGCCACTTTTTAAGGATTTCTTCAACCTTCACAAATGGTTTCCTACCCTTTCCAATTCATACGGCGTCCACGGTACTAATGGTGAGCCCGGTTGCATCAGATTATGTCTCGGGGGCTCTATCAAACCGTCAAACGGGTCTGACCCTAACATCGACGGTGGAGAGGTGATCGGCTGGTCCAAGGAGAGATTGGTAGCCGTTGATGAGGCTAATATGAGTCTAAGCTATGAGATTGTGGAGACTAACATTGGGTTTAACTCGTATCAATCAACGGTTAAGATTAGCCCGATTGTAGGCGATGGTCATGATGATCAAGGGTGTGTGATTGAGTGGGGTTTCGCCGTTGATCCTGTTCAAGGGCTGAGATTTGAGGATTTGGTTAAGAAGTATGAGGTTGGGTTGCAGAAGATGGTCAAGTCAATGCAAGATGCTCTACAATGCTCATAATTTAGGTCAAGATGCATGAATGGAAAATAAAGATCTCTAATATAATCTTGTTACTGATTCCGATTTCTAGATCAACATTGACCTAGTGGTCGGAAAATTAGGTTACCAGGGTCTAAATTTTCGTTTCCTTACTTATATGTGCCAAATGTTACATTGGACTACAATTAACGAGCACTACTCTACATACTCCGGTTCTTTTTCGATCTTTTACTAATGTAAGTTTAAGTGACGTTAATAAATTTAATACAATAAGTCAACACATGAACTCGGTACTCCCGTCAGTGCAATACGAAACGTTCTATGTGCGCCAAGGATAGCAGTCCACATTCATGTCATTCAATTAAATTATTTATATGTACAACTTACAAGTTACAACATAATTGGTCGATCCGATAATGGAGCACTTTGATAAGTAAACAAGTAACACTTGTTTGTTTGTTTGTATCATTTTGTTTGAATTTGAGTTGAATAAGACCAAATTGATGTAAATCGTTAAAATTATGATTCTAGCTCTTTGTGAACACCGTGACATCTGATTTAGTTTTGTGTCAAATGTGATGTCGAATAGAGTATTATATATCCTAGTGGTTGTCTTGATAGTATCTACTTTAAATGGAAAATACAAAGTGTACTTATCGTCTTATCAAGAAAAATAATTAACGAACAACAAGCGACGTACAAAATTGCAAGTTGTATTTTTACTGAATATACTTAACATTGTGTTGTGTCATGCACTATAAGTTTGTGATCAAGATTTGTCATCTTTACTTTGAAAATTTGAAATTGGATGTACCAAATTAAACTAGGATACATCTATGTCTTTCAAAAGAGTCAAGATAACCATCACTCAAAAAGATCCATGTAATAAAACCCCTTTTATAGTATCATATATACTCTTTCTTGATTTGAATATAATGATAATTTGATTATCCATTTATGTAGCCAGGCAATCACTCTTTAAATTAATTATGAATCATATCTCATAGATCATGAGAATATCACAGAAAAGTAAAATGATCATATTGTTAAATGAATTTATACTATCACTTGTATTCATGGGTTCAGATGAAATGAATACACAATCCTAAATCATACTCAAATAATCAAAAGGTACATTGATAATTTAAAGAATCATCAACTTATTACATACATTCAAGCCACATGCACTTCACCTGTAAAAAGTTCTTATATTATAGAACATTACAGTACAAAGCAAGAACAACAAATTATATATATCATCATTCAGAGTTTTAACATTTTTACATTCTCATAGTTCTAACGAAATTTTCAGGCTGAAAACAACCTCTTATATAAATCATTTAAGAATCTCTCTTATGCACCTACCATTCTTTTCTTGGTTATTCCTTATGTTAGTTGGTCTCATATAAAACCATACACAAGTTTCTTTACAACCCCCATTCATTAGCTTCCTCTTCACTCATCATTCCTACATTATCAAAAACACCTCAAAATTAAAGATGGGAGAGCAAGTTTCAAGCAAATGGGAAGGAGAGACAAGAGTAGAGCTACAAAACATAACACCAGAACAAATATGGCCTCTAATTTCGGACTTTTGTTCCTTAAACAAGTGGTTTCCGCATGTTAAAACATGCTACCTAGTAGAAGGTAAACTAGGTGAACCGGGTGTGATCAGGTACTGCGGGAACACAGACTCGCCAAGTGAGGACGCACAATGGGCTAAGGAGAAGCTCATCATGATTGACCCATCAAACATGTGTTTTTCTTATGAGATCGTTGATAATAATGCCGGGTTTAAGACATACGTTGCGACCTTCCGATTGGAGAGTATCGACGGTCAAGATGGAGGGTGTGGGTGTAGGATTGTGTGGTCGTTTGTAGCGGATCCGGTTGAAGGGTATACCTTAGAGGGTTTGGTTGGGTTTGTTGAGTGTACTGCTCAAGCCATGGCTAAAAGATTGGAAGAAGCTTTGCTCCAACAATGATCCCTATACTTGGTACAAATTATGTTACTTCGGAGATTCAGAGGGTAGCCTTGGGTGCACAAGCTATTTGTCGCGTAATAAATTTAACGATTAAACTTATTTATTTTTTGTTTGTGTTCTGGATTATTTGTGGTTATATATACCAAAATGATGTTTGAGATTATTAGTTTTATGACTTTATTCCATTCTATCCTTTATCTTTTTTCAAGCAAGTCAACCATTGACATAATTTTAACTATTCCCTTCATTTTTATTTTCTGATACTTCATCAAGTTTGATTTGAGTTTTATCACACATGTTGAGTATGCGCTTGTGATCGTATTGGTCAGATGTTTAGAAACTATTCCATTCTTTGACTAACGATCATGAATTCATGATACCCTTACTCTTCACAAACACTCTCAAGAGTCTCAACTCTCAATGATATCCTCTCACAAGTATTTTTTTTTGTGTTTTTTTTTTTCCGAGGTCAACCTAGCTCACAAGATAATTGACGTGTGTATACAAGTTTAAAACCTTGATAGTAATTGGTACATGCATAACTCTACATACAAGATGATAATTTCAATTTTTATTTCGAGAAATGAAGTAATGACAATGCAAATAGATATGTAAATATGTAACGTACATTATCTCCTTACATTAAACCATACTACGATACAAGAACTACTCCACGAAATAAAATAATAGAATGCATTATTATATCTATTTATTTACTGTTCTTCTAATCTAGGTGACACAGAGGCGACAAAAATAGGAAGAAGACATGGTAAAGCAATGTCTAAACAGAAGAACCTCGTATAATACAGTACGAAGGTTTTATCAGCATAACAAACAAAAAGTCGCAAAAGATTATTCTCGTCATTCTAAACCGAACATAACGAATTTAATGCTCAGGTGAAACGTGGGGGAGTCTGCGAATGTCAGCTAAATGACATAGCACTATAGACTAGAATATATCTGGATATTGTAAATAATACGAGGATTGCCAATCTGCCAACTACTGTACGCTGTTCAATCACCAATTGACCATACATAGCCAAATATTCCTTTCACTTAAATTGTTAACGATTTGTTTGAATTCCTTTGGATGGTTACCGTCTCGCTTATGCTCGCGATTGGCGTATATACAAGCAGAGGGAAACATAGTATCAAAACAGCTTAAATGAAGTATGTCGTGTCACAAACAATGGCTATTCAAATTCGATACAAAGCATTGCCACAAAACATGAAACTGCAGCCTGGCGCCCTAGCCACAACCTACAAAAGGCATCATATTGATATGATGTAAGAACCCGGTTTTATCCTGTACAATTTGCAGTTTCCACCCTTGCTTGGGCAAAATCATCATAAGTCGCAATGACCTCCACTTGGTCACTCGCGTCTTACTCCTCTCCCAAAGACTTTTTGAGTTGAGGTCGAGCTTAATAAACAACTCTCTCGGAGTACAAAGGAGTGGAAAGTCGCTTCTCCATCCAGTCGATGATGTCCTCAGCAATCTCTTCTCGCTCAGGTTCAAAAAGGAGGTCATGTAAGAAGCCCTCGTAAAGCTTTATATCCTTGAAGTTGGAAGGTGCTTCATTGTAAAGATCCTGAGAAGCAAGCGGGTCGGTCACCCTGTCTGCAGTTCCGTGCAAAACAAAGAATGGGACAGTGACATATTTGAAACGCCTGGTTAAGTAAGAAGTGATACGAAGAATCTCATTCCCTGTGCGCACTCTTATAGGGCCAGTGTAAACCAATGGATCCGAGTATTTTGCAATAAGTTGGGCGGGATCCCTTGAAACTGCAATCCCTCTTTTGTTGGCACCTTTAAACTGGAACCTAGGAGCGACCAAGGAGAAAATAGGAGCTAGAACCTACAGAGAAAGCAAGCTGTAAGAATCGCATCTTTTCCTGGGGGAGGCAGAGAGTCAGGTTATACGTAACCACACAAGTAGTAGACCAAACAAAATCTACGAGGCCTAGGCACCTAGTTATACAAAAAATCAGTACATCAGATTATGATCACTGTTAAAATTTGGACTCTTCAAATTCTTCCTGGAAATACATCTAGTATGGATAGGCAATGGTAGCTTGAGTTATCTTCTGTTGCTTTTATAGTTCTAGGTTGTGATGTTGTTTGTCAGGGCGTGTTTAATCTTGTTTACATTCAGGTATCAAGGGATTGTGGCTTAGCGACAACCCTTCCGAGAAGGTACCACCTCTTGATTTTGTACTCTGTTGGTGATCAATGAAAGCTCTTCTTATCCAAAACAAAGTCTACCATCGATCCAGCCTATATGCCTTCACAACTCCGGGCATGTACACCCAGGTGTAAATTAATGCATATATGCCAGACTTATGCACCTTATACAACATAATCTACCTTTGTACATCATGCCACAGGTATAGTAAGGATATACAGAGTATTCCATGTGGTGGGTGCACATGTTTCTGGCGGCACCTAACAGTTTGCTCACCCTTTTCCCTCGTCGCCCTCACACAAGTATAGGTGGGGCAGAGGAGCGATTACCATTAACTTCCCTATATACACGAGGATATAAACTAATCTGTTCAAAATATGGAGTAAATCCATCAATATTAGGACAAAGAGACGATTAAATCTTTGCGGCCCTACCTTCACGTACTCTATACAATAACTATAGAAAATGAGATTCCATGATTGAACAATGCATGGTCCATGGTTTGACAAAACACATAATAGCATTAGCAACCGCACAATCAATGGGGATAATTCCAACCCCTGAAAAGGATGTGATAAGAAAGTCTGTCTTTCTCATAGGTTCATGGAATTATCCGCCAAAAAAGAAGCTAATTCATGCATACCACCCAACATAGAGTTTTGCCAAACAAAGAAAATTACCTATATTATAGCTAAGACATTATTAGATCAACATACAAACTTACCGCTACAACTGGATGTGCAGGCTTAACACGCAAGGCCGGTGAGGTTAATATAACTCCTTCAAGCATTCGTTCAATGTGGGGATGTGAAGCAGCCTGCAGAAAATAGAATTTGCAAGGGACATCAGCGAAAAGTAAATCAGCAGCCTGAGAGAGTTCATAATAAAGAACTCTAATGCAAACTACCAAGAGAAAGATGGCTGACCTTCAAAACTACAGCTCCACCTGTGGAGTGACCAAAGAGAAAGCAAGGTATCCCAGGATGCTCAAGTTTTACGTTCTCAAGAAAAGCCGCCTAATAATGCCAATGAGCGAGTTCAGTACCAGATATTTTCGGGCAACTGTTGTTTCAGTAATTTTCAAAGGACTCCTGTTACTATATAACCATATACGTAAAATACAGGAGAGAAAAATGGTGGCAAACTTACAGTATCTGATACAACATGATCAAGTGAGGGAACAAATCCATGCAGCCCATCACTGCCACCATGGCCTGTAACAGGAAACGAACGATAAAAATTATTTTGATTGAATCATCAGTAGTAGAAAAAGATCATTCTATTACGAATTTAAGTTGGGGACAAATACAAAAACCACGCATGCCAAAAACAACCTTTTAAGGCAAGCAGTCACAAAGCCATGTAATTAGTTTAAAAGAAAAGGAGTGCAAGGCATTGGAATCATACATCTTTCGCAGAAAAATTCATTATTTAAAGATTCAACAGGTTACCCATAGAAGACTACTTGTAAGGTCTCCCAGATTCACATTTGAACTACCATTGCCAACAGAAAATACATATTTCCATTTTTCTGTACATTCACACCTTGAGTCCTTAACAAAGTGTTGAACATGTTACACATGCAGTGGCAATTAAAACTCCTTGATTAAATTGAACAAGATACGGCAATTAACAACTGAGAACCACCCATACAAGACAGAGCCACATTACTACTTCAACTTGTAGACAATGAAACAAAAGGTGGTTAGTAAGCAGTCAGAGTGAACCACGCACCAGTCCAATCCATAGCATACACCCCAAAGTTGCGAGAGGTCAATTGACTTGCAAAATGAGAATACCTTCCACTGCCAAAAAGCAAAGGAGATAAGGTTAGCCTGGTCTCAAATGGTTAATAGAAGAAATACGAAAAAGAAAGAACACAAGCATTGGAGGGTCTCCAGCACTTACCCATGCTCATTAAGCCCATGAATAATTATGATAATGCCCCTGAAGAAGTACAAGGAGAAACAAGTTAGTAACCTTGAAATTTTTCAAAGTGCTGCACCGGGGAGGGGGGGGGGATTACACCAGTATCTTCAGCAAAAAGATTAAGTGAGATGAATTAAATACTATGGCATGTGCTGTTAAGCTTTAATCATTCCAAGACGGCCATCACTTAAAAACAAAACACGTTGACGAGGGCTAATCTATTGCCCAAAGCACAACAACAAGGGAAAATCGGAAAGACGGAAACCATATACAGACTTACAATGATGCAAAGAGCAAATTGTCTAAGCTACAACATGTGATAAGCTTTCAGTCAAGTTCCTAAGAATTTGCAGAATGTCAGACACTTATTAGTAATCAGCAAATCCAAGTAACTGAGATTAGGGAAGTGAGACATTGTTTTGTGGTGGTAGGGGTGGGGCAAAAATTTACTGCCGGATGGTAAGACTGTAATCTGTCACCCAAGTAAAGATCTTTGATCAAAGAAGTTAAGTTTTACAATTTGTCATCCAAGAATCAAAATTAATGGAAGAAGAGATGGATGTCAAAAATCATGTTTCTTTAAGATTGACAAGACACTCATGTGTCCCCATCTTTAGTATTCTATCACTGGAGCTGATATCATTAGCAAAGCGGCATTTATTTCTTTAGATAACCAACTATACAGAAAGAGAGTTTTTTCTTCTTCTATCTTTTTTTTTTTTTTTTTTCTTTTTTTTTTTCGGAGATCATACAGATAGAGAGATTTACTCCACCGTTCAAGGCAGTTCCATAGTCCTAACTCCCTAATCTGTATTAGCTGTCTGTTTCATTTGCCATACACAACTACACATGGCGACAAGTCAACCACAGGAATAATGATCAACTAATTCAACCAAATCAACCTTGACCAAAAAATGTAAAGTTCAATCCTTGTTAGGTACAGCTACATCCAGCAGAAGCAGTCAACAAGATTAGCTTATAAGACATACTACACCAAGAAACAGTCAATGTCAAAGGTCCGCTCATCCTCAAACTGATCATCTTTCCTTATTTTATGGAACTTCAACGGGTAAATTAATATACAAGGGAATCGCCTTGTACCAGACGATATATCAAAGTTAGATTTCTCATGCGTATTGCATAAACATCAAGCCCCTACAAAACTGGGAAATTTCTACCCCTTTGCACATCAAATATGGGTCAACCGACTCCTATGTTAAACTGATTTACATACATTAGCGTACATTTCCCACGTAACTCTGTATCCTCTTCATCCAGATAACTTGTCTCATATCCAATGCCAATTCATATAAATCATAAAGTATCATTCCGAGTTAAGCTCAACTCTAAGTCTCTCAATCTAGTCATCTATCCGACTTTCAGAGTCCTACGTAGTCCAATAGCACAAGTTATCAATAAAAACAAAAACATACTCCTAACTCTTAATAAACCTCAACACACTACTGCCTAAATGTACACTTATTCAACCATGAAGATACGATACCATCTTTTCCCAACCACCAGCGATAACACATAGGCACACACTCGAGCCAATGACCAAATCTAATAAACAAACAAAATAACAATCCACAAGCAATCACAAACTTAACTAACAAAATCTCATCAAATAACCATATCCCAATCCCACAATACATAGCTCAACCAACATACAGAGTAACCAATTTCAAGCATACCCCAAACTTTCGAGTAATCAATCATCAATGACAGTAACATACGTGCTCAATCCCCACACGAAACCACATATGATGAATGATCTAAAAGAACCAAATTTCCGATTGATAACCCACAAAAATCCAAAAACTACACTTCAATTTACTCAATTCCCGGAAAATGGTCTCTCCATTTGTATACCACCATACCCCATTACCCCTAAAATTTAATAAAATGAATTAAATTGACAATTTCTTAAATAACGACCATCCAACAACTCGGCCATGACGATCTCACTAACACCCCACCACCCCCAATACCTTATTAATACATACTTACATAGGGGTAAGACTTGCGTACATCCGACCCCCCTTACCTCGCCGTAAACGGGCAAATAAACTATGATTCTACATAAACATGCAAGATTTACATTAAAACTAACGATTATTCTAACAAAGATACAAACTTTGAATTAAAATAAAAGAAAAAAAAGTCAGAAGAAGCATACTTAAGATGATCATCGGAAAACGGAAACCAAGAACGACAAAAAAGCGCATTTCCACGAACACCAAAGAACAGCGACGTCTTCCATTTACACCCATTTTCTCTCTCCTCACCGTCAACACCACCGTCACCATCAACCATCTTAAGCGCCTCCGCCAACGCACGGCGGCGGCGCGTATCCTCCTCCTCTTCCACCGTCCACCTCCGCTTCTTCTTCACAACAACCGTCGACGACACCCCGTCCTCAGCCGCCACCGCCGCCGCACGGTGAGACCGCGGAACAAGGAGTAATAGAAAGCAGAAAAACGAGGTGTAGAATAAAATTAAAGCTTGTTTAAGAAGCTGATACGACGGTATCGCCACCACCGCGGTGGCTCTAGCACGCTTAAAGAGAGGGATAATACGGCCGCTTGCCCCTGACGTCAGCTCCTCCGCCATTGTTGAAAAATCCTAGGTTTTGGAGGAGAGAGAAAATGATAATTGTGGGAAAATTTTGATGAATTAAATTAAAAATTGGATCAATCAATCAATCAAATGGTAGCTTGTTAATCACGATAATTACGGGGTATGTACAAAAGAAGATTTGGAGAGCGAAAATGGTAAAAATGGAAGAAAGTTCTGTGCTTTTATATATAGAAATTCTTGCTTTGATTTTTTTTTTTTTTTTAAATTGGGAAAATAATAAATTGTTTTTGTTTGTTTGTTGTTGTTGTTGTTTGAATATTTTGATCGGAATATTTTAATATTTTTGGGGGGATTAAATCATTAAATAAAGGGTTTTGGTCCAATTTGAGGGGAAGTTGGTTTTTTTTACCGCGTAGGTGGGATTTTGGGGGAGGAAGGAGGAAGAAGAGAATGATTCTGTTGGGTCTGCTGAAAGTGTAAAACTGAAGTTTGAGGGTTTGCGTTGTCAATTCAGGTTTTCTTGGCTTTTGAATTTTGTCATCCTCTCTATGTCTCTCTCTTTGATTTGTCGTGTGTGTTGAGTTTTGGGTTTTTATCGGGTTATTTTCGTTTTACGTATGCGTTGTAGTGTGGGAAATGTGGGAGACTTTTGCTTTTACAAGGATTGTAGTATGAGGGAATGTTTGGTTTAACTTATAGACTCAAAATCGATTTAAAAAGAACAGAGAAAGTAGAGAAATACGGAGTTGTGATTTGTGAAAAGAACAGAGGAAGTAGAGAAATACGGATCGGAGTAATGATTTTCTATGTAGATACTGCAAAGGATCCAAAAATGTCCTTTCAAGGTGGAGAATTGTAATGGAAATAGAGTAATTCGAACGGTTTTGGGAGAAATAGGGGATTAAAATGGAAAAATTTGTAATACGGAGAAAATGGATTTCTCAAACCGTACGGACGGTGACAACGGTTCGTTGCGCGTGGGGAGTCCTGAGTTAACTCTCCATAGTCACTTCACACAAATGAAAAATACAAGAGGGAACCCATATATAAACCCAAATAATTTTATCCAATGTGAGACAAAGATAAATATGGGTTTCCATTTGTTTCCCAAAGTCATATAACCTTTGCATTACTAATAGGTTCTTCTCAGCTATCGGAAGTCAGCTTCTCACGACTTAAGTAATTGTCTCACACGGCCAAACAGTCTTGGGTGCATGATGTAAAACATGAACCATACTTTTACAACCTAACGTAAACCTCAACAAATCGAATTCAATAAGTGCGTGGAACTCAATTGACAAATTTATACTTTAAATTATTTAAGAGGATGAAAATTCGAACTTAAATTTAAAATAGAGCTGAAGATGATGGACGACTTTGGAAGAAGAAGTCGCGTCAACCAGTCCATTTGTACTGCTAAGGAGTATCATAATGCGGCAGTCCAAAGTAAAACATGTTGTAACATGTTACTTTCAATTATCGGAGCTCCAACACCAACCGTGCAATCTTAATCTCTTGTTTTTGGTCATCCACTCATTTTTTGACTTCTTAATCAATGTCGTAGTCTAAGACTTGTGTACAACTCCAGTACTTCATATTCTATCTTAGTCTTATTCGAACACCACTGTAAACAATTTTATTAATGAATGGCTCAGATTAATCGACGAGGTTTATAAATCATCGATTTTTCTGCGTCACTTCGTTATCACTATTACTTAGTTTGTCTCCAAATTTCCAAGCACTGTATAAAACTATAAATCCTTGGTTTTGTTGCTTCCTTAAGAAAGAGAGAAAAAATATAGTATATTTTTTGGCAAAATCTCATATGATTTTTGGTTACAAAGAAGGGTGTTGCTAAACGTAACCTGAAAAATACTAACGTAACCTATTTTTTCCATTTTTCTTCCAATATTACCCTTAATGATGTCCCCTCCCTCGAAAAACATTTTCGGTGTCCCAACAACATTTTTCGGTGTCCCGTCCTTGTTTTACGCGACCTTTTCATAATTTTTACTAATTTTTTAGTACAAAAATTTGCATTTCGAAAACTTTTTTGCGGTCTCCCGGCCTCCCATCTCCCTTAGTAGATCCGCCCCCCCCCCAACTTCTCAAAATAAACGTATAACACACTTTTTCGAGCAACCAACAATCATAATATCAAACACTAGATTGCAATAATATCATGGAACGTTCGAACTTGACGAAATCGAGCCAAAATAACGATGAAATTGAGGTACATAATAGCTTATTATATGTCGCACAAAATACGCGTGTTTTATTTATTTATTTTAATGATGGGAAGACAATCTGTATAATAAAATACTAAGTTTATGGTATTTGTGTTATTTTGGGAAAAAGTGGGGACATAATGGGTATTTCACCAAGTTACGTTAGTAAAAAAAATTAGCAATCATGAAGAAGAAACATTGTTAGCACTTGGCAATTGCATTTGCAAGCCTTTTGCGAGCAGGAAGAAGAGGGGTGATTTATTGAAAGCTGCTATCAAATGAACAGTGATGATAGCAGCTAGAGGACAAAAAAATTTGACCTTCTAATTTCCCTCAACAGGTTCCCAGTTTCCTTCATCCTCACTTCCTCTCTCTTCTTCTCCACTTCCTCTCTCTCTCTCTCTCTCTCTCTCTCTCTCTCTCTCTCTCTCTCTCTTCTTCATCTCACTCCTTGTTCTTCTCACCCGTTGGTATTCATCTCCATCATCATCGATCGCCGATCAAAAATCATCCATCATCATCATATTCATCATCAACATCAGACCACCACCATCACATTCATCATCATCATCATCATCGATCGCCGATCAAAAATCATCCATCATCATCATATTCATCATCAACATCAGACCACCACCATCACATTCATCATCATCATCGATCGCCTCCACCCATGCGCGCCCAGATCTGCCATCTCTGAAGCCGCCCTTAATCCGCCGCCCTTCTTAGCCACATGATGTGGTTAATTCAACTTTCCGGTGCCGCGGCAGCGGCGCCGGGAAGTTGAACCCTAAACCCTTTTTCGGCCACCTTCAACAGTTTTTTTAATTAACTTCTTTGGGTTTAGGGGTTCACCACGCCCTTCATAGGGTGTCTTTTAGTTTCGACGGCGAAGCCGTCGGAAAGTTGGGGGTGTTCTCAGTTTCCGGCGAGATGGGGTGCTGACTGGTTGTTTGGGGTGGTAGGTGGGTGGCGGGGGATAATGACGGGTTGAGGGGGTTTTTTTGTTTGGATTGGACAATATTACCCCTAAAATTTGGCATGAAAAGTCGGAACTACCACTGTTATCAGCACTATTCCCTTGATAACAGCTTTTAATAATTCAGCCCTCCAGGAAGAAGCAGGGTAGCGAAACATTTAAAAATATGGGCCAACATATGTGCTTTGGGCATGGGCCTGTTTTGCTGGCCTCATGTATCTATATCTTCTATGCGGATGTATGTCGACCCAATTCTCATGGTCTCTTTTGTTATTGAAACGGAGTATCCATTCTCAGTTGACCCGATACGAGATACGATAACTCGAGTATTACCTGCCGCATTTTTGGGTCATGAACCTAGAGTCCATAGACCGTAGCGACCCAAAGACGCTTGACTTTGACACATTATATCAAGTTCAAATTCGACCCACTTAGTTTTACTTGAAAATAAGATGGAATTATACGCCAAATAAAAAGCCATTATAAAATGGAAGTTTATTCGTTTGGATAATCTTGGAGTATGGTTTTCTGTCTCTAGATTACATCTTTTTGTTGAACATGGACTTGAACAATAATCAAAGGCTAACTAGGTTCTTACTTCTTAGGAAGTAGATCACAAAAAGTGCCTTAAAGACTAAAGTTAGTCCCTAACTTCTTAGGAGTATGAATTATCATGTGACAATTGCTTAAAATTGAAGGGATGTGGCCAAAACATGAGCATATAGTCTTGTATACACCATCAAGATACCAAATCGAAACATCTGTGTTTTATAAGGAGGCCAAACAAAAACTAATGTTATTGTTTCTTTTCACAACATGCTTACACTTGGAAAATCTAGGATTAAGTGTTCATTTAACCTAGGCAAACTTCAAAACTTGCTTCATACATGTTCAATTAGATTACAAATTTACATAAATTGTTAAATTTGTTAATTCAACCGACTCATTGGTGAACTGAATTCAGCTTGTTTATGTTTTGTCCTATTAGGCCATAATCTTATCCGTTAACTAGGAGGCACCAAATTCAAAGAACGAATAAACTGTTTCACGCAATTTTGTGTCAGATGGATACGCTATATGTCTGTTTAAATTTCTATCAAATTGCCCTACTTGCTACTAGTGCATAGTTTTTTTTTTTTGTATTGAACAATCAATTAATCATGTCGAAAATAAATAGCAAATAATGTTCTTCAGGATAACGTGATTCTATTATGTCTTCAACTCATAGAGTACATCGTTACCTCAAGGGTCGATCATTTTGGGATATCAAGCCAAAAGGGTCAGACTCATGGATCTGGCGCCATATTCTCCAATCCCGAGAACTTCTCCATAAAGGGATACGTTGGAAGGTTGGTGATGGCACCTCTATATCATTTTGGTCTGATAATTGGTGTTATCCTCAAGACCTACTCCATACTTTACAAATTCCAGCATCTTCGGTGGACCTCTCCCTCCGAGTGTCCCATTTTATTACAGCTGGCAGTTGGGATATAAGGGAACTTGCTTCTGTTCTACCTTCATTTACCGTCCAAGTCATCTCAGGCATTCCAATTCCTTCTACACCTATCCCTGATACGTTCTGCTGGGGAACCTCTTCCACCGGTGAATTCACTGTCAAATCGGCCACATGGATGGCTCATGACTTACCAACCACGGATCCTTGGCCGTTTAAATGGATCTGGAACCTCGACGTCACTCCTAAACTTCTCATTTTCTTGTGGCAGCTTCTCAGCCACGGAATTCCTTCCCGACAGCGTTTAGCACACCGCATTCCGCACATTTCCCCGATATGCCCCTTATGTCATAATGCAAATGAAACTGATGATCACCTGTTCTTGCAATGTCAGGTGGTCAAATTGATATGGGTTCACCCTACGATTCGATCTTGGTTAAATCTCCATCTAACCAACACTACCATCACCTCCCTATTTTCCAACTGCACTAGCTTCTCTAAAATACAGTTTGAACGTCTGACTTATATTCTCTGGTTCATTTGGAAAGGTCGGAATGCTACCGTTTTCCGCTCTTCCCCTTTCAACATTCTAACGGTTGTATTCAAAAGTAGGTCAGCTTATGAAGAATGGACAACCAGAGTGGTGATCGATCAACAACAATCGTCGCAGCCACAACCCACGCCTTCCCAGTCTTCCTCCGGAGCGGGACGTCGTCAAGATCACGACCGTCAAACACCGTGGCAACGACCCCCCGCACAGGCATTCAAGTTAAATTTCGACGGTTCTCTCGTCCCTGGTAATGCGGCTGCTGGATTCATCATTCGTGATAGCACAGGTGCCCCTGTTCATATCTCCTCCACAAATTTTGGAGTATGCTCAATTCTGGTCGCGGAAGCCACTGCATTGCGTAATGGTCTTCTTGCTGCCCAACGACTTAACATTGAGGAACTGCATATTGAAGGAGACAATTTCACTGTCATCAACTGCCTCCGAGGAACTTTCCGTTGTCCTTGGCTCATCGACACTCTTATCCGGGACGCAGCTCAATTGCTACAACATTTTCGTCACTACACGATCGTGCATATTTTTCGGGAAGCTAACCAAGCGGCTGATTGGGTGGCTAAATGGGGTCTCAACATCCTACAGACTCAGGATATACCCCTGCCACCTCCTTATCATCTCTCTTGTATTTTATCTTCTGACAGATTAGGTGATACCCTGGCTAGAAGGGTTACCTGATCTGGTACGCTTGCGTACATGTTCTTACTTTTGTAAAAAAAAAAAAAAAAAAAAAAAAAATCATAGAGTACATCTCTCACAAAACCTCTTACATTCACATATAGTCTTTACATTAGCTATGTAAATTGGATTTAAATATCACTCAATGAGGTGATAATGATCATCAAAGACATCAATGATAGTAATTATTCAAACATAAATACAACAAATGCCAACCATTTTACACTATTTTTCTCCTATATTACAATTTGCAAGTCATTGCCACCCACTAGTATTGTACACCTACGTTGTTCCATGAGTATTCTAGTTAAGATTGTACTAGAATGTAGACCACATGTATATACGAATATACAATGATAACTATAGAGTATATCCTACCATATGAATATGAATATATGATCCTCACATTAATCAATCTACATCTTGCTTCTACATCACTCTTCTCTAACTCGTGAACTTAAAGCCAACTTGCTTCATTCATTAACTAAAACACTACTTTTCCTCTGCTTTTCTTTTTCTTATTTAGCCATCTCGTGATTTTCAATTACATCAAACACCCTTTTCCTCTTAATTTCTCTACAATTAATACCAACATTTTATTGTTGTACTTACCCAAATTCTATGCCATAATAATTCGATCGAGTTTTATACATCGTTACATCTCAAGTTCTTAGCTACACGTTTTTGTATGGTTGGGTTTCTCTAGCTCGTGAATGTCTTAATCGATCCACTATTCATCACCATATAAATTCCTCGATCGTATTCTATTAATAGTTATATATAGATATATCGAGCTCATAAGCCGGCCTTAGCTTGTTCGATAAGGAAGAAGTATACGTATAGCATGTCGATTATGACTTCGAGTAAGCCTCCAAGGCCAACGATGGAAGGATTACAAAGAACGAGATCAGAAATGTCGTCATTTCAATTCCTAACCCGAGAAATTCTTGATCAACCTACGGAAGATAATACTACCCTCCCTACTGTATCAGAAGTCGAGTTAGCGAAATGCGAGTGTTGTGGAATGAGCGAGGAGTGCACGTCGGAGTACATCGAGAAGATGAAGGAAAAGTGCTCAGGGAAGGTGATATGTGGGTTGTGTTCCGAGGCGGTCAAGGAAGAAATGGAGAAGAATGGAGGAAGATCAAGAGAAGAAGCCTTAGAAGAACATATGAGTGCTTGTGTAAGGTTCAATAGGCTTGGTAGGGATTACCCTGCTTTGTACCAAGCTGATGCCGTAAGAAAGATACTTAAGAAAAGTGCTACAACAAGAGCCAATAAATCTTCTAGGAACGGTATTCCACCAATCAAGGGTGGAATTGCTCGTAGCTCGAGTTGTATACCCGCAATCACTCAAGATATGCAGGATAAATTGCGGGTATGAAAGAACCATCTCAATCAAAAGTCTAAACTGATCTGATGGTCGAGGCACGATCAATCAGAAGTGCAAATTGGGATTGTGGTCGTAATAATGTTAATGTATAGTACACTTCATCTACATATTCATTTCCTCAGACTTGTAGGAGGCAGCATTAGAGTAATTGATTGTTGATTTCGTGTAGCAATTTGTTTAATTTCTATTGTATGTACATATAATAAAGTTCATTCAAGGCGTTAGCCTTAAACTATGTAATAACAATATACGACATACGTAGTACTCAAGAATACAAATCGTTAGATAACAGAAAACGGGTCTGGTCTACATGTGAAATTAATCCGAATTTGAGGCCAACGATAGATGTTCAATATTTACCAAAACGACCATTTAAATAAAACTATTTACCAAAGTGACTATACCCTAAAACTATTTACCAAAATGACAAATATTTATCAATTATTATGCTTTAATTAAAAATCCATAATCAAAATAAATAAATTAATGATTAAATAAAAAACAAAGTTAATTAAAACCCCTATTGAATTGTCTCTGACTCTCTGCTCGGCTCTCCTTCCTCCTCAAAAAAACGGAAAACCTCCACACGGCCACTCACCCAGCCTCACCACCACAGCAACACTCTGGCCCGACACACCTCACCCACATCACCACCTCCGACCGAACGCCACTTTCCGACCCCACAGTAGAAAGTTCATGAAATGGGTGAGAGGGGGGGGGGGGAGAATAGACAGACGAAAACTAAAGGAGGAAGAGAAGGTGTGGTTGCGGTAGTGGCGGAGGGGATGTCTGGCCGGTGGTGGTGGCTGCTGGCGGGGCAGTCTCGATCGGGGTTGAGGTTGGCGAATTGGGGACGAAAGAGAGAGTAATAAGGGGTTACCGGGTTGGGTTTGGAATGGACTATTGTAATTTAGTTGATACTAGAACTTGTTTTTATTATTTTTTTGTTTTGTTTTTATAAAGATCAAATGCATTTTAAAATTGATATTAGAGAGAAAATTGTCATTTTGGTAAATAGTTTTAGAGCATAGTCACTTTGGTAAATAGTTTTATCTAAATGGTCGTTTTGGTAAATGACCCATATCTATGCACCTATATATACTCATGAGCATTATTATACAAATGGACGTCTAGTGACCATTGTAACACAACCTTTAAATGATGATACACCGAACATCATGAGTCGCTTCATAAGCTTAATAACGAGGCGAACAGCGTGTCCAAGAAGCAGGAGAATCATCAAGATTATCCATCCACCAAGAGAGTACTGTAATGCCTGCCAAACCGCGTGGTGGCTTGAGGAGGAAGATTCAAGGCTTTTATTTCCTGTCACAAAATTGACAGCAATAACATAAGTAACTGTTGTTGCTGTCACTGCAATCCACATTGTAATCATCAGAATTCCGACGAAGACACGAATGCAGGGCAAGCCACTTATGAGAAGCAGAATGACACTCAGGGATGACACCAGTCCTACTGTGTTACAGAGTAGCAGGGTGTTGTATTGCCCTTTGTCAACATCTGCCATGATGGATACTCCTGCCCTGTGTCCGTCATTGTCCTGCCACGCGCCGCCTGGTGGGTTAGTCCCGACTTGGAAGGCCATGGTTGCTATCAGGGATGCTACCACCATCAGTGCATTGCGCTGGCTATCTAACCATTTGTGGTGTTTGTTTCGAATTTTCAGCTTCGCTTTCGCTGGTAAGGCCTTGGCTTTCCTTAAGGCCGGCCAGATTTCTAAATCATTTATACTCTTCCTGCTCTGAATTAGGACATCCACTGCTGTTAATCCGTTTGTGTTGACAGCATTTTTTTCCATATTCTTGGATTTGAGTAAGAATTTGACAGTCTGCAGTAAATCAGATACAGAACTGAATCTTTCACACAATTTTTACCGTTAAATCAGTGTCTGACTGATTAATTAACTAATTGAACACTGACAATATGCAAAGTTCTAGCATATGATGCTAAATTTAACAGACAAATCCAAAGCAACTGATGAATTGACATACCTCAGGCTGTTTGTTAGCAACTGCAAGGTGCAAAACAGTATTTCCATCACTATCTTTCGCATTGAGAAGCTGATCATCATCCATGACATTAACCAGGAATTTGAGAGCATCAGTCTGATTATGCTTGACGCACAGGTGGAGGATAGTTCCTGCACCAATACCACTGGTTCGTTCTCGAGCTGCCTGTGGCATGGTCTGAACAAGCTCATCAAGCACATGAACCTGACCTCTAATCGCGGCAACATGAACAGGGTTATTTCCATCAAGGTCAGTTACAAGACACATGTTAGGACTCACAGCTAGCAAGGCCTTGACAATCTCCAAGTGCCCTTTTGCTGAGGCTGTATGTAAGGGTGACCATCTTTTCAAATGATCAACCTCCTCTGCTAACTCAGGCTTTCGCCTTAGAATTTCTCTGGTGAACTCCAAGTGACCGATGTTAGCAGCCACATGTAATGGTGTCTGCGAGAAATGACCTGATTTCTCGATGAAACATCGATCAAGAATAAGTGGATCTTGTTGCAGCAATTCGATCAATGAAAGTACGTCCCCCTCGAGTGCTGCATCGTACAGTTTCTTAGCTAGTAACTGAAATCTGTTCACCTGTTCCTCCATTTTCTCTTTGTAGAATACGCGACAACTGATATAATTAGTACTCTCTCCGTCCTAAAAAGACTGATTTTCTCAGTTGGAAAAATGATTCCATTTATAGTGTGTTCAAAAGGGTCAATTAATCAAATTCCATTTTGAAATATATGAGTTAAGTTTCAACATTTTGTTCCAAATTGATGGCTTTGTTGTACCAGTTACATTGTTAATAGGAAATTTCTTACATATTGTCTAGTCCTTAAAATTCTTGGAAGTTAGAAAAGATTCGAATTACAAATTGTTGGTTTGTTTTGTTTGGATGTTGCCAAATTATGGGTAGACTTATCAAGCTTAGCTTTATACGGAGACTTGGTAATCAAGCTTAGATTTGACAATTAAGTCTTATTTCTGGAATATTCTTGAAATGAGTTTCTGACTGGCTTATGATAATACGTACAAGTGAATAATAACATGACAAGTAATCATTCATTATTGTTTAGTAGTCTGAAATAATTTCAAACTCAATGTAGCTAGACGTATGTTTAAGAGAATCGCAAGTTTATTTGGAGACGGATGGAGGAAGATCAAGAGAAGAAGCCTTAGAAGACCATATGAGTGCTTGTGTAAAGTTCAATAGGCTTGGTAGGGATTACCCTGCTTTGTACTTGAGAAGAGTGCTACAACAAGAGCTAATAAATCGTCTAGGAACGGTATTCCTCCAATCAAGGGTGGAATTGCTCGTAGCACTAGCTCAAGTTGTATACCCGCAATCACTCAAGACATGCAGGTTAAATTGCGGGTATGAAAGAACCATCTCAATTAAAGGTCTTAACGGATAGTTGAGGCACGGTCAATCAGAACTGCGAATTGGGATTCTGGTCGTAATAATGATAATGTATAGTACCACTGGTTCGCTCTCAAGCTGCCTGTTGCATGGTCTGAACATAAGCATCAAGCACATAAATCTGACCTCTAATCGCGGCAACATGAACAGGGTTATTTCCATCAAGGTCAGTTATAAGACACATGTTAGGACTCACAGCTAGCAAAGCCTTGACAATCTCAAAGTGCCCTTTTGGTGAGGCTGTATGTAAGGGTGACCATCTTTTCAAATGATCAATCTCCTCTGCTAACTCAGGCTTTCGTCTTAGAATTTCTATGGTGAACTCCAAGTGACCGATGTTAGCCGCCACATGTAATGGTGTCTGCGAGAAATGGCCTAGAAATGGCCTGATTTCTCGATGCTACATCGATCGAGAATAAGTGGATCTTGAAGAGACTTATCCTTTCAGAGCTGCAAGCTGAAGCTCCGGCCTTAATCATCTGCACCAAGTTGAAGCTCCGGTCCAAGTCAGCAAGCCAACTCAGCATGAACCAACCAATAAGAAGCAAGCTCCACGTCATAGTTAGGACCCTGTAACCAATTGTAATAAGAGTCAAATTTTGTTACAAAAGTCAAAGTTAGTTACAATGTATAGCTGTACAAAATTTGTTAGAAGCAGTTATTTATCCAACTCTATAAGTACTTCATTCCCTTATAAATCATTCTAAGTTTTTGGTGAAATAAAATCATATCATTAATATTTCGTCCTGCTTTCTTTCCTAAGTTTTCATGGCTGAACATGGTTGATTTTATCATGGTATCAGACATAAAGGTTTCGATCCTGCGCATTTCTTGCTGTTTTTCACACAAAAACTTCACATAAATCTCTTTTCTGTTCTTTTCACAATTTTTTTGGTAATTTTCTGTTGACATAGCAGAATTTCACTGTTAGCGGTTACGATTTCTTTGCGAAAGTGTTCGCGAAGATTTAGCGAAGAATTTTACGCAAATTTGCGGAATTTTGAGGTTTTTTTCTGCAACTTTTGCAGTGTTTTGGTGAATCGTCTTTCTATCAGTTGTGATCACAGCTGAATTTGTGGTTTTCCGAAGGAGAGAATCACATTTGGAGGTCATGTTATTGTAATCTGGTTGCTGTGTGGTGAAAATTCCACATTTTCTGAGATTTACTGTTTTATTTGGAAGATTTCAACAACTGTAGTTGAAATTTGTCAGTGACGACTGTTTCTTGAAGTTTGTCAGTAAAATTTACTGATCTTGGAGGTTTCGGTTTGCTGCGAAAGTACAGCGACTATTCTTGCAGGTTACTTTGGTTGTTTTTAGTGAAATCACATTGAATTTGGTGTTTTGAGATTGTGGAGTGTTAGTGAATTTAGTGGTCCAATTTTGGAGGATTTTCTGGTGTTTGGGAATTGCAGTGTATTGGAGAAGTTTTCTGGTAAACCTTTGGTTTATTTTCAGAATTATTTGACTGAGATTGAGCTGATTCTACAACTATGGCGCCTAAGTCAACTTCAAGCAACAATCCTCTGATTCATGCTCACAGAGATTCATTTTATCTGCCTGGTGGTGATCTGAGCAATGTCAAACTTGTTGCAACACCTTTTAATGGACAACATTACCTGAAGTGGTCAAGAGCAGCCAAGATGTCTTTACTGGCAAAGAACAAATATGGATTTGTTCTCGGCACAGTTCCAAAGCCTGCTGCAAATGACGAGCGTCTGCAGGATTGGCTACGAGTCGACTATACAGTCATGAGTTGGATTCATAACTCCATTGATCCAAACATAACCGACTGTCTACTATGGGTTGACTCCTCGAAGCAGCTGTGGGACGAGCTCAAGGAAAGATACAGCCTGTCGAATGGTCCTTCCATCTACAGGATTCGCAGAGATGCTAATCAAACTGTACAACAACCACATCAGTCTGTGGCTACTTATTACAGTCAGCTGAAATCTGTCAAGGAGGAGTTACAGTCATTAGACCCCTTGCCCTCCTATGACTGCGGAGCAATGTCTGCATGCTCCTGCACTGTGTTGAAGAGAATCTCGGACAGAGATGAAAGGAACAACACCTTGGACTTTCTCATGGGATTGGATGAGAGATTTGACAATGTGCGTGATCATTTGCTTGCATTAGATCCATTTCCAACCTTGAACATGGCTTTCTTCAAAGCTCAACAGTTCGAAACTCAGCATCCAAATGGTGCTAGCACATCTGCAGATCCTAGCAGTAGTGCTATGGCAGCAAATCAGAGAAGCCATGGTTACCAGAGGTCAGAAATGTCGACTAACAACAGATATTCTGACTATGGAGGTGGATACAACAAGTTTTCTGATAATGGAGGAGGTTACAGCAAAGAATACAACAAGAAGACAAGATATAATGCTGAAGAGAAACCTCCTTTGACCTGCTATCACTGTGGCAGAGATGGTCACACCAAGGCATACTGTTACAAACTTAATGGCCCACCGGGTAAGGGCAAAGGCATACCGCGTGGAGGAGGTCGTACAAATGGATATGGTGGTCGCAGATTTGCAGCTAATGTCGAAGAATACTCTGAAGATGAAGAGGATGACACACCACTGTATGAAGACAGGCATCAGGTTTTTGACAGCAAATCAGCTTATGATAACAAACCTGCAGCAGCTGACAATGCAATCAACATTGATCCAGTGATGCTGAATGCCTTGTTCCACAAGTTTGTCACCACTATGCAGCAGAACAAGCCTGACACTGATTACACTGCAGCACATGCAAATGCAGCATACACCGATCATTCTGCAATTACACCTGAGCCAGGGATTGCAGATATGGTCTATCTCTCCAATGTTATTACCTGTCATGCTTTTAGTGGTAATACATGGATAGTAGATTCTGGTGCTTCGGATCACATGTCACACATAAAAGAGAACTTCTCAAACTTGCATAAACTGCCAAAACGGATCAAAGTAACTCTGCGTGATGGTTCTATGAAGTTGGTTAATCATGCTGGTGACATTCAATTAAATGCTGACATATGCTTGAAGAATGTGCTTTATATTCCTGAATTTAAGCACAACCTGTTATCTGTGGGAAAATTATTAGCAGACTCAAATCTATCTGCTGAGTTTTCTGCTGATAAATGTCTTTTCCAGGACCTTTCCACTAAAGACATTGTTGGAACTGGTTACAGAGAAGGAGGAGTGTATCACATTTCTCCATCTGCTGATGATTGAGTCTCTACTTCCTGTATCATAAATAAGCATACTTTATGTAATGCAAACTGTTTAGACAACAATAATGTGTTTCTTTTTCATCAAAGATTAGGTCATAGTTCTCTTTCTAAGCTGAAACATGTACCAAGTCTTCAACTGAGAAATATTACTGATCTAAGTTGTGATGCCTGCATGCTTGCAAAGCCTCACAAACTTGCTTTTTCTAAAAGTCTTTCTCATGCTTTTGCACCCTTTGATTTAGTACATATGGATTTGTGGGGCCCTTACAAAGTGAAAACCCTCACTGGCACTACATATTTTCTCACCATTGTTGATGACAACACTAGAGTTACATGGACATCACTGATCAAAGACAAAACTCAAGTATTTGGAATAATCTTCAGTTTCCTAGCCTATGTCACAAACCACTTTCAAACCACAATCAAGTTCATCAGGAGTGACAATGGCAGAGAGATTTTACACATGACAGCTTTCGAAGCTAGCTAGTCAAGCAATAACAGCGGGATCAGGGAATGTGAACTCAGACAGTACGGGAAGAGCTGCCCAAAACACGCTACACCCAACCAGCCAAGGGAAATAGGAATTGTACATCAAACTAGTATTGCATGAATTCCCCAATAAAATGGTCGAGTTGAGCGCAAGCATAGACACTTACTCGACACAGCCAGGGCCATTAGATTCCAAGCTCACTTGCCAAAGAAGATCTGGGGTGAAATGATTCTGGCAGCAACTCACTTGATAAATATGATGCCATCCTCTGTACTTAATTGGAAAGTACCCTCTGTGGTTCTATTTGGGAAAGCTGTAGATTACTCCCCATTAAGAGTAATAGGATGCCTATGCTATGCTGCAGTAAATCATGGAGACAAATTTAAGCCAAGAGCAAGAAGAGCTGTACCAGTTGGATACTCTTTTAGGAAGAAAGGTTATAAGCTGTATGATTTGGACAACCATCAGCTCTTCACAAGCAGAGAGGTGGTTTTTAAGGAAGATGTATTTCCTTATAAAAAACCTTCTGCAAGCACTAAACAGTTCCAAAATCCATTACTACCTGCTTCATATGGTTCAGGAACTGATGAAATCAATGACATGCTGCCCTAGTTAAGCAATGACAGGAATGATGCTCCACAGACAACACCAGACTCTGCAGACCCAGCATCTACTGTGCAGAATGGAGCTCTTTTGCCTAATAACAACAATACTTTACCTGAGGTTGTTACAGCACAACCTGAAAATGCCAGAAGATCAACCAGGACCAGATCAACATCTGTTAAACTCAATCAATTCAACTGTAAAGGAGCTCCACCTTCTGTCTTGCCTGCATCAGAAGCTCATGCTTCTGTCAGCACTGAACTTCTCTCTTTGATCGATTTTACTGCATACTCTGATGACTACATAGTGTCTCTCAACAATGCCATGATTCAAGAAGCTGAACCACCAACTTATGCCCAGGCTAGACAAGATCCTAGGTGGATTAAAGCTATGGAGGCAGAACTACATGCACTAGAACAAAATCACATTTGGGACATTGTACCTTTACCACAAGGAAAAAAAGGCCATTGGAGCAAAATGGGTATACAAAATCAAATTCAGGGCAGATGGAACAGTAGAGAGATACAAGGTTCGTTTAGTTGCTAAAGGATACAACCAAGTCGAGGGAAAAGACTACAAGCACACTTTTAGTCCTGTAGCTAAACTGTAACAACCCTAAATTTTGACCGAACTATAAACGGAAATAAACTTAGAATTGTTATGCCGCAATCGACTACCAAGTCAATTGCAAGGCTATTTATTCAATTACAACATTATCTAGAAACGTAACAGCGGAAGTCTTAAACAATGTCGAATCTAAGTTCTCAAAACCAAACTCAAATTACATAATCAAACTATAATAAATGTCTAATGATAGTTATAAAAATCCCCAGCATGCACTTGACTCTTCTAGCAAGCATCCACATCGACAAGACCTGTCAAACTATGCCATCAAAGAATGACATAGGCCCCAGAACATGGTAGGGAACGAACCAGAATAAAGAACGTTAGCATACAGGCTGAGTAAGAACAAAAGATACGCGCCTCAAGGCGCGTAGCTAACAAATAATAAGCAATCGATACAATAACAATTCAAAAGGTGCGACATTCGCCATATCGCTACAAGAGCCGAAAGTCTTGTCATAACATTACGTCAACGGCTGGGCTCCTACCCCACAGCCACCACAATCTCGAACCAACGCGAGCTAGAGTACTAGAAAACAGATCCTAACGTCTTGAAGTGTGCACACCCCTCACTAGAGGGCTAGGTAGGATGCGAAGCCTCTAGGAGGTAAGCCGATTAGGAAGTCGGTAGCTACTCCAACCTAAACAACCTTGATCAGAGGTTAGAGGTGACCGATCCGGGCCGCGTCACCTTACTCTAGGTGGTAAACATCATCAACAATATCATTATCATAAACATTAGTGTACACAATCATACGCGCGCAAACAATACATAATATACAATCGTCAACATAACATAAATCGTACGAGTCACAACAAAACAACAAAACAACAACAACACGACATACTCGGCCGAGAGGCCGAGTAGCCGAGAGAAACCGAGAGGGCCGAAAGGCCGAACCGGCGGAAATCAAGAGGCCGAAGGGCCGGTTCTTTGAGCCGAATGGCGGGGAAAGCTGCATGGTTAATTCAAAAGGTATTGATACGGAAACGGTAGAACAATGATAGGTGAAACATGAAGCGATAATCAATAGAGAACAAGGTTAGTATCAAGAGAGATAGTCTTTAGAGTTTAGACATTGTGGTTGGGATTGTAACCAACGTTCTTACCCTTCCAATAAAATCACAAGCTTAGAACGGTATCTCCTTGAACACACAACCTAAAATCATTAACAATATTCAATTACTAATCAACACTTCCAACAATACAAAAGGCATCAATAGAACATCCAAACGATCTCTAAACTTCACCAAATTCGCACAACACTTACCCAATCATACCAACAACATAATTCCATCATCAAGTCATCAATACACTCATAATTATACTCAATTTAGGGTAAAATCAGATCTGGACAGAATATACTTTTCACCTTTAAATCATCATAGAACATCCCCAAATCACAACAACATGCTTAACAATTCATAATTATCAATCCTTTCAATTACTACTCAACTCTAACCACAAAATCATCATCAATTCACCACAAATTCAATTTCAAGAACCTAATTCAAACTTTAATAATTTCATGCATCAAACACCAACAATTATTATTACAAACCTCAAAC
This sequence comes from Spergularia bocconei, assembly GCA_963457585.1. Lineage (NCBI taxonomy): Eukaryota > Viridiplantae > Streptophyta > Magnoliopsida > Caryophyllales > Caryophyllaceae > Spergularia > Spergularia bocconei. The sequence goes on from OY734951.1 coordinate 18,222,784, forward strand.
ATAATTAATTATCATCAAATTCATGCTTAACTTCAATTAACATGAACACAATCAAAAGCCCTAATCTGAAAATAATAGAACTAGGTAAGAATCATACTATTCTCAAGGCTAGAAGTAAGAGAAAGGGGGCAAGAGGGCGGCGGTGGCGTGCGGTCGGCGACGGGTGGCGATCGGCGGCGGTCGAGGAAGCCGCGCGCGCTTTCTCCTCTTCTCTTCTCTCTTTCTCGGCTCTTCTCTCTCTTCTCCTTCTCTTGGGCGACGGGTAGAATAAAGACAAGGGTTCGGGTTTTGTTTTGTATTTATAGTTTACGGTGAGGCTTTAAAAGACGGGTTTTGGTAAGACGGTTTACGGTAATTAGTAATTGGACTACCCAATTAGGAGGTTGGCCAAATAAGGAAAGTAGACTCCAATTACTCAAAATAGAATTATTAACCCACAAAATGATTATCTTTTACAAAACTTCCATAATTAAAACTCCCAAAAATACGGGGTGTTACATAAACTCACTACAGTGCGTACTCTGATTGCCATTGCAGCTGCTAAGGGTTGGTTTTTACATCAACTTGATGTAAATAATGCATTTCTTCATGGCTTCCTAGAAGAGGAAGTTTACATGAAACTTCCAGAAGGATATGAAAAAGGGAAACCTGGAGAAGTATGCCATCTAAAGAGGTCATTGTATGGATTGAAACAAGCCTCTAGACAGTGGAATGTTGAATTGTCTAAATTTCTTAAGAAACAAGGATTCACGCAGTCCAAATCAGACTATTCACTATTCACAAAGAAATCATTGACTGCTGATTTTATTGTTGTGTAGGTATATGTTGATGACTTGTTGGTAACTGGGAACAATTTATCAGAAATCAACCATTTGAAATCTATTCTACACACAACTTTCACCATCAAAGATCTTGGAGATATGAGATACTTCCTGGGCATTGAAGTTTGCAGAACACAAGCTGGTATAACCCTAAATTAAACGAAGTACATAGTTGACATTCTGAAGCAGAATCATTTGGAAAATTGCAAGCCTGCTGCATTTCCATTACCAACTGGATTAAGGCTTTCTACAGAAGATGGTGAGGAATTAGCAGATCCTGAGGTCTACAAAAGTCTGGTGGGAAAACTGTTATATCTTAATCTGAGCAGACCTGACATCTCTTACTCAGTACAACAACTGAGCCAGTTTTTACAAGTTCCTCGCTTACCTCATCTACAAGCAGCCCTGTACCTAGTCAGATATCTAAAAGGAACAATGAATACATGACTATTTTATCCAGCAGAATCGGATCTAACAATGAGTGCATATTGTGATGCTGATTGGGGATCCTGTGCATTCACAGGAAAGTCACTGACAGGCTTCTGTGTTTTCTTAGGAAGGTCACTTGTGTCATGGAAAACAAAGAAGCAACAAACAGTAAGCAAGTCTAGTGCTGAAGCTGAGTATAGAAGTATGAGTCAAACAACAGCTGAACTTGTTTGGTTAGAAACATTGGTGAAAGATTTTCTGATTCATATACATCTGCCAATCAAGCTACATTGTGATAACAAATCGGCACAACAAATAGCAGCTAATCCTGTCTTTCACGAGAGGACAAAACACATAAGATTAGACTGCCATTACATTAGAGAGAAGATACAAGAAGGCCTAATACAGACACATCATGTCTCAACTCATCTGCAACTGGCAGATATTATGACAAAAGCCTTAGGAGCTGTTCAACACAAGTTCTTGTCTGAGCAATTGGGACTTGTATTCTCTTCTGCAAGTTTCACTTGAGGGGGGGATGAAGAGACTTGTCCTTTCAGAGCTGCAAGCTGAAGCTCCGGTCCAAGTCAGCAAGCCAACTCAGCATGAACCAACCAATAAGAAGCAAGCTCCACGTCATAGTTAGGACCCTGTAACCAATTGTAATAAGAGTCAAAGTTTGTTACAAAAGTCAAAGTTAGTTACAATGTATAGCTGTACAAAGTTTGTTAGAAGCAATTATTTATCCAACTCTATAAATACTTCATTCCTATGTAAATCATTCTAAGTTTTTGGTGAAATAAAATCATATCATTAATATTTCGTCCTGCTTTCTTTCCTAAGTTTTCATGGCTGAACATGGTTGATTTTATCAGATCTTGTTGCAGCAATTCGAGCAATGAAAGTACGTCTTACTTGAGTGCTGCATCGTACAGCTTCTTCGCTAGTAACTGGAATCTATTCACATGTTCTTCCATTTTCTCTTTGTAAATTAAAATGCGTGATATGTGATCTAATTAGTATCAGTCTATGGAATGCACCCTTTATAGTGTGTTCAAAAGGGTCAATTAATCAAATTCCATTTTGAAAAATACGTACAAGTGAATAATAACATGACAAATTGACAAGTAATCATGCATTATTGTTCTAGTAGTATGAAAGAATTTCTTCCTCGATGTAGCTAGACTTATGTTTAAGAGAATCGCAAGTTAACTTGGAGTCGGGCTATCTAAATAACCTATAATCGTACAAGATGCAGCGCAACACCCGACACTTTCAAGTCGTTAGTGAAAATAGAGAATTAGACATATTTCTAAATCACCATCAATAAATCATTCCTTAATTGATAATTTCTTCATTTTTTTGGGTACAAAGGAGCAACGACACCCAAAGAATGTTGCAGGGGTGGGGTATGAGGATTTGAACCCGAAACAACCATCAGGTAAGTTGAGCTTCTAACCATTAGACTCACCTTGATCTTCATAATTGTTGGAACAGAGGCGCCCAGTCCAACAACGAACGGTTTGAGTGTGATGGGCGTGGATAGATGTGACAACAATAGTGATATGAATAATAACACAAACAAAAGAACGTAATGGAAAGACACCAGAATTACGTGGTTCACTAGCGATGTGCTAGCTACGTCCACCAAACAGAGGAGAAACAATCACTATATGAGAATAGCACCAATACAAAGGTGTGAGTTCAATCTGAAAAGAACTCACCAAATACGAACGAGATCTAAGAGCCAAATTGTTCTTGCGATCAACCAAGAACCCAAACGAACGCCCTTGAATCTACCCAATTGACAAAGAAGCCACACCTTGAGAAAACCCGCAACTATGACTCTCGGTACTCACAATTGCAATAGGAATCACTCAATTGTGTCTTAGGGAGGCTATGTGTAGACTAGGGTGTATATATAGTCTAACACATAATAATAAACCTAATAGGCCAAAGAAAACGCAATAAGGAAACAAATACGCGAAGCTCAGAAACAGCCGACAAAAACCGCCAAAACACGCGTTGGCCGCGGATCGCGCGACCTAGGCCGCGGACCGCGCCTGCCTGGCCGCGGGGCGCGCCTTCCTGGCCGCGGACCGCGCCTCCTGGCCGCGGACCCCTCCGCTGCCCGCGCCGTTGCCTCTGCTTCTGTCGTGCTTTTCTCGAACGATGAAGCCGCGGAGCCTTGCGCGCTCCGCCCTTTACCCTCTGTCTCGGGTCCTTTGAATGTCCTCTTATGCCCAAGTTTACACCCATATATCGTAGCTAACAATGCCCCAAGCTCCCCCCTCGGTCACCCACTACGACATACCCAAATGGTATGAGTCGTTCAAGCCATTTTCCTAACAATCTCCAACTTGACTTGAACACTCTTACACCCAAAACCAAAAGCAAATACAAACGTACCAAGTGCACCAAACGTGGCCAAACGTAACTCCATCACCAACTTGACCAATGTAGCATCTACCCAAACGTACCGTAAGATACCAAACGCATTGCAATGCCGTCGCACCACAACACCAAATAGTAGAACACCACCATCATGAAACCCAGTTAAATGGAATACCAAACGCCACAAAACCAAACGGTATAACAAACGTGCACAAGCTACCTAATACCAACATGTTTCTCCTCCCAAACGGCCAATTGTACCGAAGCACCCAAAAGTCTAATTAAAGACACAAATGACCAAACAAATACAAATTGTTCCTCTTGAGCAAACGAACGTGCTGCAGACACCAAATTGCTTATACCAAGCCAAACACTCAAGACCGAACCAAACTGTCCCAAAGAGCCAAACTACCCCACTAGGTGAGAGGTGAAAACGTTAGACTAAATCTAACCAAATTGCTCTACGGAACACAAAACAAATTCAAAGACAAATGACTCCCAAAGGAATCCAAACGACCTCTTTCGAAGTCCAAATGCAAAAGACTCGCTAGAGTCCCAAATTGCCCCTTTCGAAGCACCAACAGCTTTAACTAGAGCCCAAAGCCAACGGCTTTATTTAGAACCCAAATCAGCAGCTCCACCTAGAACCCAAACCAACAGTTCCACGACGCCCAAAATGATTCCACAAAGCCTAAATTAACAGATTCATAAAATCCGAAACAGCAGCTTCACGGAACTCAAAACAAACGGCTCTCTCTGAAGCACCAAAACAACAGTTCTATCAAAGCTCAAATACAACGGCTCTAGCAAAGCCCAAATCGCCTTATTGGGGCGCCAATCGCCTCATTGAGGCGCATAATCAAAAGCAAACGTTGGTAGTTCTTATGGTTGACCTTGAAGCTTGACCTGCGCCGAAGGATAACTCCACCTCGCCATCAACACTATCATCCTCAACCTTAGAACTCCCCAACCAACAGATATCCCACTCAAAGAACAACTTCCCAAGCCGGACATCCCACAAATCCACAGCAGTTACAAAATCAGCGACAACAGTACTAATATCACCAGTAAAACGCACAAAGATCAGCAAAAGAAGATTCTCCTACAACATCTCCTTCGCTGCACCTTTTGTTACTAATGAATTTATCAAAATCGCCAAAACAATTAACTGCCGTATCAAACGACTATTCTCTCCAGTGAGCAACATGTCAACATTCAATACGTTCAACAAATACATCTTTCCACCAGAAAACAAAAATCACAGCAAACCCTAATTCAAATAATACGCCTAATTCAAATGCGGAAGCTTTTGCGGATCTAACCCGCTCTGATGTCTGGTGGGCCCTTGTCAGATTGGGCGCCACAGACAATTCTGGTAGGTCCTTGGACGCTACAATTTGGTGGTGGTGTGGCCCAATTTGGTTCGAGGGGGAGAGAATTTGATAGGCTCACACATGAGGGGGAGATTGTTGGAACATGTGTGAGCTTTGTCCCACATCGAAAGATAAGTGGGATGTTGCTAGCTATATAAACAAGTGGGTTATTCCTCCTATTGCCAATTGGTTTTAGGATGGAACCCCGCATGGGCGTATGGGCTAGAGTTTGACTCCCCCGTTCGGTCTCTCCTCCCCTAACAATAATTTCTTCATAAGCATAGTAAAGTTATCACTACGGAGTAGTATTTCTTTAGTGGTGACCACAATGAATTACTCCGTACAATAATATAACAAGCACAATTGCACAACGCATGACAATTACAAATCAACCAAACACGCATGCGTACCACCAAAATATATACTCCCTCCGTTTCTTTCATTTCTTTACGTTTCGTTTGAATATGTGAGAGGAATTCAAACGAAACGTAAAGAAATGAAAGAAACGGAGGGAGTATCCTGCATCGTGAGAAACTTTTGAGCAATCAACCTTAGAAAAGCTCAAAAGCTCCACAGTACAGGTCCAATTATCGGGAACACTGTGGGTGGAGCTAGCTGTTACTAGGAGGCGACGTCGTCTAGGCCTTTGTTAGTTGCCTTTGTTGCCATGTCGTACGTATATGATATGATGATCAATGTGACCCAAAATATACAGGGAAAGAGGGCAAAGTAAAATATGCACCGTCGAGTAGGTAGATTGGGAGGTGTGATAATGTTGGATTTTTTAGTGGAAAATTTATACAACTTGTACTTCTTAGTTCTTACATAACGTATAAGCTTTACATTGGGAGTAAGTGATGAGTGTCAATTTGTCGACCAAAAAAAAAAAAGAAGAAATTTGAAAGGGTTGTTTCGAAACTTCATACCCCCATCCCCGGAGCATTGAGTGCTCCTTTGTGCATTGTGCCAAAACAAGAAAAATATGTGTCCTGACTCTTGATACACTAGATTACAGAGCTCTTATGGATCAAGGGTTACAGGATTAGTATCCTTTGGTGGTGCCACGATCGGTGTCTGCGTGGCTGCACGTGCTACGACAATGAAGTGAATGAACATTGTCGCTAACAGAATACTCCATCGGTCCCAGATCAAACGTTTCATTGGTCATTTGGTAGTGGAATAAGGAAAACTAGTAAATAAAGTAAAATAGTAGTGGTACTGGAAGAAAATTAGGAGAAAATAGGATAGAGACTGTAGCGATTAATAAAAAATAGGAGAGACAATGTGAGAGAGGGTGTGATGATTAGGAAAAAGTTTGGAGAAATAATGATATCCCAAAATAGATAGAGTGTTTGAGTCGAGACGTTTCGAAAAGTAACATGGGGTGTTTGAACTGAGACGGAGGGAGTAAGTTTTAGCATGCGTGTCATGGAGGTAATTGTCTCGGTGGTGATGGCCATGGGAATTTCATGTATTTTAGAGAAAAAAGAAGGGGAGGTGTTGTAGATTGTGTAGGTTGCAAATGTACCTAGAGTGTGATTTTCGTATGGGTTTTAATTTTTTATAGTACACATGCATCCATGAGAGTAAGTTAGTACGTGTAGATCTGCTATTTAATTAAAAAAAAGGAAAATTTGCGATACCACACCTTATAAAACCAGTTTTTTGCGAGACCGCACATTTTATGTTTAATTTTGCGAAACTGCACCTTTTAAATTTGTTTCTTTGCGAAGCTGCACCTTTTCTCATTTTCGACCACTTTTGACCACTCTCCGACGTTGACTAGACCTAACAATTTAGGGGTTTTTTGGGGAGGGGGGAAAGGGGCGCGGGGGAAGATTGGAGGGAGATTGAAGAAAAAGAGTAAAGTTGGGTCAATGCCAGATAGTGGTCAAAATTGGACGAAAATGAGAAAAAGTGCTGCTTCGCAAAGAATTAGACTTTAAAGGTGTAGTTTCGCAAAATTAAACATAAAAGGTGCAGTCTCGCAAAAAGTTGGTTTTATAAGGAAAAGAGAGGAGACATGGAGAGAATGCCCTCGTTGAAAAAAAATAAAATAATATTAATGCTTATTCATTGCTGCCCTATATCAGTAAAAGTTTCGGTATTGATGCAAATGTACCTCTTCTTTAATTTATTAATTACTAGTCGTTGGGCCGCGCGAGCGCGCGCGGCCCCCCAACGTTATCAATTCTCGTGTTGAATAGTTATCACAATGCGTACATTTTCTTTGAATGCATTGTATTTTGGTGAGAATCGATTTCAAGTTATGACATTTGTTGGTCGAGCAAAATTAGTTGCACATAAATTTTCTTGTAACATGGAAATGAGCTAATGTCCGGTAACATTCTTGTTGGTTGAGCCATGACATGGCAAAGAGGAAGAAATTTTGGGAAGTAACTGAGATTGGAATATTTTTTTCCGGTAATAATCGATAAATCGTACAAGTTTCACTAAAGTTGCATGCATATATAATCTTGCAACATGACAATATTGTACATCGTATATAATTGTATGGTACGGCGTATTAAGAACTTTAGTGTATTACAAAAACGGCACACAATCCCCCAACATTAAGTTAAATTGTAAGGTCGTGACCTCTACATAGTGTCTTAGGTTTTGTACTCCCTCCAGTTCTATTTGATGTTCCACAATGAAATTACACAGATTTTTTTGTAGGAAGTAAGATGTGGTGGAAAATGAAAGTTGGTGGGTCACAAACCATTAGGACCACAAAAACCATTAAAATAAGAAAAGTAGAAGATCATTTAGAACTGGCTCAAAAAAGAAACAGGGAGATCATTCAGAACGGGAGGGAGTATGACAATTCAAGTAAACCAGTTTCAACCTCATAAAAAAAACAAGGGTATGTCTGCTAGTTTCAAACTCCATTTAATGAAAAAAAGTACGTACTTTTAGAGCTAAAAAGGGATATGCGAATGACTTCTAAATTTCGCCACACAAAAAGTAGATCCACCTTATTCCCATTTCTTAAATTAGAAATCTAGACAAAAGTTCGAAAAGTATAATATCCCAAAAACCTGTGCTCCAAATTCTTAGTCATGCAATCAATGTATGTACAAATTACAATGGAGGACCTCATTTGTTTCATATGCAGGACCTCATTTGTATCATATGAGGCTGCCGATGATCTCATGATGATTTCGAAACATAAATGTAAGTACAAATTATATAAAAATGGACAGAAGATCTGATAATGCACCATTGTAATACGGGATCTACTATTTGAACGTCCCAGCACGATGAAGGGGGTGTTTTGATTGCAGGCTACGGATCCTTAGGACCTCTTCAAACCTTTCATGTGACACCAGAATTCGCCATAACTTGGCATATCTTGGCATACTTGGCATATCTTGGCATACTCCTTTGATGCCTTCTCAAAAGTTCCATTTGAGTGTGTCTGCCGACTTCCCACTTCCCACACTGATTTCCCACACCGCTGAGTTCACAGGAGTCTCCAGTACCACACGAGTCTCCAGGACCTCATGATTGACCTGCGATAAAACGTATTAGCTGAGTCCTTTGCATAGATAATATATCAATGGACTACTCCCAACAAAGCATAGCTTTAATCGTTTGTAACCCTACTGTTTGAGAATAAAATCATGTTTCTAATTTTGTGTATAGAACCAATGGAGCAGAGACTCCGAGTGTAATAGGAGCATCCGTCGACAAAAGGATCACCCTAAGATGATCATCTCATGGCTATTGAGAACGAATCAAAGGGCACAATGATATCCCCGTTCTCGTGTTCTATCACAAATGAATAGTAATTACACAATATTCCCTCAAAAGAAACAAACCGTCCAAACATGATCACCCCTGTCCAATTCTCAACATGGTTCTCTTTCATCCATGCCTCCTTAATATGTTCCCCCTCTTCCTCACCCGCACATCTTTTCTTAGGTCAAAAGGAGGAAGTATCGATTGGCAGACCATCATCCAAGACGAATTACATGTTATAATGCTGTTTTACTTTTCATATCCCAAATCACTCTCCTCCTCACCATATTCCATTAACTCCCACTTATCCCCCCACCCCCTCGCATTCTTCCCTCCATCCCAAGCTCAAGTCCATTGTTAAAATTTAATTCAAGTTTAGTGTCCTATGGTATATCTCTACCACTTTACCCCCAACATCGTTATTTCTCCCTTCTCCTAACTTCTCTTCTTGCTAACATTAACCCAAATAGCATGTATGACCCAACACAACCTCTCTCGTTGCTCACTAATAGGAATTAGTGTTATACACCCTTTGCCTAGAAGTTTGTCACCGAAGGGTTCATATACAATTTGGGTAGAAGTTTGGGATTCCTTTTTGAAAGCGCTTGTTACTACTTCAATCAGATGAGAGTACGCTGCCTATCTCTACCCCGAACAAATCAACTCCCTCACTCTCTTACATCCTCTCACCAATACCCTATATTTTTATCCATCCCTCTTTCTCTTTATCCACACTTCTTTCTCTGCCATTCCATCACCTTTATATAATCCTTTCTCTCACACATCATTTCATAGGCTACTCCCCTTCTTCTTGGAGTGTCTCCTTTTATTCCACTCTCCTACATTGTCTTCATTCCCTTTTGTTTGACCTCATCTTCAGTCCTAATAGTTTTACACCCTTCTTTTCTCATCACAACCTTCTTTAACTCTCCCCCCCTCTCTCACCTCCCATCATTTTTTTTGTCTTTCTTATCTCCCTGACTCGCTTTCAGCAAACAAAAACCCATCCTTTTAACCCCTCTTTCTCGTTTCATTTTCCATATTTTTTGTATCTCCCATCCGAAACAATCTCCCTCCCATGCTCTCTTCATGA